>CM060194.1:36101170-37311170 GCA_030549335.1 Pontederia crassipes
CATATTTACTAAAGCTCTTCGAGATCCTTGGGTTCTCTATATTTGTTGCATGTTGGACATGTATGATAGATATGCTCCAACTTGAGGAGTATTAGGAATATATCTTTCCATATAAATAAAGATTCTATTAGGAATATTTTCTGATAATGATAATTTATGCATAAAGCACTTTCCTATTTGCACTTTCCTATTGACATATATGCTATGTATGATCAGCCTTTCATATATAATAGAAGAGGATCCCTAAGATGTTGTAAGGGAGAAAATTCTTCTATCAATCTTTCTATAATTTTCTCGAGAATAAAGAATCATATCGATATAATTAAAACATTTCCTTTTCCCCCTTTTCTCTTTCTTCCTTACCAGTGGGTTGAATCACCATAAAACCTTTTTTTTTCTTTTTCTTTCCCCTTTCCTTTTTCTACCTCCTGATTTCTCCCAGACATCTCTTTCTCCATAATTCTTTTCACTCACCAACACGTCTCTTGTTCCTCATTCTTTTCTCCCACAAATGAGTCTCTTGCAAACTATAGTTGCTGCCCATTTCCTTGCTGCAAGAATTGTTATCAACTGAAACCCAATAGAGCTTTGCTAAGGCCTCTGGATTCACATTTAGTAGGTGTTCATGAACCTCCTAAAAAGATTTTTTGGTTATTCTATATGGGTTCTAGCATATTGTGACTTTTTTTAGTGTTGATCTCTATTTTGCTTCTAAAATCGAGTTACTAGAGATCATCCCACATCAGTTTTGATTTATAGTCTTAGGTGAGTAGTCAGAACACAAGGACTTACATTTTACTCGCTTTATGACATGGATTTGAGTGTATTGAGTTTCACATCAAGGCTACACTTTTCCTTCTATCCTATTGCTCATCAGAATCCTGTGATTGTCTCTTTCCTTCACATTTGATTATCTTATGTTCAAGGATGTCGGAAGTAGTTGCTGCTCAATCAAGTCCCGGTGCTACTATTATGATGACCCATCTTGAAATGCACAAACCTTAATCTACTTAGGATTGATGATCTTGAATATGTAAACTAACAATTTCATTTGGAATGCATGACTAGTAGGTTGACTAGTTTGTTTTGGCTACTTAATAATATTGATGTATAGGAATAACTATTGTTAAGAGGTTGATTTACCTAAAGTTTGGTCAATCTCCTTAAAGTTTGGTCGATTAAATGGAGAATCATAACAGTTAATACAAGAATAGTTAATTCATTTCATAATACTAGTAATATGTAAATAAAATTTATTTAAAAGAGTAGATGTTGTGACCTTGGACACATAAATACTTATATATCTTATAACAACCCAATCACTAAAACATATTTGATGAGTAATTAACAAATATAAGACTAAAAGAACCATAATTTTAATTATATTTTGTACCCATTGCTTTATAAAGGTAATAATAGGTCATACTATTAGAAAAAAGGGGGAAGGATGGTTAATTAATATGACACAATATAATTATGAATAGATACATAATATAAATCTACAAGGATTAAGTTCTCATCTTCATATATTCAATAATCTAATTTATCTAACTAATCGTAGCAGATTAAAACAAAGAGAACATTAATTGAGGTTGAATAGACAAGGGAGGATTAGTTTCAATTACATTCCGACATGCTCCTAAACATGATAAGAGGTGCTGCTTGTATTTATATACTTATTTATTGATTAGGCCTTTTGCATTGTAAATTTGATTCGGACTTGGACAAAATGCATGAGGTCAAACAAAAAATGCAAGGGGGGCAAGTAATATATACTGATCATATTAATACATAGGTAATTATATGTAGATTAGCAAAAGCGGGAGGGGCCAAGGCCCCTCCCAAACACCCATGCCTCCATCCCTGTATGTTTTGGATTAGTCCAACATGCCCAAGTCATGAGAGATGCTGAATATATATGGGAATATGTCCTTCACTAGATATGATACATTTTGGTAAAATCATACGGACTGATGCCAAAGCGGACAATATCGGTCAGAAATATCACATATGGTTTCAAAGCTACTCCGCGTGAGCCTATGTGTATGATGAGGTGCGATCACTCAAGACGTTGATTTCCCTAAAGGAGGAAGGATGCATGAGGCATGCCTTCGATTAGTCTTACATGCACGTCATGGGAGAGATATTGAGTATATATGAGAATATGCCATTGATGACGCGTTTTAGTAAAATCTTGTGGGCCGAGGCCCAGAGCGAATAATATCAAACATTGGTTAGGAATATTACACCTAATACCTCAAAAAAAAAAAAAAAAGACAAACCGATAGAAAAGACAAAGATGAGCTAGCCTTTGGTAGAATTCAAATGGGATACCCAACACCTCAGACAAAAAAGACAAACCAGTAGAAAAGACAAAGATGGGCTGACCTTTGGTAGAGCATGCCAATTTTGGCATAAAAAGGAAAAAGTTGTTGTACAATGGGACATTTGATAGAAATCAAATGGTGAAAAAGAGATGAAGGATAATATAAATAGAGGAAAATGATGGTTTTGCAAGAAAAGCAACTATGTACACTTGGAATTGTGACAAAAATCAAATGGTGGAAAGAAAAAGTGGAGAGAGAATGAAGTCTATAAAGAGCATAAAAAGAGACTTTAGTGGATGAGCCAGCCAGAGAGACAGCCCCAAGCATTAGGACCGGAGGCAACCATTACTATTGTTGTTTTCCTACTTTGTGTTTGCTACATTTTCCCATTTTTTTAGTAGTTTTGCACTTTACTTGTGAATAATGTTTAAGTTTTATGGTTTGATGATGGTCTTTGAGGCTCTCAAACCTTATGACTTTATGCAACTAATCTAGTCATTAGTGCTGGAGACTCTTGATGGAGTTGATTATTGATAGTCATGGTTTTACATGTTGGATGTTTTCTTGAATGAATCTATTCAATTTTTCTTGCATCTCATTCCAATCTGTTGTTAGTGGATTATGGTGCTTTGTCCTCTGATTTTTTTGTTTAGTTGTTAATAATTTATTGTATTATTTTTAACCTTGAACTTTCTTCCTTTCCCTTTACACCCAATCATTTTTCCTAGAATGAGACTTTGTAAAGGGTTCAATATTGCAACCAGATTGACAGAGATCCAAGAGGCTAGCCACTATTGATTGGAAGATTACTTGTAAGATTTTAGGGAAACTAAGTTTGAATTGAAAGAGAAAGACTTAGGAATGCTATTGTTTCATTGTGTTGGACAAACTTGAAATGGTTGGATTTTTTTGTGACATATCGAGAGATGATGAAACAGTTCCCAATCTCCATTTGGACTGAACATGAACTCTCGATACAAGAGTGGAGAAGAGTGATTCTTGACACAGAGTGTGAAGCATATTTTGAGATAGATTCCTATATTTTGTTTTGGCTGAAATTGAGTTTTGATAGGAGATTTAAACGACTTAGTGGTTCTTGACAAGAGTAAGAAAATCCACATTTAGAAATTATCTGGGAAAATGATTTATCCTCCTAACTCATCCTCTTAAAACTCCTCCTAACACTTACATATGTAAAACACTTACAAAAATTGATAAAATTACAACCTATGCCTTAGGAGGATTTTTAGGAGGATATAGTATTACTCAATTACCTGTTTTAACATTCGACTATTTGAGCATTTGATCTATAATTGTTAGTGATTCTTTTCTGAAAGGAGTCTTCATATCATGATCAATTGAAATTTTATTTTATTTTTCTACTGTCGCTCATGTCTTATAGTCACTTTATCCTAAAGGAAAGAAAAATATTAAAATATTAAAAGAAAAAATACTTAATATTCTCTTCTAAAACTGTAGTTTTCTAATTTTGCCGAAACCTTATCTTATTTCCTTTTCGAATTGAGTGTTGCTCATTTGAAGTTTACTAGTCCAAAATATAAAGCTATCTCTCTGAGATTTATCCCCATGTTATACTATAAGAAAAATTGTGCAATTGCGACTTGAGCTGTATACATTGGGAATTATAAATTTATAGAGCTTGTTTGAAAAATATTTGAGTGGGGGCATCACTCATCTACATATTTCTTTGTAAAATATAAGTACCCTCACGAGAATCACGTAGATTTGATATTTTCTTTATCATGTTTTGCAACTCCTAATTCCACACGTACAATCTCATCTACACATCACATATATACTGTTAAAAGCATAAGCTTTCTGTAATCCAACATCATAAATTCCAATCATGTTATCATAAATCCAGTTGGAGAATGAAGATGGAGGCTGATCAAAGCTTCCTCACGATCAATGGTAAACCAAACTCGGGCTCTATCGTCAGTCTGAATGCAGGGGAATGGCAATATTTTGGTGACAACGAGAATGTGAACTTTGAGAGTATCAGAGACAGTACAATTTTAAGCTCTGTCATAGCCAAATTCTGGCCTATGCATGTTCTGATCCCGGTCCCGAAGGGTACGTAGACATGAGGGAATTTGCACGCACCTGCGAGGCCCTTCGAGAACCTGTCAGGCCTGAACTCACCAGCATCGGATCCCCAGAACTCTGGATCATGGTGCAGCAATGATGTTGGGATGGAAATGTTGATGCCTTTCGGAATATGCATGTCTCCGAGCTTCATATCATCAAGTGTCTCCCTTGCTATAACTGCTGTAGGAGGATATAGACGAAGAGTCTCTTGTATCACCATTGTTAGCTGCACATACATAAAGTTTAGCTTATAAGCTCATGCCATAACTTATAAGATAGTAATTAAAAGAATGGGCCAATCATCAAGGTTCTAAGGAAAGAAAGCTTATGAGCCCCTGAAAGACAAAATATGTCAGCAATAACATCTTTCGTACCATCTTCAATTTGCGCAGCATGTCGAGATCTGGATATCGTCTCTGATAGACCTCCAAAATCTCATTCCTGACACGGTCCTGCCATTCTGGATATGCAGAAAGGAGCATCAAGCACCATGTCGCAGCAACTGATGTAGTCTCATGCCCAGCAAAGTATATGTTCTTGCAGTTGTCAACAATGAAGGTTTCGGCATCACTGAGAGCATCATCTTTTGCACCTCCAATGATGGCCTGCAGCAAATCTTTAGTGGATGACGGCGAGCTTTCTTTTCGCTTGTTTGCTATATTTAAGATCAGAAGGCGTATCTCTCTATTCAGCCTCCATATATCTCGATTGTTTTTTGTTGGTAAATGTCTGGTAAAGGAGAAAAAACACTTGGAAATTGTAAGATAATGCGGGACTAGTTATGTCATGGACTACTAAGTGAGAGAATACTTGTAAGACATGGATGGCTCATGATCAAGTATTTAAGATATTGGGCAAAAGGAGAAAAAAAATTGTAGTAACGTTGAGTAATTTAAGTATTTAGAACTTGTTGCCATAATGAACTTTGAAAGATGAGGTAGTGTACCTTAGGCCTGGGATTCCAAGCAGTAAATTGGATTTTGCCATTGCTTTCTGAAGTAGTCTGAGTCTGGAAAATATCTCTTTCCCTTCAGCAAAACTGCTCCCAAAACATGCTTTCGAAATCACATCAGCGGAAAATTTTCGCAGGTCATCGTTAACTAGTATTTCGCCGGTTCCTCCCCCTTCATCAATTATGCTTTCCCATGACTTCACCATTTGTTTGGAGGACTCCACGATCAGCTCGACCATGACCTGCAACTATGCCACTGTCAATTGGTGTGCTTTAAATTTTCTTTTCTCGAAGAAATTGTGCCTAGGGCTTTGATGACACTTAAAGGTCGAAGGACTTAGTATATGGGTTCTCAATCGTAACAGTTCATATTGCTTGTTGAATGGAGTGTATATGGATTCTGACTTAATTTATAATCCAGCATGATAGAACAACAATATTTATAATGCCACCGAGTAGAGAAACTAAATCCTTCGACTTTGCTTTGAATCCTAACTTGCATGCATTGCGAATCCATGATTTCATTTTCAGAGTTTCAGTCGTATGAGTTTGAAAACATGTAAGACAAAGTTGTCATAGTGTGTCCTGAGAGGGATACAGCACAGTTGTCTCACTTTGCCAGTGAGATATAAATATAAGAGAAAAAGAAAACATGAAAAGATAGGCTGTTCAATCTTGCGACTGTGCTGGGTGCAGGGGCGTACTATAAATGTGACGGAAGAGTAAACTTTTTACCTTAACTTTGTCCATGAAGAATTCTGGGGCTATCACTTTTCGCTGGTGCGCCCACAGAGCCCCATTTGATGTCAAAATTCCTTTGCCCAGCAGAGCTCCCCTCTCCTTCTGCAGATATGATGGCTTCCCTATGTCCAATGACTTGCGTTGGCTTATCTCCTTCACCAGGTCAGGATGGGTCACAAGCAGCGTGTGGATGCTGCCTGCCGAGTACATGAACACTGGACCTGCACAGTTCTAAATTCATGCCTCAAACTGCACATACATATTTCAGAATTAAAAAGGAAAAAAAAAACTGCCTGAAGAATATGAGCATGCATTTTCAGTAATCGTTATAGCTTGTCATGATCCACTAACATAAGTAATCTGAAATTAATGTAACAGCAACAAGACCAATGAATGCCCCGATGAACATACCATATTTCTTCCTCCACTGGATGAAGTAAGGGAAGAGAGATTGAGCATAGTTGGCTGTGACACTCCTGCTGCCATTCTTCTGGCCATTCTTCTCCTCCTGAAGGATCCTCTTCATCTCCAGTACGTTTCCATGGATCAATGAAAGGGGCGGCCCCTTGATTCCCTGGCTCCCCAGCCTTTCTCTGATCGCCTGTGGCCTCAGCCAGAGGACCCAGTAGACGTAGAACAAGGCCATCCCTGCGACTGCTGTGACTGATAGCGGAAGAAGCAGCGACCATGGTGATGCCGTTGCCATCTCCTCCGCCTCTGTTTTCTTTGCGTGTTCCACCTGGTTTTATCGCAGGCTTGTGAATCTCTCAGCTGTCACTGTCTGAGGCCCTGAGCAGCGGAAGCGGTGCAGGACGTCTCTCAACCAGTCCTGGGTCCATAAAAAGGCGTTTTACTATTTATACTCTTCGAATCGACGATGACTCTCTCTCTCTCTCTCTCTCTCTCTCTCTCTCTCTCTCTCTCTCTCTCTCTCTCTCTCTCTCTCTCTCTCTCTCTCTCTCTCTCTCTCTCTCTCTCTCTCTCTCAAATTTCTAGTTGAATGAAGTCGAGTAGTGATTAGAACGTTGACAAGAATTTTTAGATCAAATGTGGTGTGCAACCCGGTCATAGTTTATGAATCAGTGGATAATTCTTCCTTTTTTTTCTTTTTCTCGAATTTTGATTTGAGGCTTAAGAGACGAAAGATCGATAATTAATAGTGTACCCTTCAACGAGCTGGAAAGATCCTTACGTCCATAAATAATAGTCCATTAAAATAATATTATATGCATGCCTCCATTAACATTTGTGGATGCCGCAGTGCTTCTCAATTATATAGATAAAAATTGACCACTCCAAGATCTTAAGGACCTATATCATCATCATCATCATCATCATCATCATTATTATTATTATTATTATTATTATTATTATAGATGATAAGATCTAAATAAACTGATGGTAAAAAAGTGTAATATATTATAATCTTCCGGAAAACAACTGTATTAAATGTTTATGGAACATTGTACTATATACAACTGAACATTTGGAATTTTCTCAATGAGTAGTATGGGCAATTCTTTAACATTTTGCTTACTATAAGTTTTCAGTGCTGAATTATAAATGGGGGTTCCATGACGTAAGTGAGGTTTTCTTTCATTCCATTCTCGATTGGTTAGACAGAGAAATAAGATAGCATAAACATAGTTACTTTTCATTATGGAAAGAACAAGTTGTTCCACCAATTCAGTGGAATAGCTTCTCTTAAAAAATGTATCATTGGTAAGAATAACTTTTTTTTTCCCAATATCAACATTGCTTATCATTTTTTATACTCCGACAATGTTGTTTGGATGCTTTCTTTTATTTTGTTATTTCAAAACTTTAGATAAAGTGATGAGAATGCATATTAATATTGCTGTCGCTAATACTGAAATTCTTTTATGTGGGAAAATTTTATATACCGATAGAAAATGCTTTCTTTTATGTCAGCACATGATATAATTTTCTTCCACATAATATTGAATTCATCATGAAAGCAATATATATATATATATATATATATATATATATGATTCCTCCCAATTACTATCTAAAGACTTACTGCTCATCCATAATCGATCTTTTACTTTTAAAAGCAAATGACAGTTTACAAAGGAGCCAGGAAACGTTAAGCATCTTTAAACAACAGACAACGCCTTTAAAAGATCTACATTTATCAGAATGTAACAAGACTTGGTTTGAAAAGTCGCTTTATAAATGAAAATGGATGCAGCACAATTCTAACATACATAATGAATCATTTTCGTCAAATTGAATGAATTTAATAGTTACAATCAAATATTTATTTAACTCACTAATTTTATGGTGAAGATCTTTCTCGTCATAATTAACGATCTGCAATATACATGTTGATGTGTCAAGTATTCGACTGGAATAAGACGGTCAAATGACTCGGTAACTATCATACCAGATTAATGATCTGCAAGTAATTAATTGCATTGAGAGTCTATTCATTGTTATCACAATAAGCTTGTAAACATTCAACATCATAGAAATCAATTACTCTACCATCGACATCGTTGGAGACTGATCAAAGCCTTTTCAGAACCAGTGGTACACCAAACTCGGGTTCTATGGTCAGTCTGAATGCAGGGGAATGACAGTATCTTGGTGACAAAGAGAAGGTGAACTTGGAGACTATAAGAGAGAGGACAATTTTTAGTTCTGTCATAGCCAAATTCTGGCCTGCGCATGTTCTAATCCCCGTACCGAAGGGTATGTAAGCGTGTGGGAATCTGCATGCCCCAGCAAGGCCATTAGAAAACCTATCGGGCTTAAACTCACCAGCATCAGAACCCCAGAATTCTGGATCATGGTGCAGCAATGAAGTTGGGACAGCAATGGTGATGCCTTTTGGTATATGGATATCCCCGAGCTTCACATCATCAAGCGTCCCCCTTGCTAGAAGTGTTGCAGGAGGATATAGACGAAGAGTCTCTTGGATCACCATTGTAAGCTGCAGACATACCTAATTTAGTTTGTAAGTATAACCAAACAACTATGCTGAAAGATGTCATACAATAGATCTTGGAGGAGATGAGTTTAGTTATGTTTCCTTATCTATTGCTTAGTAAATGATGTGTTGCATGGATTGTATTTTCTTAACATACTAATTTTAACAACGGCCAATCACCCAATTCTAGTCCATGAAAGTCAAGTATGTCAATCAAATTCTCAATAAATTCTAGCTTACCATCTTCAATTTGCGCAGCATGTCGAAATTTGGATATTGTCCCTGACAAATCTCCAAAATTTCATGCCTGACACAGTCCTGCCACTCTGGATGTGCGGCAAGAAGCATCAAGCACCATGTAGCAGCAACTGCTGTAGTCTCATGCCCGGCAAAGTATATGTTCTTGCAATTGTCAACAATGAAGGTTTCAGCATCAATAAGAGCATCATCTTTCATATTGGCACCCTCAATGACGGACTGCAATAAGTCCATACTCGATGATACTGACTCACTTTCTTTTCGTTTCTTCACTACATTTAAGATCAGAATCCGTATCTCTCTATTCAGCCTCCATATGTCTCGATTGTTTTTTGTGGGTAAGTATCTGGAAAAGAATAAAAAAATCTGGAAAATTTAGATGAGAGTCAGGATATGTCATATACTAACTGACAACAGCGACAATTCTGATTAAAGGAAAATCGTTTGATGTTTGAAAGAACGTCTAACAAATGTTGTAAATGCACCAAAGATGATAAAGGAAAAAAAATCTCAAACTATACTATGTGTTTAATCATATGCACAACAAGATAAATAGTTCAATGTATTAAAACATGCAGAAAAAACCAACCCAGATGGCATAATACAAGATAATCACACTAGTTGTTGGATTTATACGTCTGCAGACAACATTATTCAAGGATAATCAAACACACTACAATCAAATTAAATCCACAATGTGGGAAAAGAGTGTAACATGTTCTGAAAAAGATGAAGAAATAATTCCATAGTTTTCTCTTTATATAGTTAAATGAAATTGTAGGGAAGAAGGATGACTAATGAAGTATTTAATACATGAAGGAAAATGAAAAACTAATACTTGGAAATTTATAGCACAACGAATTTAAAAGGTGAGATACTGTACCTGAGGCCAGGAATTCCTATCATTAAACCGGATTTTGCCATTGCTTTCTGAAGTTGCCGTAGTCTGGAAAATATTTCCTTACCTTCAGCAAAGCTACTCCCGAAACAAGCTTTTGAAATTACATCAGCTGAAAAATTTCTCAAATAATCATCAACTAGTATTTCTCCACTACCTCCACCATTATCAATTATGTTTTCCCATGACTTCAACAATGATTTGGAGGACTCCACGATCAACTCGATCATGACCTACAACTATGCCAATGTCAAGCAGTTCATAGTGTTTTCCTGAGAATTTGATGACTCTTAAAGTGCCAATGGAAAGAAAGTGGCATAGAGATGCTGAATGCATGAAGTATACTAGGACTCCGTCTTGATTCCATCAGACAGACAAAGCAAAGGAAAAATAATCCAGATGATAGAACAGCAGTATATATAATAACATGAAGTGCTGTTTCAACTTTCCATTGAGTCCTGACGTGCATGGATGATATCATAATTTCATTTCCAGAGTTTACTTATATGATTGTGAACATAAGGAAACAACAGAGCTGTTTACTTTGTAAGAGACAGAAAGAAGAAGATATAATATACCCGGAAAACATTGGTTATTGCCATCTTGGAACTTTCCTTTCAGTGTACCAAAATTTTACCTTAATTTTTTCCATGAAGAATTCTGGAGCTATCACTCTGCGCTGATGAGCCCACAGAGCCCCGTTTGATGTCAAAATGCCTTTCCCCAGCAGGGCTCCCCTCTCTTTCTGCAAGTAAGATGGCTTCCCTATGTCTAATGATTTGTAGAGGCTTATCTCCCTCACAAGGCCCGGATGGGTCACAAGCAGCGTCTGGATGCTGCCCGTAGAGTACAGAAATATCGGTCCTGCGCAGTTCTGATTTCATGCCTCAAATTGATACACACATCTTAAAGAAACAAGGAAAAAGAAGTCTGAAAATTTTGACAGATGGACATATCCGCACCAATTACAAGCTCCCTCTACTCGCATGAAACAACAACAATAGTCCGAAATTAAATGGTAAAATTGGTATCGGAATGCTGCAATGAACATACCATACTTGTTCCTCCATTGGACGAAGTAAGGGAAGAGAGCCTGGGCATAGCTGGATGTGATGCTCATGCTGCCTTTCTTCTGTTTGTTCTTCTCCTCCTGAAGGATCCTCCTCATTTCCAGCACGTTTCCATGGATCAAGGACGGGGGAGGGCCTTTGATTCCCTGTCTCCCCAGCTTGTCTCTGATCGCCTGTGGCCTCAGCCAAAGGATGTAGTAGAAGTAGAACAAAGCCAAGCCGGCGATCGCCGTGGCCAGCAGCGGAAGAAGCAGCGAACCCGTCGATGCCGCTGCCATCATCTTTCCCTGTGTTTTCCAAATTCCACCTCTGCGACAGGGGGTCGATTCATGAATCAGTGAAAGCATTGCAGGAGGCATAGAAATGATGATGACAAAGGACTTGGTATCATAAATATCTTACTTTGGGACGTTTGATTCAAAGGAAAAAAAAAAGAGTGGAAAGAAAAATGATAAGAAGATAATATAACATAATGAAGTTGAATAGTTATCTTTGTTTAGTTAATTTATTTATACAATTTTATTTAATATTTAATTTATTTAGTTAAAATTAAAAAATATACTAAATATATCTTTATTTTTCTTTTCCACCTTAATTTTAAGGGAAAAGAAAAAAATGGAACATTGAAAATGAATGGAAGAAAAAATGAGAGGATTTTTCTCTTCATTTCTCTTCAACTTAAATTCAACCAAATGAGAAGAACTAATTCTTCTATTTTTTCTTCCCATTTTTTATCATCCTTTTACCTCCAATCAAACAGATCCTTAGTGTTTTTTGATAGATGCGAATGACTTTAAAACAATATTGTAAAATCCGAACCGGAGGTTGATCCGAAAAAGTTTTTGGGTCAAATTAAACCGGTCGGACCGATTAACTCGGATGGTCGGACCAAATGACAATAATGTAAAAATATATTCATATATTCATTGATAACTAATATAAAATATACTTATAATAATAATAATAATAATAATAATAATAATAATAATAATAATAATAGATTTTAATAAATTAATAAAATATTTTTTTTTCAAATACTTTGTTTACAACATTCTTGAACATATAAATTAATATATCAACTTATAATTCATGTGATTAGTTACTAACATTTATTTAAGGAGAATAAGAAGTGCTAATCTAAACAAAATAAATAAATTATCTTACATTTTATTTTTAGTAGACGTTGAATTATTTTTTATTCCAATATTTAGATATGATTACAAACGAAACTAAATAAAAATAATTTAGTAAGAATTTAATTTATTATTGTAAAATGGCCTATTGGATCGTACACCTCTTATATAAGAAGAGATCTCATGTTCAAATTTTAACATCCTTCTCATTTTTAGAATAATTTTAAAATTTGGTTCAGTAAAACCGTCAGATTCGACTGGTTTAATCTGGACTAATCATCATGTCGGTTCAAGCTTGACCCACATACCATTGTAGGACTTGAATCACGATCGGACTAGTCCAACCGACAGGTCCAGATTGCTTTAAAAGTGCCAGTGCTTTTAATTAATCCATAATAATTTAAATCAATACTAAAAAAATTATGAGAATTTAAATTATCAATAATACTTATTTAATAAATATGATAACGTAAATAACAATCAAAATAATTAAAGATAAATATTAAAATATTCCTAAAAATTATTTTCACTTTTCATCGCATATTATTATAGATAAATGAAGTAAAAAGTAGAAAAGTGAATATGGATTAAAAAAAAAGATGAGGCATGAGTAATTCGTTAAAGTTTTAAAAAATAAAGAAGATAAAGTTGGATGACATTTTTTACTAATAAAATATTTAAAAACTTAAACATTTGAGTGAAAGAATATTTTTCTCAAAATATATGTCATTCAATTGGTAATCTAGAAAGACATATCTCAATGTAATTTAAATTACGAGTGAAGTGATAAGCAAGATTATCATATAAGCTAAAATTATTGATAATTTGTTATACCATGGATTCTAAAAATTTTAAATAAAATTATTAATAATATATCTAGTAACAAACGGCCCACATGTGAAATGTCGCCAAACCCGATCCGGACCGGTTGAAGCTAAACCAATGGCACCCCCGGGGTTAAATACACCGAAACCAACTTTTGAAGTGTAAAATGGGTTACACAGGATGACTCCGATTATCTTAGGAGGGAAAAAAATGCGAGTTGATCTTTATTTTATGTTCATATGATTTTTCTCATTTTATTTTGCAATCATAAAGGAGTGACCTAGAAAAGATAAATAAAAAACATTCAAAATCAAACTCAAACTACGTTCTCTGTAATTTTTCACTTTGTATTCTTTTTATCTCTATAACCTTTTTATTTGGATATATTCTACAATGCTAAACTTTTAATTCATGATTTAAAAGAAATTATTGTGAAACAAAATTAAACCTTTGAAAAAAAAAGAAATCAAATATGAGAAGGAAAGTAATGTTATATATGTTCATACAACCTTCTTTTTTATTAATATTTATCAATAAATAAAAAGATACTTGTTTGATGAATTATTATGGTTATTTATTATAAATTAAACTCATAATTTAACTAACAATGAAGACGGAAATTTTAAGTTGGTTGAACTAATTGTTAATCTTGGTAAAAAAATTCATTGGTATCATAATCTAATTAGAAGCAAGAATTGACTAATTGTTAATCTTGGTAAAAGATTTCATTGGTCTGATAATCCAATTAGAAGCAAGAATTTTGAAAGTAAATGTAATGTCCCAAAATTCAACCTTGTCATATGTTTATCTTAAGCGATACATGAACTTACATCTTAACCCATTTGTAGCTAAATATATTAAATGTGAAAGCTGAAATAGCAATTGACATACAAATAAAATAAAATAAAAATCATTGGTCTGGTAATCCAATTAGAAGCAAATTTGAAAATAAATGTAATGTCCCGAAATTCAACATCGCCAAGTGATGAAAGTTTATCTTAGGCGATACGTGAACTTGATCCATTTGTAGCTAAATACATTAAATGCGGAAGCTAGAAAATCCTATAATAATTAGTATAGATAAACACCTGGTCTCAAGTACATCATATGTCACATAGCTTTTATAAACGAGGCTCATGTATTACCTGATACAAATGACTAACACAAACTATAATATCATATGATTCATCCATACGCACAACGTCTCTTGTGCTCTAATCACTGCACACTAGTCATGCAGGCTAATCAATACTTACAATGACCAATGCAGAGAAAAGATCATTATCTCGTAAACAAGAAATTATTTTATTGTGTTATAAGCCATAAAATAACCCCATTAAGTATAAGGCACAAAAAAATAATAGCTTAAGTAATCAAGATCATAAAAGTTAGTGACCTCATTAATTCCATCATCCTTTTATAAATCACAAGCAATAAACATATTACTATTATGTTTATAATAATCATGATCAATATTTTAACTCCTATTTCCATTCAAGCGGGTAAGGAAGTTGCTAAATCTTAAGTATCCCTAAGGCTCAAAGAAATGAAAGGTCACTTTGACTAGTGAGATCATGATCAAATCATTTAATTAAATCAGAGGCGAGTTTCCCACTCGAGAATCCACTTATTAGTGGGAAAGGGGAAATGGCGGTCTTAAAAAAAGTTGGAAAATGGAGGGCCAAAAGATTCAAAACATTAAAACAAGAGCAAATCATGGAAAAGATTCATGACAAACATCTAGGCATCCACTTGCAAAATCATGAGTTTAACACAATCAACCATACTAACTTGAGGTTAGTTTGGACTTTATCCACAATAATCATATAGAATCGATTATTTGAGTCATAAATCATCATTTCAAAACACTCAAGATGACATTCTAAGCATGTTAATCAACTGAACATTAAAACCATCATTAAGCATGAAGTTCATGTCATAATAAGTAGGAATAAGAAACCTAATTTAGGCATATAATCCACTTAAACATAAAAGTTTCATCTTCAATCATAAGTCATCACCTTAGAGCATTAAAATAAACTTAAACCACACTTCTACCTTAGGAACAACATCTCATGGCAAAGATCTCATTAACACTTTTTTGTTGAAAAACTTTCTTCTTTTGATTCTTCTTTGTTCCTCCTTTTCCTTCACTTTGTTCATGTCCAAAAGTTTATCCTTCATCCTCTAGAGTTGCCAACAACAAAGAACCAAGTTCATCTAGAGCAAAAAGAGAGAAATGGGCGAAATTGCCAAAGGGAGGAGAAAGAAATGAGGCAATGTGATTATATAGGGATGGAGGAGGGAAAATTTTCCTAGAACATCCCTTGGAATGATTTCCTAGATCTACTCTTATTATATTTTAAATTTGGAAGAAAATCAAGTTAGTTTTACATTTATCCGTGAAAGTTTGGACATTTTATAGGATCAAAAGACCAATAGGGGGAGGAGTGAATTGGTGTAAAAAGAACAATTACAAATTCTTTTCATATTTTTTTTCAAAAGAGGCGTGAATGTATGTAAAGAAAGCATGAAAGTAACAAAAATGATAGAAGGTGCAAGTTCTAAATTTGTTAACGAAGTTTGGCCCAACTCTTTGATCTACATCTCCACTCTGACTCCTCGATCTCGAGACCGCCAGAGTTTCACCATCTTCGTCCTTTCTTTCTTGTAGGGAGAGGTAAACTCTTGTTACACCGAACTACTTTTTTCTTTATGCGAGGCACACCTCTTGTTACAAAGGAGTTTTCACGATCACAAAATAAAATCTCTCTTTATTTCTTTTACTCATGCTCACTCTTTTTAAACAAAGGAGAGAAAGAGAGATAGGATTTTGTAAGAAAGTGATCAAAGATTTCTTATTGAACTTTGTAAGGGCTCCTGGATGTTTGTGCTACTTGGATCATCTTTCTTCTGCCTTTTGTATGCCTTTTATAGGCTTCTTGACGAAATGTGGTCATTTGGAAGATCATCCAAAAGATTCAATTCAAATATTAATCATTATTGTAGCTTTGGTTGATTTTTCATGATGGCTTTGTGTGAAGATTTGAAAATTTTGTTTTGGCTGATTGATCCAATCAAGCGGTCGACCGATCTTGAATATTCAACTTTTTTGGCTTCCTTGCATTTTTTTTATCATATTTTCGGTAGACCAATTTTGGATCCTCAAGTTTTTTTGTTTTCTCGCACTTTTTCGTTCTATGTCCGGTTGATTGATTTTGGATCCTCAAGTTTTTTTTTGCTTTCTTGAACTTTTCGGTCGCATGTCCGGTCGATCAATTTTTTTCCGTTCATGGTTTATGAAGCATTTTCCAATTATCAGTCGTATTCAACTATTTAGACAACCAGTACTCACTTCAAATTTTCTTTTTGAATGTTAAGGTCGCGACTTCTTTGACATGTGTTCACTTGTTAATCTTGCACTTGTATATACATCAGCTGAAAGTTTATTGGTTCCTTTTTTTATCAATTTCATTCGTTATCATCAAAATATGGGCAACTATATTCAGAATTCAACAATCTTCTCCTTTTATGATGACAAAAGGCATGTGGGCTGTAGTGTATTTATGATAACCAGCCAGCGATAACTCCCATACAACTTCGGCGGTTGCACGCTTGGAATTAAAATGGCTATCATTACGCGATTTTGAGATCCCCCAGATACAAAAGGAGAAAATAGAAAGAAAAGTATTTCTAAACTGATGATTTATGTGGGCTCCCTCATGGACCCAAGAACCGAAAAGGCAAGAGTTCATGAAAGCAAAAGTAATATGGAGTTTTGTCTGAAAAATGTTCCACAACTGATGGGCAAAAACACATTGGAAGAAAATATGCTGGTTTGTTTCAAGAGCATGACCACAAAGGGAACAAACAGGATTAACAGTATTATTAAATTAGGAGACAAGGTCTAGGGTAGGTAGTTTATAGTGCAGTAGCTTCCAAAGGAAAAGATGGATCTTATGGGGGATGGAAATTTGCCAGATAATTTTCTAAGGTGACCCTCCTGCCGGAAGTGTCGGCAGAGCGTGACGGTTAACAAAGTTGTACACCAATTTCGCATTTGGTAGTCCATGGGTATCTGTCATCTAAACCCACGCATCATCATAGACGTTAAAATGAATGTACATACGAAGAATATGTTCAATGAGACACGGCACAAAAAAGTCATTCAGGCGATTAGAGTTCCAAGCACCATTGTATATTATAGTAGAAACTGTTTGGTCAGAGAGGTCAACATTGATATTTAAGAAAGTGGGGTCCAGTATAGAGGGGTAGTGAAGACCCAAGGATCATATAGAATGAAGGTGGAGGTGTCATCTCCAATTTGCTTGGCAAATCCAAGCCATAGGTCATCAATTGCGCCCACGATGATGAGCCAGAACCATGCCGGAGAAGGGGGCAGATGATAGGACCATAAGGAGAACATACCATACTTATTTGTAACTAGATTGACCCAATATGAATTCACGTGGTTTAAAAGGTCCAGAATTCTTTGTGCCAGGAGTGAGCTGAGGATAAGTTTTAAGTTTCAGATACCCAGGCCACCATTGTCCTGGGGGTGTTGGACAGTGGCCCAATTGATTAGATGCGAGCCTCGCTCACCACCACTGCTATCCCAAAGGGAAGCACGATTCTTACGTTCTAAGGATTTGATGAGGCTGCTCGAAATATGCAGGGATGCTAGAGAGTAAATAGGTAGGGAGGTTAGAACTGATTTAATGAGGGTGACCCTCCCAGGCTAGCTAAGGAGTCGCCGTTGCTAGCCCCTGAGACTTGCCGAGGCTTTATCAAGAACAAACTAATGGTCCTTCATAGGGATGTATCTAGTAGAGATGGGTGTACCGAGATACATAAAGGGGAAGATCCCAATGGAAAATCCCAAATGACTCTTAAGGAGGTTTTTACGAGAATGAATCATGTTAGGAGGGAGATAAACGCTGATTTTGTTAGGTTAAAACACTGATTGGTGAGCCTGTGGTATTGGTAAAAAATTTTCCTGCTATTTCATGAGGGCCAGAGAAAACCTGCGAGATGATGAAGAAGATGTATGGCGAGAGAGGGTCGCCTTTGCATATGCCACTAAAAGATTCAAAGTATTCAGATGATGAGCCATTCACGATACAGTAAAACTTAGGTGAGTTAATGCAGGAAGTGATCCAATTCACAAATGTGGGAGGGAAGTTCATTTGGGACATTACCACTTTAACAGATTGCCAGGACACTCTGTCAAAGGCTTTCTCTATATTTGCCTTAATGAGCATACGTTTTTTCCTACCCATGCTAAGGGAGTGAGCAAGCTCTTGCGCAATAAGAATGTTATCATGGATATTACGGCCAGAGATGAAAGTTGACTACTCCGAAGAGATAATATCCTTAAGTGTTGATTTAAGTCTATTAGCCAAAATTTTAGCAAGTAACCTATAAAGGACATTACATAGAGATATCAGGCGATAATCCTTGACAGAAGAGGGGAAGTCTTTTTTAAGGATAAATATCATTGTCGTGAGAGTCCAGACTGTAGGGATAGTGGAGGTTGTAAAGAAATCTTGGATAAGACTGATGATTTTCTATCCCACGATATCCCAATAGATTTTATTAAACTTGGTAGTAAATCCATATGTGTCAGGAGCTTTGCCCATGGGCATGCTCCAAAGTGTGAAGCGGATTTCCTCACTTGTGACAGGTGCGACGAGGGGGCTATGCCAAGAGTCGGGCAAGGAAGGGAGGGGTGGCCAGTCAATAGATGGTGGATCACATACCCGTGTGGACTACCATAGTGATTGGTAGTGACTAACAAAGGCCTTCCTAATTTCAGTTTCATCAGAGGCCGTTTGACCATTTGGAAGGTGGATTGAAGTGTTGGAATTTTTCTTTTGGTGGATCATGGTAGCTTGGTGAAAGAA
The DNA here is from genome assembly GCA_030549335.1 of Pontederia crassipes. Classification (NCBI taxonomy): domain Eukaryota; kingdom Viridiplantae; phylum Streptophyta; class Magnoliopsida; order Commelinales; family Pontederiaceae; genus Pontederia; species Pontederia crassipes. Next base: position 36,120,343 of record CM060194.1, read on the forward strand.
GCGGGTGTTCTTATCACCATTTCGTAGCTAGTGTTCCTGGACTTGCTCCACCATTTGATGGCAATCTACCGGAGGTAGGTGGCATGTTGATGGTAGCTGACCGAAGGAGTTCCAGCTCATTTTCAGTCAAGTTTCGGGCGATTCGAGATATTTGATTTTGGTAAGGGCTTCCTCAGGTCTACATTCAAGGTTTCCTAGGACGTTTTTATTCCAGTGATGAATATTTTTTACTATGGAGGAGAGGACTGAGGAAATCGGTCAATGGGTAGGATTAAAATTCCAATGCTTACGGACAATGTTTGTCAGCTCCTCATGTAGGAGCCAGAAATGTTCAAACTTGAACATTTTACACTTAGAAGGGGTGAGGTCAGTACAGAGCAGGATAGGGGTGTGATCAGAGGCACATCAAGAAAACGGTAGACAGGTGGAGGTTTGGGAAAGTGTCCAACCATTAGGAATTAAGAAGTCTGTCCAACCTGTAATGGATGCGAATCGCACCTCCGACGATTGTTACACCGGGTGTAACGAACACTTGAGGGGCAGACATCCATGAGACCCTGACAGTCAATAAGATTGGAGAAGTTGCTAATTGATCTAAACATTCCCCCATCCATTTGGTGAGAGCAAATAGTTGAAATCTCTGATAAGGACCCATGGAAAGTTTGAGGAGTTTATATGGCTAAGATCATTAAACAAAGAATTATGCATAATTGGAAGGGGGCTAGCATACACACAAGTCAATAGGAAATGAAAGTTGTTAAAAGTAACAACGGCATGAAGGAATTGATCGAAAAAAGGATTGGATAACCTGCATGTCCTGACCCAACCAAGCTAGGATGATACCTCCTGAGACATCGGTGCCTTCGCAGAAGACCCCATGCCATGCGACCTCAAGCCAACGGATAACCTATTTAGCTTTTACAGACTCAACATAGGACTCTAATAAAATTACAAAATCTGGTTTAATAGACCTAATGATTTCTATGAGGCGATCGTGGACTTTCGATCGGAAAGCCCCGCGGCGGTTCCACGCAACAATCTTCATTGGGGGGTAGGAGAGCGGGTCGCCTGCTCATTCTGATCCTGCAAGGAGACAAGGGACAATGATAAGCCGTCAGTACTGGAAGTGGGGGAGTTTTTACCTCGGGTTTTCCTCCTAAGAGGATAGATAGTCGGCTTGGGTTTTTGAAGGTTGGACTTCTTCTTTCCACCCTGATTGTCAGGATTAGATCACCATTTCATCCGAAAAGGCCTCCGAGGAGACAAGTAGCGAGGCATGTGCTAGGCCTAGTCGGACAGAGGAAACAAGCTCCTCATGGTTTACCAGGGTAGAGATTTTATGATGGCAAGTATGTGGGATATTACTGGGGGGCTTGATCCAGCAGGTCCGCAACATCAGCGCAGGAGATGGGAGGAGGGGAGGGTTTTTGCAGGGCGGAGGAAGGGAGGGTGTGAGGGGCAGCAGGATCGCCTGAGGGGGGGAGCGAGTTGTGCGAAGAGAGAGAAGAAATGTTGCGAGCAAGGGGGTGTGTGTGTGGGTACTTGTTCCAACAAATCTGTGTTTCTTTCTGCATGGTTGCGGTGAATCGTTGCACACATGGATGCATCCACTCGTTTATCGCTTTCACATGACACAGAATCCGTGTGCCTGACGACATGGCAGCAGTTGGATTTGTGGCGCTTGATCCAGCGGCGCATGGAGATTTGGGGTGAGGGACATGGATTGCTGACATGGCCAGATTTGCCCCGTTGCATACCCAAGTCGATCATTGAACGGTCCATCGCTCCAGCTGGCTCGCCGGCAGGAGAAGGTGGGTGGTTCAGATCTAACACTTGCGCCGGCAAAGATGACCTCGGAACAATGGAGATGCCATGGGATGCGAAGCTTTATGCAGTCGACGGTGGTTCGGAGCGCGGAGCCAGGGCCCATGGAGGAGGACCGTGGCTACTTTGCCGTGGAGAGTCGCCGGACATTCTTCCATCCTATGCCCTACAACACCACACTCGTAACAAAAGATAGCGAGATCCTCATATGTTACCTGCTTCAAGTATCTTTCTCCATTCGGGAGGGCAATCTAGATGCCTTGCTTGAGGGACTTGGTGAGGTCGGCCTCAACGCATATCCGCGCCATGCTTTCCTGCAGATCCACCTTTAGCGGGGGTCCGAACACGGCAGCTATCCGACGAAGAGATGCTGCATTCCTGAGTTCTAAAGGGAGGCCCGGTAGGCAGATCCACACAGGAGTAGCCATGTGGGTGTCGCCATTCGACCTAAATAATGGAGTGGGTTGGGAGAGCTGTAGCTAGTGACCTTGGAGTTCCAGGGTCCGATCGTAAGCACTTGCAACTTGTCATCTTCGTTAGTGAAAGAGAAGATTACGACATTGAGAGCGAGGTTGGGAGACATCCTCCTCCCAGGCGTGCTTGGGCAACTTCTGCCAACGAGCGACGCACTGGGATGGGAGGCGGAGTGGTCGCTGGAGTTTCCATAAGTGGGAGGAGAGGGTGGGGCATATCCATCGGGGAGCACGGCATCTGAACCGGTCACTTGCATCAACATTTCGCTCAGGTTGGTTGTGGCGCCTCCAGCGGGGGTCGCCGGAGGTGGTGTAGTGGCGCCTCCAGCGGGGGTCGCCGGAGGTGGTGTAGTGGCGCCTACGAGACAGGCTTAGTGTGTTTTTTTGGGGGGGTGTTGATTTGTGGCTAGAGGTCATCTTCTTCTTCTTTTTCTCTCACCTCACCAAACTCTGCCTGCGTAGCCTGGCTCGCGTTTGAGATTTTAATTTTAAAGATAAATGAAAATGATACCTTGTCAGGTTTTTTTAAAAAAATGATTTCCAAATAGAATTGGAAGTTGAATTTCAAACTTAAAGTTGAAAATTTTCTAATCCAGGTTGAAACAAAATAAATTTATAAAAAATTCAATTTTTTAGTTAGAATTTCAGCTTTCTAAATTTCAGCAGGAATTGAGTTTTGAATTTTTTAGATTTAACATAAATAGATTTTTAGATTCAAAGAATTCAAAGAATTTTGATTTCACTAATCAATTCTCATTCATGGCTTTTGTGATTCCCCGGATATGTACTTTTTAGAAATGTTATTTCAATCGGTTCAATTACAAATCGGTGCCGGGTCTGGTCCGGTTTAGGTTCAAAACCGTTTTACACATTGAATCGGCTAACTTCTGATTGAATCGGAAAAATCGATGAACCGGCGAACTGGTTCAGATTCGGTTAAGTGCAATTTTTTTAAAAAAGTTAATTTTAAATGGAAAGAAGTTAAGAAATGGAAGTAATCTTTTAAAAAAAAGAATAAACTAAGGAAAGAAGTAATCCGATGTTAAAAACAAAAATAGAATGAGGAAAACAAATATAGAAAGGTAATTAATAAAAAGAATAAATGATAATGAAGAAAAGAAATGATTAGTGGAGATGATTAAGGGAGAAAATTTTAAATTTAAAAGAAAATAAAAAATTCAGTAAAGAAGAAATAAATTAAATAAACTAACATAATAAAAAATAATAGTGATTCATTAATATACGCGCCATCAGAATTATATAGTAATAATTGAGTAAGTATTAATTTTTTAAATATAATAACTAATTATAAAAAGAATAAATTTTTAAAAAAAGAATGATCAACTATGGGAAAAAATGAAAATAAAAAAAGGAAATAAATATGGGGTAAAAAACAATAGGAAGAATAAATGAAAATAAATAAAAGAAGCCAAATTTTAAAAGTGAATTAGATTTAAATAGACTAATACAACATCAGAAATATTATATAAATAATAAAATATATAATAATGTATCAATCATATAATTTTGGATAGTTTAAATTTATAGAATATAATAATAATAGTTTTATATTAATTTATTATTACTATAAGTAGTATGATATATTATATAATATATTAATTATGATATATATTCAAAATTAATATATATAATATTATTTTAATAAAATTCAATTTAATCTGATCGAATCGGTGGAACCACAACCGTCATATATCAAATACCTGCACTTCCAATTATTTTTTGTTCTGACCCGGACTAGTCTGCTTGGTTACGTGGAAAGGATATTTGATGACATGTAACCCAGCACATGTTTTCCTGGTTGATAATACGTAGCCCAAACATATGTTTCCCTGGTTCGGCCCAACTAGCTGTACTTGATTGCCAGAGCAATTCTCCAACAAAGTTGCCATTTCTTCCCCTATAATTTAGAGTGCTAGTGAGCTGTGCTATGGGTAAATGAAATAGCACATAGAATTATTTTTTTTAAGCCCTCCTGCATGTGAGAAGTATTGTCTGATTTTTTTCAACTCCCCAAACGTTAAAAAATGCATTGTATATAAATTAGATGTCAGCCCATAATCGAAGAATAAACTTTCAGATATGATAAACGATAGAAAACATAACTATCAATAAATTTTTTTTATTGTTCATAAGAAATTGAATTCAAGATTCTAAGGAGGAACCGAGAATCCATATACATCAATATTGTACACGCTTATTTCTTGAAAAATCAGAAATATTAGACACCTTTATTTCATCAATAGATGCGCATATAACATCAATATTATACACGTTTTTTTTTCTTGAAAAATTAGAAATTAAACATAGATGTGCATACAACATCAATATTAGACACGTTTTTTTTCCTTGAAAAATCAGAAATTAAACATAGATGCGCATACGAATCATTCTCTTTGATGAAACATTTTATATTGAGGTTTGGATGGGTATTCCTTAATTATTGAATTCATGGTCCAACAAATCAAAGATTATGTGATGAATGTCCTCAAATGATGTAGATACTTCAGTGACGTTCTAAAAGCCAAAGGTTTAGTAAAAAAATCAACATTTTTCTTTCATAGAAGAGGACCATTAGCTTGGTACAAATGAAAATCAAATTCGAATTTTGAGTCATGAGTATCACCCTACGTGAGAAAGATATATTAAAAATAAAGACACAGTTTTCATTTTTATGACAATTGAATTTGAAACTTTTTAATATAGTGCGCTCGGTATTTTTCTGGGTTAATTATTCGAAAAGTTATTAGCTGATTAAATGATATTAAAGTAGATGTATTTTTTTAATGATTATAAAAGCTGAAGCCCATTAGTATACCAGCATTTTTCATATTTATAATACTACAAATAATATACATATATTTTTATCTTCTTAATTAATTGAGTAACTACTATAATCAAATAAAATTTATTTTTATAGTGAAATTTGATTCATAGGAAATATTTTAATGTTGGATGATAAGGTCATTTGTTTGCTTGTGCTTTCTAAATTTAATGATGGACATGACTTTGCACATGGCCAACCAGCTTCCAAGGCATCCATTGAGGTGATCCATGAGCCAATTCAAAACGTTGGCCCCTTTGCTACCTCTTGGGCCAGATTTGTGCTTCGATAATATAAATATATATGTATACTTTATGCTCTGAAGGAATATTAAGGGACTATTTGACTAAGCTTATAAGTCACTTATAAATTAATTTAAAAAAAATTTAGCGTTTGATAACTTAAAAATTTTACGAATAAGTAGATATCAAATATACTTATAAGTAAAAAAAATAAGCACGGGAAGAAGTATTTATTTTATTTCTAAAAAATAAGTAAGTTAGTTATCTCATAACTAACTAATTATTATTAATATAAGTAATTTTATTCAAACGCGTAACTACTTATTTTTAACAATAAATTTTAGCTAATAAAATACTTATCAGTATTTTAACTTATCAGTTATTTTGTATCAGCTAAGTCAAACGAGCCCTAAGTACATGATTAATAATTTAAATAAGTAATATACTTAAATAATAAAATTTAATTACTTATCATTTGAATCGTTGATTCACTGATCAAGAATTCAGGTGTGCTCAACGTTCCTAGAACAAAGGATGCTATACAAGTATATATCTATATATATATATATATATATATATATATATATATATATATTACAAACAGCCCTTGGCTTGGCCAAAAGACATCCTTCTACTTTACCTCAAGGATCATTATTGGACTATTTTTTTAAATCGTTTGTGTGCCATGGTCATTATTCATCCATGTATGTATACATGTGTCACTGGTCTTTAAGCTGAAGCATGAGGCTTGGCGCTTTACCAGTAATAACGAGTCTATCAATTTAAAGTCCCCAAAATTGAACGACCAATAATTCAACTGTCAAGCACAAGGGAAAATTAAAACTGAATTTGATATATTTTTTTCCCCTGTTGAGACTCATAAGTGTATGGGAGTTATTAACAACCAACTAATCTGATGTTTGAATTCGAGTGATACGGATAAATCTTGATTAAAATGATAACTCTAAAAAATAAACTTAAAATAATTAACAAATGAAGAGATGGGATGATGTGGTGTAAGGAGAGATGGATGATAGAGGCATAGAGCGTGGTGTCATTATAAAGTTTATATTTGAATAGTAAATTATAGAAAATGATGAGACAAGAAATGAAAGTTTTATTTATTAAAAAATTATTTTTACCCTTTATTATGTATTTAAACTATTTATAATATCTAATGAGTAATAAATATTTACTACTATATCACTTAATTTATTTTTATCTTTTATTTTTTAGTTTGCCTATTATTTTCTAATTTTATTATATTCTTTATTTTTTAAACTATTTTATTCATCCATTTTTAAAAGTAAAAAATGATATATATATTCATATGAGAGAAAAAAATAATTTATTAATGAGAGAGAGTTTAACTTAGTAATAAGAAAAATAATTTCATTTGATAATAAAAATAAATTATTTTGATCTAAAATTGTCTATTACTTCTTATTATATTAATTTGATAAAATAAAAAATATAATATTTTAAAGGCTTAATTATTTAGTCTACCCATTTTAATTTAAATAAAAAATATAACGCAAATTTCATTTAATCTTATTCCCGCCTATTCCATCCCATCCCTTCAAAACTATCCATCCAAACACACTCGTGATATTGCTAACCATCCTTCCCTTAATCTTGGAGATGACCGTTCAAATTATTTGTTTTTTTTTTCATGTCACAAAACTCCTACTCTCATTTTTTTTCCTCTCAATCTCTTGGACTCCCCCTCTTGTGACCACACTTTCTCACAAAATCGGATGAGACAGGAGGGAGGGGCCACCTAGGAAGAATCTAACCAATCATATAAGTATATATGCATAACAAAATTCAAATCATTCTTATGAGATTTCAACATGTTTAGGATCTAATTAGGTCTCTGCTGAATGCTAGTGTAATAACCGACAACAAGAAGAGATAAAAAAAGAGAGATAATGTGATGGGCGGCCAAACAAATCATGAAAGGAATAAAAGGCCCAATGCCACTCAAAGTTTGTAAAGGGAAGAGATTAAATCTTATCTCATCATATTTAATTAGGACAGGGGACATATTTAAGATAAAAACAGTATCATATTTAAATATTCTTCCCTCAAACCTTGCAACCCTTTTTCATGTTTCTTCTTCCACCTCCATGCGGTAACAGGGGCAACAAACGATCTCGTCGTTCTTAGTGCAAGGGTAGGCAGGGTCCCTCTCTCCTCTCCTAAGTTAATCTTTTCGCTTCCCTTCACGTTGCCCTCTACATCGATTGAATCGCAGACGCTGACCGACCGGGAGAGAATAGGGCGCAAGGAGAAGAAAACAGAGGACGTGGTTGTTGATCGATTTTTCGACGAACCGAGGAACGGATTAATTACGAACAGAGGTGGGTGAATCGAAATCACCTTGTATGACCTCTGAATTGTTCTAACACGTGCCCTAATTGATTATAAAACGAAAGGGATCAAGAAAAAGTTTTCCTAGGGTTCTTGTTTGATTATTGAATTCTTATTTAAATTATTTGATTTCTGATTGTTTGATTGTTTGAATTAATTCTTTCTGTTCTATGGTGTTTGATTGATTGTTAGGAGTTAAAAATTAGATTAGGATGAGTTGGTGTAAGAAATTCTCAAGAAAAGTTGAATTCTGCAACCTTTCTAGATGTCGACCGGTCGACCGGTCCATAGGCATTGCCAGCAACCGGTCGACCGATAACATGCCTATAGCCAATTTCTGCATATGTCTACCGGTCGACCGATCCTTGTCACCGATCGACCGATCCATGCCCACCGATCGACCGTTCAACTTAACGGACCGGTCACTCTGAATTACCCACCGGTCGACCGATTTTAATAGACCAGTCGACCGATCAGCAGACCACCGGTCGATCGTTCTCCTGAACCGGTCGACCGATTTCTAGAAACCTTTTTATTAGATTTATTAATTATTTCCCTTTTTAATCTCAATATTACTCATATATAATTTATCCTATTTTTCTGACCCTACGGAGATCCCTCACTGATTTTTAAGATTTATTCTCTTATTGATTTGTTTCTTATTGATCTTATCGTATCCCAATATTACCACATGGCTTTTTAGATTGTCTTTTAGTTTTCATTACCTTCCGCATTATAGATTCATGATGTAAAACTTATTTTATTTTTAGAAATGATATAGTCACTTTTAGACTTTCGCAATTCAAGTTATCCTTTTTCTTTATTTTTCTTTCTTCTGTTGATGTATCTCGATCTTTGACTGAGATATGGACAATATTATGGTCAAAGTCATAGCATGTCATAGCGTCTTCAGGTTGGTCTTCATCACATGGCGAGGGTTGATTTGGGGGCATTACATTTATGGTATCAGAGCCTAAAGTCAGGACTCTCTTGACGTCCTAGGACTCTCTTGACATAAAGTACAAGTAAGATCTTTCTTGCTTTGGGTTATTCTTTATTGATGTATTGATATGTATTTCACATGAGTGGTTGATTCCTAAGGAGGTTATTCCGTATGGTAGGAATCAACTTAAATGTTATTAGTGATTAAATAAAAAGGTCATAAAGGTTACGAACAAATTGGAATAGAATATGTAATAAGCATGTGGATAAATATACTCACGTGAAGAATGAGTCTTACATATATTTAAAGAGTAAAATATAAGAAACGATTATGTTTCTTATAATTCATGTTTTCCATCTCTTTCATGATCGCTCTACTCACGGACTTCTTCTGCTGACTGCAGCAGTATGAAAAGGAAAATGAATAGGCATATCAGTTGCAAAGAGATGTAGATTTAAGAAAGAAACGAGAGAATTATAAGAATAATTAAAGGAGTCGACTCACACAACATGTAGGTGTGAGATGATTTCAAATAATAGAAGTGAAATCAAGTATGTCTAAGTTATGATTTATCGTTATGACTTATGTGGTTCCATGGGTCTACCAATATAGGGGTTTAATAAATTATCTGATATATTTATATATTGATAAGTATGGACCCATAATGCTCGTTGTGCTTTAGACTTCATATGGCCCCCTTATATTATGTTGATAATGGCCATAAGCAAATCTAAACTAGTTATACAAAAAGATAAGAATCAAATTATTAATTATGTTCAAGTTATGTAATGTCTGTATACAAGAGTTTAAAGAATTAGTAAGTTGTCCAAGAATCATGTATAAGGTATGGATGGACAAATATAGAAGCTTAAATGGTTTAAAAGTCACATTGGCTTGAATAAATGTTAGGAGAAATTTTCAATAAGTAAGTGACTATCTAAGTTAACCGAACATTTAGATCTAGCATACTCACATACATACGTACATATAACATAATATACTTATAAATATATAAGGATAAATACATAAATAAATAGATTTAATTAACTTAGTTTAGTATAGAGTAGATTTGAAATTTTATTAATTAATTATGAAGTATATTTTTCTATAGCCATTATTAACATCGCAATGTATATATATTTCCAAAATATACTAATATGGTTGATAAAAGAATTATATAAGAACAAGCAATGCATGAAAGGGTTAAACGAATGTAAGAAATTTTGAAAAAAAATTAAAGTCTCTTAACTGAGATATGCTTAAGGAGGATATGAGCCCTCAACCATTAAGTATTAAAAGATAAAAACACCAAGTGAGAAAATTTTTAGAAAGTAGGGGGGGTTAAGATAAAGTACGAGGAATTTTATAAGTCTCCTACAAAGTTACTGGAGAAGTAAGTTATGCACCTGAGAGGGATGATTATGAAGTAAACTATAAATTTTAATTGAATCATATTGACTATGGATATATTTATTAGTTTTCATAATAATGTTCAAATCATATAGGGTATTAATCATATAATCATAATTGATAGTTCAAGAGGGAAAATAAAAACATATATATGTTTATATAATGGGTTAAGCAAGCCATCAGATGATACATAGAATGTTCTCTAAGATGCAAGATATAAGATGTAGAACATTCTCTGACATGCCTCAACGTCAATACGATGAAAAAAAAAATGTTCAAGATTTTGCCTTGATCAAGTGGACCACTCATGATTTGATCATAGGTTTTATATATGGATTGATTTTCCCTTTTCGACCTTAAAGTTATCCCGACCCTCTCCCATGTGCTACAAGATATCGTTAATACAAAGGATAATGAAATGATGCGTAAAGAAGAAGAATGATTGTTTGTTTTTTATTTTGTTGATTGTTTGGTTTTCCTGTCTGATTATTTGAATTTATTCCGTGTTCACTTGCATTCATGATGTTTTACTAAGGACTTATGTTAGATAATGTGCACAAATGGTTTTGTTCATTAAGAACTAGATTGTACTATATGATCGACCTCTCATCGTAGATATCATTCGACCTTAACATTGATTCAGAGTGCTTCAAAGTACTCAAGGAAAGAACTTGTTGTGGTAATATATAACCACTAGCCTCCTATGAAATTATATGATCTGACATTGCAAGAAACAGATCAATGTAAGTCAAGTAAGTTATATCTTCCACTCAAAAGCTAAATGATTATGATGATGACTCTTAACCCATAATATTTGATTATGTTAAATCTTTAGGATTCTTTTTAAATGATCCAAAATTCATAATGATTAAGGATGAAGTACTCTATGAATATAGGATGATCCCAGGATGTGACCATTGACATACTTCATATGACCTCTTCATATCTTTTTCATAACACACTTACATTATTCATATTGCTAAGATGATGAAGTATTGATTACTTGATCAAATACTTATTTTTCATCTTACATGTGATCCCCTTTTATATCATTGATCTGATCATCAATGAAAGAACTATTCTTTTTTTTATGATGATGTTTGGAGTAAGGTCACATCAAACATATGTCATCGTGAAAATTATTGATCTAAATTGACATGATTCCATTATCAATTTTATCGAATCATATGATGATGCCATTATCTACGATGATGGACAACGTTCTTAGTGAGCCTATTGATCCTCGCACGACATATGCTACCCAATAAGGATGATGAGTCTATGGAAATAACTTCATACCATAAAGTTCATGCTAGTGATACTAATGATGATTGAAGATAAGATCTTTTCTTCACATCGATTAGAAACTTTTTAGGAAGATTGTTATGGAATTCCTATTTGATTCTTCCTCCTAAGATGTATAAGTATTATGTAAAAAGAAGAAGATAGTTACTAGTATTCAAAGATCTAAAAGTTATAGTTAGAAGTTGAGTATCATATCGACCTCCTTTCAAGCATGATCTTGATTTTCAAGGCCTCATGACACATGAACTGAAAAGATAAATTTAATAACTTCAAGACAAGGGGTTTATGAGACCGAAAGTCTCATTTCTAGATGTTCCACTTCTTTTGTAAAGAAGAATGATGACTCTATGGATTTAAAAATTTATTAACAAGTTGTTAAATAAAACAACCATCAAGATATAAGTGTTTGTTACCATGCAAAGATGACTTATTTAAGGCTAGGTGTTCTCAAGATCGATCTATGGAGTGAGTACCAGCAGTTTCGAGTTGCTGAAGAAGATGTAATGAAGATAATTTTCCTGACAATGAATGATTACTATAAATTGAGCGATGCCATTGGACTAAGAACACTCATCAAACCTTTAGGTTCTCACGAACATTGTGTTCAAACTATGCCTACATTTAGGTAGAAAAGATTGAAGTGTTTATCGATCAAAAGAGTCTTAGGTATGCTTTCTTTTAGTAGTACGCTAATATGTGACAATGAAGATGACATGAAGTTTGAAAGTTTCTGAGTTCTCCATGAAGTACAATTTTGGTAAAAATGAACTCAGTTACACATACACTCAGACACAAGTGATACTCGCTAGGCTTCACGAGGTTGCGTACGAAATGATGAAGTCCTAAAGAGAGCAATACTAGATGAATAACATAAGCCTGGGTTGCAGTCCATTTAGAAATAAATCTTATAAGAAGAAGTATTAGATGAATATTATAAGTCTGGGTTGCGATCCATTTGAGAAGTACACAGATGTATAAGGATGAACAAATATAATAACATGAAACAAGGAGATACAAAAATATGTACCCAGCATGTCAATGTGGAAAAAGTAGAGCATCAGAAATCCTATGAGATGATGATGCATGACGTTAAGAATTCGAAGTCTTGACCTTTGCTGAGTATCCAACACATATAGTGGAGCGCAAGGTGTACGTCAGAAGAATAAAGATGTACCCATGGTTAGTGTAGCTTGGCGTTACCATCATGGAGATGATGCGACATGAAAACTAGAGTCAGAAATGCGCCAAGAATTCCCTCACCTTTTCGGTAAGCCATCTACTTAGTGCAAAATTCAAGGACGAATTTTCTTTTAAGATGGTAAGAATGTAATAACCGACAACAAGAAGAGATAAAAAAAGAAGAGAGATAACGTGATGGGCGGCCAAACAAATCACGAAAGGAATAAAAGGCCCAATGCCACTCAAAGTTTGTAACGGGAAGAGATTAAATCTGATCTCATCAGATTTAATTAGGAGAGGGGACATATTTAAGATAAAAATAGAATCATATTTAAATACCCTTCCCTCAAACCTTGCAACCCTTTTTCCTAGTTCTTCTTCCACCTCCGTGCGGGAACAGGGGCAGCAAACGATCTCGTCATTCTTAGTGCAAGGGTAGGCAGGGTCCCTCTCTCCTCTCCTAAGTTAATCTTTTCGCTTCCCTTCACGTCGCCCTCTACATCGATTGAAACGCAGACGCTGACCGGCCGGGAGAGAATAGGGCGTAGGGAGAAGTAAACAGAGGATGAGGTTGTTGATCGATTTTTCGACGAACCGAGGAACGGATTAATTGCGAACAGAGGTGGGTGAATCAAAATCACCTTGCATGACCTCTGAATTATCCTAACACGTGCCCTAATTGATTATAAAACGAAAGGGATCAAGAAGAAGTTTTTCTAGTGTTCTTATTTGATTATTGAATTCTTGTTTGAATTATTTGATTTCTGATTGTTTGAATTAATTCTTTCTGTTCTATGGTGTTTGATTGATTGCTAGGAGTTAGAAATTAGATTAGGATGAGTTAGTGTAAGGAATTCTCAAGAAAGTCGAATTCTGCAACTTTTTTGGACGCCGACTGGTCGACCGGTCCGCAGGCATTGCCAGCAACCGGTCGATCGATAAATGCATATAGCCGATTTCTGCATATGTCGACAGGTCGACCGATCCCTGTCACTGGTCAACCGATCCGTGCCCACCGATCGACCGTTCAACTGAACGGATCGATCGCTCCGAATTATCCACCGGTCGATCGATCTTAACAGACCAGTCGACCGATCAGTAGACCACTGGTCGATCGTTCCCCTGAACTGATCGATCGATTTCCAGAAACCTTTTTATTAGATTTATTAATTATTTTCTTTTTAATCCCAATATTACTCATATATAATTTATCCTATTTTTCTGACTCCACAGAGATCCCTCACTGATTTTTAAGATTTATTCTCTTATTGATTCGTTTCTTATTGATCTTATCGTATCCATTGAACAAAGAACAAAGAGCCATAAGTTATTAAAAGTGATTAATAAGTTCAGATAGAAGATTAACAATGGGTTTCCAGTCCAAGTCAAGTTCAGCAAGATAAGGATAGCTACCTTAGTCATGGTTTGATCACCCATTGACCTGCACACGGTCGTAACGTTTGCTCGGCATACCCCAAGAATTAAATGCACTTAAAATCACCCTGAGTTTAATAATAATCCAAGATCATGAAGCATGTTTAAGTCAAGTCAAGTATGCCATGATTTCAAGTTTACTAAGTATCATATGATTTTCACGATTCATTATATATTCTGATTCTTACTCTTATTCTTATTATGATCCATGATACTAACATGTTATCTTTCACGGTCAAGTTAAGCATGATTATTTATTGCTGATTATTATATTCATGTTATGCATTATATATCATGTGGTTCCCCACTAGGCTGTAAAGCTTATGGGAGGATCTCCTCCCCTGTGTCTGATTTTCACAGGACCAGATCAGTGACGAAGTGGAGTATGTGTATGGTGACGAAGCTCTGGCGGCAAGATAGCACATGAACTACATGGCTTTTTAGATTGTCTTTTAGTTTTCATTACCTTTCGCATTATAGATTCATGATCTAAAACTTATTTTATTTCTTAGAAATGATATAGCCACTTTTAGACTTCCTCAAGTTATCATTTTTCTTTATTTTTCTTCCTTCCGTTGATGTGTCTCGATTTTTGATTGAGATATGGTAAATATTATGGTCAAAGTCATAGCATGTCGTAGCGTCTCCAGGTTGGTCTTCGTCACGTGGCGAGAGTCGATTTGGGGGCGTTACAGCTAGGGTAAATTATGTTTATGAAAATTATTAAGCATGATGGCCTGTCTAGATCGATGCTTATATGGATGTGTCAAATACATTATAAAAGAATGGCTATTGAAAATGAATACTATATAGCATTACCCTACATTTTCTTGCAAGTATAAATGTGGTTATGTCATTTGACCTCAACTCTTGATGATAGTTTTCTTATAGTAAATACCTAAATTCGGCTTGTTTAGACTTAGTTCGTTAAGATTCATGAGTTAAGCCTTCTTGTTGTCATTTGATTTAGTCCCCATAATTATAATTGTTATTATAGTTTTGGACTATCATAGAACCATTTGATGACATGATGTGATTAACTACGACACTTGATGAAATCCTACGGCTAAAATACTTATCGTGGGTAGAGATGGACAAATGGGCCACGTCGGGCCGTGCTCGAGCCGGTCAACTCGTGTTTGATCGTGCTGCGGATCATGTCGTGTCAACATGACCCATTTTGAATATGGGCCGTGTCATGCCACGCGGTATGTTTTGGACCTCGACACGGTCTAGGACCGGCCTAATCGGGTTGATTGAGCCGGGTCGTGTCGGGTCGGACGGCTCTTTTTTTTAATTTTTTGCCTTCCAATTCTAACTTTATAATTTTTAATTTACTTATTAAATTATTATATAATATAATTAGTATTATTAATTATTCTATAATATATGACTTAGTGAGTACTGACCGAGTAGTGACTACTTTAATTATTATATAAATAATTACATTGTTAAATTTTCAAATATATTAAGTCATTAATTTATAATTATTAAGTAAATAAATTTGTAAAATGAATAATTGAGTACTAAGTAATAACTAATAGGTTATAACTTATAACTTATAACCTTATACATAAAATTAAATGGTAAGTATTTAATAAATATATATTAGTAGCATTAGACTATTAGTATACTAGTATAGATAGTTAAGTACTAATTTACTAATTACTATATACCAAGTTATAACTAGGTTATACTAAGTAAGTTAGTATTTAACTATCTTATAACCAAGATACTATATAGTATAATAGTATATACTATATTACTATGTTATAACTAAACGAAATTATACTAAGTAAATTAGTACTTAACTATCTTAGTTATAACTTATATAGTAATTTACTATATACAACTTAATATTAAAGTTAGAATTAAATCAAAAGTATCCTTTAAAGTTCAAACTTTAAATTCGTACTAAAGTTAAAATCAAATGTGTCTTTTAAAGTTCAAGCTTTCTAATTTTTCATTTACTTTTTATATAATATAATTAGTATTATTCTATAATCTATAATATATGACTTTAGTTTAGTGACAACTAACTACTTTAATTATTATTATATAATAATTATATAGTTATAATTTTAAAACTATCATTGAGTAATCATGATATCATATTCACAATAGCAGCTATTTAGATCAATTTCAAGAGAAGATAGTTTCACTCGAAATGAATATAAGAATGACTATTGTGAAAATAATATTTTAATTATTCAATGAGAGGTTGAGATTGAGAACGAAAGGAAGGGAGTGGATGTGGCCATTTTGGGGAAGGAGAGGAGATTGTGTGAGAGAGAGAGAGCGACGAGAGTATGAGAGAGATGAGGCCATGAGGGATTCTGAATGAGAGTGATGAAGAAAGGGGAGGTTCAGCCACATTTTATAAGTGACGAAAGGGATTCAACACGGTCTGCGTTGCTTTAAACACGGTCCATGTTGTACTCATAATGCGTCCGTGACCGTCGGCTCGTGATCGCATTGTCAAATTGAAACAACACGGACCGTGTGATTTTAACGCGGATCGTATTATGCATGATGCGCGGTCCGTGTCCGTGCCAAAACTGGCCGTGTTCTTTTCACAGTGTGAAAGTGGACCCGACATGAAATGGCCCGACACGACCCGTATTTTCGTGCGCAGGCCGTGTCCGTGCCGGGCCGGGCGGTCACGGCTTTTGGGCGGACCGGCGACGTGCCGAGCCGTGCAGTCTATCCAAAATTTCATCTCTAATCATGTGCGTGATTTGATTCACGTGCTAAATAAATTAACAATATCCGGAATGATATATCTTAAATTTTTATGCACACAATGCATGTCATATGTTCCTTCCTGCTTTCACGTGGACAGTACAAAGGGCACTAGTTAAACTCAAAGTTCGAGAAAAGTGTGTATATTCGAATTTTGCCTCCCAGAAAAATAGAAAAAAAATAATATTTGATCGATAGAATCTAATTGGGTATAGTTCCATCGATCTAGTCAAATTTGATCGATTGAATCGAAATTTTATTAAAATAATATTATTTTATTATTTTAAAAAAATATATTGTAAACCAAAGTATAAAAAGGTAATAAATAATAAAATAAGAGCATATTAATCATAATTTTAAAATAATCAAATATTAATAGATTACTTTTATAATTTTACTTATGTTTTAATTTTTAAGATAAATTATTTATACTGATTTAAATTATCATCTTATTTAAGTTCATGATAATTTTTTTATTTAAATTTGACTTTATTATTACCTTCTTATCTTTTATTTTCAAATTCAAATTTACTTTCCTTAGTACTAATATCTTTTTTTACATTCATCCTATAAAATCTAATCCCTTATTTTTCTCCCCCTTCCTATTCTTCCACCATTAATACTATAATACACTTTTCTTTTTCTATTTGTTTTCTATTATTAATTCAGATTTTTTATTTTAAAAAATGTATTGAACTGATTTTTTATTCAACCTAGTTTAGATGGACTGGCCGGTTCGTTCCGGTCTGGTCTAATTTTAAAAATATAAGAAAAAAATGAAAAATATTTTTAGCAATGCAGTTTTCTTGGATTATATATAATATAATAATTGGTATATGTTTTCATGTTTCCTTTTGATTCTTTCCCTGAAAATCCCCCTCCTATTTTTTGTTCTTAACAAAACAACATTAATAGTGTATATATATCTTTTTTGAAAAATTAATTCTGTCACGACAATATGTTCTTTGGCACTTTTGACACAAATACTATACTCTACTACTAAACACCAATATAAGTTGGGAATTGGGATAGACTAGCAAGCAATTTTTTTCGCTTAAGTAAAATTTTAAATTTAAATTTTTATAAATGCAGAATATTTTTATTAAGAATTATATAAATCAAAATATTTTTATCAGATTAATTAATATGAATCTACTTCTAACTTACGATTAAAATGTACAATCGTTAGCGTCAAATAAACTGAACTGTCCATATCACTCAGACATCGGAGACAGGAAATAAAAAAAAATATTATCAAAGGATCGACGGATCTCTCGGACAGATACAATAATGCAATTAATATTGCAAAATGATGGATCTGAGATATGGCCCCCATGTACCTCGAACAATTCTGCACACAGACGACTGGACTTTGCTGACATTTGATGTCACAATTACCATGGAAAACTACTGTGATTTTGCATCATTAATTGCTGCACGTCTGTAACTACTAGCTGATTGGTGAGGAGGTCTCATGTCTGCAACTCTCATCTGTCTGCAACTCTCATTGGACAAATATTGGAAAAAGATTCGAGTAAATCAGAGTTTGCCATCTATTATTGCTCACGAAATTGAAGTGAGAGCAACAGAAGCAACAGAGGTTGATTTGCACTCTTCCTCGAGAGTAGAGACACACAGCACGCTTTAGTATTTATGTTGATTAATTTTTAAAAAATTAATCCGTTAAAATAAAAATATATTTAATTTTATAATCTTCACACTCTTTTTCACCTCTTGATTGCATTTGAAAATAGAATCGCAATTTTTCTCGAGTTCTCGTCGAAAGTGTGAGTGGAATGTAATAATGAAGAATCATAGGAAAAAATTGATACGATGAATTAATTTTTTATGAGTTTTAAATTAAAAATAATTATTATAATTATAAAGTATAATTTTATTATTAATTAAAATAAAAATTTTTTATGGAAAAATTGTAAAAAATATATTATTTAAATATATATTTTAAGTTAATTATATTTAATAAATATTAAACTTTTTAATGAAATAATAAGTAATAAATAATATTATATTGATCCTTCATTAAAATTATTCTATATTTATTAAATAATCTATTTTATAAGAGAAATGTATGAGAGAAAAGAAACAGAAATAAAAAAGAAGAAATAAAAAATGTCACGTCACGCAAAAAAAGTTGGTTCTACTACAATGCTTCGATTCCACAAAAAAAATGGAATCAGAGCACCTTGAACCAGGTCACGTGATGACCTCGTTCCAAGTTTTGGTTTCCACATGGGAACCAAATTTTAGTGTTACGTTTGGCGGAACAAAAGCACGGTTCCAACCTGGTTCCGTTGTCAAACACAACCATTTTTTAATCGAGTCCGAAGAATTAAATGAAAAAATTAATTTTTAAAATGAGGTTCAATGAAATTATATGTGCTAATTATATATTTTTTTTAATTAAGTAGTTAAGAAAAGCAACGTTTATGATTTTATAATCTTAACATTTCTCTTCTTCATATGTAGACTCTAATTGAATTCATCACATGGACAATTAAAGGAAAAGATATTTTTTAATATGAGCATCAATGATGTTTGATTAATTTTTTTCTAAAAGTTTAAGTAGTTGGGAAAAACTTTTCATATGCATGCATGCATCGATGGCTATGTGTGTGGTGCTCCAAGATTCGTCTGATCAAAATATTAATAGATTAAAATAAATTTAAGAAGGATTAGAAGTATGATTATAAAAGATGAAACAAAAGAAGGAAAGATAAATATAGGAATTGAAATTACTTTAGAATTTAAAATTAATTTAAATTGGGATCCAAATTTTAATGGATAAAGAATTTCCAATTATAATAGGATTGAGAATTTTAAAGATTAGATATATTTTAATCAATAAAAATATTATTTTGATTAAAAAAATGATAAAATATTATTATATTAACTATTCCAAAAATTGAAGAAAACAATTAATAAAAGTATAGATTTATTGAGATAAATTCTGTAATGTAAATAACAGATAATAAGATAATTCGAGTGGGATTGAGATTAAGATAAGAAATAAAGATTAAATTTGAAATTAATTAATGAGAGGTTAGTAGTAGTATGATAGGCTAATTAAGTTAAAAAGATAAGATTAATTTAGAATTGATGGGGTTCAATTAGAATCGAACTCCACTAAAAAACTTGAAGCCCAGTAATAGAGAATATTCCTGAGTTAGCTCACAAGGCAACACTATAGAGGAATCATTGGACAAAGTTCATTTCATTAGTATAGATTCTTGAACTCATGTCATATATATTGTTCGTATAATTGTATATCAAATTGCAGAGAATATTACATCGAAATATAGAGGTAAAAAAGTTGCATCAGAATATGGACTTTGCATAAGCCATAGAACCTGACTCGAGTTCTGTAGCGACTGGCTTGGGCTCTATTGAATTCGAAGGAAATTCAAAACAATTCAGATCAAGTCTGACATGAGATCTAGCGAGATTGAAATAGAATAATCCAAATCGAGTTCCAGACTAATCCGAATCGGATTTCGAGGTCACAACATGAATAGATGGAAATTAAGTCGATCTGTCTTGAGTTCATCATACCCAACTCAAGATCTAGTCAATCGTGAGTTCCACCCAATGCATGAGATTTCTAATGGTGTTCGCGGGTCAGGTTAGACCCCACTGACCCAGACTCGATCAAACCTGATCAATATTAGTGAGGTTCGGTTGGATCGGGTTGATGAGTATACCTTTTGGATTTCGAAGATAAATGGGATATTTTTATGATATTAATTATGGTTATATATTAATTATGTTTTATCATATTAGTATTATTATTGATCATTAATGATTACGATAATAAATTATCACATATTATTTATCATCAAATTGTCATTGGTTATTGCTAATTGAGAATTAAAACATGAAAAATGATGTGAATTGATTATGGATTATTGTTCTAATTTTTAATTGATTATTGTATTTTAAATTGATAATAACAAAGATAGACATCCTAAGTAAATAAAATAAAAGTTGAAAGCTATTGGGTGATTATATCTACTTATTGCCCCAAGTTCGGGATTGATAGATAATTGTTATTGGATTGAATGATGTAAATAACATAACTAAGGAATTGATGTGTTAACTTCTAGTGAAAATTATAGCTATATTGTGTATGGTCACTTGTCTCCTATCATATAAAATTCTATTGAATTGAGTTGTCATTATATTGATTTCTCGTTGGGCTACATGAAAATGGTATGATATTTTTTAAATAAACAAGAGCTCCTAAATTGTGTCCAGAAAGATTGATGGATAACTTCAAATAGTAAATAATAATTGGTTGTCTCTACTAGCCGATGGACAATTGATTTCGCCCTTGTATGTGATGGAAAAATTGTAACCTTTATATTGATGAATAAATCGATAACCATGAATGAATTGATAATTTTTAACTAGGGCATCCACTAACCTATTCAATTGATAATTGATTAAGGATAATTAATAATTAAAGTTATTGATATTGACATCAGCAAATTAATGTTATAAATAATTACTATAATTGACAATTACTTATTAATTGATAATTATTACAATAAGTTATAAATTATTTATAGATAATTGTTTAATGATTATTCATAGTATTAATATATTGTTATGAATATTGATATGGGTGACCCTACACATTGAAAGTATGTTCATTGAACTTTTTTCCTATCGTTGAATTTGTGTAGGAGAAGTAAGATGATGACGATGATAAGATGATTGATGACTCATCTGATAATTAATATATACATTGAATATGAACATTGATAAGAGTCTAATATTATATAAATTGCTTTTGTTAATATAAAAAAATGAAGTCTTGTGTTGATATAAGTTAATATGTTGACTCATGTTAAAAAAATAAATTATAAAGTTAAGCAAGGTCATCACTAAATTCTGGGACACTATAATCTCCATGTAGGCGATAATTTTCACCAAAATGTATGGCTCTCAATTTAGCATTTTGCATCTCTCTCTCTCTCACTTTCAAATGATTCCAAAAAGACATTTGCAGCACCTTTACATTTTGGTTCGTCTAATGTTCAGCCCGAAGCAATGTTGACAAATAGGCATGCGACTATAATTGTTTTGAAATTATTAGATGAGTGATGTTATTTCTTAAATTAGAAGGATTAATCTTTCAACTCATTCACAATGCTATATATGTAAATTTGTTAAAATTTTGGAGCAATTTAGAGATGTAAGTATTAGAAGATTTTTCAGGCCAAAATTTTAGGAGGATTCAACATTCATTTTCTTTTTATATTGGGACAAATGAATGTATACTACTCATATTTTACTTCAAAATGTTGTAATACAAATATACACTCCCAATCATATATGTGTATACACATAAATACCTTATATTATTTACTATGTATAGTACCTGCATGTATCATGATAGAATATATATATAGCATGTAACACTCAAATCTGGGCCATTCATTTTAGATCTACCATCCAGATTTTCTTTTTACCTCCTCTCACGCGCGCTTACTCTTTTCTCCCTCTTCTCTGCTGCCGTCGTTCGCCACCTTACGTGATCTTCTCCTCCAAGCATTGTCACCCGCTAACCATCGCCGACCTTTACGATCGCTCGTCCTCCCCTCGCGAGCGCCATCGCCAGCCACTCCTTCGAGCCCGCGACTAGCAAGCATCCCCCGCGATCCTCTACAAGCGGACAACATTGATCGAACAATCTTTGACAACCTCCGGCGTTCTTGAGTGTTGCCGCCAGTCCACCCATCGATCGTCTCCTTCTCTTCTTCGATCGCCAGTGTCGTCAAGCACGGATCCGCTGACACGCTGGTCCCCCTATGAGCCCTCGCGATGATCAACGATCGCCGAACCAGATTTGCCATCATCGATCGCCGCCGCTGACTCTCGCGCCAACCATCGCGCCGACCGCTACGTTGTCCATCGCCGATCAAGGGAAGAAGCAAAGAAGAGCTCTAATACCCTAATCTGAGAGATGTAATATGAGTCCTCCATTGGATCCAATGGTTTAGATACAAGTGTTGCACTAAGTTTCACCTAAGGGATATTACACCTAGGCATGGCAATATTTCCCGCCCCTTGCGGGGCCCCGAACTCGGGAAATTTTTTCTCCGCGGGGTCGGGGATGGGGGAAAAATTATCCCTGAACCCTCTTTCGGGGATCGGGGCGGGGGGAGTTGTTCCCGTCCCGCCTTCCCACGGGGCCCCGAATCCTCACACCCCAAAGAAAAAGTGAGTCGACAACAATAGTCCCACATTGATAGTAGTAGAAAAGTGAGAGTAAATAGACAAGTATAAATGAATGAGGAGACTAATGGGTCAATATTGAATGTTTACGGAGAAAGTCCACTTTGGATATTTTCCAAATTTATAATAATAATTTTTATCAAATTATCTTTTAGTAAAAAAATTAATAAAAAATTTTGACTGAACTAAAAAATATCGTTCAACCCGATTTTTTTTTATTTTGATCGATTTTTTTCGGTTCGATTCGGTTTAATCCGGTCCAAACTAGGATCGGGTCGCGGGGTTCGGGGTCTCTACGGGATTCGGGGCCTTGCGGGGATCAGGGCGGGGGATATTCCCCTGGACCAGGGATTCGGGGCGTGTTCGGGGGCGGGTCATCAGGGTCGGGGAGGTGGTGGTGTTCCCCGCCCCTAACAGGGTCGGGTGCCATCCCTAATTACACCCTATTAATATATATATTGTCATATTGTTGTTATATGTATGAATATGTAGAGTTCATCATGGGATCATCTTTTCTTGTGACTGACTCATGCACGTCTAAATGTGTCGATTGTCCAGACAAGCTCTTTTGTATGCATTTTGCGAAAGCTTGCTTTGCGACTTACCAAATGTCACAGTTTCTAAGGCATTGATCCCGAGCGGACGCTTCCACGGAGGGGCTTATGAGCAAATGGGCACATAAGAGGAATGCTTGAATGAGATGCTCTTTTGTGTGGTTGCCATGTCATGCTTAAGACTCGATGCTAGGTTTAGAGAAGCTTTGAAATACTTGACGACAAAGGTTTCAGTGGAGGACTAGCGATTCTCCTCTAATATACCGCTATTTGGGGATGTAGCTTTGCAATGTTTGATGTGAAGGACAAGTTCTAGGGCACACTTTTTGAGTGCGTAATTATAAGATTGCCATCAGATGTCGAACTAAGCTTAACTTATAAAAATGAATTGAAGTTTAAATAAAAAATAAGATAATTTGGACGGACACGTTGAAAGGTGTCCGTGACACATGCACAAATTGGCGAAGTAAAGATATTAGGAGTGGTGATGATGAACCATCAACAATAGTAGATTACTTAATAATCAAATTGTTAATATATATATTTATGATTAAAATTTTTAAATATTTTAATGAAAAAATGAATATTTTAATTTAATGATAATATATAAATCAAAATACAATAATAATATAATTTAACATATGTATATATGCATACAAAAATCTAATTGTTGAAAGTAATAGAAATGACAAAGGATTTGTCCATAGTGCATGAACCTCTTCCATAAACTTAGGGGTACATTGGGTGGGTCAAGCTAGTGAATCCGATGACCCGATCCCAATCTGATGAGCCAATCCAATAGACCCAACTTATTTTTTATTTTTTTATTCTTTTACTTTTTATTTAATTGTAGTCCTATAATTGTTTTATTTTTTTAAAAATTCAAAATAAAATATTTTGATTATGGAAATAATATTAAAAATATTGAGAAAACATATTTTATATTTTATAATAAAATATTAATAATAATTTTTATATTAAAAAAATAGAAAATAAGATAGATTTGAAAAAAAATAAAAAAATGTGGTCAAGTTGGGTTGGATCGAATTTTCTATTCTTAGTGACTTTGATCCAATTCGATCTGGCTCGACTAATAAGATTTGTTCATGTATCGAGTTCAACTCAACTCGTGAATACCTCTACCTAAACTATTAGTTTGTTTATATTTTTATTTGCCTAATTACAGTTTGTCCCTAATTTTCATTTAATATAATAAAAAAGAGAAATCATACTTATGAGTAAATATTTCTAAGAATTACCCTGCAATACTTTGATTTTTTTCCAAAATAATAAAATCATAATTAGATATTCAAGTAGTTATAAAATTTTTATTCTTAAATTGATTTGATTTAAAAGGTATCTTTCACATTAGAAAATTTAGTTGGATCTTGTGATTTCTCTTTATCGAAATTTATCCCCAAAATAAATTTCTAAAAATAAAGAAAAACAAATCTGCCATACAAATTGAGGACAAGAACGGCCCCCAGTGGGGGCCCACACCATTTAATTATTTAATCTCAACTATCAAGTGGTGCTATCGTAATAAGAGCAATTATCCAAGGGCATTCTGGTGATGTGAATCTTCATATATCGCTTTCCCTGTATGCTTGAAAATGCCACTCGGAGTTCGTGGGCAGTGGGGAAGAAGTCGCCGGAGGAGCCCGAAGAAGCGATATTTCCGACGTCGAGAACGATATTAAATCTTGTTTTCTAGGGTTCGTTCGAGGCGGAGAACAAGTGAGGTAGTGTATGTCATATTTGTGGTGGTGCTCGAACTTTCTGATTATAGCGATTCAGGTGGTTTGCAGACGTGTTTTTTTGAAACTTACGGTTTGTTCTTGGGTTGATTGTTGGGGAACAGATAGTTTCCGAGGCGATTAAAGTGCTTGCTGATGGACTTCTTGGCATTCTTGTTATGCTTCGAGTAGAGTTTGAGATTTCGTGATACCGTTGCGTGATTATTTCCTTTTCTTCTTATATTTTTGGTTTTTGTTGTGTCTCGAGGTTGTGCTGTAGAAATGCGATGCATTTTGTCACTATAGGAGGCATTGGGTCCATAGGAATTAGGATGTTAAAATAAATTACAGCATAAAGTGTTTTTTCTTAGTTGTGTTGAAATGTCTGTGGAACTTATTGTGGTTCATCAGACCATACACGATTTAATTTACACTTGATGTTGCTTTTTCTCTTCCTCTTCTATACGTCTTATTAGTGCAATATTTTTTTACTCTTAGAAGGCATAGATAACCTTAATAATTCAAGCTATAATGATAATCTTTTTACCTTTGCCATTTGCTGTAGAATTCAGCATATTCGCTATTGTTTTGCCTCACTCAGTTCGGTGACTTCAGTCATTTTGTGGAGTTTTTTTGGCGTTGGCAGAGCACTGAGATCTCGAAATTTATTAACATCCAGGGAACAAAGTGATGGAGAGTTTCTTTATGTCAATCTTGACGGAAGCCCAGGGGACTGGAGGGCCTTTCTTGACCTCAATGAAGTATGCTGTGCTGCCCATAGCCAAAGTCTTCACTATGTGCTTCATGGGATTTCTAATGGCCTCCAAATATGTGAATATCCTTCCTGCAAGTGGGCGGAAGCTTCTAAATGGGGTACACAATGGCGCAGAATTATCAATATAATTTGGCGAGCTTACTTTCGATTGAATTTTCATCCTATCATATTTGTCTTTTTTCTGTACTTTTAACGCATGAAAAATTATCTCAAGAATCATTAAAAAATGTGTATAGAAATAATCATCTATGAAAATGCTGGGACAAATGGAAACAAAATGCAGAATTTTTATTGCGTTTTTCTCATATATGACTCCGCAACAAGATATGCTGTCTCGTGCGGTTACTATTTAATTAGCAGAAAAACTGCCTGCTTATTAGATAGTTAGTTTCCACTGTAGCCAAATAGCCGAACACCATCAAACTTAGCTTTGAATCAAACAAATGATGGGATGCTTGGGTTAGCCTGGATCTGATATTTTTTTTTTATGTCAGTTAACAATTTTTCTACACCACGAGAGGAATATAACAAATCAAAATTGTGTTTAAGTGAACATTATCAAAGAGACATAAATTTGTTTCTCATGAGGAAGTATGTATATAATCACCTCACTGATAATATACATATGCATATAACCTTTATTTTCTAAGATTGGTTAACCATTCTTGTTCCATGCATTCAGAAGATGCAAACCAATTTCCTTTCTGCATCATTTATATATTCTTGTTATTGATTATAAGTTACCACAATTGTCATTTATCATGATAATACGCATACTTCTCCTCTAAGCTGCGCAAGATGGTGGTATACTAGATAGCTTTTATTTTAACAGAGAATCTATATCTTGCAACATGATTATGTCTTTAATTCATGAAAATTAGATGTTGCTTCTGGACCTCCTAATAATTTCAAAGTATGTAGTCTGTTATTGATTTTTCTGTATTACTAATCAAATGTTGTTCAGGATTATTAACAGGTTGTTTCCGACATATTTTGCAGCTAGTCTTCTCTTTGCTTCTCCCATGCCTAATGTTCTCTCAACTCGGAAGAGCAATTACTTTGCAGAAATTGTTTGAGTGGTAAGAATGCTTCCTGTCTCATCCTTTCTATCAAAAGTTTGATGAAAATATGTTTAATGATGCTGCCCTAGTATAACATGTAGGGATCATGTTACTGATGGCAGTCGCTTTTTCAAATTTCATCTGCATGAACATACCAAGAAATATTAAATATGTATATGGAGACATATGTGCTTCTTTGACCATCATTAAATTTGAATAAACACATGAATTCAAGATCATGGTTGTATGTAGTATTACAAGAAAAACTCCACTATGTTCTCCTTGTAAAATCAAGGTGAAGTTTTGTCAATTATTAAGACACCTGAAGCATGAGATGGCATGGCAAAACACAGGGTTAAACATTATGTCTTCTTTAAGGCCATACATGGATTAGAATTATTGTCTTGGGATAGACAAAAATAACTAGTATCTATGTTTTTGTGCAGGTGGTATATCCCAGTTAATGTGATTATGGCTACCATTTCAGGCTCATTGATTGGTTTTATAGTTGCTAGTATTGTTCGACCTCCTTATCCGTACTTCAAGTTCACCATCATACATATAGGGATTGGTAAGTTAATGTCTTTGAATAACGTTGAGCAAGAGACTTTTCTCTTAGTTCGTTTTGTTTCTTGGGGTATTTATTCTGCTTTTAGATGTTAAAGAGATAGTATCCATTTTTTGGCAACATTTTATAGGTAGTGTTGTTGTCTTTACTTTGATATAAGATATTTTCAAGTTTTGGATGGTCATATCTTGAGTAACTGTATTATTCTGTTGTTATCCTGTTTTTTTTATTTACAGATTTATGATCAGGTTGTCATGTTTCATACGTTGGGGAATAGAACCTCTTGGAATAGGATACCACTGCCATTGTTCTATCCACATTTTATCTGTGTGCAAAGTTTCACTATATTGAGTGCAAAACTGAATCTAGGAACATCATTTCAGTTTAGCATACTATTGTCTTCTAGTACGTGGGGTTGAGGCTTAATGATTTAAACCTAGGATGTTTCTATTATTATTATTATTTTTGCTGCATTCTTTTTTCCATATCTATTTTTGTAATATGCAGTTAATTTATGCAGTTAATCAAGTGGTGGCAGTTAAAGGGGGAGAAGCGAGAGACTTTTAGAAGTAAGTTATTAGAGGAAAGTGTGTGGGAGTTAGAAGGAGATGCTAGTATCATGTGGAAGAATGTGGCAAAAAAGGTTGAAATGGTTGCTAAAGTCATTTTAGGAGAATCAAAAGGTTTTGGACCACGAGATAAGGAGACTTGGTGGTGGAATGAGGAGGTCCAAGAAAAGGTGCGTAATAAGAAGAATTGTTTCAAGGCGATACACTTGGACAATAGTTCTGACAATTGGGAAAAGTATCGTTTGGCGAAAAGGGAGGCTAAGAAGGCAGTTAGTGATGCTCGTGCTAAAGCATACGAGGGGTTTTATAAGGAGTTAGGGACAAAGGCGGGTGAACAAATGATTTACAAGATTGCAAGGAACAAAGAGAAGGAGTCGAGAGATTTGGATCAAGTAAGATGCATAAAAAATGAAGTTGGCAAGGTTTTAGTTACTGAAGGAGATATTAAGAACAGATGGGAAGAGTATTTCTATAAGCTATTTAATGATGGATGTGAAGGTTCGCGTTGTGATTTGGAGGACTTGACAGTTAGCGAACGTGAGCTTAATAGGTCATTTTATCGTAGAATTAGAGTCTCGGAGGTTAGCGAAGCTCTTAAGAAAATGGAGAATGGTAAAGCCGTTGGACCGGATGGTATACCGATTGAAGTTTGGAAATGTTTAGGAGAAAAAAGTGTGTTGTGGTTATGTAAACTATTTAATGAGATTTTACGGTCGAAAAAGATGCCTGATGATTGGAGATTAAGTACATTAGTTCCTATTTACAAAAATAAAGGGGATATTCAGAATTGTGCAAATTATAGAGGGATTAAACTTATGAGTCACACTATGAAATTATGGGAAAAAGTGATTGAGCATAGATTGAGAATGGAGACTAGTATTTCTGAGAGACAATTTGGGTTCATGCCAGGAAGATCCACTACAGAGGCGATTTATTTACTAAGGGGGATGATGGAAAAGTATCGAAGTAGGAGAAGAGACTTACATATGGCTTTCATTGACTTAGAGAAGGCGTATGATCGGGTACCAAGGGATGTACTTTGGAAAGCCTTGCAAAAGAAGAGGGTGAATGTTGCCTACATTAAGGTAATACAAAATATGTACGATGGGGCATTGACTAGGGTTAGGACACCCGGAGGTGAGACAAATGAATTTCCTATAGGAATTGGCCTACATCAAGGATCAGCTTTAAGCCCGTATCTATTTAACTTAGTTATCGATGCTATAACCGAGAGTATCACAGAGGAGGTACCTAAGTGCATGCTATTTGCGGATGATATAGTACTTTTAGCGGATTCAAGAGAAGAGATTAATACAAAATTGGAAATATGGAGAAATACGTTGGAGTCAAAGGGTTTTCGTTTAAGTAGGAATAAAACAGAATATATGCATAGCAATTTCACAAATAAACAACTTAGAGACGATTTGAAAGTTAGGTTAGGGGAGGATATAATTCCTCAAGTGACAAAGTTTAAATATTTAGGATCAATTGTAAGACAAGATGGTGAGATTGATGACGATGTTAATCATAGAATTCAAGCTGGTTGGTGTAAGTGGAGGAAAGCCACTGGAGTTCTTTGTGATAGAAAAGTACCCAATAAAGTTAAAGGAAAATTCTATCGTACTGCTATAAGGCCAGCAGTGTTATATGGTAGTGAATGTTGGGCTATGAAGGGACAACATGAACGTAAAGTGGGGGTAGCCGAAATGAGGATGTTGAGATGGATGTGTGGTCATACAAGATTAGATAAGATTAGGAATGACCATATACGTGAACGAGTCGGAGTGGCTCCTATTAGTGAGAAAATGGTAGAGAATCGTTTGAGATGGTTTGGTCATGTTCAGAGAAGACCATTAGATGCACCAGTAAGAAGAGTAGATCAAATAATCTGGAGTCCGATTAAAAGAGGGAGAGGGAGGCCAAGACGGACACTTGGCGAACTAATAGAGCAAGATCTATTGGTGAATAATATACCGAAAGGTTTGGTTACTAATAGAGCGGAATGGCGTCGTATGATCCATGTAGCCGACCCCACCTAGTGGGATAAGGCTTTGTTGTTGTTGTTGTTGTTGTTGCAGTTAATTTATGAACATCTGACCCCTTCATTTGGTCTTTTAAATATACTGGTTCCTTTTTTTTGGGCACCATACTGTATTGTTATGAATTTCCAGCAGATTTCTTCCTGCATGCAGGGAATATTGGCAATATACCTCTTGTTCTAATTGCAGCTTTATGTCGAGACAAATCCAATCCTTTTGGTGACTCTAGTAAATGTAGTCAAGACGGAAATGCATATATCTCTTTTGGTCAGTGGGTAAGTTCTTTAGTTCTAATAGATGCTCATGCTGAATGCATAATAACAACCTGAAAATATTATAATACGATATCTGATAGGAATTCAGTGATTGAACATCACTTTTCCCTTTTGTTCAGAAGTTTGGAATGCTTTTCCTGCTTACATTAGATTTGCTCTTTGTATTGAATATTAAGAAATTAATCCTCAAAAATTGTCTATTAGCATAGGACACAAAAATGTAGATTCATTTTGATACCATGAAGGGTTAAGTGTGTTTGAGCATCTGACATTTGAATTTGCCTGTACAACAGGTTGGAGCCATTGTACTTTACACATATGTTTTTCAGATGCTCGCTCCACCCCCTGGGCAAAATTTTGACAATTGTGAAGAGTCAAATCTTCCGACTAAAGATCCCATAAATCACACTGCACCAGAACAACTTCCCTTGCTAACTCCACAAGAATCTGAAACAACAGAGTTTAGATCGATGAAAGGAGAAAAAGTATGAAGCTTTTTTTCCTCTGTTTTATTGCTTTAAATGCATATAGTATTGCAAATTGTAATATATATATTTCCGGTACTAAAAAATTTATTCTTGTTGTGGGTAGGTTTGCTTGATTCACCTTCTATTTAATATATTTATATGTAATATTTTCCTTATATAAAGAATGCATTTGGCTTCAATTTAATGGCAGTAAGTTAAGGAATAAATACCTATTCTACTTCTGATCCCTGTACTTTATTTTTTACATTCTACCGTGTCTTCCTATTAATAAGATATGTATTTGTTAGTCCTTTTCCTTTATACATGATCTTCCATCTGGTCTTGGAGTGATAATTGTCTACTTTTGTGTAGATTATGAAGCAGTTATGCCATTTAGTTGAGAAATTAAGGGTTAAGCAGATGTTTCAGCCCCCCATAATTGCCTCTGTAAGTACGTGCTTTCCAAAGTTAATGATGTTTACAGAGTGTACTATAGCTTTCATGTATTTTGATTGTCATTCATATCTTTACCAAATCTATGGGTTAGGTTATGTCCAATAGTTCTTCATTATTGTATAGTTGAACTACAACCTGATTAACACAGGTATATAAACTATTCATCAATGCTTGTAATCTTATGCATAATCCAATAAAATATAAGTTGGATAATTTTCATTTATTTGAAACTGTTGCCTATTAACTTCTACTGAGGATAATAAAAAAAATTTGGTTTCCATAGCATGTTTCTCTTGTTATAAATGTGCAAAATTCTTAGTGCCGTCTCCTTCAAATGCATATTTAGTTCTTTTGAGGTGGAGCTTCTTATCTTTCAAAAGTTCTAACTTCTAAGAGTGTTGTATTGTTGTCTTTTTCTAGTTAAATATTAACAAGTTTGGCAACTATATTCGTGGAACAGATATTGGCCATTATTTTGGGTATTATACCTTTCCTAAAGAAATTAATCCTCACAGATGATGCCCCACTCTTCTTCTTCACTGACAGCTGCTTAATTCTGGGGTATATATCTGACTCTTATTCTTCTATCTAGTATATGCATCCTATTTACTGAAAAAGGTACAAATATCCTGTTTTCTTCTGAAAGATATCACTTAGTGGGATGAAGAATCTTCCCAGAGGTCTTATGTTATACATCTAACAATTGTTTGGATATAGGAGTAGGAGGGGGAATATGGAAAGGGGGAGAAAGGAAAAAGAAATAAACCTGGGAGGGTGGGTGGTAGTGGAGGGAGGAAACTTTCCCCTTTATTTAACTCTAAATTGGGGTAAACTAATTGTTAATCATTTAGGGGGGAATGGATGTTCAATTTCTCCTTTGCTCCATTAAGATTTTTAAACAAAGAAAATGGAGATCCCGTCTCCTCCATTCCTCTCTATCCAAACACACCCTAAATGAATAGGAGTTAAGTATCTGTTTGGATTGTGAGAAAAGGAGGGGAACTAAGAAATTAACCAATGAATAGGAGTTAAGTATCTGTTTGGATTGTGAGAAAAAGAGCGGAACTAAGAAATTAACCTCCATCCCCTTTGTTTGGATATAAATCTTAATGGAGGGAAAAGGAAAAAATAACCTTTGTTCCCCTCCAAATGCTTGGATGTTCATTTTTCTTAATTTCAAATTGAATGGAGGGAAAAGATCTCCTCATCATTTACCATCCTTCCCATTTACCTCTTTTTCCTTCTCCCTTCCATTTCTTTCCATTCCTATATCCAAATGCACCCACAAGTGAACCTGTTTTGGTGCCTTAGTCATAGTTTGTTGATAATTACTCAGGGTATGCCTCTTTATTTATTATTCTCTCTGTGTTTTAGTTTGTGTTTGGTTACCAGAGCCCTATGCCTGATTGAACTTAAGTGAACATGTTGGATAATAATATTGGAATGAGTTTACCAAACTATACATGGTGTGGTAAGAATCAAGTATGACAATATCATAAGCTAGTTGCATTCATATTGGGACAAGGGATGGAAATACTCAGCTGGTCGTTGGTTGGTGAGTGTTACATACATTATGTTGTTTGGACATCGGTGCACACTTCTACATGTTATGGGTATAGATAATATTTGTTAATTTAATATCGAGCTATGTTTTCT
The DNA here is from genome assembly GCA_030549335.1 of Pontederia crassipes. Taxonomy (NCBI): domain Eukaryota; kingdom Viridiplantae; phylum Streptophyta; class Magnoliopsida; order Commelinales; family Pontederiaceae; genus Pontederia; species Pontederia crassipes. The sequence continues at coordinate 36,153,524 of CM060194.1, forward strand.
TAATCTTAAAAATTTCATGTAATTAAGCTATACCCCAAAGTTTCTCTCAAAAAGGTATAACAATGAGTACCAAGTTTTGAGGGAATTGGAGTACCCATGCACCTGGGCCATGCAGACAAAACTATTTCATCCACCGAAAGAAAATGACATAGTTTGTTTCCCAAATACATATTCTTGGGTCATTGGCATTTGAGGTTATTGATGTTGTAACAAATAACCTGATTTTTGTATAAAGAAACAATAAAACTATTAAGATATAGATGATGAAGGTGCCTTTTACTATCAGTCAATATTCTTTATCCTGCTCCTGACAATGAAACTCTCATTGGGCCATTAAATCAGTAGTGATTTAATTGTGGATGCTCAAAGTACTTCATAACAAAAACACTTAGTAAAACCTGTGAATTTTGTCACTTTGCCACATAATATGTGCCGAAAGACATTAATAGAACAAGCGAAGTTTTATATGCAGTGCATAACTTCTATAATATAACCAGACCTCAACAGGTTGGGAGTTGTTATTTTGTTGCCAAGTAAACAATTCCTCTGGTAACATGGATTGTTGTAAACTGAAACTAGTAATGTTGGAAACCACAGTATATGGTGGTAAGGTCATGAATGGAAGCAACAACAGCTTTGTAACGTGTTGTTGCTGCTAGTGGATACAAAACTTTTAAACAAGGTTCTATTTCTATTATTAGTTCTATATATACTTCCTGGCTTGAAGTATGCTTTCCTTTTGTGGTGATAAAATTAATAGTCAGTGTAACGCCCCCAAAATCGCCCCTCCTGCCACGTAGGTAGTTAGGTCGACCCCGAGAGCTACACTGCCTACTACACTATTGACCATGATTATTCAATAAAATGACATACGTGGCATCAATATAACGCAAAATATAATCAAAAACTTTAATGCGGAAGTTCAAACGTTAGAATATCAAGAGACATCAATAGTTAATGCAATCTATAATAAAGCGGAGAAAAATCATCACTTAACAAGTTCACTGCACAGAAAGGTTCGATGTGCGGAAGAACATAATGTCTATCATTAGAAGAAACGTGCTGAAATGTAAATGCATAATTCAAGAGCTTGTAGCAATAGTTTGTGTCATGTGCAGCATTCTCCAATCTCTGTGCCCTCTATCACCTCATCAATTAGCATTCTCACCTGCAAAATCACATTGTAGGGGAATCGAATACTCGTGAGCAAAAGGCTCAGTACAATAGCAATATAGACAGTGAAATAAGGATCAATAATAATCATAGCAATAATAATCAGTGATGAACAATACTATACTTTGACTTCTATACATTGACTATAATGGATCAATACATCATTCTTTGACAATATCAATATATGTGCTTTGTTCTTTACTATAGCCATACTTTGTCTTTACTCTACGTTATCTTTACTATACCATGTCCCATGCTTTACTGTACCATATTCCATGCTGTACAATACTTTGCTTTGCGTTTACATTACTGTGAGTTGCACTACGTTTTTTACATTACTATGATATCCTTAAAATTAGTTGTCCTATGCGAGCTCGACTTTATTAGATTGGGATGTTAGGGGTGCCTTTATATCTGTAAAGTCAATAAGCCCACGAAGGGAAAAAGGGGTGCGGCAATGCGTCACCCAATTCGGAATGTAGGTGCGAGAAGACCTATACCCCAGGAACAATGGTCATTTAAGAACCTATAGGCTCACTGTCTCCTCAGTTAGCTACCTGTCCTTTTGGCTCAATACTATGTTCTCTGGGGAAGGAATGTGACCATTGCATTACTCTTCTTCGAGATACAGGTGGGAGAGAACCTGAAATCTCAAGAACAGTGGTCATTGAAGACCAGGTTCGCTGTCTCCTCGGCTAACTACCTGCCCCTCTCTATACTATACTATAATCCTTGTTCTATACAATGGGACGGCACATAACAATCCCGTGTCTTTATCTTTATTTTACTTATCTTTGCTTATCATGTAATATATGAATCAGCACCCAACTGGGCGTTAATCTCTGTACAATATGACTCAGCGTGAACTGGTTAGAGTCTCCGATTATGATTTGAGTGGGTCAATCCGGTTGGTTCAAACCGATGATTCTGATTGAACCGGATGGTTTGAACCGGCTGGTCTAACTAAACCGGTCGACTGCTCCTGGTGGACTGGTTGACCGCCCTCTAACATCGGTCGACCGGTCCTTGATTGTGTTCTTTGTCGGATATTTGTGGATCGGTCGACCGTCCTGGTGGTCGGTCGACCGGTCGTAAGATCGTGAGGACGCGCACTGCGCGTCGGATCGGTCGATCGATCGAAAGTCCGGTCGGCCGATCACGAAATCAGATCTGTCCGTTGATAGATAAATCGGTCAACCGTCATGGTGAGGCCAGTCGATCGATCAATAGAAACTCATGCGAGTTCTTTGCGCAGACCGGTCGACCATTCCAAAAATCGGTCGACCGATCCTTGCGATAAAACAGGGCCGTCGGACTTCTTCATTTTGGCCATCAAACGACGATGATGAAAATACGAAAAATGTAGATGGCATTCTCAAGATCAAAATGAACTATTCCTACGCACCAATCGATCAACATTTCATCATCTAGGGATTTAAAATGCTAGGGTACCTCTATTTTCGAAACGTCGAAGTTCGCCGGTCGTTGTCGTCGTACGATCGGTCATCGTCGGTCGCTCCTGGGGGTAGGAAGATTCGCCTAGCTTCTGTGTACGTCGAGGAAAGTCGCCGTGCGTCGAGGTTTCGCCAATCGTCTGTCATTCATCGTCGAAGTCGCACCCTGTTTCGTGCGTCTGTCGGAGTTGCAGATGACGGAGACGAAGAAGAAGAAACGGGCGGCGGCTGGGCGAGGGTGTCGAAGGGGACGCGAGGGCGCCCCTTCGCGTCCTCTTATAGTCTCGGCCGGCCAGGGTGGCCGGCCGTTCCTGAGCGAAAATCAGTGGAGGATTTTCCTCCCCTGTCGGCCGTTCTTCTTTCCTTTTTTTTATTTCGAATTCATTTCAAATTCTTCCTTAATTGTTAATCCAATTTAATTTTTGAGTTGATTTCCATTAATTGCATTGATTCCTATTGATTTTTCCATTGATTGCCTTATGAAGATTGCAGACGTTACATTATTACCCCCTTAAAAGAAAATTCATTCTCGAATTTTGATAAGAGTTAGGACTTATTGAATAATTATGAAAATTTTTCTCACATCTCTGATTCCACTTCTCATGTTGCCTCTTTTCCTTGGTGATGCTTCCACGCCACTTTGACCAATGATACTATCTTTTTTCTTGCTGGTGTTCTTGATATTTTAGTATTTCTGTAGGTTGTTCCTCGTATGTAAGATTCTCCTTGAGGTTTGGTTCCTCAATTTGGATTACGTTGGCGTAGTCATGCTTGTACATCCGGAGCAAGAAGACATGGAAGACATTGTGCACCCTGACATACGCCGGGGGTAGGGCCAACCTGCATGCTGAGTCTCCAACCATGTCTAATATCTCGAAAGGGCCTATTGGGCTCAATTTCTCACGCTTACTAAAATGCATCACTCCTTTTGTGGAGGATACCTTAAGCAGAATTTGATCTCCTGCCTTGAAGGTATGTTGTCGGCGTTTCTTGTCTGCATAGGCCTTCTGACGATCTTGAGTTGATTTATTAGTTCAACCCTATCGGTGTACTCTTGGGTTTGCTTCTGTAATTCGACGCTCAAGATCTTTCTTTCACCAACTTCGCCCCAACATGCCGAAGAGCGACATGACCGACCATACAATGCTTCAAAGGAGGATATCTCTATGCTAGTATGGAAGCTATTGTTGTAAGAGAACTCTATAAGAGGTAGGTGTTTGTCCTAGTTGCCATGCCAATCCAGTGCACATGCCCTGAGCATATCTTCTAACGTCTGAATGGTCCTCTCTGATGGACCGTCGGTCTGGGGATGGAAGGCCGTACTATAACGAAGTCTGGTTCCAAAAGCGTTCTGGAAACTCTTCCAAAACTTTGATGTGAATCTGGGATTTCTATTAGACACAATAACTGATGGGATCCCATGTAGTCTAACGATCTCCTGCACATATAAGTCCATTAGACTTTCAAGAGATTATTTTACCTTGATGGGTACGAAGTGAGCCGATTTAGTAAGTCGGTCCACTATTACCCAGATGACATCATGCCCCTTTTGAGTCCGAGGCAGACCCGTAATGAAGTCCATTGCTATTTCTTCCCACTTCCACTATGGGATGTCCAGACTCTTCAAGGTTCCTTGGGGTTTCTGGTGCTCCACCTTGACTTATTGACACACTATACACTTGGATACATATTTCGCTATTTCCTTCTTCATATCTGGCCCCAGAAACTTTTCTGCACATCTTTATACATTTTGGTACTCCCTGAGTGGATTGCAAATTCAGACTTGTGGCATTCGTCTAGGATTTCTCTTCATAATTTAGAATTATTCGATACCCATAAGCGATCACGGTACCTTATATCACCATCTGCTGAGACATTGAAGTTTGTAGTCTCAAGACTAGTCTTTATCATCATATTCTGATAGTCTGGGTCTTCTACCTGCGCTTCAATGATTCTTCCTATGATGTCTGGTACTATACGCTGCATCATCATCAATGATCTGTCATGTCTTACTCTTGGCGTCCACTTGAAAAGTTCTTCCATCATTTTGAATTGTTTAAGGCGCATGAAGGTAACAGATCCTTTCCACTTTCAACTAAGTGCATCTGCCACAGAGTTTGCTTTACCTGGATGGTAGTTGATATGTTTCGTCTATATTTACTTACTTTTGATGGGTATTTGCGCGTTCATTTTCAAAATTACAGTAGCACTAAAAATAGCTCATCCTATTCAAAATCCATCCATCATCTTTGGCGCATATTCAGATCATTCTGTGTGAAGACGTACTTTAAGCTCTTGTGGTCAGTGTAGATCACAGATTCTTCTCTATACAAGTAGTGCCGCCAAAGCTTGAGAGCAAACACTACTGTTGCCAAATCGAGGTCATGTGTTGGATAATTGACCTCATGTTTCTTCAGCTGTTTGGATGCATATGCCACTACTTTCCCATGTTGCATCAATATGCACCCCAATCCTGTACTACTAGCATCACTGTAAACTATGTAACCACCGTTATCCGATGATAACATCAGGATTGGTGCTGAAGTTAGCCGCTTCTTTAACTCTTGAAAGCTTTCTTCACATTTGGGAGACCAGATAAACTTTTCTCCTTTTCTTGTAAGCTTGGTCAATGGTAATGCTATTTTGGAGAAATCCTTAATGAAGCGTCTGTAGTAGCCTGCTAGACTAAGGAAGTTACTGATCTCGAAGACATTCTTTGGTTGAGTCCAGTTGGATACTGCTTCTACCTTCGTCGGATCCACTGCAATTCCATCTTTGGAGATGATGTGACCAAGAAACATCATCTATTTTAGCCAGAATTCACATTTGGAAAACTTTGCGTATAATTTCTTTGTTCGCAAAGTCTCTAATACTATCCTCAGATGTTCCCTGGTTGCTCTATACTTTGCGAGTAGATGAGGATGTCGTCGACGAAGACAATTACGAACTTATCCAGGTGTTCATGGAAAGTTTGATTCATGAGGTCTATGAATGCTGCCGGAGCATTTGTTAACCCAAATGACATTACTAGGAATTCGTAATGTCCATACCGTGATCTGAAGGCTGTCTTTGGGATGTCTTCTTCTACTACTATTAGCTGATGATATCCGCTCATCATATCAATCTTGGAGAAAACCTTTGCTTTGGACAGCTGATCAAATAAGTCGTCGATGCGAGGTAGCGGGTACTTGTTCTTTATTGTGACTTTGTTCAACATTCTGTAGTCGATACAAAGTCTTAATGATCCGTCCTTCTTTTTGACAAAGAGGACTGATGCACCCCATGGTGAGACACTAGGCCTGATGAAGCCTTTGTCTAGCAGTTTTTGAATTTGGTTCTTTAATTCCTTCATCTCTGCTGGGGCCATACGGTATGGAGCTTTAGAGATTGGTGCTGTGCCGGGTGCCACTTCGATATGGAAGTTTATCTCTCTTCTGGGCGGTAGACCACTAACGTCATCGGTAAATACATCAGAAAATTCTCTCACAACTTCTATGTCTTGAGGGGTCTTGACTGGCTCTGCTATCTTGGTAACATTTGCTAGATAACCTCTACACCCTTTTTGGAGTAGTTTATGTGCCTTAATGGCAGACACTATGATTTTTTGTTCCTTATGTGCAATGCCTCTCACAATGACTTTGTCTGTAATTTGTGTACCTATAATCACCTTCTTTTGTTTACACAATATAGAAGCATCGTGGGAGGTTAGCCAATCCATGTCCAAAATTATATCATAATCTTTCATAGGGATAATGATAAGTTTTGCGTTCTTTTTCTCTATCTCTACGGGTACATTAAGGAGATATTTTGTGATAATCAGGGTTTCTTGTGGGGTCAAGATATTCATCTTATGCTCTAAGTTCATTGCAGTTAATCCTAATGTATTGGCACATTCTTCAGATATAAATGAATGGGAGGCACCGGAATCGAATAATACTGTAGTGAATAGTTTAGCTACGAATAACGTACCTCGAATGACCTCAGCGTCATTCAATGGAGCGTCATCTTCCAAATTGAAGAGTCTTCCTTGTACCCGGACCCGACCCGATTTGTTATTCATTATATAAACCCGCCGGCCATTCTTTTCTTTCATTTTACACGCGGCTTTCTCTCTCCCATCTCTCGTCTCACGCCTCGCTCGACTCGACGGCTCGACAGCCTCTCCCTCTCTCTCTCACGACGGCGGCGACGGTGACAACTCCGACGAACATCCCGGATCTGACAGCCTGGCGGTCGATCCGACTGCCTGGCAGCCGGATCGTCCGCTGACTGCCAGATCCGGTCGCCCGGCGGCCGGATCGGCCGTCGGCGGCCGGATCGGCCGTCGGCGGCCGGATCGGTTGCTGGTGGCCGATCTGGACGCCTGGCAGTCGGATCGGCCATCGGCGATCAGATCCGGCCACCAGGCGCCGAATCTGGCCGAACCGATCACCTGGCGGTCGGATCGCCAGGCGCTCGGATCGGTCGCCAGACACCCGATCCGGCCGCCAGCGCCGGATTTGGCCACTAACGGCCGATCCGGGCGCCGGGCATGATGAGCCGACTCATTCTCGATCGCAAACCTGATGATTTTCCTGGATTGCCGGGTCTGACCCGGAACTGGATCCGGCCGGGTTCGGGTCCGCTACCGGGTCAAAAAAATTTTGACTCAGTATAATTCGGGTCGGGACCGGGTCCGCTAAGACCCGGACCCGGTCCCGGGTTTGCTCAGCACTAGTCTTGGGCAGTTCACTGCGATGTGGCCCATTTCACCGCAGTGAAAGCATGCTCCAATCTTCATGTGGCATTCCCCTGGGTCCTGCCTCAGCTATTGCATAAGACCCGCTCAACTTGTGCGTGTGCTTGAGGGGCTCTGGGAGGCTGTTGCCTCTGCTGTTGAGCTGGGCGCCTGCTGAGGGGGCCTTGGATTCTGTTGCTGCTGTTGCGGTTGCGGTTGCTGTTGCTGTGGGGGAGGAGCTTGTTGCGGAGGACGGTAGGGTTGTTGCTGCGGACGGTTGTATTGTTGAGGTGCTGGGTAAGGGCGAGACCGATTATCCCGTCGTTGCTTTTGACGGTGATTCCCTCGAAATTGTTATTGTTGTTGGGAACTCTGCCCTACGTTTTGTTGGACCCTCTTGTCCTTCTGAAGGTCCTGGTGGTCTTTTTCAGTCATTGTAGCCAAACTGACCGCCTCATCTAGGGTTTTGCAATTTCCTGATCTCATTTGAGATCTTAAGGCGGGGTTCAGTCCGTCAACAAAACGCTTTGTTACATCTTGTTCATCCATAATCAGTCTGGAGTATTTCCTCAGTCGAACAAACTTTGTCATGTATTGGGTCACTGTCATGATCCCTTGCTCCAAGTTCAGAAACTCTTTTTGCTTCAAATCCTTTTGGAACTTAGGGAAGAAGCGCGTCTCGAATGCCTTGCGGAAGTCATCCCAGTCAACGATTCTGACTTTCGGAAAGCTGGTGGCCTTCTTTGCTTTCCACTGTTCTTTCGCGTCCTTCTGGAGAGTGTCTCCAACGAACAACACCTTCTTATTTTCAGGAACGTCTAAGATGTCGAACTTGTCTTCTACCGTCTCTATCCACTGTTCAGCTACTTCTATGCCTCCTTCTCCATTGACGTTCTTGCTGCACTAGTGGTTTCGACCTACAGAACTCTTGTAGCGTGCAGGAAAGAGGAACTTGACGTCCTTGCTGCACTGGTGGTTCAGGTGGAGGAGAAGGTGGAGGTGGAGGAGGATAAGATGGAGGTGGGGGAATGAAAGGGGTCTCCCTTTCGGTAGGTATCTCATTTTTACTAGTGGACGCTTGTAATCTTCTTTGAGGAGACATCTATAAAAAGACCATGAGAATAATTGAGAAAAATCATAGAACCAAAGATCTTTAATCAAAGTAAAATCTTAGATCATAAATGAGACCTTATGGCTCAATATCCGCTTAAATAAAGTTGATCTCATGGTAGAGTTAGTCAAAACAAAATATAAACATTAGTCTAAGGCACACTAAGGCCTTCCACATTAAGAAACATCAGTCACTAATCATTAAGTCGCGAAGTTTCCCCAGGTTCATTCATGGGATCCTTCTTATCTTAGGATAATTTAGGCATTTACATTCAAAATGCCCAAATTGTTCACAAACTGCAGTACGGCTCTGGATCTTCTTCTTCGTTTGAAGACAAACATATAGGGTTGCTGATGCGTGCTCCTATAATTTGCAATTTTCTCCTTCGTTCCCTTTGTTCAGATGTCTCAGCTGGCAGAGAAGGTATCACTAGATCGTTACTCCCCACGCTTTCCAAATTTGAATGCTCCTGTTCTTCGGGAGCAGGAGGTGGTGGAATCGCACGGCCACGGTCACGTCCGCGACCTTGTGCCGATACTTGCACCTGCTCTTGTTCTTGAACCAGTGCAGTGGGAGGGTGCATGACTGCTTCAGCTACCCAAAACACTCGGCTTTCGCCACGTACCACTCTGGACGTTATGCGGCGCGGAGGCATCTATGAGAACAAGTTAGCTCAATAATATAAGTATCCTTTACATGAGAATGTACTTAGTACTTACATGAGGAGTAGAGCCGCAGATGCTTGAGAAGCTTGCACATGATCTTACTTTGAGCTATGAGACAATATGAACAATAATGACTATGAATGAATATCTACTCTACTATGATCAATGAGGGAGTCAAGAACTTAGGCTCTGATACCAAATTGTAACGCCCCCAAAATCGCCCCTCCTGCCACGTAGACAGTCAGGTTGATCCTGAGAGCGCTACACTGCCTACTACACTATTGATCATAACCATTCAACAAAATGACATACGTGGCATCAATATAATACAAAATATAATCACAGACTTTAATGCGAAAGTTCAAACGTTAGAATGTCAAGAGACATCGATAGTTAATGCAGTCTATAATAAAGCGGAGAAAAATCATCACTTAACAAGTTCACCGGACAGAAAGGTTCGATGTGCGGAAGAACATAATGTCTATCAATAGAAGAAACATGCTGAAATGTAAATGCATAATTCAAGAGCTTGTAGCAATAGTTTGTGTCATGTGCAGCGTTCTCCAAGCTCTGTGCCCTCTATCACCTCATCAATTAGTATTCTCACCTGCAAAATCCCATTGCAGAGGAATCGAATACTCGTGAGCAAAAAGCCCAGTACAATAGCAATATAGATAGTGAAATAAGGATTAATAATAATCATAGCAATAATAAATCAGTGATGAACAATACTATACTTTGACTTCTATACATTGACTATAATGGATCAATACATCATTCTTTGACAATATCAATATCTGTACTTTATTCTTTACTATAGTCATACTTTATCTTTACTCTACGTTATCTTTACTATACCATGTCCCATGCTTTACTATATCATATTCCATGTTATACAATACTTTGCGTTGCGTTTACATTACTGTGAGTTGCACTACGTCTTTTACATTAGTATGATATCCTTAAAGTTAGTTGTCCTATGCGAGCTCGACTTTAGTAGATTGGGATGTTAGGGGTGCATCTATATCTGTAAAGCCAGTAAGCCCATGAAGGGAAAAAGAGGTGCGACAATGCGTCACCCAATTCGAAATGTAGGTGGAAGAAGACCTATATCTCAGGAACAATGGTCATTTAAGAACTTATAGGTTCACTGTCTCCTCAGTTAGTTACCTGTCCCTCTGCCTCAATATTATGTTCTCTGGGGGAGGAGTGTAACCATTGCATTACCCTTCTTCGAGATACAGGTGGGAGAGAACCTGAAATCTCAGGAACAGTGGTCATTGAAAACTAGTAGGTTCGCTGTCTCTTCGGCTAACTACCTACCCCTCTCTATACCATACTATAATCCTTGTTCTATACAATGGGATGGCACATAACAATCCCGTGTCTTTATCTTTACTTTACTTATCTTTGCTTATCATGTAATCTATAAATCAGGACCCAACTGGGCGTTAATCTCTGTACAATATGACTCGGCCAATATAGGTGAACTGGTTAGAGTCTCCGATTATGATTTGAGTGGGTCAATCCGGTTGGTTCAGACCGATGATTCTGACTGAACCGAATGGTTTGAACCGGCTGGTCTAACTGAACCGATCGACCGCCCTCTGGCACCGGTCGACTGCCCTCTGGCACCGGTTGACCAGTCCTCTTGGATCGGTCGACCGTGTTCTTTGTCGAATGTCTGTGGATCGGTCGACCATATGCATAAGGTCGGTCGACCATATGCATAAGGTCGGTCGACCATATGCATAAGGTCGGTCGACCGATTACTCTAGGATTGGTCGACCGTCCTGGTGGTCGGTCGATCGGTCGTAAGATCATGAGGACGCGCACTGCGCATCGGATAGGTCGACCGATCGAAAGCCCGGTCGGCCGATCACGAAATCAGATTTGTTCGTTGATAGATAGATCGGTCGAGCGCCATGGTGAGGCCAATCGACCGACAAATAAAAACTCGTGCGAGTTCTTTGCGCGGACCGGTCGACCGTTCCAAAAATCGGTCGATCGGTCCTTGCGATAAAATAGGGCCGTCGGACTTCTTCTCCATTTTCGGCGGCCTTCCGGCCATCTAACGACGACGATGAAAATACGAAAAATGTGGATGACTTTCTCAGGATCAAAATGAACTATTCCTATGCACCAATCGATCAACATTTCATCATTTAGGGATTTAAAATGCTAGGGTACCTGTATTTTCGAAACGTCGAAGTTCGTCGGTCGCTGATGTCGTTCGATTGGTCGTCGTCGGTCGCTCCTGGGTCGGCAGGAAGATTTGCCTGGCTTCTGTGTACGTCGAGGAAAGTCGCCATGCGTCGAGGGTCGGCCGATTGTCTGTCGTTCGTCATCGAAGTCGCGCCCTATTTCGTGCATCCGCCGGAGTTGCAGATGACGGAGACGAAGAAGAAGAAACGGGCGAGGGTGTCGAAGGGGACGTGAGGGCACCCCTTCGCGTCCTCTTATAGTCTTGGCCGGCCAGGGTGGCCGGCCGTTCCCGAGCGGAAATTAGGGGAGGATTTTCCTCCCCTGTCAGTTGTTCTTCTTTCCTTTTTTTTATTTCGAATTCATTTCAAATTCTTCCTTAATTGTTAATCCAATTTAATTTTTGAGTTGATTTCCATTAACTGCATTGATTCCTATTGATTTTTCCATTGATTGCCTTATGAAGATTGCAAACGTTACAGTCAGTCCCAAAACCCTTTGGAAGGTCCAAGACTAGATCTTAGATTTGAAGTTTTTTTTAGTGCTAATCATTGTTTAATAACTTAATTTTTTTTTTGTTCAAAACCAATGATTCTAAAGGACCTTTTCTATCCTGTTATTAGGGAAGCCATGATACCATGCATCTTGCTTGCTTTGGGGGGAAATCTTGTTGATGGTACGTACAATTGTGATGGTACTTTTTGAATTTAAATTGAGATCTTAACATAACATTCTTCCTCACAACCAAAAAAGAAAATATAACCTGTTTCCTGGAAATACCATAATTATATTTTAACATCAACCTGAGGATAACATCTTGGCGATCAGTTCTTAAATAAGCTAATTTTGCAGATAGTAAATTAGATTGTGTAAATATATATGCAATCCATTTAGCTTGATGCAAGTTACATGGCCCATAGACAGAGAAATATAATTATATCAAAGCTGGGAGGAAGTTATACATTATTTTTGTGAATTTGAATTACAATTATTTTTTTATGAGATAGTAAACATCTTCCTAAGAAGTAAGAATTATTAAGCTATAGCTGGCTACATTTGTTTAAGTGATTCATTTTGACATTCTTGCGATTCAGGTCCAGGTGGGGGAAGTTCAAAACTGGGATTTCGCACAACCGCTGCAATTATTTTTGGACGGTTGGTCTTGGTTCCTCCAACAGGCCTCGGTATTGTCACTTTAGCAGATAAACTGGGATTTCTTCCGTATGGTGACAAAATGTTTAAATTTGTTCTACTGCTCCAGTATACAATGCCAACATCAGTTCTTTCTGGTAATTTATCTTCTTTGCTGTCAAAACTGTGTTATGCAGTGATATTTTATTGGCAATAAGTTTGTCAACAAGCAGATTGAATCTTTTTGGATTCATTTGAAAGAGCACAACCTGGGGTATTCGAGGTAAAAGGTTCTGATTATTTCTGTACCTGTCTCAAGAACTTTTAAATAGTTGGCAAAAATGTTGGTCGGGTTTCTGGAGTATTGCGACTCATAAAATATGGCTACTCTTCCTATTTTAATTGACCAGTTCTTGTTTTTCTAAGTATTGTGTTTTGTTCTTTTATAATATACATTCATATAAATAAGTGATCATCATTTCTATAAATTTGTTATTTAGTTACTTAGTTTTTTGTTTATATAAACATAGAGATATTTATATAAACTAATATATTTTTATTAATGTTGTTCTGCATAAACTATCTTAGTGCAAACTGATTGATTTGGTTTAGATAACTTTTATGTCCATTGCTTATAAAATTCAACTAATAGTAGTAGTATAGTTTCGGTATTACAATAGGAGAGTTTAGGATTTACGGTATTGGATACATAAAACATTTCTTAAATCCAACTTATTAGCTTGTCTTCATGTGTATTACAAGTTGTTACTTGCATATCCATATTTATAAGTAACAAAAATGAAGCTCAGTAAGTGTAATAAAATATACTATTAAATACATAAAATAATCTACTTCATATGTTTGTATTTTTCTGGAATGCCCATTAGAAAATTGTTACAAAGAATGCAAATCTAAGGCTCATTTTTGAACGGGTGTACTTTTCCATATGTTTCCAATTGCGATCAAAGTTATGTTCTTGATTCTTGAAGCCATGAAATGTTTCTTAATCAAGTATGCATAATAAAGAACGTTTCTCAATATTAATGCAGTATCCTTTGAGTGAACCACAGGTGCAGTTGCAAACTTGAGAGGTTGTGGAAAAGAATCGGCTGCTATTTTGTTTTGGGTCCATATATTTGCAGTCTTTTCCATGGGTGGATGGATTATACTGTACATGAGTTTGCTTTTTTAAGCAATATTTATAACCTGCGTAAGGAAAATTCTTAACATTTGTTAGCTATACATTTGATTTCTTCCTAGATACAAAGGAAAAATGTCGTATTACTATAAAACAAAAAATAACCGGAATTGACAGCTTTCATAAGCTTGTTCTTTCTTGATACCATCTATTTATCCTTACAGTGCTGAAACTCCCATTGTGCTGAACGTAGGATTATGGTAAGATATGTCCAGAGAACATCGAAGATAAATTTGCCTCCAGTGCACAGTATCATATGGATAGTAAATTTTCCGAGTCAGAGCTATGGACCAAGAAAACTCCTACGCAGCAACATGATGAACAAGGGACACAACTATCACACTGGCTGACGCTCACAAGCAGGTCATGCACAGCGACATTTACCTCGTTATCGCTTTGTTATTTTCTTTCTTTCCATAGTTTTTCTTTTCGGTGTAATGTTACCTTAGTTTTTAAAATTTAATGGAAATGTATAGTAAGCGCACACTACAAAGGCATGTTGATGTTGTTCCTCTTTTCTATTGTACTTCCTTCAAAGTTAAAATGATTAAAGTGTTAACTCCATAAACTATCATGACTTCTCACGTCTAATTTTAAACTACGAACTATTTTTTATCCCTAAGATATCACAATTTTTTCAAACTCTGTCAATTTCTTTATTATCTTTAATTTTTTTCATTTATAAAAAATCAAAATTATCTTTCATCCTCTTCTCCCTCCTTCATGTGCTGTCATCGACAAAGGCGGGTGGGGGTGTGGGGGGGGGGGGGGGGGGGAGGGGGGAGGGTAGGGTAGGGGGATCGCCCCCTGATACAATGTGACAAAGAGGGGGATAGTCGCCCTTGCTGCGACCGTCGTCAGTCGAGTCATAGTAGGGGGTGCAACCGACCGCCCCCTCTTTCCCCTTGCATCTGTCACGGGGTCATTTTTCGCTCGATGGACCTGTGCGGTGCCTAAACGTGTCCAACGTATAGGTAAGTTCTTTTGAGCGCTTGAAGCTTACTTGTGCCACTTTCTCGAATGCCACAGTTTTGGGCCGCTCAGTCCCGAGCGGCCACTTCGGTGGAAGCATTTGTGAACAAATGGACACCTCGTCGGAACATTCGATCGCTTGGGACATTTTGAGACGCTTTTGTGAATTGCCACCCATGCTCGAGGCACAATTCTAAATTTTGGGAAGCTTGAAATCTTTGTTGAGTAAATATGAATGATTATAACGCTTCGGGGGAGCATTAGCGGGTCTCCCATATTATACCGCATATTCGGGTGGTAGATATGCGACGTATGATGTGGAGAACAAGCCAAGGGGGTGCACTTTTCTGAAGTGCAAAATTACAAAACTGCCACTATTACACTTGAAAAATAAACTAAGTACAAAAGTGGATTTAAAAAGGGAAAATACATGGAAATAAGATAAATCGGCGTGCCTCGAAAAAAGCCCCCCTCACATTCTCCCCCACTAAAGTCAGCGACGTCCCTAGAGCTGTAGCTTGAAATTCTTCAATCTTCTGCTTAAACTATCACAGGTCTTCGATTGTCTCCTAATTTGTGTCGGTGTTCGGTCTTCCACTCCATTGAATAAGATACCCCTTCTTCCGATTCTTCGAGCGGACGATGAGTACTTCAACTTGATCAGTGAACTTCTGACGGATGGCCCACATGACACAGTCTGAAACCTCACACCTGGGATCTTCAGGGTTTTCAACGAAAGGCTTGAGCAGACTGACATGGAAGACGGGGTGTTGTTGCTACGGCGGGAGTTCCAACTTGTAGACCACCTTGCCTACCTTCTTCAGGATCTTGAATGGACCCTCGTAACGCCTAATGAGGCCCTTGTGCAGATTTTTCCCACTTAGCTAAAGATGTTGGACCAGCTTCACAAGGAACAAGTCTTCGACTTCAAAGTTGACGTCCTGTCGAGTCACCCACTTCTTCATGCGCTTCGATGCCTTGTGTAAACATGCTCTAGCCATGTCGTTTTGCTCATGCCATTCCCTCGTCATGCGGTGAGTGATGGGGACTTGCCACCATAAGAAGTGGTGACGGCCTGGGGCGTGAGAGGTTGCTGCCTCGTCACTATTTCGAAGGGACTCCGATTGGTCGACTCGCTTCATTGCAGATTGTAGGAGAATTGCGCGATGTCAAGTAGCTTCGCCCAGTTTTTCTGATTGGCACTCACATAGTGCCGCAAGTAGATCTCTAAGATATAATTCACCCTTATAGTTTGGGCATCCGTTTGAGGATAAAGTGATGTCGAGAATTGTAGGTTGGAGCCCATCATCTTGAACAGTTCTTCCAGAAGTTGCCAACGAATCGCCCATCCCGATCACTGACGATGATTTGCGGTAGGCCCTAATACTTCACTACATGCTTCAAGAATAACTCCGCAGCTTCAGTAGCAGGACAACTTGCGGAGCCGACGGCGAAGATGACATACTTAGATAACTAATCGACGATCACCATGATGGCACCCGCCCTTTCAGACTTGGACAGACCCGTGATGAAGTCCATGGAGACATCTTTCCATGGACGCTCTAGAATAGACAGGGGTTCTAGAAGTCCACCGGACGCTTGATTAAGGTTCTTGTCTTGCTGGCAATAAAGACATGTCTTCACAAAAGCTTCAACATCATCCTTCATCCTTAGCCAAAAGTAGTTGTCTTCGATGAGTGCCAAAGTACGACGGATGCCCGGATGTCCCGTCCACTTGGAATCATGGCACTCTTGAATGATAGTGCGACGTAAGTTGTCGAACCGTGGAACATGATGCGATGTTCCTTGGTGAAAATCAGCCTATCTTCCACCCAAAAGCGACGTGTCTTTCCCTCCTTTACTTGCTCGAATAGGTTCTTCACCGTGGGATATGACTCCAATCCCTTCTTGATTCTCTCGATCATGTCAGCCTGAGAGGAGCTCATGGCTGCCAATTTCATGCATCGGCTGAGGGCGTCAGCAACGACCTTCGTCTTCCCGGGTTTGTACTCCAGGACATAGTCGAACTCTGCCATAAAATCTTGCCATCTTGTTTACTTCGGCGAAAGCTTCTTTTGCGTCTCGAAGTAACTTGTCGCGACATTGTCCATTTTGATATGAAATTGCGACCCAATAAGGTAGTACCATCATGTCCTAATGCAGTGGATCACCGCGGTCATCTCCTTCTCCTGAACGGCGTAATGCCGCTCCATGTCGTTGAGTTTGCGACTCTCGAACACCAGAGGATGCCCCTCTTGCATAAAAACTCCTCTGATAGCATAGTCAGAAGCATCTGTCTATACCTCGTATAGCTTGATGTGGTCTGACAGGATGAGTACCGGTTCTTCCGTCATGGCCCTTTTGAGGGTGTCGAACGCTTCCTAGCATATCGGCATCCACTCCCACTTCACATTCTTCCAAAGGAGATTCGTTAAAGGGGTCATCACATGTGAATACCCCTTGACGAACCGCCTATAGTAGTTTGTCAGGCCAAGGAATGAACACATGCTGGGAATATGCTTGGGCGGCTCCCACTCCATGATGGCCCCGACAACATGTCCCAAGAAATGCACTTCTAGTTGAGCGAAGGCACACTTCTTCCTCTTGACGTAGAGCTCGTTCTGCCGTAACACTTCAAACACTTGCCGAATGTGCTCGATATGCTCTTCCAAGGTGCGACTTTAAATCATATGTCGTCGAGGTAGACAACCACGAACCTGTCAAGGAATGGTTGCAATACCTTGTTTGTGAGGGTGTAGAAGGTCGCCGGAGCGTTGGTGAGGCCGAAATGCATCACGAGAAACTCATAGGAGCCATATTTTGTGACACACGCCATCTTTTGCATATAATCTTTCGCGATTCCGACTTGCCAATAGCCTGAACGTAAATCCAACTTGGTAAACCATCTTGCACCACCAAGTTGGTCGGACAAATCTGCCACCAGGGGAATGGGGTACTTGTTTTTCACCATAAGCTTGTTAAGTGCCCAGTAGTCGATGCACATATGGAGAAAACTATCATACTTCTTCTGAAAGAGTACTGGGGTGCCATATGGAGACTTCGAGGGCCGAACGTATCCTACATCCAATAGTTCGGTGAGTTACTCATGGAGTTCTGTAAGTTCCAGACGGGTTAGCCAGTAGGGGATTCAATGGGGGGCTTTTGATTCTGGGACCAAGTCGATGACATGGTCCACTTCACGCTTCGGAGACAATCTCTTTGAGAGTTCCGGGGGTATGACATCCGCAAAGTCCTCAAGAGTTTCAAGAACTTTGGGAGGTGTTGGAGTGGAGGGCCCCGGATCTTCCAAGATGGCGGTCGCTAGGAAGGTACGCTCCTGTTTGCGCAACCCCTTCACCACTCGCATGACGGAGAGGGTCTTCTGCTTCAAATCTCCACCTGACCTCATGGGAACGTTGTAAGGTCCCTTGGGGTCGAAGATGACCATCGAGTTGGTGAGCTAGATGACACATACAATAATGTGTCATAGAAAAGAGATGTCCGTCACCACTTCGTAGTCATTCGTTGGTGCCACCATCACGTCCAAGCAACCTGACCACTTGCCGATGCGAACCTTCACTTTAGGAGAAATTTCGATGGTCGAGATAGACTTTGTGTTCATCGTCTTGAACGTGGCGTTAGTCTTCTTTAGTGACAACTTCAGCTTCTTGGCGGTCACTTCCGACACGAACAACTCTGATGCTCCCATGTCAATGAGGGCGTTGAAGACTTGCCCGTTCAACTCGATGTCCGCATAAGAGGTGTTGATGGCACTAAGGACGTGCATCGAACAGAGACACGCCTCCTCCTTTCCTTCTTATCGAGGCAATACATGACATTGACTATCGCCTTCTACGGACAATCGCTTGTCCAATGTGGACCCTTGCAAATGTAATATGGCTTTGGCGACTTTCTATCCCTCTTGAATAGATCATTGTTGGGCCTCCGGTCTTGGTATTCCTTTCCTTTGTTTTGATAGTTCGGCCTGCCTCCTTGAGACTTTGGCTTTTCTCCTCTACATTGCCCTTGCCTGAGGGCTTTGATGGTGGGGTGCTCATTTTGACATATTCCGTGAGCGACTCGACATCGGCGACTAGCGAGCAGAGGTTGGAGCAATTTCGTCGCTCCAACTCCGTCCTAGCCCATGGCTTCAAACCCTTCACAAAGATCGCCAGCAACGTGTCTTTGTCCACCTGGGAGTTCTGTAGGCGGAGCTCGATGAACTCTTTTACGTACTCCTTCAACGTGTCATTCTCGCAAATGTTGAATAACGCAATCTTGGCCTCCAATCACGACTTGGCAGGGCAGAAGTAGTTTGTCAGCTGCCTCTTGAATTCGTTCCATCTCTCAATGGGCTTGACGTTGCCACGTTTCACATTGTCGCAATGACACCGCCAACATAGACTCGTCGCATTTTGCAAGTAGAAGGATGCGGTCTTCACCATCCTCGCTTCTGAAGTCATGTCCAAGGCCTCCAGATATTTTCGAATGTTCCATAGGAAGTTATTGATCTCCTTTGCCAACCGTTCAACTTTGTAAGGCCTCGACTTTGGTGCATCGATTCTTTCCTCATGCGGAGCGGATGTCTCGGGACGTCGCCCATCTCCATAGCGTCGCTTGAGCTATTCATGAATGGTCTTGAACTCTTGCTCCATCTCGAACCTCACGTTTGAGAGACCATTGTCCAAGGTCTCCCGCATGTTCATGATTGTCGCCTTCGTGGACTCAAATTGCATATTCAACGACGTCATCTCGTCCCGCACCGCTGCAAGATCCACTGTCTTCTTCAACTCCCGCTCGTACGTTGTGAGTTGGTCTTGCATCTCGCCCACGTCCAGTTGGAACTGGTCGAGGCGTTGCTCGAAGGCGGTCATGACATTTTTTGAGCGGGCGCACCCTCGCTCTTGGCGAACCTTCTCCAGTGCAACAGGTTCATTCGTCATCTCCGAGTTCGACGTCATTCCTCCTTGATCGTCGAACGCCAACTTGAGCGGTCCCAAAAAAGTTGCTCTGAACCAACTTGTCCATTTTTCGCTCGATCGACTCGTGCGGTGCCTAGATGTGCCCAACGTCTAGGCAAGCTCTTTTTAGCGTTTTGCGGAAGCTTGCTTATGTCACTTTCTCGAATGCCATAGTTTTGGAACGTTCAGTCCTGAGCGGCCGCTTCGGTGGAGGCGTTTGTGAACAAATAGGCACCTCGACGGAATGCTCGATCGCGTGTGACGCTTTTGTGGGTTGCCACCCCACGCTCGAGGCACGGTGCTAGATTTTGAGAAGATTGAAATCTTTATTGAGAAAATATGAATGATTACAATGCTTCGGGGGAGCACTAGCAGGTCTCCCCTACTATACCGCAGATTCGGGTGGTAGATATGCGATGTGCGATGTGGAGAACAAGCCAAGGGTGTGCACTTTTCTGCAATGCAGAATTACAAAATTGCCACTATCACACTTGAAAATAAACTAAGTACAAAATTGAGTTTAAAAAGGAAAAATAAATGGAAGTAAGATAACTCGACGTGCTCCGAAAAAAGGGAAGGGAGGAGGAGGGGAAGAGAGAAAGAGGGAGAAAGAGGGATTATCCCACCCTCCTCTTTCCCCTATCGATGCGTAGGGGGAAAGAGGGGGGTGATCGCCCCCTGCTGTGACTAGCGATTGTCGTCGGTCGCGTCGCAATAGGGGGGGATCACCCTTTCCACATGTGTGTCGGTTCTTGCGCACAAGGGCAAAGAGAGAGGGGGGGGGGGGGTCGCCCTCCCCACCTTTCCCCTATGCGCAAGCGCCAATGCATGGGGGAAAGAGGGGGGTAGTCGCTTCCCCTATTGCGATCGGCAACTACCGTTGGCTGCGTTGTAGCAGAGGGGCGACCCCGCCTCCCCCCCTTTCCCTACGCACAAGCGCCGTCGCGCGCAGGGATAAAGGGAGAAGGGGGGGGGGGATTGCCCCCCTACTGCGATGCAACCGGCGACGGTCGCCCCCCTATTTCTCCAGCGCGCAAGCGGTAAAGGGGAGAGACCGCCCCCTCTTTCCCCTACGCGAGCGTCAGCGCGCAGGCGAAAGAGGGACGGTTGTGCGCAAGGGGAAAGAGGGCACAGTCGCGATCGGCTGGCATCG
The DNA here is from genome assembly GCA_030549335.1 of Pontederia crassipes. Classification (NCBI taxonomy): domain Eukaryota; kingdom Viridiplantae; phylum Streptophyta; class Magnoliopsida; order Commelinales; family Pontederiaceae; genus Pontederia; species Pontederia crassipes. Next base: position 36,174,261 of record CM060194.1, read on the forward strand.
CGACGCAGCAGGGCAGGCAACCCTCCCACCATGCGTGCTGACGCTTCGCCCCAGTGATGCAACCACCGACGAATCTTACTTTTTTTTTAATGTGTAATTGATGGAGGGTTGATTTTGTCCTTTTATAATGAAACTCATGGAAAATTTGACAGAAGTCGACGGGAGGATCAAATTGGAAAAATCACGATAGTTTAAGAATTCAAAAAAATAAGTTTATAATTTTGAATTAGATATAAAAAATCGTGATAATTTAAGGATGATTTATGAAAATAACCCATGATTAAAATGCTTCATAATACATGGAGGAATTGATAAGTTGTGGACAAGTTTTGTAACATTTACGACTTGTATTTTCTTAAACCTTCTTCCAAGTAATCTATAGCTGTCAAAAGTTTGTGAAATTGTTTGTTCTCTATGTTAGAGCATACATTCATAACTTGAATTATGTTTTCATTTGATTTGAGTTGAGATGTGAAGCTGAAATGCAAATTATCTTGTTAGTTTTTTATAGAATAAATTTTTTATTCAATATTTGTGTTAAAAGTTATAATTAAAATGGAATAAAAGTATGGAGATACGAAATTGTAATGATTATTTTTTTTATCAAAATTGAACTTGAACAAAATATTTGGATAAATATATGAACATATAAAATGTAAATAACTTTATTATCTTTCCATAATCAACTCATTTGGATATTCATGCAAAATATCTTGGACAAAATGCAAAATGTTTTGAACAAAATATTAAGGAGTATCAAGATAAAAAATATTACAATGACTAGTTTTTTTGTCCCAATTAAAATGATGCTTTATAAATATCTTTCTAGCCAGATATATGAATATTCTCTTTCCTCAATTGTTCTTGAGTGATCTATTGTATATATATATATATATATATATATATATATATATATATATATATATATATAACATTTTCTTTGTGGGAGACAGCTCCTATCTTGAAAAAAAGTTTCACACAATAACCCCCTACCGGAGAAAAGTGTTGCTTCTTGCATCTTGAAAAAGAGAAAAGGCGGTGATTGTGTAGCAAGCCTTCCTTAGTGGATCTCTAGAAATCTTAAAATTGAGAAGTCCTTTTAAGGCATAGTCAAACCTCATTCATTGTACATCTTTTCTTTCTTTTTTCACTTATTTTTTATTGCTTCCACACTATCAATTTTTCTCTCATGTTTTCAAGAAAGAATTTACATATCAATTGTGTTCATCCGCTCTCTTGATGCCAAAGTGATCCTAACACTATAAGGTTGTTTTGTTGGGGAATTAAGACCATAGGAATTAGATTTGATATCCTCGGAAACGAAAGTGAGAATGGTCTTGTGATAGAAAATCAAATAGTCTTTTGATTAAAATAAGAACAAAATTAGATGTACGAGTTATATATTTTACTAATTAATTGTTGTGTTTTGTTTAAAATCTTACGAGGAAATAAATATTCATCCAAAAAATGTTAATTCTTGAGTGAAATAAATTTTCAATATTTATAGAAAATATTAATATTTTTTAACTATTCAAATGAAAATTTATCTAATATTATTTTATTCATAATAGAATATTATCTACAAATAATTATTATATTATAATAATGATTTAATAATTTAAATCACCAATTAGTATTTCCTATTATGTATTTTTAAAAAGTTACTACTCATCAATTATATAACAATTGAGTAATGCTTAGAGTTGTTAATACTTAAAATATCTAATTATATTATCATTTATATAACTAACTTGTTCTGAGGTTTTGGAATTAAAAGTGAGAACAACACCATTGTTCTTCTCCTTGTTCCTGTACCAAATTACCACGTCTTGAAAGTGAAAGTAGTACAGGTTGAATTATTTTTTAAATTTTAAAAAGTTTATATTTGTAGATTTTATTAGTTTGTTTGCATTAAAAGATTATTTGGAAAGATAACAATAACGACACATTTGTGTTTCAAACTCATCATTTATAGCTCTTGTTAACTGTTATTTACATATAATGTTAATTAATTGATTTCATATATGTTAGAAGATATTCAGAATAATGAAATAAGCTGTATATTTTACATATGATATTAATAGTGTAGGGTTTTCACAACAAGAAAAACGCGAATTACCGACGGTTCGAACCGTCGGTAATCAGCCCGAAAACCGTCGGTAACGCAATTATCGATGGTTTTTCAGTCAGAATCGATCCGTCGGAAAAATGCTCGTCGCAAACGGATTTGCGACGGTTGAAAAAAATTCGTCGAAAATATCGACAGTTCTGGCCGTCGGAACAGTCCCCGGCGGTTCGACCCGTCGAAATTTTCCGACGGTTGCAACCGCCGAAAAAGTCCCCGGCGGTTCGAACCGTCGGAAAAGGCCGGCAGTCCGAGCCGTCGATATTTCTGACGGTTGCAATCGTCGGAAAAGGCTTCCGGCGGTCCGAGCCATCGATATTTCCGACGGCTGCAACCGCCGGAAAAGGCCGGCGGTCCGAGCCGTCGCAACTTTTTGACGGTCCCAACGGTCGAAACTTTAGACGGTTGTCGCAACCGTCGATCTTTTGACGGTCGCAACCGTCGCAAATAATTTTTTAAATATAAAAAAATTAGTGGCCGGATCCGCCGCCAGGCGGCCGGATCCGTGGCCAGGAGGCCGGATCCGGCCCGCCTAGCGGCCGATCCGGCGCTAGGCGGCCGGATCCGGGCGCTGGAGGCCGGAACCGGCCCGTCTGGCGATCGATCCGGCCGCTGGAGGCCGGATCCGACCGCCTGGCGGCCGATCCGGCCGCTGGAGGCCGGATCCGAACGGCCACGGCCGGATCCGGCCGACAGCAGAGAGAGAGATGCCGGCGCGGAGCGGGAGAGAGAGATACGCCGGTGCGGGAGAGGGTCGCCGGCGTCCGGCGTGGGAGGGTCGCCGGCGTCCGGCGCGCGGGAGAGGCCGATCTCGCGGCGTAACCGGCGTCCGGCGTCCGTGCTCGCGGCCGGGAGAGGGAGAGAGGAGAGGAGGAGAGAGAGAGGAGTGGAGGGAGGAGGGAGAGAGAAGAGGGAGGAGGGAAAATATATATAGGAAAAAAGTGGAAAGAAAGCGGAAAAAAGGGAAAAAAAAACGGGATAACGAAATTTTAATTACCGACGGTTTTGACCGTCGAAAATATAAATAATAAACAATTTTATTTTATTTAGTTATATATAATAATTATTTTTTATTTTACCGACGGTAATCTTTACCGACGGTCAAAACCGTCGGTAATTGCAACGGTTTGGATATCCGTCGGAAATTGCGGCAGATTTACCGACGGTTACGACCTTCGGAAATTGCGGCGGATTTTGCGACGGATGGATATCCGTCGAAAATATCGACGTTCCTAACCGTCAAAAAATTAAATAATAATATAACAAATTATATAATTAAATTTTTTATTTCCGACGGTCACAACCGTCGGAAAATCCGTCGAAAAAATTTAATAATAATATTAAAAATATATAATTTAATTTTTTTTATTTCCGACGGTCCTAACCATCGAAAAAGTCGTCGGAAATTGCGACGGATGGATATCCGTCGAAAATATCGACGTTCCTAATCGTCAAAAAATTAAATAATAATATAATAAATTATATAAATAATTTTTTAATTTTTGACGGTCGTGACCATCGGAAAATCTGTCAAAAAAATTTAATAATAATATTAAAATATATAATTTATTTTTTTATTTCCGACGGTCGTAACCGTCGGAAAAATCGTCGGAAATTAGGACGGATGGATGTCCGTCGAAAATATCGACCTTCCTAATCGTCAAAAAATTAAATAATAATATAAATTATTTCCGACGGTCATAACCGTCGAAAAATCCGTCGGAAACGGAACCATCGAAAAATCCGTCGCAAATAGCGACGGATTTAGAACCGTCGAAAATTATCCGTCGGAAAATCGCGATTTTCTTGTAGTGTTTATGAGGTTGCTTGAGTGATTTTTTTATTTAATTTTTTGGGTATGACCAAAAATATAAAATATTTAAGTTTGTCATCTTTTTGGATTTTATTTATTTATTTATTCCTTTCTTTCAACCCATGATCTAGGATGATAGTAGTTCCAATGGGATTTAGGCTAAGAGAATTGACTAGAACAAAAACATAGGATTTTAGTAATTAAGGTTAGATGTGCTCTCTTTGGCAAAGTTAAAATGTTGATAAGAGGATATGATTTAGAGGATATCCATAGATATCACCAAATATCTTTTGTTTGTAAATTTAATAAAAAAATTTAATAAATAAAGTGATTAAACTAAAGTAAATTAAAATGGTAAAATTAGATATAAAAATATAATTTATAGCTCTTCTTATATACATCTAGTTGATAATTTATAAATTTTATTTTAAATAGTAATATTTTTTTCAAAAATCATTATTTTACTATAAAAATGATAGGTTATTGTAAATAAATTCTTCTTTATGTTGATAAGTAATTTCAAGATATGACATATCAAAATAAAATATAATACATGAGTTTTAAAATTTAAATATTTTTACTAAGAAAATAAGGGTTTGTTAGGAATAAAACATATTATAAACTTTACAAACTAGTAAGAGTAATATATAGAATTTCATTATCAAAGTTTAGTTTTAATTACAATGTTTAGTTTTAATCACATCTAGAGTTAGATTCTACAAACTAATTATCGTCGTCGATGTCATTTCTCACATTCGACGATGACCTAGTGATGGCATGAAGGGTCCGCAAGACTGGTGCCAGCTCAGCAATGAGACCTCTGATGTTCTCAAGTGTCACCTCAAGTGTCATGGATGAATTGAGAGTAGACGAGCTATCAATGTAGCTCCGCTCTTCTTAGAAAATTGAAGTTTGTTCCTTAGCCCCTTAGGTATCCGCTAGTGTAATCCCGGTCACCTCCTTCCAAACAACAATGTCCTTTGCAAAATAGATAAATGTTATAAGTATATGAAGTGTTATATAACATTATAAATATAAATTATTTTTAAAATACATTACCTGGTGACTGAGTAATCTTTGTTAAACATAAATTATTTCAACATCTTTTAAGTCATCTTCTCATTATATGCATCTTAAGAAATTAAACACTATAATTATCAAAAATCATTTAGACTAACTAGAATAACCAAATAAATAGATGATGAAACTTATTAAGATTCTATGAACAGTGGGCATGGCCATGTCATCCTATTCTTATGTGTAGTCTAGTTGACCATGTGAAAGTCAATATAAGATAAATTTTTAATATTCTTTTTGTATATGCATTACCAAACGTCAACGATGCTCGTTGAATCAAATCAATCTTCTTACATGAATGTGGACTTCCGGGTTAGAAAGTCTATTAAACCTTTATAGTTTTAGACTCTCTATCAATATTCATTCTTCTTATATCAACATCAATATTTAGACTTGTAAAATGATACATTAAACAAAAATAATGTATCGTTGATGGTCAAATAAGATTGTTGACGGTGACCACCCCATTATCACATACTTCGTCCATTTTAATCGAAGAGGAATCGCCACCTTCTACATCACGGGTAAACTGAGAAGGCTCGGTACAATTGATGGGCACTGATAGAGAATAAATCATTAGTGTAATACTAACTCAAACTAACTAAATGATATATGCAATAAAGTTTACCATAGACAGTATCCATCGATGGGGTGCCCATGATAGTCCGATTGATATCGTGTTGTTGTGTCAACTCACCAGTCAACGGGAAGCTAGAATGTGACAATCCCGCTATGGAATAGCAACTATCACCATTAAAATAAAAAAATGATTGATGCAGTTGCATGTCAAATATATTAAACACACAATAACTATATACTGGTGTGACACCACCGTGCGGCCAAGATGACTTACCAATGGAGCGACTGCTACATGTGATGATATGGATATGTATTCCATCGGTGACATGGCACCTGCCAACATTAAAATAAAAAATATTAATCACCATAAATATATCACCTAGTGTGAGATTTTGAAATATATATACAATTTATTGAAATATGTATATATATAGATGTAGGTATATAAATTTTGATGAACTACATTATACTATTTATACATATATGTATGCCTTTGTATCTATATACATATATAACTACAATTATAATTAAATTAATATTCTTTCTACATATGTATATAGATGTCTAATTTTTCTAATTAAACTATTGAGAAGAATCATATCCCTTAATTCCATACTCATAACAGTGATTTATAAAACATTAAGATATATATTATACATTATATGAACTATATTAACAAATATATATATATATCAAATAACATTATCTACTTAAATCAATATAGGTATATAATATACACACACATATATGTCTTTGTATCTATATATACATACATGTGTGTCTTTATATATATATATATATATATATATATATATATATATGAATATAATTATAAATAATATACAATCAAACATTGTACGCCACATTGGAGACACAATAGCGGCGTACTCATCTTAGCATCACTTTAGATTCACCTTTGCATCAACACTTGCGTGGTGTAGAAACTTAAATATGTAACATCTTTGAAATATTATCCGTTTTGGGTCTTGACCGACACAATTTTCTCAAAATGAGTCCTATCAAGCCAAGACTATCCTACCATATATATTCAACATCTCTCCCATGACATATATGCATGTTATGATTAATCCAAAACATACCTCATGCATCATTCACCTATTAGAGGACTCAAGATCTTCGTTGAGTGATCGCACCCCATTATGCACAGAGGTTCACACTGAGTAGCTTTGATACCATATGTAACATCATTGCACTTGTGTAAGATATTATTCGCGTTGGATCTTGGCATGCACGATTTTATCAAAACGTCCTACAAAGTTAAGGTCATGTTCCCTTATATACCCAAACTTATGCATGTGTGACTATCCAAAGTATGCCTCCCTGTGTCAAAGCTACAATCATGCTATATATATTTTATTATTCCTATAGTGACACCCTAGTATCGCAATGGCATTGGTGAGGTCGCAGCACTATCTCAAACATTTCACGACACTTTCTATCGATGTCATAGTAGCGCTATATTTTATCATGACTTTTGTCACGCACATTAATAGTGGTGCCCTAGCACCGAGCGGGCTCTAGTGGTTGACTTTCAATGCTATTGTGGCATTAATTTGAGGTCATTGGTAGGCAACAACCATCACCCGCTTACGAACCCTTTGACGTCGCTCTTTCAACTTTATTGGCACCGACTTAACATCGTGTCACACATGACTATTTGACATATATATTTCTTATAGTGTGAGTTTACTCTTATGTTTCATCCTCGATTACATCATATGCCACTTCTTGACCTGCATTCTGGACCTTGGACTCCCTCTTGTATCTCCTCCTCATCTTGGAATTCTAGTTCTAAACTTGTCACATCATTGTCCAAGCATTTTAGTCATGAATGCCAAACCCTTTTTGGCTCAAACCAATTATATGCCACGTATTCTTTATGCTAATAGCTTTGTCAAAATGATCAATCTCTATTAATGACATTAGATTAGTATCAATGTTTATAATGATCTCCACTTCGGAATTGTGATAGCCATATTCGTCTTTATCTCCATCGAAATGAATATGCAAATAAAAGTTGTTGGGATCTACAAAAACATTAAAAAATATAATTGTTTTTCGAGAAGTAATGAAATAATTAACAGTTTACACACTATTATAATTAACAATTAAAAAAGACTCCAAGCATCCTCGTCATTACTTGACAAAGTAACAATAACATTATCATCATTAAAAATTTTCATATTTAGCAATTAACAAGAAAAAGGGCTAAGAAGAAGATATTTATCAATTAATAAAAAAACAAAAGTTAACATGTAGAATGTCCCCGGATACATTCATAAGGCATGTTGACGTTGATGGTTCACAACCTTCATATTACCTCATCTTGGTGCAAAACAGATAAATGACATTAGAATGTGCAGTCACATGACAGGAAGTATAAGTCAACGTATCATGTCATTTAGTGCAACATTAAATAAATTATAGTAGGAAACTCTTTATACACTAAATGAATAAAATAAATTGAAGATTTGTGCAGTAATAAAATAATATCTTAGATGGTTAAAAAATAATGTTTAGGTTTATTGCAACATATCTAAACATGGGTGAATGAACAATCGAAGACAATAAAATTTAGAGAATCATATTGTGACTAATGTGGGCAACTATTGATTTTGAGCGGGAGAGTGAGGTTCTAATTAAATTTTAATAATGGTCATTCAACTTTGATATTTTCAATATGGTCATCCAATTTCATTTTGTAACCTCCCTATTATCGAACTTTAAAAATATTTTAGTCATGATCATCGTGTTCGTCTACCGGTGGATCACTTATGTGGATGTCTATATGACACCACATCAGCATTTCTATGCCCTCAATGTCATATTTTTAAAGTTAAACAAGTTGTAATAAAATGATATCTTAGACAGTTAAAACAATAAGATTTATGTTTATTGCAACATATCCAAACATGGGCGAAGATGAACTATCGAAGACAAGAAAATTTAGAGGATCATATTGTGACTAAAGTGGGCAACTATTGATTTTGAGCGAGAGAACGAGGTTCTAATTAAATTTAAGTAAACACATATTCAACTTGAATGTTTTCAATATGGTCATTCAACTTCATTTTATAATCTCACTGTCGACGAACTTTAAAAATATTTCAATTGTGGTCATCGTCACCATCACCTGTTTACCGATGGATCACTTATGTTGATGCCTATAAGATACCACATCAACATTTTTTTGTCCTCAATATCATATTTTTAAAGTTAAATAATATTTGAAATATTTTTTTACTTCATTCAAACTTAATTTTGTGTCGTATGACCATTCAACTTTTATAAGTTTCAGTCATCGTCATTTAACTTTTCAAAAATTTTAATCACGATCATCGTTAAAAAATTAAAATAATAAAATAATAATAAATAAATAATAAAATAACAAATAATTCATTTGTTAGCAAGAGGCGACAACTCTTTTATAGGGCTACAAACATTCAACTTTTGTAATCATTTAATTCTTTTTAAGAAAAAAATATTTGTACATCAATATTCAGCAGTCTAGTAAAGAGGCTACCGCCTCTTGTTTTTGCTGACAACAGAAAGGGTAAGAATTGAGATTGCGAGGTAATCGTCCGTTTTATCTTTTGCTGACATGATATCATATTTTTTTAATTTTATTAAACAGTTACAAAAAATTAAATGAAGCTTATAATCATCTTTTTATTTATGTATTTATTATTTCATTCTATTTATTTTTTATTTTTATTTTTTATGATCGTGATAAATTTTTTTGAAAAGTTGAATAATTATACAAAATTAAATTTGCATAAAGAAGAGAGAAAAATGTTGATATTATTTTTTTTTAAAAAAAAACCAATGGGGACGTGAGAAAAAATGCTGACATGGCTTGATCACCGTGAAATTACAAAATGAGGGTGATATATTTTTTTTTCAGTCGAAACCAACCGGTGTTCAGGACTACTAGCACTTGACTAATCTGGTTTCGAGACGAGAGCGGAACTGTAAATCCCTGACCAACGCCGTCCTACTAGCACCCGTCGAACCACTTGAGGCGCAACCCGCTTCCACTGCGCCAATCGTCGTTGGTTAAATGAGGGTGATATATTAGTAATACCCTCTAAATTGAATGGCCGTCGCCAAAATTTATCAAATTTACTCGTGAGGTCACGAGAAGAGAATTGATAAGTTATGGAGAAAGGCAAGGGCAACCTCAACCGATGACTTCAGGCCAAATAAGCAAAATAGGGATCTCCGACTAAATGTGAATTCAACAAAAGTTCTTCTCGGTACACAAATAAAACGCGAAATAACCTCTTTCAAATTAAGCAAAAGCTCACATGAGGGTTGACGAAATGATAAAAGTGACATCCACGTAGGTGAAATAATGAAAAATGACTAATGGCAAGTCCTAATGATCGTGATTAAAATATTTCAAAAGTTGAATGATGATGTAATTATAAATTAAAATTTGATGACCTTTTTTGGAAGACCAATGACGTTGGATGACTATACCAAAAATAAACTCTATCATTTGTCAACAATTACTTTATCAATTGAATGAGTAAAATAAATATGTAATAGATTGTCAAATTGCGTAGTGTCACATGAAATACAAATTCACACAAATGGATCATCCGACTATCCAAATACGCACATGAATGTTCAATAATCCCTAAATGTGGATCATCCGACTACAAAAAAATAAGTACAATCTTGGAAAGATTAAAGCATAAATGAAAATTTAAGAAGTTGAAAATGCGACTTTGATGTAATTTACTCAAATAAATCAAGTGACAATTTTGCAAAAGTCAATTGGTGAAGGTTCGACCATTGCAACAATGGATATAAAGATCAGGAGACCTAATTAATAATTTAATACAACAATAACAACTTCGAGGTATATTTACAATATATTTCTGCCACCGATAACAGGAGCTTACCTTACAAAAGCAGACTCTTGTTATGATAAATGCATTCCCTCTATTTAATAGTTTTCATCAGCAATGGAAGCAAAATTGTATAAAGAAAAATGGTTAAAAGGACGGCTTGACTGTGACAGTATGCACCTTGTCTAATTCTTTTTCAAAATAATTTACCAGGAAAAAGGGTTGGATCAACGTCACTTTATGTGTATTTCATGAGTCTAAAGAAGATACGATCACAAGCTCAATAGATGATCAAATATGTAAAGCTAAAGCTCTTCACTTTCTCAAGGTTCTTTTATCCCTTAGTTGCGCCGATGGGAAAAGAAATTACACATTCCGTTCCTTGAAGACAAAAGGTCAGTTGCCTGAAAAGAAAAGAAAATAATGTCAAATATCTAAAAACTTAATTCTGAAGTCATTTTGACTAATGCTCAAGGATTTAGTTTCCCAAAGAAGTTTACATGTAGAGAAAGTTCTGTACCATAGGTATCATTACTGCATGATGCGAACCAATTGGTGCTGATCTCAAATCCTTACGCAACAGCTAACCATCTTCCCGGGGCTGGTTTAAGTAGCAAGTCTGGTAACTGGAAAAGCACATAAAGTGAATTTATGCTCCACTTAAGCCCGTGACTACTTTATTCCATTTGTCGACTGCTCAATCTTTCCTTCTTTTTGGTTTTAAAATCTCCTGCACTAGCAAGCTTTACAGAACCAGAGTTCATCTCTGTAAATAAGTTTAGCGCCTGCTCCAGTTTTCCTGCTTTCTTTAAATTGCTAATAAGTGAGCGATAAACATATAAGGAAGGTGGATTTGATTTCTTCATCTCAATAAATGTACTAAGTGCATCATCAACATGGCCTGCTCGGCCAAATGCATCAATAAGAGCTGTATACGTTAGCAAGTCCATCTCAATTCCTTGACCAATCATTTCCCTTACAAAGTTCTTGCAAAGATCCAATTTTCCAAGTTTACGAAGACAATTTACAATTGTACTATAGGTAATGATATCAGGAACATGACCAAGGTCCTTCATCAACTTAAACTCAGAGAGCATCTCATTTACATGGCCTGCTCTGCCAAGTATTGCCAAAACAGTATTGAATGTAACTTTATCAATGTTGGAACTAAGATTCTTCAACTCTTCAAAAATCAACAAACTTTTCTGAATCTGCCCGGACTGAGCCGTAACAAAAATTATCCTGTTTAAGACTGTAGGATCTGTATGAGAAGTGATCTCTGATACCTCTTTGATAAATTTGATTACAATATCTAAGTCAACCACCTTTTGGAAAGCCTTTGCAACATTCACATAAGAAATCAGGTCAGGGGGGAGGTTAGAAAAAAGCAAGATCTTGAAGATCTCAGAGAAAATGTTAAAATTGTTTCCCTCACATGCTGAACTCAAAAGTATGTTATATAGATCCAGATCCAGATGTACATGTTTAGAACGCAAATATCTCAACAAGCATTCAGCATCTGATAGCTTGCCTGATCTACAAAGCCTCTCAAAATAGACTGTATACATTTCCCTAACAGAAATCGTTTGGTCCTGCTTTGTTGAAATGAAAACTTCAAAACCCTTAATAACCTCTTCCCTGTTAACAGAAGCAATTGATGTGCTGAACTGGCAACTACCAAATGTAGTTGAGATATTAGACCTAACAATCATGATACTAAAAGATTCATAATCCTGCAGTTAAAACACAAAATTCGTTCAGACAAAGAACATCAAAGAAATGATAACACAATGATCTACTTAAATCCTAAAATAATGCAGTTTCTTTATAAGACATCAAAGAGTAAGAATTCGGAATGTTTAATGCTTTGAATTTGACAACAAATAGTAATGCAAAGGCGATTCACACTCACAGAACTTGAAAAGTTCCATCAGAATGCTTCCTCAGAGAATACTTTATCAAAGATAAACATAATAATTTAAGGTTAGCATCTTCTGGAAAGAACGTCCAACAACATTATGCCAAAGAAAACTAAACATTCGATGAGATACCAATGTGTATCATTTCAACAGCATTCCTGCAAGCCTTCATTTTTAACATCATGGTATTTTGTAGAGTTTATATGTGTCAAAATGTCAGTGTGTTAATATATTAGGAAACTAATTCCCAGGTGCCCATCAGCCTATAACAATCTACGACCGCTCCTCGCTGATCCTCTATCATGAGCATGGCATGATGACTTGACCCCCCCTAACTCATTCCCCAACCTGTGCAGATCAGGACAACTTATTCAAAAATTACTACGGAGAAAAATCAAGTGCAATTTACTACTGAATGCAAGATGGTTAAGGGTCACAAACGTGCTGCAAAATTATGTTTATATTGTGAACAAGAATAATTATCCGAATTCTTTTAGCATACGCTGTGGCCTATAATACAAAGGATCGGGAAAGAAGAGGGTTTACCCAAGAAAGAGCAAACAGAGAGCGGCAATTCATCCATTTTGCCGCAGTATGAGCAGGAAACCGATTCATAGTGTAGCCATCATCGATCCTTTGCTTCAGTCCCTTAACCCAACTACGCTCTTCTTTCGGAACAATAACAAGAGACGGGATTGCAGTGATGGAACCTCGACCGACCAAACGGCGATGAAAACAGACAGAAGGGGGTAAGAGAGCTGCCGGCGCCTGGCGGTTCAAACGGCGCCAAATCATTGCTCTATCTCCCGCTGTTAGAAAGTCAATATAGGCAGCCGGAGGACAGCCGACGAACCCCAGGGTTCCGGCGAGCTTGGCGGAAGCGTTTTTACATGTCTTTCTAAAAGGCAAAGGCCGGGTGCATCTTTAAAGCCCAGAGTCCAAGCAGAGTAACATCCGTTATGTCACCGTTGCCGTCGTAACGTAAGAACGCTACAATGCCAGGTACCGTATCCGCAACTCACAGGCGCTACGTTGCCGAATGGTAACTGCTACGGAAAAAATTGCTCGTCAGTTCGAACTTTCCGTACTTTGAAAGCTGAGTTAACCCAAATGCACAATGAATTTTGGATGGTAAGCAATGCACCGGCATAAATAGAATATTATGTACAAACGCAATGAAAAAACATTTAAAGTTTTTACCCCCCTCGGATTCTCGAGATCGGATGATCTAATTTTTGGTCGTCAAAATAAAAGGCTTTAAACGTCGTCAAAATAAAAGGCTTTAAACATTTCCTGTTGCTATCATGATACTGAATTATTCATATACTAGTAATTTTGAATATCGATAAATTATTATAAAAAAATGAATTTAGTTTTAAAATTTTCTTCATCAAATCAATTCTTTTTTTCGGATGTCGACCTAAGTATATGAGAGACTTCTAATGTTCGAGACTACTAGCATCTGATTAATTAATGATAATTATTTACTCCTAGACTCAATTAAAAAATACTAGCATTCATCGAGCGCTTGTGTAATGCCCTCGAAATTAGCCCTACGACACGTGTCATGAGCGGATCCCGGAGCACGTTACATGGTGGACAATGCAATAGTTGACCTAAGATCAACAAAACATACGACGAGAATAAGCAGCGGAAAAAAGGAAAATATTTAAAAACTAATCTACTTGAAAATATAGCGAAAGCGATAAATATAATGGGCTATATAGCACCAAGCCCAATAACATCAAATATACTATGGCGAATAGCCCAAATACAAAAGAAAATCAAAATCCATAATATAACGACTCCAAAAATGTTTTTCACATGAGGACATACAACATAATCTATAATAAAGGCACATAGGCCGGGTCATACATAACCCATAAACGATATGAAATATTATGGTCTAAACAAAAGTCGACGCCATGTGCAATCCGCCATCATAAGCTCTTCATTGACTTCAATCTACTCTTCCATACCTGCACAAACCCGAATGCAGGAGAGGCCCACCTCCCATTAGCTATATGTAAGGGTTATAAAAATATGCAATTCAATAATCCATAAAATATCATAATTAAAACGATAATCAATGAAAAATAAGGACCTCAAAATAAATCATGAAAGCCAATTATCCATTTTATATTTTAGTTCCATATATGTGATGCCCTTCTGCTCGTTTTGGCGCCACAAGGGATGAAATCAGAAATCAATCGTTTAAATTCAAATTCAAATATTCAACGAAAAATCAATTCCTTAAAAATCAACTAACTCTAGAAATTTTCAAAAATTTCGGCATGACATATGCATAAATTCGTCTATTCATCATATACAACAATTCATATATGTATTTCTCATTTCAACAATTAACTTCAAAACTTCAATAATCACAAGTAGTTATAAGGTCATTACTGGCAATTCATCATATAACTAAAATCGTGGGACACATGCCCAAAATAGTGAGTTTCAAGCTCACTCTCGAATCAAAATCACGAGCTAGATGCTCGTAAACCATATAACATGAACATCCTTCGCTTCACACGATTATCCAATATTTCCAAAATCTTTCAAAACATTCATCAAGTAATAAATCCATATAATAAAGCTCAATGAAATGCAAAATTCGCCATTCAATAATCGCGCCTCTCATGTATGCTCATTTCCTAGTCCCTTTTACATTTCTTATTTCATGCTATGCAAGCTTTCATTCATTACCTGAAAAAAATAAGCAAGAGGAGTGAGCATTAAGAAGCTAAGTGAGTAAAACAACTATCTCAAATATTTAAAAAATAGCAAAAGAAATGCTAACCTCTTTATTTTCATAAATCATTCCAAACCTTTTTCAATTATTCAAGGAAGCCCATTTAAATAATTATCATACCAAAATGAATATCATGAGTGCATATGCATGATATTAAAATAACATCATAGGATTTGAAAAAATATCATCAAACACGGATATTCATACCACTCGTCAATCGAGTGCTTCTTCACACACCCCTCGTGTCACTATATCACCACAGAGTGGTTGTTCTAATTTCGTCCTTCATGTCACTATATCGTCATAGGACGTTAAACCGCTCCTTGTGTCATTATATTGACATAGAGCTTGTTTCTTTTGCCCACATTTTGCTTTTTGTTCTTCTCCACTTGTTCCTCAGTCTTAAGTGTCAAATTCTTTGCTTCCACATATGTTCTACATTCAGTGCAAGCAATTTGAGTCTTGATCCTGTGTGCCAGCTTCTCCATGTAAATGATTTTCTTCTCCTCATCTGTGTACACCAATCCTGGACAAAACTTACAGAACTGTTCAAATTTAATAATATAGGCGGCCACTGAATCATCCTCCTGTCTCAAATTTATAAGGTCTCTCACTTTCTTAGCACTATGTGAAACTAGATGTAAAAGCAGTAGAATTCTTTCTTGAAGTCCTCTCATGTCCAAGTGGGTCCACATTCTTTATATTTGTCCTCCCACTAGGACAAAGCACTTTCAGTCAATAAGAACTCAATGCATGACATCTTCTTGTCATCATCTAAACCCATTATCTTGAATACACTTTTCAATTATTTCAGTCATGCTTCAGCCTTAGCAGGATCTTGCTCTCCTTCAAATTCAACCACACCATTCAACTTAATTTGACACACAAGTAAGTCAATGCGGCTAGGCAAGACCTCAACACCGGGGGCAAGTGGCATAGATCATCTAAGCTGTGTTTGTGGCTCGACTCGGATCTCATCGCGAGTTCCTCCTGCATGGGAGGCAACTCCAACACGACCTCCTGAATCGTCCTGAATCGTCCACTCCAACACGTCCTCTCTGTCGGGTTGCAGGCGCCATGTTGCATTTAATACCACAAACTTCCTTAGTGAATCCCATAACATCTAATCACTAAAATCATTACTTAACAACTCATTACAACAGTATATCTATCCATCATACCTCCTGGCACGATGGTTCCTTTAAGCATTTAACAAATAATTCCATTCATATTAATATCCCATTAATTTTATTCACTAACAACAATCTTATAACTTAACATAAAATAATTCAACATAATATTGTCACTTATGTTCTAGTTCATATATATATGCACATAGCATAAATTCACAGTGCAATTTCACAAAAAAATTCATATGCAATAATACATACACAAACATAACATGCAACTACCCATTTCAATCCACACTCCGTGATTTGGATCTAATCCCTAAGCTCTGATACCAAAACTTGTGACGCCCTTCTGCTCGTTTTGGCGCCACAAGGGGTGAAATCGGAAACTAATCGTTTAAATTCAAATATTCAACGGAAATTCAACGTCTCAAAAATCAACTAACTCTAGAAATTTTCAAACATTTTAGCATAACGTATGCGTAAATTCGTCTATTCGTCATATACAATAATTCATATATATATCTCATTACAATCAAAACTTTAATCAACACAGACAGTTATAAGGTCATTACTAGCAATTCATCATATAGCTAAAATCGTGGGACACGTGCCCAAAATAGTGAGTCTCAAGCTCACTCTCAAATTAAAATTACGAGTCAGATGCTCATAAACCATATAACGTGAACGTCCTTCGCTCCACACGATTATCTAATATTTCCAAAATCTTTCAAAACATTCATCAAGTAATAAATCCATATAAGAAAGCTCAATGGAATGCAAAGTTCGCCATTCAATAATCGCGCCTCTCATGTATGCTCATTTCCTAGCCCCCTTTATATTTCTTATTTCATGCTATGCAAGCTTTCATTCATTACCTGAAAAAAATAAGCAAGATGAGTGAGCATTAAGAAGCTAAGTGAGTAAAACAACTATCTCAAATATTAAAAAAATAGCGAAAGAAATGCCAGCCTCTTTATTTTCAGAAATCATTCCAAACCTTTTTCGATTCTTTAAGGAAGCCCATTTAAATAATTATCATACCAAAATGAATGTCATGAGTGCACATGCATGATAATAAAATAACATCATAGGATTTGGAGAAGCATCATCAAATACGAATATCCATACCATTCGTCAATCGAGTGCTTCTTCACACACCCCTCGGTCACTATATCACCACAGGGTAGTTTTAATTTCGTCCTTCATGTCACTATATCGCCACAGAACGTTAAACCGCTCCTCGTGTCATTATATCGACATAGAGCATGTTTCTTTTCTTTCTCCCATTCCGTCCCTCGTGTCACTATATCGTCACAGGATGGTTATTCTAATTTCACCCTTCGTGTCACTATATCGACACAGGGTGTTGAACCTCCTTCTCGTGTCACTATATCGACACAGATCCAACCGGACCCCAATCGGTCTACTCGGAGTTGGCCAATCCTCCGAGGTGAAAACACTCCACCTTATGCGGGTTTTTACATGTAATGTACATGATGCATGAATGCAATTTTCAAATAGAAGTTTAGGATTGAAACCATCATATAAATTTTCCTTTCAAAGATCAAATATTCACTTCAATTTCACAAAGAATAAACTTCGACGGATTTGTAAAATTCATAATAAAATGGCACGTCATATGATGACACACATATGAAGCATACAAATATATGAATATGCATGAAGGAAACTATTACGAAAATCCATTCCACATCGGGTGGAACAATGTCATCACTCCGAAGAGTTTAGCAATTCATATCAATTGAGATAAGTTCCCTCACCTTGGATTCGTCGAGTCCCCAAATTATCCCCTCGTCAGAATCCAATCAAAAGCAACACAACCTATCATATCCATTACTTGATAAATTAATATTATAAAATTTAATTGATAATTCACTCTTCGCAACAACTCCACATATTTTATCATAAGACAAGTCATATTATGGATTTGCTAAAATACTTACTGAGAAGGAAAAGAAAGCTTCGTCGTCTAGTAACCGCCTAATCGAATCCAAACAATCGAATCGTTGCCTCCGATTAACAACTCCTAGAGGTGAAGTTCAAATCATTTTTTAAGACAACTTTCAATTAGGACTTTCACAACATTATAAAAAAAATTCACTTCTAGTTATCCAAGCATTCATACCACAACTTAGCCACCGCTCTCAAAATCACTGCCGCACCTGTCAAAATGTCGAAAAGCCATCGAGCGCCTTAATCATCCATAATAAAATAAGTTACTTTAAATTTGTTCACATCACCAAAATCTAATCAAATGCACATTCTTATTTGCTTACCAATCACGATACGAGAACGATCGAACTTCAAAACCTACGAACCTAAAAAGGATTAACGACTAATTATTATATGGACAACAATCTGATTTCTTCTTTCCTCACGTGTGCACCTACCAGAAAATCGAGATGAATTTGACCGGAGTTCCCCATCTGTTCGCTGGAAAGTCCCAAATCTCGACCTCCTATGTAATTTGGACAAAGACATGATTAAACCCCTCAAAATGATCCTAATTAACCTGAGGATGATGTACAACTCACTAGGAAAAGGATTGGTGTGAATCAGAGCCGGAATCATCGTCGGAATCATCGTCGGCAGATTTTCCATCTTCCTCGTATTTTACCCTCATTGCATCGCGCACAGTGGATCGATAATCGCATACCATATGCCAAAACATTCGTATCGTCGTCCTCTTTCCAAAGACACCTCACACGTGAAAAACGGTGGCCGAACAGAAGAGATCGGATGGCCGAAAGCGGAGGCGATGGGAGGTTTTGCGTGGTTAGTGTAGCACGGGGGTGGGGAAGACGATCCGCAATTTTTTATTGTCGCACCACTTTATTTTTTTATGTTGTACTTTCTTGCAAAGGTCCAAAATTCCCTTTCTTTTAAATTTAATTACACCTTTTTTTTAAACGTTACAATATATCCATTGCATTAATATTATTTAATGCACAAGTATCTATATCCATAGTGGCTAAGAACATTCCATCGCATTTACTCTGGGCAATGCCCAATTCATAACATTATCCATACATTCTTGCCACTTAATCAGTTATCTTGATTAGTTATCAAACATTTTTTAGTGAGTCTCACCACACGTTGAGGTACTTGGTTGTCCTGACGCAACGGCCGATTGCAGGTCGCACTAGCACCCAAATGACACCGAAGTCATGTCATTTCCTTAACCCTTTTCACACGAGCTCATACAATTTTATATGGACCTAGCCCATTTAGCAAGGGCCAAGTATTTAACTTCAAGTGTCATTTCAATACATTAGTTCATTTTAATCCTACAACTTAGCATGCAATTCGGCTTCTAAGTGAGTCAAGCAATAACATGACAATCACATCAAGAACAACATGAAACATGACATGTCATAACATAATATCGACAAATGAACAATCCGTGAAATAATCATTGAGTTAAAACTTTTAAAATCATATATTTCGATCAGTCGGTCGACATACCGGTCGACTAGTCGCACGACCGATCAAAACTATAATGCTTTGCAGTTAAAAAAGTGTAACTAAGTTTAAAAGGAAGGGCATTTTGGTCATTATACAGGAAAGGACAACAGCAAAAAAAAACAAGAATAAGTGACATGTACAAAAAAGGGGAAAACATCGTATCCTCTCCCATTGCTACAGTGTCTCCCCCGAGTGCTACAGTGCCCTGGCAACACTCCAGTCGCCGCCAACTTCCGATCGCTCGATCTCCTCCGTCCGGCCATTATTTTTTGCATGAGAGATATCGATGGAAAGAGGACGATGAGATGAATATTTTAACATGAATTAGGAGATGATCGGTCGACTGTGCATGATGTAGCAAGCTTAGAACATGAGGGAAGGAAAAATTCATCGGCGATAATTTCGATGATGATTTCGACTCCGTTCGCAACGATCCTTCTCCTGGTGAGTTGTACATCATTCTCAGGTCGATTAGGATCATTTTGAGGAGTTTTAAATGTGTTCTTGTTGCAAATCACATAGGGGACCAATTTGGGGCTCGCTCTGTATCAATGGGATACAAAGAGCGAGTTCAACATTCTGTGTCAATATAGTGATACGAAGGGTGAAATTATAACAACTATCCTGTATCAATAAAATACGAGGGATGGAAAGAAGAGATAAGAAGTCCTGTATCAATGGGATACGAAGGGCAATTCAACGTCCTGTGTCAATGGGATACGAGGGGTGAGATTGATTCCTCCATTGAGGAAATTGGATATCCATATTTGATGATGTTTCTCCAAGTTTTATGATGTTATTTTATTACCATGCATGTGCACTCATAGCATTTATTTGGCATGATTGCTATTTAAACGATTTCCTTGGAGGAATAAAAAGGGTGTGGAGTAAATTATGAAAATAAAGAGGTGGTTTTTTCTTCGATGTTTTAATATTTGACATGGTCATTTTACTCATTGAGCTTCTTAATGCTCACCCCTCTTGTTTATTTTTTTTAGGTAATGAATGAAATCTTGCATATCATAAAATAAGGAATGTAAAGGGGATCGAAAATGAGCATGTGGGAGAGGCGTGATCAATGAATAACTAACTTGGTGTTGACTGAGATTTTCCTATACAGATTTATTACTCGAAGTATGCTTTGAAAGATTTTGGAAATGTTGAATTATTGTGTGAAGCGATGGACGCTCACATTATATGGTTTACGAGCATCTAGCTCGTGATTTTGATTTGAGAGTGAGCTTGTGACTCACTATTTTAGGCATGTGTTCCCACTCATTTAACTATTTATTGAACTGCCAGTAATGTCCTTATAGCTGCTTGTGATGATTTAAGTTTTGAAGTTAATTGTCTGTGATGAGATATATATATGAAGTGTTGTACATGACGTATGGATGAATTTACGCATATGTCATGCTAAATTTTTTAGGAATTTCTAGAGGTAGTTGATTTTTTAGCGTTGGTCAAATTTAAATGATTGATTTTCCGATTTCACCCCTTGCGTCGCCAAAACGAGTAGTAGGGAGTCACAAAAATAGTGGCGATCGGCCGTTGTTTCTCCATTAGAGCGGTCGATCGCTCCACATGATCGGTCGAGTGATTTAAATAGTGGCTTTCGATCTCATGATCGATCACCCATCCAATTGACCGATGCCCCGTCCGAATAGAACAGTGGCAATCACGCATACGAAAACTCATGGACCGGTCGATCACTCGCTCTGACTGATCGACCAATTAAAATAGAAGCACACCGATCTCATGGTCGATCGATGGTTCGATCGATCTGATGCCTTGTCCGATTTAAGTAGTGGCATTAACACATGAATATCCATCGGCCGGTCGGCCACTCATGGATCGGTCGACTGATTAAAACACAATATGGCGATTTACATATTGAACCTACAGACTGGTCGACCACTCGACTCCATTAGTCAACAAATTCTTATCGTAAAATATGAAATTGACCAATTAAATTCATCGTTCACAAATACAATCTCATCTATAGGAACTATAGACTCGACTTAATGTGTCCCATACGTTAAACATCCATAAACAACAATAAAATTGAGAGGATGAACTACGGTTTTCCAATGTGGGCAGATTCCACACCTTGTTGACTCAATGTCCGTAACTTACTCAATAAGTCACTAAAATGACTGATTCTAATTTATTTTTACATTAGTCCCCTAGAGACACAACTTGTAATTTTCTCATATTTTATTCCTTTACTGTTTACCCTCATAAATTCTCAAGATGACTAAGTGGTTACTACATGAACCATTTTGAGAACTGAGCACTAAATAATTCATATCTCCTCATAGACACCTCCTTTTGAGGTGTAGAAAGATGACACAATCACCTATCTTCCCCATAAGTTTCATTCTCAGATTAGTTAAACACTAATTTTGGTGAACTTCTCAAATCTGTCTTGCTGTTACCCAAGGCAGTTTGACAGTGGTCCACTCTTTCAACCATAACTCTTAGTACATAGATCCGAATAAGATGAAACTAGAATCTCTGGAAACTAGCCTCCGAGACCTTTCCGATCATAACCTATTCAAAAATGTATTGGGATAGAACACATCAAAATATGGACAGAATATGGATAAACATGTTTCTAACTCTTAGAACACACAACTATCATCATACATCATTTTAACACTAAGACGCCACATATTCAAGACATTTAGGATAAAAACTTTCATGTAATCTCATATGCTTCAAATCCATAAGTAAGACTTCTAATCCATGTGTTAGATGGATTAAAAGGGGTTCACCCTTACATACCCTTGTTCAAAAATATTTTGAATCCAAGCAGCTTCTTCTTCTCTTCTATCTGAATGGTCCTTCCTTCAAGTGCTCTACATTAGGAAGTGTAACTAAGTTTAAAAGTTTAACTAAGTTTAAAAGGAAGGGCATTTTGGTCATTATACAACAAAGGACAACAGCAAAAAAAAACAAGAATAAGTGACATGTACAAAAAAGGGGAAAACATCGTATCCTCTCCCATTGCTACAGTGTCTCCCCCGAGTGCTACAGTGCCCTGGCGACACTCCAGTCGCCGCCAACTTCCGACCGCTCGATCTCCTCCGTCCGGCCATTATTTTTTGCACGAGAAACATCGATGGAAAGAGGACGATGAGACGAATATTTTAACATGAATTAGGAGATGATCGATCGACTGTGCATGATGTAGCAAGCTTAGAACATGAGAGAAGGAAAAATTCATCGGCGATAATTCCGACGAAAATTTTGACTCCGCTCACAACGATCCTTCTCCTGGTGAGTTGTACATCATTCTCAGGTCGATTAGGATCATTTTGAGAAGTTTTAAATATGTTCTTGTTGCAAATCACATAGGGGACAAATTTGGGCTCGCTCTGTATCAATGGGATACAAAGAGCGGGTTCAACACTCTGTGTCAATATAGTGAAATTAGCCTCCGAGACCTTTCCGATCATAACTTATTCAAAAACGTATTGGGATAGAACACATCAAAATATGGACAGAATATGGATAAACATGCTTCTAACTCTTAGAACACACAACTATCATCATACATCATTTTAACACTAAGACGTCACATATTCAAGACATTTAGGATAAAAACTTTCATGTAATCTCATATGCTTCAAATCCATAAGTAAGACTTCTAATCCATGTGTTAGATGGATTAAAAGGGGTTCACCCTTACATACCCTTGTTCAAAAATATTTTGAATCCAAGCAGCTTCTTCTTCTCTTCTAGCTGAATGGTCCTTCCTTCAAGTGCTCTACATTAGTTGCTGCTGGATGTGCAGGGGGGCCTTGATGTTGCTTGGCCGACAGGGAGAGTGGAGGTGAGATGAGAGAGGAAAAGAGAGGGGATGACTTCTTGTTGCTATGAGGGAGAGAATGGGGGTTCGACTGGTGCTGTTGGAGGGGCAAAGTGAGAGAGGTTAAGTGGAAATGAGAGAGGGTTCTAGGGCTTAAGGGTTAATTGTTTTATCTTATTCCAAATTACGAAATGGCCCTCCAACCACCCCCACTTTTATGGGTATTGTATATATGGTCCACAAATTTACTTTTTGCCACAAGACATTAATGCCCATAAGATGCCTTTGCTTTTAGGGATATTTTAGTCCATTTATTAATTAGAATTTTGGCCTTTCATATTATTTTCTCTTTTATCCAAAAGACCTAGTTTGCCGCTGTACGTAAGGACATTTTTGTCCATTTAATTTTCTAGGTTATTACAACTTGGAACTCAACCTTGCTTGCTACTAGTTGACAGGGGGCAGATCCACATATATCCAAGGGGTCCTCCCCCATCCTAAAATTTTAAGATTTAATTAGTTATATATAGTTATATGTAAATTTTAGGAGTTAAAAATCACTTTGGGCCTCCCTTAAAAGAATTTAGTATGCTATTTGTGTATGAAACATGTGCTAGTAGTGGTTATGATCCTTGAGTTTACTTGTGACGTATCCTCTTGTGAGTAGCGACTTATTTAGGACCTTTTTATTCTTAAAATGTTAACTAGATGATTGTTAGATTTAATGAATTATCTTGACTTTTATGACTATTATTAAGAATAAATTGCATGCATGAATGACTGCCTATAAATGGTTAAAACTGCTCTTCATGCTCCTAGACATGTCCCTGCATATTTGAATGTAATAAACCTTTATTTTGATATTATCCTTCAGCTTTATTTTAATTGTTTAATATCAATTTTGAAGTATGGATTTATTGGCCTGTTAATTATCCTAGAATGAGGCGAATATGTATCCATGTTAATAAAATTGATTGGTATTAAAAATGTTATTCTATGATCATTTTTGTTACTACTCACTACAAGAAATAGACCGATTAGAGAACTATTAGCGTCAATAGTCGGTGCTAAGAAATTGGCCACTGTAACACTTTTTGTCACCTAGAGAAATGCTTTTAGCGTCTCAAAAGTCGGCGCCAAAGCAGCGCCAAGATGGGCGACACCATGGTGACACTACCGTGGCGCTATGTTGACGCTATTCAAAGGAAAAAGCCATCATCACATTGTCCATTTTTGTTATCATGTGCGGTGTTATTATGACGTTAAAATAGCACTAGAGTGTGATGCTACCGAGGCGCTACTTGGACGCTAACTTAGTGATGACAATTTTATAGCTTGGCGACACTAATGTGATGCCAATTATGATACATTGCGATGCTAATCATCATCCCTGACATCCAACGATGACGTACTCGATCCCTGAGCTCTAGGACTGCAAGATGGCTTGTAGCGACCACAAGACTAATGCCAACTGCTCAACAATGAGTCCTCCAATGCTGTATAGTGTCACCTGAGGTGCCACGATTAACTCGGAGTAGACAAGACACTAACGTATCCTCCTATCTTCTTAGGAATTTGAGCAGTTGTTTCTAAACCCTTCAAGTATCCCCCTCATTCTATGCCAATCACTTCCTCCCAAATAGCAATGTCCCCTACAAAATAAATAAATTTTATAACCATATGAATCATTAAAGATATTAAACATTTTTTAGATGCATTACTTGTAGATGGCTGAGTAATAGGATCATCCCCATACTTCTCTATCATTTTTACACTACACGCAATCCTAAAAGATTTAAACATTGCAATTTTGATAAAGCATTCAGACTAATTCGAACAAGCAAATCAATAAATAATGAGAGTTATCAAAACTCTACGGGTAGTGGGCGTGACCATCTTATTAGGCTTCCTACTCTTATGTGTGGCCTCGTAGGCTACGTGAAAATTCACAATACCGCCTTTTTTCTCCTCCTGCAACAAAGTTTTAATTTTTGCAATATACATATATATATATGTCTTTCTATGCATATACATACTTATGTATTTGTATTTATGTACATATATTTGTATTTATATATATCTATGACTACATTTATAATTAATATTCTATCAATTTATTCATTAAACTATATTATAGGTAACAGTTGTACAAATTAACATTACCCACTTAAATCAATGTAAATATATGTGTGTGTATAGATATGTGTATATATATATATATATATATATATATATATTAGGGTGCATACACACTTAGGTGCATACAGGTGCAATCATTTCATCTGAGCCATTAGATGAAAATTATTTTAGTTATAATGACTGAGATTTAATCATCTATTATAATTTTGGTCTAATAAAAACTCGGTTCACAAAAAAACTATCGACCTCCTCTCTGCATCGATCATTGGCCCATCGACGACCACTGCCTACCTCAGCTCCAGAGACACGTCATTCTTCATTCCCCTTGGACCACCGACCTCAACGCTGGAGAATCCCAACCATCGACGCTCGCTTGCTCAATCACCTCCTTCTTCTTTCCCCTTTGACTGCCAACCGCCGACCTGGGAAGGTCGGAAAAGGGGGGGCCGACCCTCCCTTTTTGCGCTCATCGATGCTGCAGCAAAAAGGGGATGTCAAGACAGCGATGCCCCCTTTTTCATTGCCGCGCCCGTGAGTGAGAGAGATTAGTGGAACCGGAGGCGGTGAGGTCACAGAAGGTGGAAGGAGGATCATGACACTGACCGCGACAACAAGAGATCGTGAACAGCAAACATGCAGGGGTGATCGCTCGACTTCTCGAGCCCATGGAGTGACCGACCTTGAAGCGCTTCGCTTGCAGTGCTCAATCGACGCCAGGAGAGAAGGTGGGGGCAAGTTGACGATCAACGATGCTCGATCGATTGATTTGGGCAAGAACGCAGGAGCGTCGATCGATTGATTTGGGCAAGAACGCAGTCGTCGATGTCTCATCTTTCCCCTCTAATGGCTGACTCTCGATCAATCGATCACATCCTAGCCACACGTGGAAATCATCGAACCAGCCAACGAGGGGAGATCCAATGTTGAACTGCTGCGCGTGACAATGGTCGAACTAAGCCGCGTGAATCAAGGCATTGATGGGAGATCCAATGGCTCTGAGTTGATGATTGCACCTAAATGTGTATGCACCCTAATCTATATGTCTTTCTATGTATATACATACATGCGTGCTTGTATTTATGTATATATATTTGCATTTGTATTTGTATTCATATACATCTACGAATATGATTATAATAAATATTCAATCAATTACTAATTAGCATTTTAAATGATTGCACCAAACATTAATGTCACAATAGCGACACATAAAAATAGTGACACTTTAGACTCAAAATGGCGTCATCATCATTGAGGCACAAATAGCTTTGTGTCATAGGTCGTCATGGCAAATGCGTTGACAGCGTCACTATAGCATCAAAATGACGTTGATAGCTCTTCGACACAAATTTAGCATCGCCAAGCGTTGATGCTAATATAGCGCTACTTACCATGAATTTGTTGGTTTTCGCGCATAGTATTAGTGATGCCGAAGCGCTAGGAAGCATCAACATTGGCGACTCTTGGTAACACAAATGCGACCCTAATTGGAGTCTAATGTGAGACAATTAGCATCGTTGGCTATTCGACAGAACATCATCGCTTATGTCGATTCTAGTGGCGTCAAATTGGCATCTCGACGTTTGAGTCACTATTTTGCGTGGCTATTTTGCATATTTCTTGTAGTGACAACAACTTGGATTAAAGAATATTAATATGATTCTGAATAGAATGTGATGAAAGTTGAGAAGAGGCTAAAACCTAAAAGCATGCCAGTTATGATTTGATTTGACATTAATTGTTAGACAACAATTTGGGTCACACTAAGTCATTCTCTTCTATATTGTTGATGTTTGGATGTTGAAAATCTATTTGAAAATATAGGATTTTGCAATTACCTTGACATTTGAAAAGTTCAAACAATTGAAATTAATATTTAAACATTTGAATCATCATCCTAAAGAACTTTAAGTTAAATCGGATCTTCAGATTTTACATTTTAAATGTCCAATTATCCAAACATTATGAAAATCCCTAAACCTTAAAAGATCAAATAACTAGCCACTAAGTCCAAACATCAAAAAGATCAAGATTGATTACAATGTAACACCTTTGAGAGAATGCACTATCAAAGTCAAAACAAGGACTTTCTTGATATCTTATAACAAAAGTGTAAGTATGGATCAATGTGTACTCGCCATGACCAACCATCACACCAACCACTACAATAAAACAAGTATGAAGTGTTATATTCAATCCTTTATTGGCTTACTAAATAGAATGATATGATGAATGTAGATACCTTCTAGACATGCATCAACTACTATGGCCATGGATGTGGATAGAGACGAGGAGGGGCCCATGTGGCTCAAGAATAAGAAATTCACCAAGAAGATGTTGACTCAGCTCAGGGTAGCTAAGTTGAGAATAATCAACCCCGTCAGTCATTAGTTGTTCAGCAACTTCCTACGTTATCAAAAAGGATATGATGTAGGCCTTTTTTCAAGTTGCAACCGCCCAAGTTCAATGGCGCAAACAATTTCTAGAATGTTGAATGACGGATCAACATGACGAAATACACCTTTCCCTTAAGGACTGCAAGGTCATTTATGTGACCAACCTCCTCACGGAGACAACTATGGAAGGCTATGCAGACCATCAAATTCATGGATCAGTATGTCATCACTTGGTTTAGCTCTAGTGAGGCATTCTAGACCTATAACTCTCTAGACTATATTAGGAACTAAAAGAGGGAGTTAGAGAACCTACATCAAGAAGTTGAGTACCACGCCATATTCTCACAATCATACTTGGAATATATGCTAATGCAACATGATAAGTTAGTGATTTTACACCAAGAGGTAGATGAAGAAATATTGGCCAACTACCCTACGCATGATATTGAGTTGACAACAATTGTATTTGCACTAAAGATCTAGAAACACTATCTTTATAGAGAAAATTTTGAGGTTTTAATATAGCACAAGAGTTTAACATGTCTTCACTCAAAGGAATTTGAATGTGACAAAGAAGATGAATGGAGTTCTCAAAAACTAAAATTTGCCATAAATTATCATCCGCTAAAGACAAGTTCTTTAGCTAATGCCTTGGGTCGGATGTGTTAAGGATCCTTAACATTCTTGTAGCTTCAAAGAGACAAGATGACTGAGGAGATCAATAGTGAAATCCGAGAGCCATTAGAAACCGAACTATATCGATGATGCATCTACTACAATTGAGTTTAGTTATTCAAATCATAGCAGCATAACTAACCAACAAAAAATATTTGAAGATAACCATAAGAAGAAAATGTGAAATAGCTAACTTCAAGATATCAATGGGCATGCTCATATCTTGTACATTGAATTGGCACAATAGTTGGGATGACCACCTATCGCTGAGATAGCTAATTTCGTATGCTAGAGGACATGCTCATAGCTTGTGCATGGAATTGGCACAATAGTTAGGATGATCACCTATCGTGGATTGAGTTTGCATATAGTAACACTATCACTTGACCGACATAGAATTGTTTAGGGCATTATATGGGAGATCGTGTCATTGTTTCGCAAAATGGGGCGAGGTTGGTGAGACTGTGACAGAGGATCCATGAGTAAGGAGCTAGCATAGTGAGCCCAAGAGAGTATGACAATAAGGTGTAAGTTATTAAACAAAGGATGAAGGTCCCCTGATAAAGACAATAGTGTTATACGAGAAGGAAATATGTTTTCAAACCCAGTAATCAAGTGCTCCTGAAAGTATCCCAATGAAAGGGTTATAAGATTTAGAAAAAGGAAAAGCTCAACCCAAGGTTTTGAGCCCCTTTGAAATACCAATAGTTAGAGAAGGAGCTTGTAGATTGGTACTGCCCTCTTTCTATGGATGAGTGCGTAATGTTTTTCATATATCCATGATTAGAAAGTATCAACATGATTATGGTAATTGGCCATAATTGAATAATCAAATTTGAAAGAATATTTAATGTATGTGAAGTACCCGATGAAAATCTTGGAGTGCATGGAGCAACACCGAAAGAATTGAGATGTGTTGTTGGTCAAAGTTGCATGTAGGTTACATTATAAAGACTAGGTAATTTGGGAACTTGAGTCGAAGATATGTAAATATATTTATCACTTATTCGAAAAGTCCCTACCTCATGCAAGAATTGAGAATAGATATTTTATTTATGAGAATATAATGTAACATGTAAAAACTAACAATTCAAACGTCCCACCCCTAGTATTGAGTGATCGAAAGTTCAATCCTCAAGATGAAAGGGTAAAATCAAATTTCAAACCTTTTTTCTTCTAATCGTGCCCAACTCTTAAGAATTTGTGTTTCTCTTTGAGAACAAAAAATAAAAGAAAATGATCAAGACTATTCATAATGCCATGAAATGAACCAAACAACCAAAAAAGAGTGAGTAATGGGATCTAATTCATCATATGTCCTATTGAGAATAGCAGCATGTGTAGGACTTCTTTGCATTTCTAAAAAGGTTAGCCATTATCTGAATTTAGATTCTCGTGATTCTTGTTTGATTTACTGAGTTATTTTGGCTTTAAGAATTATTACTAAAAGTATATTGCATACATGAATGTTTGCCTATAAATTATTGGAACGGTCCTGCATGCTCCTAGACATGTTCTTATGGATTTAAAGTATGTCTAGGTCATAATTTTTATACTATAGTTTCAGTAGAAATGGAACTATGAATTTATTAGCTTGTTAAATATTCTAGAATGATGCCACTATGCATATCTATATTAATAGTATTTATTCATGTTTGGAATGCTAGCCTGTGAAAAATTGTGTTACTACTATAGCTTACAATAAATCAAGGAAGATTAATATGATGCTAATTTTAATAGGATAAGTTGGAAAGAGGCTCAAAACCTACAAGCATATCATTTATGATTTTATTTGACACACAAATGGTTTAATATGATTTTTGGATAATACTATATGTTAAACTCATTCTATACTGTGTTCTAGGTGTTTGGTTTTTTTAAAAATGGTTTGAAAATATAGGATTTTAGTATGACTTACAACTCTGATACAAAATTTGGATGATCAAAATTAGGATTCAGATGTTTAAACTTGTCAATGCAAGAAACTTCGTAGAACAAGATGTTTGAAGCTTTCAAACCAGACATCTGATCATCCAAACATTTTGAAAATCCTAAAACCTAAAAGATTGGATGGTAGAGATATTCAAACTTAAAACCTTTCTATCTTATGATTGGATGTTTGCCCTCAAAGTTCAAACGTTTGAAACTCCTTTAGTTTGGAATATTCAATCTTAACCAATCCGAATGAATTTCCAAAAGTTTGGACATCCACTTATAATATTTCAGATGTAAAAATATATTCTAGAGAAAAATCTTTTTTATTTATGTATCATAAGTCGATCAGCTAGACTTTTATTGATTTCACACCTACTCTAATTATCTCTGCCAGTAATTGGAACTTTTATTGTTCCCCTATGGATTGATTGATTGACAATCTATATGACAAAAATAATAAATAGCTAAAAAACAAAAGTGAAAAGATGAGGATTTTCATTTTATAAATTTATGCATTTGATAACTAAATGATGATACTTAAAATATAGGCATATAGTGTAAATGAAATCAAAATAATGAAACTAAATGGCTTGGTGAAGACAAAACACCTGAAGTCACTGATACCATTGTGTGTTGCATTCTACCCTAAATAATTAAAATAATTTCACCCAAAAGAGTTGCATACTTTCCTAAAGGAGAGCATTACTGATTTTTCATGAACCTTATGACATATGGTTGCATCATTTCCATACAACTATACGAATGAAGAGATCTTTCTAATGTAAAACAAAAGATGAAAGAAGATAAAGAGAACAAATCTAATTATCACAAAGAAAGAATGATGATGAAATGACTTTCTATTAAAGAAGGATTCAAATATGATGATGATTAAGCAAATAAGTGACACCATATTCAAAAGATCATTATATTACTATCACAACTTTACCATTATTCCCATGTTTTTGCCTTTAATGCGGAAGAAATTTTATTTATTACACAAGCAATTGTTAATTGTTGATCTTACTTTCTTTATGTGATTATATTAAATAAAAATAGCATTGTTGAAATGCTTCTACTTAAAAGAAGCTTATTTCATAATTATTTATGTTATGTTATCATATATTAAGTCTTTTACTTATGAGAATCATTTCAACTACATCGATCTCTACATATACATGAATCTTCTATCATGATAGTTGACAATGTGTGCAACAATGTGACTTAAATTACTAATTCACATGGCTAGGGCTTTATATTGCTATTGGGTTGTGTCTTTGTTTTGGGAGTTTGGATTGTAGTAATATTTTTTTGGATGTTATGTGTTTATTGTATATCTTGGATTATTATGTCATCTATGTTCATTCAGTTATAGAGCTTCCACATTTATTTATTTTATTTTATATCATTATTTTAAGTCTTTCGCTAATATATCACCCTTCTTGATCGTCTTGGTTCAAAAATAGTTAAGACGTAATGTTATGAGCTCTTGGGAAAACGTTTTATATCAACTGGTGAACTAAATTATATAAAGTTTATGATAATTTACTTTCCCCCTTTAAGGACGTATTAGGATAATTGCCTCGCTATCTCACTTCCATCTTCATCCTTGATCCCCGATGCAGGAAAGTCAAATTTCCCTCCTTGAACCCATGCAAGACTTCAAATCCTTAATAATAATTTTTAAAAATGCTTTTTATGAATTAATAAAACAATAAATACATATCATAAATTTGTAGAAGACATTTAATTAGAAAAATGTTATAATATAATATTCATCATTTAATATTAAGAATAACATGTAACGTATTGTAAAAGATAATTCATAAAGTATCAATATTAATGTTTTTATATTAATTTTGGACATGAGATCCCATGGGATGAGTATATTAATATCATCCAATCCTCAAAATGGCCAGGGATCACTTGCATTCTGATGCCCATCTTCATGGGAAGAAAAATCATGACCAAGATTGATAACTTCCTATGTAGGTTTCTAATTTTTGGCATCCATGATCATATATAATTATAAGGAATATATTTTTCTTACACCCTCGAATCAATGTGAACTTTTACCTTTTGTACTAACAATTTTTGAAAATACATAGGTGTGTGCATGCTCAGTATCCACACTCTTCATGCAGACAAACCTTACAACATACATGTTGGAACTCTAGTCCACCCCTTGGCCAGAGATGAGGCTTGAGAGGAGGTTGTGATGACTTCTTCAAGGATTGATTACCAAAGGAGGAGGATGAGAATGTGAAATGTTGATGAAAAGTTCATATAAAATAGTACTAAGGACCATTGATCAACTCATCAATGGTGGAAGATAACTTCGAGTGCCTACGCTACTTTGCATGTGATGTAGGTTCATTTTATCCTATTTTATTTATAAGTTTGCGAAATAAGTGTTTATGTTTTAAAATATTTGTTTAGCGAATAGGAAATTTTTTTAAAATGACTAATTCGTTTTGACTTGCTTATAAATTTAACTAAATACCCACTTGATTTATGAGTAATCTTGACATACCTATAAGCTTAACAGAATACCTTATGTATTTTCATGGAGTTAGTTAATGATATTTTTGTAATAAGTGCATCTAAAAGTTGTACCTCTTCTATTCTACACATCATCAAACTAATATTAAAAGAGAGTTACCTGCCCTCAAGATTTCTATATCCAAGTATTCTCTTTATACAAATCAATGCATTTCTGATGCATTTTGCATCAACTATGGGGTGGCAACCCACACTAAGCATCCTTCAAAGATTCATCACTGTAACACCTCAAATTTCCTTAAATTAAAAATTAATTGTTATAATTAAAATAAATCTAAAAATTTAGGATTTGTTAAAGAAAGTTAAAATTTGAAAAAAAAGAAAAATATAGTTAGAGGAATGATAAGAAAAATGGAAAAGATAAGATAATAAAAGTCTGAAAATGAATAAAAGTTTAGATAGATAATAAATAGGAAAATAAGAAAAGATAAGTCCTAACCGGAATAGGAATTAGAATTTCAATTGAAATTAAGGATTTAAGTATGATTTTGAATCTAAGCGTAAGTTTAGGATAAACAAATACTCACAATGAGACTTAAAATAAGAATTTTATTTTTAAAAATATTTGTAAGATAAAATGATATTATTTTATTTCAAAATTAAAAGATAAGAATGATAATTAATTATTTAATTCCAAAAATTCATGAATAATTATGTTTAGAAGATATTTGAGGAAAAGTTAATTAAAAAAGGATTAGGGATGAAGATTGAACTAAGATTTAATAAATGAGACTTAAATCAGGAGTTTTAAAGTTAAAATTATTTAGAAAATTAAATAATAATAAAATATTTAAATATGAAAATTTCATAAATAGGAAAATTAATCATTATTTAATTCTAAAAATACATAAAGATAGAAGATAAGTTGATTTAAGAAAAGAAAATAAGAAAAAAAAGAAAAAACAAAAGGTTATGTTAATTAAGATAAAATTTATAATTAAATTAACTAAATATATAAATAAGTATTTAATTTCTGAGTTTATTTAAAAATAAGGGATAATGGAAGTTCATTAAAGATAGGATGAAGTTAAGAAAGGATAAGAGTTTGATTTGAAGAAAAGAAAGAGAAAGAAATGAATGGTTAAATGATTTTTCAGATTCAATTAAATAGACAAATGAAATAATTATTTTTTATTTAATTATGAAAATTTTGTTAAATAAAAGATAATTAGAGTTAATAAGATAAAAAAAAGAGGTTATGTGTAGAGAAGATTTAAATATATGAAAAAAAGAAAAGAAAGAAAGAATATAAATATTTAATTAGGACAATTATGGATTATTATATAAAGTTCTGAATTAGAGTTAGTGGAGGTTTAGCACTTGATTTCAAATTATAATAATCAAACCCCAAATTAAGTTTTCCCTATAAATATCTCTCTACCCAAAACTAATCCTCTCACATACATAAAATAGTTTTTCCTTTAACTTCGAACCATTGTTTCGCCACATCGGGTTCATCACTAGAAGCCTCAAAAAATGCACACAAAGTTTGGTGTTCGGGTGGTTATGCGTGAACAAAGTATGTGCATATCCGGATTAAGATAATGAAAGATTAAAGTGTAGGTTTTGTTCCCTAATGATCAATGAAGAGAGTATGATTGATTTCATGTTAAAAGTATGTGTAGATTGATATTAAACTTACGATAAAGATTTAGAAATCAACAACAAAGTTCCCCTTATAGGAATCAGGTCCGAGCTGATAGAACC
The DNA here is from genome assembly GCA_030549335.1 of Pontederia crassipes. Classification (NCBI taxonomy): domain Eukaryota; kingdom Viridiplantae; phylum Streptophyta; class Magnoliopsida; order Commelinales; family Pontederiaceae; genus Pontederia; species Pontederia crassipes. Next base: position 36,209,253 of record CM060194.1, read on the forward strand.
CAACCCCTTTCCTCTTTAGCAAAATAGGAAACTTGGCACATCACAATCAGAATCCGACCCAAATTCGTACTAAATCTAGTCCAAGCTACAAAGGACTCAATCTGTGTTCCTCTTAGATGACAATGGATGTTCGATTTCAAGGAACTATCCTGGACTGAGTTTTAGGTACACCAAGCTCGGGTTCTGAAGGCAAAAAATAGAGTTAGCCTTTCCGACATCCGATTCGAGCCACCTTGAACCCGATTCGAGTTTTGGTTAAGAAAGATTGTAGGAATGTGCAAGACTAGCGAGTCACCCATGTCCTAGCTCATGCCCTAAACAAATCTAACCCAAGTTTGACTATACCCATATCTAATTTTATATGAAATTATAGAGGTATCAAATGGCATTTTCACTTCTGTATGGATGTATGAACTAAAAAATGAAAAGATAGATAATTAGGATAAAAGATAAAAGTTATAAATGGGGATTCTTCAAGTGCACTAATTGTCAATGGTCACCAAGATGGAGATTAATAGTCCCACCACAATGGTTTAAATTATAATTAAAGAAAGAGATATCATTGAGGTCCTACTTGGGTGTCTATGTGAATATCAAATCATTTTGTAAGTAAATGCTCACCTTATCCTACTTTGATTGACCTTGACCCTCTTTATAGATACATGAAAGTTTCATGGTGTGATCCATAATAAAAATCAAGCACTCCTAGGACAATACGTATAGAAATTCATAATAATTGTTTGAAGTAAAAGATCTAGTGCGATGCACTAAAGAAGAACTGATAAGATAAGAAAGAATGGAAAAAATAGAAATGAACGAATAAATGGTAAAGATTAGAAAAGAAGTAAAAAAAATTATTTCATATTTTATATGATTATAGCATGATTATGTTTTAAAAATTCAAATTACTTCTATTTAATTTATTTCATCAATTTGTATTATCTTGTGTATAATATGTAATTGCTCATGAATAATCCATGCCCTTGTGTTTGAATCCGACAAGTAACTGAAGTAAAGATGAAGGCATGTGCAGAGGCCATGTTCATGGTGATGCAAAGATGCATATGAGGAATGACTTATTACGACCCTTTATGGTTATTTTTTTAATTGCCACCACAGTATACAGAGTGATTAGATAACGATTCAAATTCACTATCACCCAATTATTCTATATCATCTTGAGTCGCATGCTCCCAGTGGAATGGTTATTTAATGTAAAGCTAATTGAAAGTAAGTTATCTTTTGGAGGACTAGTAGGAAAAGGTAGAAAATAAAGTTTGTATTTGCACTCTATTGTGAAAATAGAAAATTATTTTGTTTTCGCATTTTTGTAAAGTTAAAATTCAAGAAGAAGGAATTGTAGATAACGTGACCCAAAATAAGCCCACTTTTCACTTGAAAGGAGGGTAAAATTTTAATGTGTTACAACCACCATTCGAAGAAGTGTCATGAGCATTGTACGGCATTCTCCCTACATATCCTTTTCCCAAGGAGCAAAACACTTAGTTCAAGAGACTTTTGACAAACAATCAACTTATAATTTTAAATGCTTTTTTGCGAAATGTAAGGAGATACTTGAAGATCCAGAATCTCACCTTAAAATAGTCGAGTCATGAAGGCATCATTTTCTACAACTACGACAATGTGCAATTGATGGATTCCTTGGAGGAGTTTGCAGAGCAACTCAACATACTTTTGTCAAGCCAACTCAGACTTAAAGGCTCACATGATACTTGTTCACTTGGAGTACTGAGGGACTACATCAAGGAGTTTTGCCACTAGAATCCTCGAGTAGATGAAGGGACCATCCAAGAATAATTTGTGAATGATCTCAAGCGTTGGACCTACATAGAGTTAGGTCATCAGCTATGTACCAACCTTCATAGTCTACTCGCCACCATCGAGTCATTGGCAAAGTTGGAATGGCAAAACCCATCATAACCGGAGCCATCAAGCAATGTTAATCATGAGGAAAGGCCCAAGCCTTCAACCTCCAAGAACAACAATGACCAAACATCCTCACACTAAAATTCAACAAGTTGAAGAATAAATATTTGACAAGCCACACAAGACTAGGGATTGCCCTCAGAAGGAGATCGAGATTCAAGGATTAGACACCCTAAGTCATACTAGATAGTTAATTTCCGAAGCATGTCATTGTTGTCATAATCTTCCATTTTGACCTTGAGGAATGAGAACAAAAAAAAAAGCTCGAAATATCAAATGACATTGCCAATGATAATCGATGGCATGCGATCTCCATAGCTCAATATTGATCCCACCGACCTCAAAGAAAGGGGGACTTCTATACATAAAAGTCTTCGTTCACACAAAAGAAAACACAATAGCCTCATCAACTCAAAGACATTCAACCTTTTCATTTCTGAATTAAAGCTAGTACCAATCATCTCAAGTTACTCTTATGATGGAATCTCACGAAGCTCAAAGTGTGAATTTGTGTCTTGTCGACCCAACTAGTCATCGGGATCAACAACCATGACCTCATGATAAGATCAAACTTCGTCAAGCATTTTGTTGTCTTGATCGAGCCCTTCACAAAATCTTTATTGATCCATGAATCAAAGAGACTTTGTATTGTCCCCATTTATGAGAAAAAGAGACTAGTATCTAATGCGCTCCTATCAGTGCAACTAATCAATGGAGTATTCAACCATGCTTATCGAAACCACAAGCGAGAAAGGGTTGTAGGAGCAACAAGAAAATTCCAAGATTGAAACAAGTCAGTCATTGCATCTCCTTTCAAGACCTTGCCATCACAAAAAGACTAGTTCAATCAAGGTCACATCTATTGGTGGCAAGGCTCCTATGATACTCTCATCGTGACGAGCTATCAAATTGGGCTTTACTAATCATTGGTGGCAAGGAGAAGCTTGCCCACTAATCATTTACCTTGGTCTAAGAAAGTGACGAGAAAGTGGGCCATGCTATTTTGTCACTCACTTGGTACTCCACATATTTCAGTCAAAGCTTGCCACTAATCATCGTGGCAAGTACCACTAATCATCGTGACGAGATATTTTGGAGAAGCTTGCCCACTTTCGTATAATGATCGGAAGGCCATGCTAGGAGACAAGTTTCATCACAATGCCGCTTCTAAGGTCTAAGAAAGTGGGCAAGCTTCTCCAAAATATTCATGACCACTCAAATGTCACACTCAAAATTGATTTGGTAGCTATCAAATTGAAGAACTTGCCTATCACAATGACATGCTGCACTTTCTTGTACAACCATGATGATGCTAAAGTTGAAGTTTCAACATGTGAAGTCTTGAACTTTTGATAACTTAGACCAGGTGTTGGCTAAGGATTCTGCATTATATCCATCAATGATCGCTCGATATCTGTTAACCTTGGCCTTTGCTCAATGTTATCTTATTTTCCATGCAAATTTTCCTTTTAGTCCATTTCTATAATTAGATTTTGCATAGAGTTGGTTAATATCATTTTATAATAAGAGTAGTATGTATGCACTTGATTGTCATCACACCATACATCACCAAACCAATGCTTACACCTACAAAATAATAGAGGGTTCCTTGTACTCCCGTGAAAGTGTTTATATTCAAGCATTCTCTTTCTCAAAACAAATAACTTTCTTAAATTCTAGTATATTTCATCTCGAGCATGGTGACAACTTACACCATGCATCCATTCAAAGCCTTGAGACCCTTCAAATATAATGCCCCAGAACAAACCCTGGTGCCCAGGAGAAAGAAACCTTGCCAAGGATCCTTTAACAAGTTGCAAAAGTCTTCCGCTACATATAGAAATAAACTTGGTAAGAACCTCTTTGCCTAATCGCTGTTGCCTGAACTCTTGCTGCTTAGGATCATACACAATTATCATTGTTCCATTGAAATATGGGCACTGTCCATAAAGCTCCCTTGCATATCTCCCTCAATTGTCTCAAGAGCCTCTTGCCAAAGCAGGAGGCCTTAGTTAGTATCGCCTTCATGGAGAATGCATGCCACGACCTTCATATGAGACCGAACCAAATCCAACTCAATCGTCCATTCCACCTCAATTGTCCACTCCATGCACTTGTGCTCCTACACAATCTAGTGAGAAGGAGAGATATGAGTAAACATATCATTTCATGTCAAAATTACCAACTAAGTACCAGGTAAAATTTTAAAAATCTTACATTATACACAAAACTTGAAATACTTAAGGGGTATCAATGGAAATATCCCTAATTATAAATGGATCCATGGATATGGGTATAAAAGTTTTGAGTTTAGAAAGAAATCAAGTAAATCAAACAAAAAATAGAGAGAAATACTGAGAAAACAAGGAATGTATCACAAATGACCCTCAAACTTTGCAAATGGGTTCAAGACTATGCTCGTTTGAATAAAAAGCATAGCTTACTTTTTTTCTTATATACTACTTTGGGGAGTAATTTTCACCATCAATCTCAATCTTTGACTTGATCCCATTTTGATTTCCTAACTCATATAAATATGTAACCAAAAAATCGCCTTAACCTCCAAGATTTTCAAGGTAATATGCTTACTAAAGTGCTGATTGAACACACATAAAATATAATATATTTATTAAATAATATATAATTATTTATTTAAAAATTAGAGAAGGTTATTTATAAGTAAATATTTTTATATTCTTTTATATTATAATAACTATAACTTCTCTGTTATTGCAGTTGAGATCTTTTTATTACAAACTTATAAGTTAAACGGAATGAAGTGAAAGTTGACGAATTAATGATGAAAAATACTCCTATATTGGGATACTTTTCTAAAGGAAAAAAATTCCTCTCGTATTGCCTCTATTAGTACATATATCAAACATAACTAATATTTAATTTCTACAAAAATTTCAGCCTAAAATATATTAAGTCCGACTAGTTCGGAACTGAAGGGGAAAAACACTTCCAAAATATCGGTCGTCCCAAATTCTCAACTAGATAAAGTACTCCCAATAGACAACCCATGCCAAAAGGTAGGCATAGTTAGCAGTTAGCAATTACATAAAGAAAAATAATAATAGAAATGAATAAATTTCAATTATGATCATCCATTCTCAAGTAAAGTCGTTCAACTTCACTTTATAACATCTAGGTCATTCAACTTCAAAAACATTTCAGTCATGATCAATTTCACTTTGTAACATCACGATCATTCAACTTCAAAAACATTTCAATCATGATCATCGATTATAGTCAACGATTTACAAGTTTACTGACTATAATCGATTTGATTATGGTTGATACGTTTCTAAAGTTCGATAACCATATTACAAAATAAAGTTGAATGACCTTATTAAGAATATCCTCTAAGTTGGATGATAATGGCTGAAATTTACTCGAATATACAAATTGCAAAATATTATTTTTGAAGGCAGCAGGTTACCGTTAGTAATTACAAAATATTAACGATAACCTGATAAATGTTAAAGATCGTGCCAAGAATCCATAATGCATAAACCGCTCCTACCATCCTGGTGTCACTTCCATCGTTGGTTTCAGCTAGATGCAAATAAAGCAGTTGTGGATACCACAGAGCGCCATGCCGGCAAATCATGCTTACTTCAACTCAAAAACTGAGCAAACAAATATGACATCTAGACAAACCAAATCGAATATTATTTTTTTCAAATTGTTAAAACAAAGAAGACAATCACGCAAACAAGTCATCGTGCACAATGGGGGGTACACTAAAAGATGGACCACCATCTCCTGTTCCTATCTCCTGATGGTGTTCTCTGAGATCTGTTAAAGTGTTGTTCTTGGATACTTCCTTGAACCCTCCTGTCACCAACAGGTTTCCCTAACCATAGTACTAGGACCATGCCAACAATACTAACGATTGGCGCAGCAGCGAGGAGTAGCCATCCTCCTCGGTTATCCTCTCTGTTTGATCTCTCTGCTGCATGATCGACATCTTCTGAACTTCCACGCTCAACCCTGGCATAACTCATAGTATGAGCATCATCGACCTCGGTCTCACTAGATGTTTCATTGTTTTCTTCATCTAGGTATAGATGTGGGGTCTCATGCCCTTCAATTCTACTCCTATACCTCTTTCTTTCCTCATATTCCAAGTCATCAGTTGGAAGCTCATACCTGCAAACTGGACATGAATTCCTAGTGTTCAACCATGGCAAAATGCAGGAAGGATGATAAAGATGCCTACAGGGGAGCTGCTTTGCTTCCATATTTATCACAAGCAAATCCTTACAGACTGCACATATCAGAGGACCATTCTTCTCGTGATCTTTAGAAATGATGACACAAGGAAGGTTTCTCACATAAGATGTTGCTGCTGGAGGGGCCCCTCTCCTTGAGCTATCAGCTTCTGCAAGTTGTTCCAGAAGCTCTTCAAAACCCCTTGCATCAACATAGTCTCCAGGATTTCCTACATAATTCAGCCGCACTTCCTCTAAGTCAGCAAAGATGTCAGAATATTGTGTCTCTTGAACCTCCCCTGTTCTCCAATGAACCCAGGTGCTGTCTTGTGTGGTAGTCCTACTGTTATCATCAAGACCAGAAGCTGCATCTTGGAACTGCGGGTCTGTTTCAGCATAGGCAATTGTTGCATCCAAAACAGCCTCTTCCCAGTCTATATCCTCATCATCTTGATAATATGAATCCCACTGATCAAGACCCGCATGCATTGGGTCAATATCACTGTCAGTGTAACTGTATCTCTCGTAGTCAAGTTGAAGGAATGCTCCTGTGTCAAGAGAACTATATCTATCTACAGAAGCATCTGAATCTCCTCCATAACCACTAAAACTGATGTTAGAATCAGTATCACCAAATAGAGACTCAACTCGATCAGGACCATCACTTTCATTATCAGATAACACCCTCTGACGTCTTTGAGACCTGTTATGCGCAACAACATTCCTCCGATGTTGCCTCATGGAGACAGGAGTACCACCTTCTAACTGTACTTCATTACTCTGGCTGGCTAAATTTATTAGTTGAGAGAAGCGCCTAGAGAATGACTCCTCTCTCGGTTCCGAATTGCCAGACCTAGCTCGGCTTCTATGCCGTGTTCGGCGGCGTATGTCTCTTATGGTTAAACTTGTCTGATTATTATCCAGAACCATGATTTTGCATTCTCGACATATACATATTGCTTCAAAACCCTCGTTCACCTCTGCCTCCAAAGACAAAGCTTTTCTGCATACCAAGCATTGTGCCTCCATATGGTTGAGATGGTGAAATGAACTGCTATCTGGTTCTAAATGTTCTTCAGAATAAGAAGACTCAAGTGGCAACTGTTGGGGGGCATCACCCATCCTAACACTGGATCAAAATAAGGAAAAGAATTAGGAATTTGTAGCAATAATCCATAAAAAATCTAGTTGTAGGACCAAATGCTGGACAGGCGGATAAAACTACAGAAGAATGAAGCACGAGCTATTATTGTTGCATAAGAACATCCTTTTTGGAGAATCTGGACTATCAAAGAGAATAATATTTAACATGGAAGGGGGTGGCATGTTGTTTGTAGAAATCAAATATCCAACATCGCTGTAGAACATAAATAAAATGAAGACTTCAATAAAAAAACTTGATTTAATGACTAGATTTGACTGTTAAACACAAACACCTGCATAAAGCCATAAACATTTTTTTTTCAGGTGAAACTGTCATAAACATCTGGATGGTACAACTCAACAAATAAGAAAGAAAACTACAGAAAATTAAGGTTTCATTTGTAAACCAATGATATATTCAGACCACAAAAGTAAAGTATGTCGCATGAAAAGTAGAATATTGTTTTCTGGTGTTATTCAACAAATCTAAGAAACAGTCCTGACGCACAGATATCTCTGATCGCAACCAGAGATATAAAATCATTTTGCATATTTTACTTGATAACAAAGATGAAATGCCAGATTGATGGAAATATTAACTCACGCGCTAAACCACAATTTGCAATTGTAATTATCATATGGCTACAATGATCTTATGTTCTATGGTTACCTTGATCAAGCACCATCAATTATGGTCAGAGATTGATTAAAAGTTTCTTTTTTCCTTTTTCCTTTTCTTTTTTTGAAGGGGAGATTGGTTAGAAGTGGTTGAACTACATATATCAAACCAGTGTTTTCCACTGTCCTTATCCTAGGTTTCCTTTGTGACGTTATCTTAGTTCTTTCACCTGAACTCTAAGGAAGAGCTCTGTGCCTCATCCTACAGTCCCTTCTCATGCTCACCAAAATTATCCAGAATTGCAGTAAAAGGAAAGGAAATGTCCTTTCCATGTCAATTAGAATAACGTAAACAGATTTTGCTAGAAGCTTACAGCTTGGAAGCTGAATGACCAATAACATCGCCCGGACATTGTTTCCTTCATGCCTGCTATGTGTCATATAAGCTATTTGAATCCTCTGGACAAATGAAGCCTATTAAGAGGAATCATATTTATCGGCATGATTCCTGCATTCACTCAGCTAAAAAAATTTACCACTAAACTTAGAATTGAGGTAACGCGTTCATCCCTAAAGTGTATGCCAAAAGATTAACCATTTGAGAAGTACGAATCTGCATTATTGGAAGAAGAATACGAATCTGCATCTAAAACAAACCACCGACGCTACATATCACACGAGCAACAGCTCAAGTCGATATTATTTCCCAAATCGCACGAAGCAACCGATTCATCAAACATGCGTCAGACAAATCAAAGCTTTACCGCAAAAGTTAAATTCCGAGTGCATCTCGCTGCAATTTATGAGATATTGTTCTTCAGAAACAAAAATCATAAAATTGATCGTCAAAATGCGAACATTACCTCAGAAACGATAGACGCGCACAATCAGAAGGAAGGGGAAACAACAATGCGAATTGAGGAAACTTTCGAGGGAGTGGAAGGATCCGGGAGCAGATAAGGTCATTTAGGGCTCGTGATCGCAGCTTAGGGTTTCCGAATTGGGCGATCGGACGGGGAGGGGCAGATGACGTCCGAGGAATCGAAGAGAGGTAGATCGTCGGATGGATTCGATTATACCATCGGCTTTGCACTGGGAAAAATGTTTCGATTTTTCTCGGTTCGCAGAACAGCAAACAAGGGACCCAAAAACAACAAAATCCAACGTTTGCTGGACGCGTGGACAACTGCAGTTTCACGTTTAGTTCACAGTGATTAACTCGATATAATTTTGTCTCTTGTTTTTTTTTCTTTAATCCTACTGAAAAACCGCGAGGGTTGTTTGGAGAATATTTTTTAAGAAATAGTAAATTTTATTTTAGAAGATATACTATTCTAACTATATTCTTTATAGGATATAGTATTCTAACTAACTATATTATCTTTTCGTGTTTGATTAGAAGAAAAATAAATTTCATATTTTCTAATTAAAATATTTTATATAAATAATTTACATTTATTATTATCATATTAAAAATATATAATATAATAATATATAGTTAAATAAGGAAAAATAAAAAATGGTGAAAAAAATGAAAAAGAGTAGAATATCTCTATTCTTCATATTACATTATATATAACGATTGCATAATTTCTCTCATCCGAAATCCTAACACTTATTAAAAAGATTACATTGCATTTTACTTTTTTCGACTAAAGTAAAAAATAGATACTAAATTTAGTGTTGTCCCGAAATAAAATCATAGTAATACCAAAACATATTAAATTCAAAATTATGTTGACTGTATCAGGCAAACTAATTTAGTTATAAGTAACATGGACCTGGCAAGCTCCTTGATCTTTTAAGAGATTTTAAGCTGAGGTGAAAATATGTGTCATCTCTTTTTAAATTTATCTTTTTTTTCTAAAATAGAAAAAAAACTACTCAATTATGTAACTTTTGGACCACCTAAGAAAAGGAACTAGAAAACACTTGCACCTACTTTCGTTACTGGTCATTACAAATGTTCAAATTTTTTGAGTAGTTTGTGAACTACCATCAAAATATTAAGAACTATCAATGTTCTTTCCATGATCATTTCCGTATTTTGCTCATATGAAATTATTCAATAAGATCAGATCCTCAAATCTTAGCTCATTATCATATGAGGCTATTCAATAATACCATCTTGATTTTTAGATCTTAAATCGTTACACTATACGTAATAACAAAAATAATAATAAGAGTTTTATTGACATTTATAAAAGATTGTCGTAGTTAATATAACAATCAAAATCTCCTCTTATTTTTCTTTCTTTTTTTTTTTACTTTCCCTCACACAACTGCCGTCCTATACTATTGGAGAGGAAGAAAAAGAAGAAAGATGATTTAATTGGACTGAGAGCACAATAATTTTCATCTTCTTTAAGAATAATTGATTAAGAATGCATTACATAAATATGCACTATAATTCACGAAACTGATCTGATTAATTTTATACAATTATCCTTCGAAACAATATAGATGCCTTCTTAATGAGTTCTTAAGCATGCACTTCCTAATAATTCCCATGATTAAATATTGTTCTTTTTTATATATGATTCCAAATATTATAAATGTTAGATGGATATTTTATGTCAAGATTAAAGTTCCAAATGAACCTTTGCCTATGTTTGTACTAGAAATTAATTACCTAGATTAATCTGCAAAATATTTTGCACATGAGGAACTTTGGAATCACGTGTAACCAACCTGTTGAAAATCACATCGGTCACCGAGAGATCGCCAGTCCAACGTGAAGAACACACAGAGGAAGAAGAAGGAGAAGAAAGTTTGGGAGGGAAGCTGAATTCGATTAAAAAAATCTCTCAAACCTTGTACAACTTCACTCTTCTGCACTATTTATACGAAGGAGTAAAATTGATATAAACAAGACATAAAATGCTACAGTATTTAACTACCGCTACTAAGATACAACCACTAATATCCAGACAGCAATATAACGATCCACATTATATCTGCGAACACTCCCCCTCAAGTTGGGATTTGAACAAATCAAACAAACCCAACTTGCCTACCAGATGTTCATGTTGATGTTGACTTAATGCTTTGGTTAGAAGATCTGCCAACTGTTCTTTTGTTGAAATATGTTGCAAATGAATCAAAGCTTTTAGTTTCTTATCCCGCACAAAATGGCAATCGACTTCGATGTGTTTGGTTCACTCGTGGAAGACTGGATTGTCTACCATTTGAATGGTTGCTTGACTATCTATGAAGAGTGTGAAAGGAATCTGCAATGGAAGTCTAATTTCCTTGAATAATCGATCGAGCCATACCAATTCAGAGACTATAAGAGCCAGACTTCTATATTTTAATTCTGGTGAGGATCTAGAGACAACTGTCTATTTTTTTTATTTTCAAGACACTAAGGAATTTCCAACTTTGATGCAATAAGCTGAAACTAATTTTCTAGTCAAGATGCTGGATGCCCAGTCTGCATCACTATAGGCTGTTAAAGCAGTGTTCATCTCTGTAGGAAATAAGAGTCCACGACCTGGAGAAGATTTTAAATATTTTACAATTCGTAAAGCAGCTTGATAATGTGATCCTTTGGGGATGCATGAATTGGCTCAAATGCCTTACAACAAAGGCAATATCAGGTCGAGTATGCACCAAGTATACGAGTCTTCCAACTAACTGCTGGAAAACTGTAGGAGAATCCATTGGCTTGTCTTGTGAATTGACACCAAATATAGAATCATATTCAATTGAAGTGAGTTTGAAATTTTGTTCCATAGGGGTAAATACTGGTTTAGTAGTTGTAAGACCAACATCAGATAGTAGACTAGTTGTATACTTCCTCTGATTCATGAGAATCCCTGTTGTCGATCTCAAAATCTCCATGCCCAAGAAAAATTTTAGTTCTCCCAAGTCTTTCATTTTGATATGAGACTCTAAAACTTGTTTAGTAAATTCAATTAGATCCAAACTGTTTCCTGCAACAAGTATGTCATCAACATACACTAGGAGAACAATGAACTCATCATTTTTGGATTGTGTAAATAAAGTATAATCATTTTGGCTTTGTATAAAACCTGCATCAAGTAATATTTTAGTAAGTTTTATATTCCACTATCTAGAAGCCTATTTGAGTCCATATAAGGACCTGTTCAGCTTGCATACTTTCCCATGGAACTCCCCCTCAAGCTGAAGACCTTCAGGCAAGGACATATAGACCTCCTAAAAAAGATCTCCATTTAGAAAAGCATTGTTAACATCCCAGTGAAAAAGGTGCCATTTATGTTGGGCAGCAGTAGTAAGAACTACTCTAATAGTAACAACCTTAGCAATAGGAGAGAAAGTCTCTTTAAAGTCCACCCCTTCTTTTTTATTATATCCCTTGACAACAAGTCTAGCTTTGAACCTCTCAATTGCTCAATAAGAAGTAAGCTTTACTTTATAAACCCACTTACAACCAACATGAATTTTTCCAGGTGGAAGATCAACCAAGGTCCAAGTATTATTATCTTGCAAGGCAGTCAATTCATCCTGCATAGCATCAATCCACCTTTCATCTTTAATGGCCTGTTTGTAAGAAACATGTTCTTCAAATGTAGAAAGAGCACAGAGAAAAGCTTGGTAAGAAGATGTGCAAGAGGTATAAGAAACCACTTTCTGTAAGGAATGTGCAATAGAAGAAGATTGGGCTGAGGACACAATAAAATCCTTAAGCCAACCAGGCTGTTTTACTTGTCATTTAGGTCTGATTGGAGGAGGAATAGAAGAGGAAGGACTGAGAGTCAGTCTGATTAGGAACAAGAATATCAGATGAAGACTCAAAAGGGGAGGAAGAAGAATTGTGATCCAAGGAAACAGGAACTGAAGTAACAGGAAGGTTATCAGGGACCAATGAAGAAGGAGAAGATGTAGGACAAGAGGAAAGGAAATAAAAAAAGTCATAGACAATTGGCTGGCTAGGTAAAATTGAAGAAGTGGAAGATGTAAATTGCTGTAACAAATCTGAATCTTTGAAAGGAAAAATATGTTCCTCAAATCTGACATCTCTAGAAATAGATATTTTTCCTGACTGAATATAAAAAATCTTATATCCTTTTTTAGTCCAAGAATATCCCAAGAAGACAACCTTTTGCTCTATAATCAAACTTGTCTGAAACTAGTTTGTTGGAAGTATAACAGAGACAACCAATAACCTTTAAATGATCAAGCTTAGGAGGTTTTTGAAAAAACATCTCATAAGGGGAAATATTGTTCAAAACTCTTAATGGCAATCTGTTGATAATATGTACAGAAGCTTGTATTAGATCCCCCCCAGAAAATAATAGGCAAATGAGATTGAAATAACAAGGCTCCAGCCACTTCAAGGATATGCCTATGTTTTCTTTCCACAACTCCATTTTGCTGGGGGGTGTAAACACAGCTGGATTGATGAATAATCCCCCTATTGTAAAACATTTCAGTACATCTTTGATTATGATATTCTAAGTCATTATCAGTTCTTAAAACTTTGACTTTTGCAGAATACTAATTTTCCACAAAAGTCAGAAAATTCTTTAGTATAGCAAAACAATCAGACTTGTTTTGAATAAGATACACCCAGGTTAGCCGAGTAAAATCATCAACTATTGTAACAAAGTAATTTTTTCCATTATGTGTGGAGAACTTAAAAAGTCCCCAAGTATACACATGAATCAAATGTAACAGTGCAACAGATCTGTTTCCACTAGAACTGAGTCTGTCTAGCCAAAGGACACACTAAACAATGTGAAAGAGTAGGATGATTATTACAGGACTTCAATTTGAAATCAGTAACATTCTATCTAAGGGCAAATGCCCAAGTCGCTTGTGCCAGATGTCCAGATCCCTGCTCGATTGGGAAATCCTTTCTGCAACTACAACCTTATGAACTTCATTCAACAGGAAGTATAGTCCGCCTTTAACTTCATCAATCAGGTTCCCCTTTCCACTCAGAAGGTCCTGAATAAAAACGTATTTGGATGTAAAAAAGATTGGAAAATTCAAATCCTTTGCTAGCTATGAGACAGATATCAGATTGAACTTGAAATTTGGAACTAATAAAACATTATGCAACTGAATATGAGAGTTCAGATATACAGGTCCAGAATGAGTTGCCACTGAAATTGAACCATTAGGTAAAGAAACTGCATTCTTTGCTTGCAAAGAAACAATATTGGTGAGCCAATATTTATTAGAAGTCATGTGATTAGAGGCACCAGTATCAATAATCCAATCTGTAAAAGAGGACTTTGAACAAATACATACCATGCTAGTAGTGTGGATGACAGTTGTTTCTTCTTGATTGCCATGTATCAATTGAAGTATATATTTTTTTTGTTCTTCAAAAAAAAAAAAGAGGATTAACTTTAATACCTGAAATCTCAGGCTTTGTTGATTCAATTTCAGTAAGTTGTGGCACAGCTGAGTTTGCAAAATTCTAATTCTGAATTCTAGGCTTGAACTTGTAATTAGCAGGAAATCCTACTAACTTATAACACTGACTTTTTTTATGCCCAGGCTTGTGACAATATTCACAAATCAAAGAAGGATCTCTCTTCTGTTTCTGATTACCAGCTGGAGGTCTGGCATCTGCCATTGCCAATTGATCTGAATCAAAATGTATTACTTTCTTTTGTCTCTATTCCTCTTCAACTAAAAGAGAGTGAGCCTGACTTATCGAGGGTAGAGGTACCATGATTAAAATCTATGTTCTAACATGGTTTAAAGAATCATTAACACTCATAAGAAATCTGTACAGCTTCCTTTGCTCCAAAAATTCTCTGTATTCTTTCATATTATCAGTATTAGGCATTACAGGAGACATGAGATTCAACTCTTCCCATAGATTTTTCAAATTTGAAAAGTATTCTGAAATAGACAGATTTCCTTGTCAAAAACTATATAATTCATTTTCAACTGAATAAACTTGCATAGCATTCAATTTCTGAAATCTCTCTTTTAATTTTGACCAAACAACATGTGCAGGCTGTGAATATGAAATTCTATTAATTAAACCTTTCTTGCAAGAAACCACAATCCAGGAAATCACCATAACATGCAATTCTGGAGGAACTTTATCAATTGTAAAAGAAGTATCTACAAATCCATGTTTATTCTTGGCTAACAATGCATTTAGCATGGCGTCACTCCAATCGGCATAATTTTCTGTGATAACTAAAAGATCTGGAACTAACAGAAGGCCTGATGTATCAAAAGCGTCTCAGAAACAAGGGGTTAATAACATCAAGAACCAATGAACTAGAAGCAGAATTGCTGGAACCAGAAGAACCCGATCCAGACATTATGGACACAGAACAGTCAATCAATAATGTGAGTAAGTAGACTCAAGATTCAGATCTGAATGACCCAATGATAACCGCAATCGACAGATCAAAAACACAAGATTCAGAGGATCTGAAGTGTGAGAAATAGCTTATCTTGATCGCGAAGCAGAAGGAGGGAATCAGATCTAATCGTCTTGAGGTTGCTCTGATACCATGTTGAAAATCACATCAGTCACCGAGAGATCGCCAGTCCAATGTGAAGAACACACAGAGGAAGAAGAAGGAGAAGAAAGTTTGGGAGGGAAGTTGAATTTGATTCAAAAAATGTCTCTCGAACCTTGTACAACTTCACTCTTCTGCACTATTTATACAAAGGAGTAAAACTAATATAAACAAGACATAAAACACTATAGTATTTAACTACCGCTACTAAGATACAACCACGGATATCCGGACAGCAATATAACGATCGATATTATATCTGCGAACATGAGTTCACAATCGTGAAATGGCATTTTACCAGCGTGCGTGAGTCATATGGGCCATTTGAAGTCTTTGTCTCCTTTACGATCATGAAACAATTTTTCACGAACTGCAAAGTAATCCTCAAGGCTGCGAATAGTAATTCATGACGATGAACGCCCTTAAATATTTACTTTTGCAAAGTAAATATGACTTATAATACTATTGTAACTTATATTGAGTAGAGAACTAGTTATCATTTATTTTGTGTTTATGATGGCTTGTAAAACCTTTTGTGATGAATAAAACGTTTGTTGCTTGCAATTTCCAAACAGCCCGTCAAAGATATTAATGGAGAATACTTTTCAAAATGAAAAGTACATTTCTTTTGGAAACTTTAAAAAATATTATAATAACAATAGAAATATTAATATATGATTAAATTTTAAAAAATAAAATATTAGTGAAAAATTGAAAAAAATGAGAAGAATATATATATTTTTTGATTTGGGATAAAAATAGTGGTTTCATGTTTTTTTTAAAGTGGTTTCACAATTTTCAAAGTTGGTCAAACATCGTTTTTGTTGAAACAATCATGAAACTAGAAATACCATGATTATAACTCATGAAAACACAATATTTGTATTCCATCAAAATGAAGGAATACACTTATTCTCTCATTTTTCATCTTTTTAATTATTTCTTTTATTTTTTATAATTTAACCATATATTATTATATTATTTTTTTATCATTATTATAATAATAAATGTTAAATATTAATAATAAAATATTTTATATTTAAAATTTATCCCTCTTAAACCAAATGAATGAAAGAATAAGAATATTTATATTATTTTAAATAAAATTTATTATTCCCTAAAAAATATTCTCCTTCAAATGTCACCTTGAAGTTCCAACTTCCAACAATCAAATTTGTATATGATTTGATACTGCCATGCCCCAATCATTAGGACGGCCCATCTGGAAAGCTATATGGACCATTTAATTTTCTCCAAAATCCATCACTTCTTGCACAAACGTTTGCTCACAAAAGACATGCTTGTCGGTTTTGATGATAATATTTTCACCTCGTGCACTTGTGTGGTATATCTTTTCTGAAACAAATAGCCACCTCTTTTTCCATTCCTCTCACTCCACCAAGTGGTGGAACATTTTTCAATAACATACCTTCCATCACATGCATAATTGGAATTCGGGTGCATGGCTGGGTAACACATGCAAAAAAGATCTTCTTCCCCATATAAATCCTCCTTTTGTCTTTATTCTCTTTCTACTTTTGGGGGAATCTGGAAGTTCATAGATGACATCTTTTTCAATTCTAAATTGGCAACCATGGTTGGAGTTGGCAGGTGTGTCCTGTAGAGTATCATGATTTATGCAATCTGCCTTGAGGGGAATTCTCTCACTCGTAACACCCCCACGAACAATTCTATTGTTCAATGGGAGCCCCCACCTCATTCATGGTTCAAATTGAACTTGAATGGATAATCTAAATGAGAATGAGGGAGGTGGATACGTACTGAGATATTCTAATGTGCAATTCTTATTCGCAAAGTGCTACACACATAACCTTTTCACTCTGTGCTAGCTGATGAAGCATATACTGCTCATGCTGGAATACAAGATGTGCGCGAAAAAGCATTAGAAAGCTTATTGTTAAAGCAAATTGTGACTATGTGATTCTGTAACAACTGGCAAAAACATGGCAAAATGTCCAGTGCATAATGACCTCTCCCTTGACATGCTCGGAGGTCAGCTGCATCCTCCTTGCCGGACAGGATCAACCAGAATTGGAGAAGACAGCGAAAGAAATACCGACGAACTCAAAACGATCGGAAAAGGTACTCTAGATGTTAAATCCCCTTAGGCTATGAAATGTTAATCATTTGATGCGTGTGATGATTCCATAGTGATCTAGAGATCGTAAGATGTATTTTTTGTATTGTGATCATCGCGATCTGATGATCAAAGAATGGCTAGAAAGGAGGAAGAAGACGGGCATAGGTTCGCGCCCTGTTCTGGCAGTGCCAGGTGAGCGGCACGGGCGTGCCCGATTATGCCACATGGCCAAGTCACGGCACGGGCATGCCGGATGAATGGCATGGGTGTGCCTTGTTATAGGTCGACAGCTTCGATGGGAATAGTCGACCGGTTGGAATGTCATGGCATGGGTGCTCCTAAAGAGTGGCACGACTGTGACGATGGCACAGACGTGCCAAAGAGACAACTGTGACGACGGCACGGGTGTGCCAAAAAATGGCACGACCATGGTGATGGCACGGACGCGCCAGCAGCCGAACGATGCTGGCACGAGTGTGCCAGAAGGTGGCACAACCTTGATAGAGAAGTTCCGGACTAATTTCAATGCGCAAGTGTTGATCCGGACCGAGTCGGGATCCGACTTGAACCGAGTCATGCGCATGGACCCTCAACAGAAGACCCGGCCTAGGTTTTGCTACATAAGACAGAACTACCCTTTTTGTTTAGGCCCGAACTTTCATAGTTGGTCCCTGCTTTCGACGGGCCCATTTGAAATTATGTCCAATACTGTAAAGACTAATGGGCCCTTCACACCCTGAAGGATGGGTCAAGACTTGGCATAAAGAACAAAGCAATATGGCATAATTTTATTACCTCAGAGAAAAGGGATCTGACTCTAATCTTTCTCTGATCTATGATTTCTAAATTCTGCAGATGGTAAATAAGCTAAATAAAGAAAAGAAGAAACTACGGGATTGTTATGTGTCGCCAAAAGTAAAGAGTAAAGATCATGATTATAGTAAAGAGGAGGGACATGTAGCTGAACTGAGGAGACAGTGAACCTACTGGTTGATCACTAGCTGATCATATTAAGTTTTTACTTCATTTTTCATTCATTTCGCCCTTGTCGAGCCCTCATTTTGTCTTACTTTTGGTCAATTATGCATGGAATGCAATAGATTGTGATAACCAGCTGATCATCCTCATTTTACACTTAATTCCATGTGCATGGAGGTTCTGAATTGCTAAAATTCATAAAGTTATCAATTCTATGCCAAGTTATCACTTTTTGGGCAAGTTATCATTCCAAGTCAAGAAGTTATCATTTTATTAATTGAGCTGATTTCTAGTGGTTATCTTGCCCTAAATCCCTTGCCATTATCAATTAATCATATTTGGATGTTCATTGTTCAATTTGTGCAAAGTAATCATCCCATTTCAAAAGTTATCATTCTTTGTGCAAAGTTATCATTTTTGGGGCAAAATTGTCATTTCAGTGTGTAAGATTATTATTTCTGCATAACAACATTAGATAATTGTCTAATTGCTGTCCTAAACTCCTTGCCACTCTGAACTAATCACATCTAGATAGTCACAATCTAATTTGGACAAGTTATCATTTTTTGTGCATAAGTTATCAGCCCGGATAACAAGTTATCATTTTGGTATAAACCTTATCCACACTTGATTATTCAGCTAATATATTTGCTGTCCTAATCCACACTTGTTTAATTTCTATTTAAGGGCTTTGAAGCTGGCTGTTTTGGCTCCCCTAGCAGGTGTTATAAGGCTTAATCAGGCTGGAAAAGGAGGGGGGACCACTTGTTTTTTGGTTGTCCAAAAGCTGCTGCACCTGCCATTATTTCTAGACCAGGACACTTGGCATAATCAGAGGAAATGGAACATTCTAATCTGCATCCAAAGGTGGACAAGAGTCATATATAAGCTGTAGAATCTGGATGGAAGAGGGGGAGCCTCCATTTGGAGGGTTTCTGCACCAAGGAAGCAAGGGGAAGGAGCTGAAGTGGCTGCATTCTGATTTCAGTCGACATTATCCAATTAATTGCAGGATGGATTGTATTAGCTTATCAATCTATTTTGCATTGATTCCTATAACTATAATGAGCTAAATCTCAACTCTCCTAGGATAGGGTAATAGTCTAATTTAGTTGTGGATGGATGGGAACCAATCTGATTTCCTACACTGAATTCAAGTTCTGATTTTCTGATTCCTGAATTTCTGATTTTTATCGATCTGTTCTTGACATTATGAGGTCCTACTTGTATTTACAACTGAGAGGTTGTCCTTTGATCTATTCTTTGTTCAGAAATGAATCAAGAATCAATGGCAAGTTTCTAGGTCCAATCTCAATTAAGAATCTGATTCATTTATTTCTGAAATCTATTTTCCATTTCTGATTCCTGGATTTTGTTGAATCTGTTTTTATCATTGTGGAGCCCTAATTGAATTAACAACTGAGAGGTTGTTTTATGGTTTCATTCTTGTTCAGAACTGAATCAAGAGACAATGATATTTCTAATATTTCAATCCCTGAATTGTTGCAAACTTCTTATTTGTTGATTTCTGATTTTCAAATTTTGATTTTCTGAAATTTGTGAAATCTGCCTTGCTGTTGTAAAAACCCTTGATTCCATCATCCACTGAGAAGTGAACTTAGGGTTATCTTGCTATTCAGAGATGGACCAAGAAGCAATGACATGTGCTGAATTCCAATGTGTGATATGTGCTGGTTTTATCCAATTGATTAGTACTAATCTGGATTTCATTTCAATTTGCAGCTGAGAGGCTGATTTAAAATCCTCTTGTTGTTTAGAGATAAACCAAGAAGCATTAGCATTAGGATTGGATTCAAAGAATTTCTGAGTAGTTGATGTGTGAATGTTGGTTTGGTTGAAGTGCCAAACTGAAATTGCCAAAATCTGAGAAGAAATGGCAAAATCAGTGAGGGGCTTGTGCATATGCTTAATGATAACTTGACATTCAGTGGGGATTCTTCCCTAATTTAATCTAACTAATATTTATATGTGAATATAATGATTAGTTTTGGATTAATTAAGCTGTGAGAGCAGCCATACTTAAGATTGAATCAAATTTGATTTGAAATTGTTAAAATGTTCCGTTCCATCCATAGCTGAATTAGATGAACCCCAACCCCTAGGAGAACATTTCCATTGATTGACAAACTCTTTTTAGTCATCAATTCAGTAATTAGATCTCAGTTCATTCTATTATCAAAACACCAAAAACAATTATCATTTTGCCACTTTGAAAAATCTCTTTTCAGTTCATTTAATTTCCTATTTTTACCACTTAGTCTAGGGCTAGTCTAGGTTAGTTTAGGGAGTCTTTAATCTTCAAATCACTGTGGATATGACACTTGAGTCTACTACATTGACCTGTGCACTTACAGTAAAGAGTGAGTTTAGAGAGTTAAATCAAAAATTGGAAAATTGTAAATCTGACCAAAAATTCAGCAAGTTATCACAACTCCACTTAATTCACATCAAGTTTTTGGCACCATTGTCGGGGATTTGAGACTAATTAGATTAACTTACATAGTTTAGATTAGTTTTAGACTAGTTATCAGTCCATTTACTAGCCTAGTTTTCAATTTTCACTAGTTATCATTCTGAATTTTTTATTTCTGTGCAGTTTTCTTTCTTTCCTGAATTTGACACTTCTGAATTCATTTATGCAGGACTTGGAAATCAAGAGGACTATTACTTATCAGAGCTTGAACCTGAATGAAGATTTAACAGGAGGAGGAGATTACAAAGAGAAGAAGCAAAAGAAGAATTATTGAAGAAGAGGTTGCAAATCAAAACATGGCTGCTCCTAGGACACTTAGGAATTGTTATTCACTCAGAAATGTCAGAAATCAACCTGTGGAGGGAGCCATAGCACCTGCTACAAATTTTGAAGTGAATCCAGCATTGGTCACTATGATAAGGCAACATCAATTTGCTGGATTGGGGACTGAAGACCTAGTCTTACACATTGATAATTTCATGAAGATATGCAGCATTGTCCACTTCAACAATACCCCCACAAATGTTGTATACATGAGGCTATTCCCTTTTTCACTCAAGGACAGGGCCAAGACTTGGTACAAGACCCTCAAACCTAAAGAGATTGCCAGTTGGGAGTCCATAGTTCAATTGTTTCTAGCTGAATTCTTTCCACCTAGCAAAACTGATAACTATAGGAACCAGATTGTCAGGTTTTACCAATTGAATCAGGAGAACATATGTGATGCATGGCAAAGACTCCAAAGCTTGCTGAGAGCATGTCCCCACCATGTGTTTGAGAAATGGCAGTTGGTTAACTATTTCCACAAAGGTCTGAATTATCCATCCAAGGTGGCACTAGACACAGCTGCAGGAGGGATCTTTGCATCCAAGAACATTGATGAAGCTTATCAATTGATAGACAACATTGCCAAAAACCACCACTTTCTCAGTCATGACAGGACAAGGAGACCATCTGTTGAAAATTCAGTGAACAACCTATCTTATCAATCTGAAGAAGTGTTGCACAAAGCCCTGGAGAAGCTGAACCTAACACTAATGTCAACAAGGCTTCCAATTCTGAATCTAGGTGTGATGTATGTGGTAATCAAGGTCATGTCACAAAGAGTTGCAACCTGATAATGCAGCAATATGAACAATTCATAGACCAAGTGAATGTTGTGGGAAGTTATGGAATGAAACCTCATGTTGAGTTCTATACTCCAAAAAATAGGAACCACCCCTACATATCATACAAGACAAATCATTACCAAGCCCCACCTATGCAAAATTCTAACTGGCAACCCAAAATTTTGCCAAGAAATCAGCCATCTCCATATCAACCTCCACAAGTTCAAATGCAAGGACCTATATATGAACCACCACAAATTCAAGCCACTCAAATGTCAAAAGTGGAAGAGATGTTACAGCAAATTCTGAAGAGGCAGGAGAAGCAAAAGGAGGCAATGCAGAAATTGACTTCTGAATGTGCAACTTTGAGTGCCAACCAAAAGATTCTTGAAAATCATATTGCCAACAGGCTAGTACCTCAGCTAGACCATCCATGTTCTTTCCAGGACAACCAGAAGTGAATCCAAAGGAACAAGCCAAAGCTATCCAACTCGGGAGTGGAAGGACTGTGGAGGAGCCAATGAAGAATGTTGAGGGCAATCCAGCTCAAGCAACTCCAAGCTCAAACCCTGTTAAAGAGGCAACTGAAGAGGATGAGGTGAAAAATCAGAACAAAAACCTTCAAAATGAAGTTAAGGGTAGGGTTTTTGATAAAGTGCCTTTCCCTCAAAGATTGATTAAGACTAGACAAGATCAGCAATATGGGAGGTTTCTTAAAATCTTGAAGAAATTGTATGTCAATGTGCCATTTGTTGAAGTCATTCAAGAAATGCCTTCATATGCAAAATTCCTTAAGGAAATCTTGACCAAGGCTATGAATTCACTCAAATCAGTAGGAAGTTCAGAATTCCAGAATGGAGTGCAGGAGGTTTTCACTGCTCAACCCCACACCAATTCAACTCAGGATACTTCCTCCCAATTGGAGCTGAAACCTCTTTCTAATCCAGGGGATTCATATATCATACATGAGAATTCTAGAGATGAGAAGTTAGAAGATTTCTGGTACAATGGAGGAGGGAATCAAATTGAAAAACAAAGGTCAATCATTGGCAAACTAAGAGCTCCATACTTGATTAGTGGAGCTGTCCATATATTGAGATCTCTACTTGATCACATCATACTATTTAAACCTCATTGATATCAAGAGTTGTAATAATGTCTAGCCTAAGACATTAAAGTAGGACTCTTCTTGGGAGACAATCCAAGTCATTTTATACCTAATTTTCTCTGTTTTGCAGGAATAATTCAGAGGGAAATCAGAATCACCACCACCCTTTCACCTAGGGAGTACTCTTACCCTCAATTTTGATTTTCACACTGAAATGCTAAATGATAATTGATACTATCTACTAATCCATGCTTTATATATCATAATGATACTTGAATCATTACTCATATCAGTTATCTAAATCACTTGATGCCAAATTTCAATGCATTTATCAATTTTTACATAAAATGCCAACTTGTGCACTTTATTGATTCCAAAAATTTGATATTGCATATTTTACTAATTTCCTTTTATTTTTCTCTGCAGCATTAAAGGCAAATCAGAAGTATGGACCACCCAAAGCCTCTGGTTGACATGAGAGAACAAAAGGAATCAATTGTACAAATTCAAGAATCCAATACCCTCCCAACCCTCTCCCTTGCTTATCTTTTTCACCACTGTGGATAGTGTTGAGAATAAGCTTGGGGAGGAAACCTGGTGCTTTTCTAAACTTTACACCATATTTTCAATCTATTTTAATGCTCATATCATCATTTATCACCAGGTTATCACTGTTTTAAACAAGTTATCACTGTTTTCACTCGGTTATCATTAATTTTGACAAGTTATCACTGATATGGGCCAATCAATTCTTGCCTTCATTTTAACTCCAAAATGGGTGAAATACCTTATTATGATAGTTAGTACACTCCAATACCAAGTGGTCAATTTGGCCATTAGTCTTCTTGTTCTAATCAGCTTACTTGTTCAGGTGCATTTGAATCAAATTCCAACTGGAAATTTTTTTTTTGTGGGTAACACTAGCTGACATTCATGGATTGGTTTGATAATAGAAGATGTCTAGAAGGGAGCCAAGGCTCTTGCTGCCATGTTAAATAGGAAAATTTGACTCTTTGGACTAAGAGATCTAAACTTTACTTGAGTTTGAACTATTGCTCACTTCATGAACAGAATAGAAAAAGAAAAAAATGAGAAAAAGGAAAAGTGAAAAGTTGCATTTTGCATTGCATGCATACATCAATAGAGAGTGAAATTCCAAAAAGAAACATCTCCTGAATAAAGCCAGAATTTTTATCCTGTGACCAACATGAA
This sequence comes from Pontederia crassipes, assembly GCA_030549335.1. NCBI lineage: Eukaryota > Viridiplantae > Streptophyta > Magnoliopsida > Commelinales > Pontederiaceae > Pontederia > Pontederia crassipes. The sequence goes on from CM060194.1 coordinate 36,233,664, forward strand.
TAAAAACATGAATAAAAATCAGGTCTCAACCTGTTTATTGCATCATCATGAATAAAAGTCAAGTTTTAAACATGTTTAAGCAGTGAAAAATCTGTTCATGAAGAGATTTGTAGTTCAATCTTTTAGTAAAGTTGACAATTCCTGAAATTTAAATTTGTTACTGTTAGTACTTCTTTCATGATTTAAATTTGCTTTATTCTTTGTGATTCCTTAGCTAGAAATTTAGTTTTGAAAAGAATGGGGTGTTGGCAAAGTAGGAAACTCATTGGACTTTAAGCAGCTGGATTTTAATTCATTTGTGAATTGTTTAATTCAAGTTTTGTTCTTAATACCTAAATGTTTTGCCTGAGGACAAGCAAAAGACTAAGCTTGGGGGAGTTTGATCACTAGCTGATCATATTAAGTTTTTACTCCATTTTCCATTCATTTCACCCTTGTCGAGCCCTCATTTTGCCTTACTTTTGGTCAATTATGCATGGAATGCAATGGATTGTGATAACCAGTTGATCATCCTCATTTTACACTTAATTTCATGTGCATAGAGGTTCTGAATTGCTAAAATTCATAAAGTTATCAATTCTATGTCATCACTTTTTGGGCAAGTTATCATTCCAAGTCATGAAGTTATCATTTTACTAATTGAGCTGATTTCTAGTGGTTATCTTGCCCTAAATCCCTTGCCATTATCAATTAATCATATTTGGATGTTCATTGTTGAATTTGTGCAAAGTAATCATCCCATTTCAAAAGTTATCATTCTTTGTGCAAAGTTATCATTTTTGGGGCAAAATTGTCATTTCAATGTGTAAGATTATTATTTCTGCATAACAACATTAGATAATTGTCTAATTGCTGTCCTAAACTCCTTGCCACCCTGAACTAATCACATCTAGATAGCCACAATCTAATTTGGACAAGTTATCATTTTTTGTCCCGGACAACAAGTTATCATTTTGGTATAAACCTTATCCATACTTGATTATTCAGCTAATATATTTGCTGTCCTAATCCACACTTGTTTAATTTCAATTTAAGAGCTTTGATGCTGGTTGTTTTAGCTCCCCTAGCAGGTGTTACAAGGCTGAATCAGGCTGGAAAAGGAGGGGGGACCACTTGTTTTTTGGTTGTCCAAAAGCTGCTGCACCTGCCATTATTTCTAAACCAGGACACTTGACATAATCAGAGGGGAATGGAACATTCTAATCTGCATCCAAAGGTGGACAAGAGTCATATATAAGCTGTAGAATCTGGATGGAAGAGGGGGAGCCTCCATTTGGAGGGTTTCTGCACCAAGGAAGCAAGGGAAAGGAGCTGAAGTGGCTGCATTCTGATTTCAGTCGATATTATCCAATTAATTGCAGGATGGATTGTATTAGCTTATCAATCTGTTTTGCATTGATTCCTATAACTATAATGAGCTAAATCTCAACTCTCCTAGTATAGGGTAGTAGTCTAATTTAGTTGTGGATGGATGAGAACCAATTTGATTTTCTGCACTGAATTCAAGTTCTGATTTTTTGATTCCTGAATTTCTGATTTTTATGGATCTGTTCTTGACATTGTGAGGTCCTACTTGTATTTACAACTGAGAGGTTGTCCTTTGATCTATTCTTTGTTCAGAAATGAATCAAGAATCAATGGCAAGTTTCTAGGTCCAATCTCAATTAAGAATCTGATTCATTTATTTCTGAAATCTATTTTCCATTTCTGATTCCTGGATTTTGTTGAATATGTTTTTATCATTGTGGAGCCCTAATTGAATTAACAACTGAGAGGTTGCTTTATGGTTTCATTCTTGTTCAGAACTAAATCAAGAGACAATGGTATTTCTAATATTTCAATCCCTGAATTGTTGCAAACTTCTTATTTGCTGATTTCTGATTTTCAAATTTTGATTTTCTGAAATTTGTGAAATCTGCCTTGCTGTTGTAAAACCCCTTGATTCCATCATCCACTGAGAAGTGAACTTAGGGTTATCTTGCTATTCAGAGATGGACCAAGAAGCAATGGCATGTGCTGAATTCCAATGTGTGATATGTGCTAATTTTATCCAATTGATTAGTACTAATGTGGATTTCATTTCAATTTGCAGTTGAGAGGCTGAAAATTCCATTGTTGTTTAGAGATAAATCAAGAAGTATTAGCATTAGGATTGGATTCAAAGCATTTCTAAGTAGTTGATGTGTGAATGTTGGTTTGGTTGAAGTGCCAAACTGAAATTGCCAAAATCTGAGAAGAAATGGCAAAATCAGTGAGGGACTTGTGCATATGCTTAATGATAACTTGACATTCAGTGGGGATCCTTATCTAATTCAATCTAGCTAACATTTATATGAGAATATAATGAATATTTTTGGATTAATTAAGCTGTAAGAGCAGCTATACTTAAGGTTGAATCTGTGCACTTGTAGTAGAGAGTGAGTTTAGGGAGTTAAATCAAAAATTGAAAAATTTCAAATCTGATCAAAATTTCAGCAAGTTATCACAACTCCACTTAATTCACATCACTGGTTCTTAACTGCTCCTGGGTACATGTCCTTTCCCACCTATATTCCAAAAAAAGTCTTGCATTGGCATCTCTCCTTCCCCGAAGAGGGCATTATATTGATTATATGCTTATAGCACCATAGGGACGGGTAGTTAAGCTGAGGAGACAATGAACCTACAAGTCCTTAATGACCATTGTTCCTAGGGTACAGATCCTCTACCACTTGTATTTCGAAAAGGGTATGCATTGACATTACAGATTTCCCAAAGTGGGCATCCCTGGCTTTACAAGATGCATAAAGGCACCTCTGACTTCCCAACCTAAAAAAGTTGAGGATGCATGGGACAACGAACTTCAAGGATTGCATAATAATGTAAAAGATGTAGTACAACTCATGGTAAAGTATAGTAAAGTATGTCATGGTAAAGTACATAGCATGACATAGTAAAGACAAAGTATTGTCACAATAAAGATTAGAGCATGAGTATAACAAAGAATAAAGTATAGTTATGATAAAGAATAATTCATTGCCTATTGCAACCAAAGTATTGATTATGACAAAAAAGGAAGAGATCACTTGTTTATAGTAAAGCATGTTATCTTATTGCTTATCTGTTATTGATTCAAGCATGTTTTGATTATCAATTTATAGCCTATGATTCTATTGTACTGAGCGAAACACGGGTATTCGATACCCCAACATTTGGGATTTTACAGATGAGAGAGAGGAGTGATGAAAGACGCAGAGCTTGGAGATTGCTGCACAAGACTTATCGAACTCAATAGCATCCAATTCTTTTAGTTGCATTAGTTGAAAAATTGATCTCTGCATTAGAAGGATATTATGGTCTTCCCTTTTGAAATTGAACATATGGTCATTTGCTTAGATCTGTTAGATATTATTGTCATTCCTTTTTCCCGTATGGATTTCATTAGATGTTGGCGTCTTTGATATTCCGACGTTTCCCTCTTTTGCAATAAAGTTCTCATTTATTTTATTATTATATTCATTACCACGTATTGCATTTGTTGAATGGCCAAAGTCATAGTATGGTCAAGAGCATAGCACGCAGTGTAGCGTCTCAGAGTTCTAACTCCCTACGTGGCAAGAGGGTCGATTTTGGGGGCTTTACGGTTTGGTATCAGAGCCTAAGTTCTTGGCTCTTCATTGGTTATCGTCGGATTAAGGTCAATGCATTGTCATTTGTTGTTCATAGTGTTCTATGGTCATAGTAAAGTCATGTGCAAACATCCTGAGTAGCCACGACTTCACTCCTCAAGTAAGTACTGAATAGATTCTTTATATAGCTCTTTATTTTATTAGTCACATTATTTTTATAAATGTCTCCATGACGTATTACGACACAAGTCATTCGGGGAGGAAGAAAAATCTTTTATGTGATGGAAATGAACAATCTAGCCCCAGCTCCCCAGGAGCGGGAATAAAGGCAAGGGCACAATCAAGAACGTGGTCGGGGTTGTGGACGTAATGTACCACCTCCTGCAACACAAGAGGAACATGGGCACTTTGATCAGGAAAGTGTTGGGAGTAATCAACCAAGGATGTCTCCACCACCAGCAGAGCCTCTCGAAGATATCGTTCAAGGATATGTGAAACTGTGACTCAATTTAGAACCAAAGAGTTCACCGCCCCGCAAACACCACTGTCACTACTTACTCATAGAAGAGCCTGGTTATTGTCTCAATTGTAGACGGATTGGGCATTTCTTCTGACAGTGCCCTGATTCTAACGAGCGCCGTAGCACCTCAAAGAAGAACGTTGGAGAAACTTCTCAACGCAAATAAGTGGCGCATGATGCCTTAGGGTCATCGATGTTAAAGTCGTCTAGTCACAGTCTTAATCGGATGTTTACTGTCTGCGATAAAGACTTTAATTATTATAGCGATGAGTTTTGGTATGGTCATGGTGGATATTATTGCCCAAGGGGTTGAACCTAGGCCTGAGAATCAAAATACGGCTCGGCAACTGCCAAACTCTAAATTAGAAAGTTCGCTTGACCACTTTGATGGAAAGAGACCATCAGAAGTGCAAAGGGAAAAAAAGAGGGTAGCATGAGGTGGGGCAAGGCTCATAGCAGCAAACACTCCGTAGGAATGACCATCAGCAATAGCAATGGAACCAACGACGGGATAATCGGCCCCGCCCATTTCAGACACCGCAACAATATGGTCGTCCCCGCTACGAGCAATGCCCTCAACAACCTCCAAGACAACAGGTACAACATCAGAGGCAAAAGCTACCAAGGGCTCCCACATGCACCACCTGCACACGGTGAGCGCGTCTTATGCAATTTTTGCGACAGGACTCACGTAGGCGAGTGTTGCCTGAAGATATGAGCATATTTCCAGTGTGGAAAAATTGGTATAAAGCAGTGGATTGTCCACGGCGTGAACAACTAGTGCAAGGAAGACTCTTCAACTTGGAAGAAGTCACTATATTGACTGACGTTGAACGAGGTACGCTCTTTGTAGTCGAGCTACTCACTACAATTTTATTTGATTCTAGAGCCACTCACTCATTTATATTAGAAGAATGTGCTATTACCTTAGGGCTAACTGCCATGAACTTAGACCACAACATGACTATACTTACACCACAAGGAACTCTATACACTACTAGGTACCTGCCTGATGTCCCAATAGAAATAGAGAAAAAGAAATTCTCTGCAAATTTAATCATAAATACCTATGAGAGATTATGATGTAATATCAGGCATGGACTGATTAACTTTCCATGATGCTTTTATATTGTGCAAGCAAAAGAATGTTGTATGACAAAGACAAAGTCACGGTCAAAAGCATAACTCGGAAGGAACCGAAGATCATGGTGTCCTCTATCAAGGCGCACAAACTTCTTCGGCAAGAATGCAAGGGATATCTGGCAAGTGTAATCACGGCCAAAGCACCTAGCAAGACTCTACAAGATATAGAAGTGGTAAGGAAATTTTCTAATGTATTCATAGAAGACATTAGTGGACTGCCACCCAAGAGGAAGGTAGATTTTCATATTGAATTGGTACTCGGGAGGGCCCCGATTTCCAAAATCCATACCGCATGGCCCCGATAGAGATAAAAGAGTTAAAGACTCAGATTCAGGAGTTATTGGACAAGGATTTCATTAGACCCAACATTTCACTATGGGGTGCTCCGGTCCTTTTCGTTAAGAAGAAGGACAGCTTGTTAAGGCTCTGTTGAAAAAAGATTATCCGATGATGAAGAAGGTAACAATGAAGAACAAGTATCCATTACCCCACATCAATGATCTGTTTGATCAACTTTCCAACGCAAGAGTTTTCTTCAAAATTGATCTGCGGAGCGAGTACCATCAACTCAGAGTAGTAGAAGAGTACATCCTCGAGATAGCCTTCAGGTCACGATATGAACACTATGAGTTCCTTGTTATGTCGTTTGGCTTAACCAATGCCTCATCAGCATTCATGGATCTCATGAATCGAACTTTCAATGAGCACATTGAAAAATTTGTAATTGTCTTTGTCGACAACATCCTCATCTACTCGTCTAGTATAGAGCAGCGTAGGGAACATTTGAGAATTGTCTTAGAAACTTTGCGAGAGAAGAAATTATATGCAAAGTTTTTCAAATGCGATTTCTGGTTAGAGGAAATGATGTTCCTCGGTCATATCGTCTTATGAGATTTCAGTTGATCCAGCAAAAGTTGAAACTGTATCAAATTGGGTGCAATCGAAAAATGTCACCAAGATAAGGAGCTTCCTCGGCTTAGCAGGTTATTACAAGGAAAGGGGAGAAGTTTATCTGGTCTTCAAAATGCGTTCAAGAGTTGAAGAAGGATTAACTTCAGTGCCCATCCTTACATTACCATCGGACGATGATGGGTACGTGATCTATAGTGATGCTAGTAGCACAGGACTCGGATGTGTCTTGATGCAGCATGAGAAAGTTGTGACGTATGCATCAAGGCAACTAAAGAAGCATAAGGTCAACTACCCTACCCATGACCTCGAGCTTGCAGTAGTGATATTTGCTCTTAAACTTTGATGACACTATTTGTACAAAGAAGAGTTCGTAGTTTACACAGACCACAAGAGCCTGAAGTATGTATTTACCCAGAAGGACTTTAATATGTGCTAAAGACGATGAATGAAATTCCTAAAAGACTATGAGTTTGCCATTAATTACCATCCGAATAAGGCGAATTCAGTAACCAACGCTCTCAGTCGGAAATGGGAATGCCTTCATGCGCCTTCGATATTTTGAATTGATGGAGGAACTCTTTAAATTGACACCTAGAGTAAGACATGATGGTTCGCTCATGATAATGCAACAGATTGAGCCCGATCTCATCAGAAGAAACATTGAAGCACAAGTTGAAGATCTTGATTACCAATCCATGATGATAAAGATCGATCGTGAGGCAAAGGATTTTAAAGTTCCCCAGATGGTGACACTCGGTACCATGATTGCTTATGGGTGCCAAACAATCCAACACTTCGAAGGGAAGTCTTGGATGTGTCACAAATCAAAATTCGCAATCCATCCAGGAAGTGCAAATATATATAATGACGTTCAAAGAAGTTTTTGATGGCCCGACATGAAGAAGGAGATTGTAGAGTACGTCTCCAGATGCATAGTCTGTCAGCAAGTTAAAGTGAAACACTAGAAACCCCAAGACACATTGAAGAGTCTTGGAATTCCCCACTAGAAATGGGAGGAGATAGTCATGAACTTCATCACAGGACTTCCGCGGACTCAGAAAGGGCATGACTCAATTTGGGTAATAGTGGACCGACTCACTAAATCGGCCCACTTCTTACCCATCAAGGTAAGATAGTCACTTGATAGTTTGATGGATCTGTATGTACACGAGATCATTAAACTCCACGGAATTCCATCAATCATTGTGTCCGACAGGGATCACAAATTCACCTTAAGGTTTTGGAAGGGCCTCCAAGATGCTTTCAGGATGAGGCTTCGATATAGTACCGCCTTCCACCCACAGATTGATGGCCAACCAAAAAGGACAATCGAGACACTAGAAGATATGCTTCGAGCATGCGCCTTAGATTGACATGACAGTTGAGACAGCCATCTTCCTCTCATCGAATTCTCCTACAACAATAGCTACCATGTGAATATAGAGATGTCCCCCATTTGACGCATTGTATGACTGACCATGTCGCTCCTCCGCATGTTGGGGCGAAGTGGATGAAAAAAGATACTAAGTGCGGAGCTACGTAAGGAGACCCAAGAGTACACGGACAATATCGAACTAATAAAGAAAAGGATGAAGTTGGCCCAAGATCAACAAAAGGCGTACACAGACAAGAGGCGACGAGAGCACACTTTCAAGGCTGGTGACCAAGTTCTGGTCAAAATCTCACCGACCAAATGAGTCATGCGATTTAGCAAGAAAGGGAAGTTGAGCCTAAGATACATGGGCCCTTTCGAAATTTTAGATATGGTTGGAGGCTCAACGTGCAGGTTGGCTCTACCTACGGTGTATACTAGAGTACACAATGTCTTTTATGTCTCGTTGTTCCGGAAATACAAGCATGATTATGTCAATGTGATCCAAATTGAGGAACCAAATCTCAAGGAGGATCTAACACATGAGGAGCGACTCACAGAAATCTTGGAGTACCAAGAGTATCAGAAGAGAAGAGGAAGATATCGTTGGTCAACACTACGAAAAAGAAGCATGGGAGGTAGAGTCGGAGATGCGCGAAAAGTTCCCCGGCTGTTCGGTAAGTTTTAACCTTAATCAAACTTCGAGGATGAATTTTCTTTTAAGGGGTAGTAATGTAACAACTAGCAAAAACATGGAAAAAAAATCAAATTTGAAACAAAAATCAAAACATGGGAAGAATTCGAAAAGGAAAGGATTCGAATTCAAATAAAAAAGGAGGAAAATGAAACGAAGAACGTGGAAATCGGGGAGAGATTTCCTCCCTCAATTTGTCCCTGATTTGCTCCTTGATCTCCTCCTCGGATTCGGCCGACATGAGGCTATAAGAAGACATGAGAAGCCCTCATGCCCCCATTGGATCCCCTCTGACCGGCCGCCACCCATCGTCCTCTTCCTCTTTCCCTGTTCCGGCGAATCGCGCGCATGCAGGCGACCGAGGCGACCAACGGATGTCAAGTGCACAACGACCTCTCCCTCAACGCGCTCGGAGGTCGATCACATCCTCCTCGCTGGACAGGATCAATCAGGATCGGAGAAGGCAATAAAAGAAACGCCGGCGAACCCAAAATGATCAGAAAAGGTATTCTAGATGTTAAATCCTCTTGGGCTATGAAATGTTAATCGTTTGATGCGTGCGATGATTCCATAGTGATCTAGAGATCGTAAGCTATATTTTTCGTATTGTGATCATTGTAATCCGATGACCGGAGGATGGCCGGAAAGAAGGAAGAAGACGGGTGCAGGTTCGTGCCTTGTTCTGGCCGCGATGGCACGGCCGTGCCGGATGAGCAGCACGGGCGTGCCCGATTATGCGACATGGCCGAGTCACGGCATGGGCGTACCGGATGAATGACACAGGTGTGTCCTGTTATGAGAACGATTGTCCACTTTGATGGGAACAGATGATCGGTTGGAATGTCATGGCACATGCGTGCTTAAAGAGTGGCACGACTGTGACGATGGCACGGACGTGCCAAAGAGACCACCATGACGACGACACAGGCATGTCAGAAAGAGGCATGGCGCGTGACGATGGCACAAATACGCCAGCGATTGAGCGATGCTGGCACGGGCATGCCAGAAGGTGGCACGATCGTGATAGAGAAGTTTCGGACCGATTTCAATGTGCAAGCGCTGATCCGGCCCGTCGGATCCCGACTTGACTCGAGTCATGCGCATGGAGCCTCGACAGAAGACCCGGCCCGGGTTCCCTTACCCGGCCCGAGTTCCCTTACCCGGCTCGGGTTCTATTACAAAAGACAGAACTACCCCTTTTGTTTAGGTCCGAACTTTCATAGTTGGCCCCCCCCTTTCGACGGGCCCATTTGAGACTATGTCCAATACTGTAAAGACTCTAATGGACCATTCACACCTTGAAGGACAAGTCGAAACTTGGCGTAAAGAATAAAGCAATATGGTATAATTTTTTTGCCTCAGAGAGAAATGATCTGACTCTAACCTTTCTCTGATTTATGATTTCTAAACTCCACAGATGATAAACAAGTGAAGTAAAGAAAAGAAGAAACCACGTAATTCCTATGTGCCGTCAAAAGTAAAGAGTAAATATCATGATTATAGTAAAGAGGAGAGGTAGGTCGTTGAGCATTGGAGACAGTGAACCTACAGGTCCTTAACGATCACTACTCTTGAGATATAGATCCTCTCCCACCTGTATTTCAAAACGGGTTTTGCATTGGCATCTCTCATTTCTTAAAAAGGACATTATATTGATTATATGTTTATAGCGCCAGAGGGACATGTAGCTAAGTTGAGGAGACAGTGAACCTACACATCCTTAATGACCACTATTCGTGATGTACATGTCCTCTCTCATCTGTATTCCAAAAAGGGTATGCATTAGCATTACACCTTCCCGAAAAGTGGGCATGGCTTTACAAGATGCATAGAGATAACTTTGGCTTCCCATCCTAATAAAGTCGAGCTCACATAGGGCAACGAACTTGAAGGACTGCATAGTAATGAAAAAGATCTAGTATAACTCGTGGTAAAGTAAAGTAAAGTAAAGTAAAGTATGTCATGATAAAGTACATAACATGTCATAGTAAAGATAAAGTATTGTCACAGTAAAGATTAGAGCATGAGTACAAAGAATAAAGTATAGTTATGATAAAGAATAATTCATTACTTATTGCAACCAAAGTATTGATTATGACGAGAAAGGAAGAGATCACTTGTTTATAGTAAAGAATGTTATCTTATTACTTATCCGTTATTGATTTAAATATATTTTGATTATCAATTTATAGTCTAAGATTCTATTGTACTGAGCGTTTCCGCTCACGGGTATTCGATGCCCTTGCATTTGAAATTTTGCAGGTGAGAGAGAGAAGTGACAAAGGACGCATAGCTTGAAGATTACTGCGCATGACTTATTGAAATCAATAGCATTCAGTTCTTTTAATTGCATTAGTTGAATAATTGATCTATGCATTAGAAGGATATTATGGTCTTCCCTTTTGAAATTGAACATATGATCATTTGCTTAGATTTGTTGGATATTGTTGTCGTTTCTTTTTTCCATATGGATTTTATTAGATAATGGTGTCTTTGATATTCCGACGTTTTCCTCTCTCACAATAAAATTCTCATTTATTTTATTATTATATTCGTTGTCACTTATTACATTTATTGAATGATCAAAATCATAGTATGGTCAAAAGTATAGTACACAGTGTAACGTCTCCATTATCTAAATCACATCCTTAGTACTTTGACTTGCACGTTGAATAATAAACCATTTTCTAAAAATAAAGAAACCAGGGAAAACATCAACGCCGCACGATTGAGTTTCTTAATTTGTTCATTATATTAAACAAATAAAGATCAAAATTGTTTTTTCTATAATTCTTAAAAAATAAGTTAATAAATTTTAGATGAAATTTGATGCAACTAACCAATCGAGATAAGGTTTTGAAATTAAAATTTATGAATTTAGAGTTTAAAGTTAAGGCGTAAAAATAAATTTAATTCTAGATAAAAAATTTTAAGTGTCGAATTCCCTGCACCACAATTTGAATCGTAAAAAAGTTGCGAACGACCAACTTGCGACAGGCAACCAGATGCGAAGCAATGGCCGCCATTGCTGCTGCTATCCCTTGCGCCTTCTTCCAATTGGCTCCCACTCCGCCGCCGAAGAACTCGCCCGCGAGGAGGCAGCCGCCGCCCCCCATCTCCATTTCCACCAATCCATCCCACCTCGACCCCCTGGCGCTCCGCGACCTCCTCACCGCCTCCGGCCTCTCCTGCCATCGATTTCCTGCCCTTGCTGCCGACGGTCGGCCGGAGCCCGTGGACGTCGGGAAGCTCCGCCTGGCCCTTGCCCATAGCTCCATTGTCGTCTCCGTCTTCTGCCGCCCCAAGTTCTTGGAGGATGAGGGCGGAGGTCGCGAAGATGCCCCGGTCTTTGGGTTGGGGGACTTGCTCGAGAGAGCGGTTCCAGCGAACGAGTCGGAGCGACGGCTCGTGGGGTTCGGCCGGGCGGTGTCCGACGGTGGTTTGACCGCTTCCATTCATGATGTCGTGGTATGAGTTTGTAAAGCCTTTATTGATGTATGAATTTCTTCTTTATATTACTTAGGAAATGTGTGATGAACATATAATCGAGGTTATGGTTATTCTCCTGATGCCATGCAGAACAATAGGTTACTAGACATTTCTTTTTTATATTACTTAGGGAATGCGTGATGTACATTTAATCGAGGTTCTGGTTATTGTCTTGATACAATGTAGAACTAGAATTGATGGAATGGCCAAACTGAGATGTTGATATGTTCAATTGATCATGATTTCCAGAAGTATCAGGTATAGTTATAAAGAACAGATATAAAGCAGTGATTTTGATATTCTGCTTCTAGCACCTTGTTTCCCTGTGTGAAGGTTGTAGCACAATGTTTTCTTATCATAAAAACTTAAGTAGTTACTTACACCAACGACGTCTTTTGGGTTTCTCTGCAACCAGTATCCATCACATGATCTATGCACATTAGGTGATTTCTCCTCTAGTTTTGGATGCATTCTTCGTCATGAATTCATGATATATATGTTTGAATTATGTGCACAAGAATGCTTACTTGTTAGAGCGCCCCAAAAAAAGAAAGAATAAGAAGTTCATGCAGAATTCTAATATTGGGTACACAAATTAGAACAAGATTGTAAAGTGTTAGGTTGTATTGTGTTTAAAACCTTTATTTTGGGTCTAGGTGCTAACTCAACAGAAGTGGAGTAATGAACAGAAGTATTAGTATTGCAATTTCAGAACCTACAATAATAGTTCTAATCCACCATTATCGACTAAATGTGAAGTGGGTATATATGTCAGTATCGTGTTCCTGCAATTATTCATGCAAATATCTCCAGTGATTTTCAGGTTGCCCCTTCTTTACGTAAGCTTGGTATTGGACGAAGGATAGTTGACAGGATTGTAAGGTAAGTGATGTCATGCTAGAGTTATCAAGCTCATATATTCCTCTGTTTGTGGTTAATGCTCACTAATTTTTTGTGTTATTTCTTTTTCAATAATCTCAGTTGCTTAGAATTACTTTTCCAATTGAAAAAGGAAATTTCCTCATATCTTATTTTTTCAAGATAGTTGACTGAGCCTGCAAACTTAGCTCTGACTCTGACAAATGTGCCTTTTTGTCTGTGTAATAAAAACTTTTACAGGGTTCTTACAAACAAAGGCATCTATGATATCTCTGCATTATGTTCACAAGATGAAAGGTAGATCACATATTTTTGGTGGTTTAAACAGTTGACATTATGTTGACCAAGTTTTACATTACACTTTCTATGTCAAGAAGGAAATGTTCCTTGGTTATGGAGAATAAGATATTGTTTGTTGAGCTACTCTAATATAATTAATTAAACCCTTCCATGTATATTAAGTGGCTGTTGAATATAGACTACTTGACTAAACGTAACAAGTTATGATTATATTTTATAGATCTCCACAACTGTGAAGTTCCAAGACAACTGCACAAAAAGATTTTGCCGCATTGCAGAATTTTAAAGATATTAAATATTCCTTTTTACTATGCCTTTTTCTTATTATATATAAGCAACTAGAAATCATATATGTTGAATCTACGGTAGCCTCCATTGATATATTTTGTGTGTTTTCCAGGTTCTTTTTCAAGGCTTGTGGCTTTGGAGAAGATTATTTTGGGTCAACTACAATGATGTATACCCGTAGTGTTTTAGATAAACCAATAGCTGATAATATTGTAAGGCCTGCTGGTAGGATGTTGTTGTTGGTTCCACCGTTGAGAGAACCATATGTGTGCACAAGCACTGTTGCGAAGCCAGATTCTGTAGATAAAGCTCAATGAGAAAAGTTTTAATGCAGGAGCATCTCTTTTCTCAGCTACTTAATATCTATTTTGTGCATATTCTTTCATACGAGTAAAGTTGGACTTACAGGATACTCTAAGTGGATCTAGTTGTTGCGTTTTTTTTTCACTCGGTGCTGCTGCTTTGCTAAAGTTGTACAAAAGAATCTGTTAGTGATGGCACTTTATGCTGCAATGTCCATACTTTTTGCGGCAGTTGTGTAGTTGAAATCTAAACAATTATAAAAGTAGATTGGTATTTGTTTTCCTTTCTGAAATTTTTATAGAAGTATCTACCATGTACTCTGTATTCTAATAAATCATTGTCCTCTCCTCTGGAGATGGAATCATACACGTCTCAGAATAATATATCCCCTTCTGCAGAAGCTCCAGAATAGCATCTGATTCCCCCAACTCCTCAAGGGAAAGAGTAACTGGCACCCTCATTGTAGTATTACTTTTTCTCGAGGAAACGCTTAATTCTTTTAACTGGTGGTGGTGGCTATTGCGTATCCTTGCCATCAAGAAAAGAAATCTTCTTTAGTAAAACTACGGAGATAAGCCCGTCCTCTTTCTGTCTCTTTCTTGTCATCCTTCCTCCATTCCTTATCTTTTTAAAGACATGAAACTTCAATCTACTGCAGCCTGTTTTACCTCTTATTCATTATTGTCATAGGCTCAATAAAGATGGGACAATTATACGTTGAGATCTGCATGATCTCTGCTCGTGGCCTGCAGCGCTCGTCATCCTTCTTGAAACCTCAGTGGTTTGCTGTTGGATGGATTGATCCTAACAGCAAATACTGCACGAAGGTCGACAGTTCTGGAAGCCAAGTTCCAACTTGGAAAACCAAGTTCTCAGTGCTGATTGATGACAGAAGCTCCTATTCGCAGGGGCTATCACTGACCATAGAAGTATACAGGAGGGAGCCAATTTTCTTGAGGGAAAAACTTCAAGGAACTGCAGTAATTCCACTGAAGGAATTCCTGATCAAGTTTCTGAATGCTCGTGAAGCTTCATCAGCAGAGTTTGAAGAGAATGGAAGTTTTCAATTAAGGAAAAAATCCTCTGGAAAGCCTCTGGGATTTATCGATGTTTCCGTTCGAATTTATGAGAAAACGGATGATTTTACGTCTTATCCAGGTACCTTATTTACTTACGATGCCTCATGAGAAATCACTCTACGTTCCTGACTATTATTTGTCTTAAAAGTTGTGTTTCTTTTGATAAAATAAACTTCTGAGAGAAACAAATTCCTGAATATGCCATTTATTTACCTTGGTTAGGTCATGTTTTCTAACTAACTATGTCATTTTACACTAATCACATTTTCTTGTGACATCAAACATAGGTGTTCTAAAGCAAATGATATCATCATGACATCGATGCTAATTATCTTTGTAGTCGCAGCTGAAGAAACTTTGAGTTTTATTTTCCTATAACATAGATGAATTCAAGAAGTAAACCTTTGAATCTTGCATCTTTTTTTTTGTTTTGATGTTTTCCCTCATAGATTTACTTCTGTTCGCAGGTATGGATGAAAAGCTCAAGTACACAGATCATAGGGAAGGAATCACATTAGCTATAGAAGATGGTCCAATGTTGACCTTTCCAACACAACCTCAGCAGCCATCTCCAAGCCAATTTGGACGATACAACCAGAACTGTTATCCTCATACCCCTCCAGTTCCTGCTAACCAGCATAATACATCAGCAGCAGGTGCTGGATACCAGTATCAAAGACCTCATACCCCGCCGCCGCCACCACCACCTTCCAATACTGGCTTTCTCCCAACATTGTTTCCATCAACAGGAACAGCTCCACAGACATATATAAACCTCCCTCCTTCAGGCCACGCAGGTTCAGGACATAGCAGGGGATCACCACCAGGTTTTGGCATGGGGCTTGGAGCTGGAGCCCTTGCTGCTGGGGCTGTCATCTTTGGTGACGACTTCATGTCGACCTCAAACTTCACACCAGGCCTCGAGAGTGGCAGTCTCACCTTGACTTCCGATCCTCCTTTCTGATGCCTAAGCATCCATAGCATGCACAAACCGCTGGTCATGTAGTATTGCGTCTGTTGGCTTATGTTTCTTGTATTTCCGGTGCAACGAGCACTTTGATGTTCATTGAGACATGAATGAATCAAATTGCTTGTCACCAAATGGAATAAATCAAATTGCTTGGGCTTGATATGATAATTTCTTCTCTTTCCGTAATCCTATGTGATTATGGATCAAAGGAGATGATCTCGACTCAAACCATTAAAGAAGGAAAAATGTGCAGGAGATTTGAAGATCCCTTCTTCTCGCATGACTTCATTAATATTCGCCACACATCTGGCCTGTTATTGGACCATTTAATCACACTTCATGAACATATTAGGAGATAATAAAGAAAAAAAGAGTATAGTTTAATTCACACGCACGGAAATAGATCTGATGTTTCGATACTTGTCCATTAATTAGGAACTCCATGTACACTATCAAGGAATCCTTCCTTTCCTTCTCTTCACGAGGCATATTCTCACAGTTCTTGATTACTTTATAGCTGGTATCAAGTATGACTCTTGATAGTCATCTTGAAAATTTTCTAATGTTGCATTTGGATAGGAACTTTTCCTAGATGATATGGAAAAGTTTTAGTAGGTGCTTGCATAAAAAATTAAATTTTAGTGAATGTTTGGATAAAAAGTAAGAGTTAAAGATATATTTTAGTATTTTATAAAAAATATTTTTATATTATTAATTATAAAATATTTTTATATTAGCAAATTAAATAGAAGAAGTTTTTTAAGGTAAACTAATTAATAACTAAAAAAATATACAAGAAAATTTAACATCATATTTATATAAAATAATTATAAATTATTTAGAATAACATAATTAATAATTTAATTATATTATACTAATATTATTAATAATTATTGTAATATCATACTAGTTGATTTTTATTATAATATATGATAAGTAAAATAAATAAAAATATGTACGTCAATATTTAAAGAAGAATATATATATATTTCATAATAAATAGTAACGGAAAAATTTTATTTTATTATAACACTAAGTAAATTGTAATAAATAATAAATGCATTTTTTATTAGACCTAAATAAATTATAAATTTATGATAATGTACAAATAATATATATATACATATATATGTATATAATATATAATATATGCATATAATATATAATATATAGATATATATATTTATTGGGAATATAACACTAAGGATCGATGAATAATCAAGGCAATGAATTAGAGAAATAGAAGAGAAGATGAATATAGTGATTTAACATGATAAAAGCCTCTTGATGCAAGAGAGAAACATCCACGTGCAAGAGGTCGCCGTCAGAAGAAATTCACTATGAGCAAAAAAGAATATTATGATAAAATACTAACCCTCGTATATATAAAGGTCCGTACCGCCAGAGGCAACACCCCCTGCACCCCCACGAGAATTAGTGGCAGGCTACGAGCTTCCTCTACTTCCATTACAAATTCTCTTTTTTTTCTTTTTCCATTTTTTCTTTTCATTGAGTCCACGGTACATAATTCAAGACACATTAACAAATCTTCGTATTGACTTAAATTTTTACAAAACTCTTAAAAAAGTAAATTCTCAACATGTCTTTACCGAATGGCCCACATGAGTCTAGCTTGATCTTTACAGAATGCTTGACAAGTTTGAACAATATTCGAACTTGGCAGTAAGTAAGCTATTTGTTATCATATATGTTGGATTATCATGAATGCTAATCTTCTAAACTTGAACATCTTACTTTTCAACAATATCACGAATGAAATCATTATGCTTTGTCCTTTCATAATGCATTTGATCTTTTGTAAGATGTATTGCACTCTGACTTATATAATAGTAACTTCCTCCGTTATAGTGAGCTCCCCTCAACCACATAGCTTCCTTTATAGCTCAGTGATGGTCATGTATTCAACTTCAATAGTGAATAATGCTATTGTATCCTACAAAACAACTTTCCAATTCATAATACAATTAGTGATAGTAAAGACATAATCAATTAGGGACCTCCTTCTATTACGATCTCTTGCATAATCTAAATCAACTTAACTAACTAGTTCAGCTGAATTTCTACCAAATTCTAAGGATATATCAGAAGTACCTCGCAAATACTTCAGTATCCACTTAACATTTTCTTAGTGATTTTTCTTAAATTAGACATATATCTACTAACAACACTAATAAAATGAGATATATCTGACCGAGTGCAAACCATTAATACTACCAATTGCACTACAGTAAAAAACTTTTAACATATACCTTTTGTCTTCATCAGATTGTGGTAAACATCAGATGTGTACTAACAGTCTTTGCATTTTGTTGAGAGAGAAATAGTCTATATGTGCTTCAATTTCCTAAAATTTTCATTCTCAAAATCTTCTTTACTGCTCCAAGATTCTTCATCTCAAATTCAGAACTTAACTTATTTTTAAAATGTTATTTTAGATATGTCTTTTGCTACAATTAACATATCATCAACATAGAACAACTAATAAATGAATGAATCATTAGCAAGTTGATTCAAGTAAACACAACTATCATACTTGCTTCTAGCAAAAACAATGCTCAACATGATTGAATCAAATCTTTTATATCACTATTGAGTAGATTGTTTAAGTCCATACAAGGACTTCTTCAAATGGAAAACTTGACATTCTCTACCTTCAACATGAAAGCCTTCTGGCTGCTCCATATATATATATATATATATGTGTGTGTGTGTATGTATCCTCATTTAGATTTCCATGTAAGAATGCAGTTTTAACATGTAATTAATTGCTCAAGTTCAAGATTCTATAAAGCAATAATAGCATGCAAAGTACGAATAGAAATATATTTTACAACAGGAGAGAACACATCATAAAAATCAATGCCCTCCACTTGATTGTAGCATTTTGTCATCAATCTTACTTTGTACTTTGTATCTTAATTATTGAACACTTCTTTCTTCTTAAACACTTATTTGCAGCCAACAATCTTCTTATTGATTGAATTCTGGGTTTACTTTCTAAATCATAAAAAAATCTCAAAATATTCTCCTTAAACACTTATTTACTTTTTGTATTCCCAAGAGATCTCAAAATGAAGATGGGGAGTACTCCAACCAACCTCTTAGCCTGTGTTGGATCCCCATCGATTAAGATGACCCTCTCGAGTGAGACGTCCCTGCAACAAGATTTGTGAGGTTCGTTACGTTCAGGTAGAAAAAGTTTTGAATAGAATTGATGAATGTGATTCTCGATGACATCACTAGATGTAGTTCTATCCTCGCGTGTCCTCTCGGCTCCTCCACACGAATGAGAAGATGATAGTTCCTCTCGGACGGAATGTCATCGGATCAATACGACCAGAACAAAAGATCAAAGGATGGACAACACGACAAAACTAAGGAGCTAACTAGGTCCAACTCCAACATATGCAGCTTGTGATTCCTCTATAGAAGATTGGATTCTTATCCCACCTCTCGGCATGTATACATAAGACAAACTAATAACTTCCCTCTCGGGTGAAGAATCAAATAAGCATGCATTGTCTAAACAAAAGAATTAATGACCTCCATCACAGAAACACATTCATCAAATCAAAGAAACTCGTGAATGCAGAATGAGGACTTTGTTCAGCATAATGCCTCTTAGCATTTAGCTTAAAGAGGGGTGAGATTGCCCTCTCAGGTTGCATTAGAACAGGTTCCTCAGCTTAATCAATATCACAAGACTCATTGCAGTAAATCAGTCGTGAAAAATGAGCAATGGACATAAACAAAAAATAGAACTGAAAATCCATTTAGCATGAAAATAAAAGATAAAACGAAGAATATAAACATCCCAAGCTTAACATCCCTAGCCTTTTTGGCTGATTAGTTACATAAATTGTTCATGAGTGACACAACATTCCAAATCATACAATAAGTCATTGTTCAGAAATTGCTCTTCGAGAAGAAAATCTCTACCTTTTCCTTTGTGCTAGTTAACTCAAGATTTTGTCTCATTGAATAGGATAAAATTACATGTCACTTATATAGTGTGTACAACGATTGCATGAAACTACAATTGCTGCTAACAGATACGACAAGAAAGTAGGATCGTGCGCTTGCAACTAGGAGCTTCATATGCATGAAGAAGAGATCGTATGGTAATGATGTTGAATGACGTGTCCCGTTACTCCCCCCTCAACTCCAGTGTGGTATGGAGTAAAGGCGAAGGTGCTTCCGAATAAAGATGAACCATGCTTTGGAGAGAGCTTTGGTCATGATGTCTGCAAGTTGATCCTTCGTGGAGATAAATTGAACCTGGAGTCGTTTGTGAGCTACCTCATCACATACAAAATGAAAATAAATTTTCACATGTTTTGTGCGTGCATGAAAAATAGGATTGGCACACAAATATGTTGCGCCGATGTTATCACACCAAAGAATCGGAGGAGCCGGGGAAGAAATACCAAGTTCGCCAAGTAAGGACCGCAACCAAATTAATTCGAGTATCGACAATGGATTTGTACTCGGACTCAGTGGATGATCGAGACACTGTCCATTGCTTTTTAGCCGACCATGAGACCAAATTGTTGCCAAGATATATGGTGTACCTGCCAACATATTTGCGATTGAGGGGGCAGCCAGCCCAATCAGCATCAAAAAAAGCGTTGAGTTGAAGAGGGTGAGCGCGTGATGTGTAAGCCGAGGCCATGGGTGCTGTTGAGATATTTTAAAATCCTCTTTACCAATTGCCAATCTACATCAGAGGGTGACTACATACGTTGACATGCATGGTTAACAGCGAAGGAGATATCTGGCCGGGTGAGTTGAAGATATTGTAAGGAACCAACAACTTGACGATATAGGGATGGATCCTGAAGGGGTGGGCTGTGTTCAAGTGGTTTGGTGGCTGCCATTGTAGTGGAGACGGATTTGGCGCCATGCATATTTGTGCACGAGAGAATGTCACAAATGTATTTTTGTTGGGACAATAGGATACCTTGTGAGGTTGGTAGCACTTCAACACCAAGAAAGAAATGTAGGGAATCCATGTCTCGAATGGTAAACTTGTGACTGAGGTAATTGGTAAGGTCAGACAAAAGAACCTCGGAATAGCAAGTAATGACGATGTCATTGGCATACACAAGTAGATAAATTGTAACCCCTGCAGTTGTGTAAATGAATAACGAAGTGTCCATGACAGATGCGCAAAAGTCAAAGCTAAATAGAGTTGTGGCCAGTGTTGTGAATCATGCACGCGGAGCTTGCTTGAGACCACACAAAGACTTGTGCAGGCGATAGACATGATTGGGCTTGTGGGGATTCTGCAAAACCAGGTGGCTGCTCCATATGAACTTCCTTAGTTAAATCGCCATGCAAAAAGGCATTGTGAACATCTAGTTGGCGAAGTGGCCAGCCGCGTGAGATTGCAAGAGAGAGCACCAAGCGGATGGTTGTGGGTTTAACTACAAGGCTGAATGTCTCAGTGTAGTCAATCCCTGGTGTTTGATGGAAACCCTTGGCGATGAGGTGGACCTTGTAGCGATCAATGCTGCTGTCTGCTTTATATTTGGTGCGATAAATCCACCTGCATCCAACTATATTTAAATTAGGAGTTTGAGGTACAAGTGACCAAGTGCCATTGCGTAGTAGAGCCATGAATTCTTTGGACATTACGGCGCGCCAGTGACGATGTTTGTTGGCACTAGTGAAGCAGGTAGGATCAAGTTCATGGGAAATAGTGGTGTGGAGATCTTGGAGGCCAGCAAGAGCGCGAAAATTAATGGGCGGACGTGGTCGAAGATGACGTGGTGAGGGAGGAGGTGAAGGTGGACGCACTGGTGGAGAGGTAGTGGATGGGGAAGCAGGGCTGGATGGGGATAATGAGGATGAGGACAGTGGAGCTGACTGAGGTGGGGATAGAGCAGGTGGAGTCAGATGTATTGATCGCTAGGGAGCTCCGATGAGGGTAGGTTGTTGTGGGGCGACAGGTAACATTCGATACAAATAGGCTTGCTCGTCGAAATGCACATGTCGGGAGATATACATGCGACCAGTTGGAATATGCAAACATCGATAGCCTACAGAGGAGGAGGAATAGCCAAGAAAAGCACAAATGAGGGCTCTATTGTCAAACTTATGATAGTTATATGGTCTGGTGAAGGGAATAACTGCGCAACCAAAGGTTCGTAAGAAATTGTAGTTGGGCACTTTGTTATAGAGAAATTGAAATGGGGAGTGGTTTTTTTAGTATAGGAGTGGGCATTCGATTGATTAGGTGAACAACTGTGTCCACTGCAAAATGCCAAAAACGGTGAGGGAGGGATGCATGGTAAGCAAGGTAAGTGCAGTTTCGACAACGTGGCGAATCTTGCGTTCGACAGTTCCATTTTGCTCACTAGTGTGCGCACAGGTGAGACGATGGTGAATGCCATGACTATGAAGATAGGGAGAGAGAGAGAGAGCGATAAATCACATCCACGATCACTTTACAAAGAAAAAAGTTTGCAATTAAACTGGCGTTGAAGAAACTTATGAAAAGACGGAAATATTTTAGATACATCAGACTTATTAGAAAGAGGAAAACTCCAGCTATAACGAGAAAAATCATCGACAAATAGGACAAAATAACGATGACCGTTTGCAGACTTTTGAGGCGTGGGTCCCCAGACATCAGCAAAGATGACTTGAAGTGGTGCGTGGCTGAAATTATGTTGCTAGCAAGTATAATTTTGTTGCCTTTCCTTGGAGACAAGATGCACAGCGAGGAGAATTGCGAAGACGCTGATGTTGTAGATGATTTTTATTCAAAATAAATTGCAAAGTCCGATGATATGGATGTCCAAGTCGGTTGTGCCAGGTGGTGGAGGAGACAACACCGAGAAGAGCTTGTGGTGGTGATGATGAAGGTTGGAGATGGTAGAGACCATCTTTAATTTGGCCGCGAAGAAGAGGCTGGCGCATTGTGCGGTCCTTAACAGTAAAGTTGTTAGGATAGAACTCAAAAAAGCAGTTCTTGTTGTATGAGAATTGGTGTATAGAAAGAAGAGATTTGGATATACGAGGAACATGTAAAACATTAGAAAGGTGGAGGGGCCTAATGGAGCTATGAATTATAAAGTTACCAGTATGTGTAATTGGTAGTGTAGCGCCATTGCCACCTTGAACTGGGCATTGCTGGTGTAGCTTTCATATGATTGAAGAACAATGACATCCGGTGTCACGTGGTGAGTAGCACCTGTGTTAGGAACTAGTCATTGTAAGCATGAGATGAGAATCTGATGCCGGAATAACAGGTGGAGGAGCGGCGACATAAGCTTGGGGCAAGAAGGATCCTAGGTGTATGTAAGGCATTGATATGGATTGTGTCCTGCAGCTCCACATACAGGGCATGGATCACGACGTGGTTGGCCGTAACGTCCGCGACCACGACCACCTTGACCTCTGCCTCGGCCATGAGAAGGAGAGGAGGCATGATGCATATTTTGTCGAGTCAAATTGGCCGGGGGCTGATGTCAAATTGTCAAATTGTCGAGTCAAATTGTCGAGTCAGTAGTTGGGGTGGAGCTGTTGTGGGCCAATCGGATTTCATGGCTCGTAAGTAAGCTATGAAGCTCCGAGAAGGGAATCGAAGCATTCCTGGAGGACAGGGAGGTGACGATGCTGCTGAAATCTCCATTGAGATTATTAAAAATGATTGCGTTGAATGCTTTGGCCGACGGAAGTGAGTTCGTCGACAATCAGTTTTGCTTGGCACAGATAGGAAGCAAGAGGCATGTCGCCTTGTTTGAGATTATGCAGTTGAATTTGGAATTGAAGAAGCCGGGTCTCGCTTGGTGCTCCATAGGCCTAATGAAGAGCTGGCCAAACTTCAAACGAGGTTGTAAGGCCAACCACAAGTGGCATGACTTCCTCTGAGAGAGAAGAGAGGAGCCAGGTGAGCAACAACTGGTCGCGACGTTTCCATGCAAGGTATTGAGAAGAGGCAATTGTGGGTAGAACGCCTTCAGAGTGTGGTGGAGGAGGACAAGGCTGTGAACCATTGATGAGATCTTCAAGTTCAAAACTATTGATAAGTGGTGTCAGCTAAATTCTCCATTGGAGGTAATTGGACGGATTAAGTTTGATGGAAATGAAGTTGCTGACTTGTCCAAGGGATGGGAGAGGCATTGGGGAAGAAGAAGAGTCACCGGCAGATGCAACCGATGAGAGGGAAGAAGACATGGCTGCAAGGCAAGGCTTTGATACCAAGTTAACTCAAGATTTTGTCTCATTGAATAGGATACAATTACATGTCACTTATATAGTGTGTACGACGATTGCATGTAACTACAATTGCCGCTAACAAATATGACAAGAAAGTAGGATCGTGCGCTTGCAACTAGGAGCTTCATACGCATGAAGAAGAGGTCTTGTGGTAATGCTGTTGAATGAACTTGTCCTATTAGTGCCTCTCTTGCCTTGATGAAGAACATGATCCCCCTACTCTCCAAGAAACGAAAACCCTGTTGCCCTTTATATAGTTCTCCTTTTCCCTTCTGCCAATTGTCCTTTTTGCTTTTTGTGTTCTTGTCTTCTAGTGTCTCCAAAGTACTCAGAGAAAGCTTTCTATCTATCATGAGCAAATAAATTATTGGTTGGTCCCCTTTTCTTCTTGTTGTTGGTTGTTTGAACTGACATATTGGAGCAAGCCGGTTAGTTCTCTCCTTCCAAAAATCGTCAATAGATCAGCTAGGGCAAGCACAAATGTCTTTAGCTATTGCAAAATGAGCTTCTACTATGGCTGGATGCAAAGATAAGGCACCAAAGAGGATACAAATCGAGCTCTTTTTAGCAAATAAAATAAGTTGGATGTGGAGAACTATAAGTTTCAACATTCGAGTATGAAACATGCATCAAAAGTAAAAATCATAACCATTTATAGATTAAAAGCATGTTGAACCATAGTGAAAACAAATACAAAGTTTCTCCACATCAACAATACTTCATTGTTATTAACTCTTATCTTTAATACAATTTTCTAGACTAATTTTCATTCATAAATATTTTGAGAGGTCGAGAAATCCTCATTATTTACATCTAATCTATGTTTTCAACAGACTATCGCATCGAGAGAGCATTAGTTTGTTAAGAATTAGGCCAAGAGATTATTTTCTTCGATAACAGTTAAAGATTGAGTTTCTATAATTAAGCTTAAAACATTTGAGATGTGTTGGTGCATTCATTGTGCATTCGTGCATGATGAATTGAACTGAAAAGATAGTAATCAAGTGACCAAATAAAAGCTGAAAAACATGAGAAATTTATATTCTTGTGTGAGACAATTCATTATGAAGTTTATAGTCTTGTGAGACACTTTCCTTGAGAATTCTATAGCCTTCTGTGAGGTACTTCTCTTACTGTATTTGGAGTTTATATTCTTGTGTGAGGCACTCCTGTATAGGTTCATAGAAGAATACAAACAAGTACAAGTACCATGAATATGAAAATAAAACATGGACATGGATAAGAATAAGAAAATGAATAAGTAAATGAACATGAACAAGTGCAAGAATCATAAACATGGAAATTAAATATGGACATGGATATGGATAAGAATATGAACATAAACATGCATAAAGCATGAATATGAATATAAATATGAATATCAACATGAACATAAATAAAAATAAGAATATGAAAAGTAATGAAAATGTTTAATTAAGTGTATGATTATTGATCATTGGTCGATTGTTTCATGATTAAGTTTGATTTATTTTTATCATGACTTTATATCCTTTTGTATTATCTCATGCATTTAGTATTCATTACTCATAGAAATTCTATTTTCATGTGTTTAAATCTCACATATAGATGAACTGATAAGTAAGAATAGATGCGTAAGCAATAATAATGTTCGCGATGACATAAAATGCACATGAATATTAAGTCATTAAAATTCTTTATTGTTAATTGATATAAAGTGATTTGAAAGTTAGTTAGTTTTTGTAGAACTATTATAAAATAATAATTAGAAAGCAAAAGTCGCTTCCGTACTCTATTAAAGAATAGTTTAATATTATTTCACTTTCGCATATCATATAAAGAAAGGTTAAAAAAAAATTATAGATAATACGATCCAAAATAATCCAAATTATCATGTGACAAGAGGGTGAAATAACCCAAAGCATTACAACTATGGTTTGACATGTAGAACATTCGTTCATGAAAGTTTGAAGGTGGTGGTGCCCTTGCTTAGTGTTAGAAATTTCCTACAAAAAAAAATTATGCATGCAAGAAAGCATAAAGAATTTTAAGATGACATACAATATTATTAGATGAAAATAGAAAAAAATTATGATCAGATTATTTTTTTTAATTTCTAGAAAATGTATACAAATTAAACGATGTTTTGAATTAATTCATATCATCGTGTGATTAGAATTCTGCATTAATTTTTTAAAATTAGAGCACCTGTTATTGCGGGTTTCAACACTTAGTGCCATTGTAGGCATCGTGAAATAAGCTACCCGTACGGTGCCACCAATTCGTTGCCAACATAAGGTAAATTACCGTGAATCCGTGATGCAGTAGACTTGCTACAGCGAGCTGCTATTTGGCCTTCTTAGTGCTATTAGAGCAATTTATGGTCCATGCAACAAATCAGATAACTAAGTTGTTATTATTGACAGGACAACTATTGAAATCGTTGCGAAAGATTTGAACTCTTATCCTCTAAACAATTTGATGTGCTAATTATCAATCTTAGTAAAAGTAACATGATTTTATATTTTTTAAACCAATCACCATACTTAGTTCCGGCTAGTTAACTGCATGGACCATGTGGTCGTGTACATATATAACTATACAATTGAAGATATATAAAAGAATTATATTAGTCTTGTTCGCACGTCGAGCTAGCGCGCAGTTGATCACGATGATATTTGGGTAGACTGTCCATTAGGAACCGTATCGAGGAATTTCTTGACAACAGACATGAATTCTTCCTTTTTTTCCTCATGAGGCATATGGCCACAGTTCTCAATTAGTTCGATGATGGAACCGGGTATTACTTTTGACAGTCGTTCCGAATTCCACGAAGGAACAAGTCGATCTGTGTCGCCAGTGACAATCAGCACTGAAATGTATATGTGAACAATAAATTAGATTGATATTAAAGGAAAACAAAAGAGTGCGAGATTAATCCAAATAATTTTATACTCATATAATTAATACCAGGGCATGAGATCTGAGCAAGTCTTCTGGAGAGTGGTTGTTTAGATGAAGACTCTGTGAGCAGAGCTAAAAGATACTCTAAAATAGCCTTCTCCCAACCTTTGGACTTCAATGGCTGCATGCAGATTGTGTTAGACATTGAACATTTGCCTGTTAAATTGTGTTTATTTAATTGGCAGCTCTTAATTAATTCAAAGGCACCTCACTTTAGTGTAACCTTCAAGAACGTGGTCTGTTACTTTGCTTGCGTCAAACCATGACGTCTTAATGATGTGTACGCCAAACTTAAGCATTACTAGGCGTATCTGTCATGACAAAGAGTAATCAGGACAACAGCAGGAATGCTTAAATGCACACCAATATTCCAACTTTTAGCAGAAACGAAAAAGGGAATACAAAGGAAAAGACACTCAAACCTTCGTGCATGAATGCAAATAATCATCATGTACTGATGCATTGCAAACTTACTAAGATTTAATATATTATCTTTTTGTGATTAATTGTTATGTTTTACAGTAAAATATTAGTTGTTATTTTTGTTAACTCGAATAGGTACGGTTCATTTGAGCCTTTTTTTCATGCATAAGCTTACCAGCATTGGAGCCAAAGCAGATTTCAGGAACGCCGACAAGATTCGAATACAAACGAAAGCAACGAAGTTCCTCAGCCCACGCAGTAACCTTAAAGCCGC
Organism: Pontederia crassipes; assembly: GCA_030549335.1. Lineage (NCBI taxonomy): Eukaryota > Viridiplantae > Streptophyta > Magnoliopsida > Commelinales > Pontederiaceae > Pontederia > Pontederia crassipes. The sequence goes on from CM060194.1 coordinate 36,261,108, forward strand.
ACAAAAGAGATGAATCTTCACAAGGGAGAAGATCCATCTTGCAAATGAATCAGAAAAACAATCCACCTCCTTGCTGTTCAGTTCTGCACCATTTCCTTTCGTCACCATTTTGTTCTTCTGGGCTGCGAAAGGCGCAAGTATTGCCGGTGCAACCAGGATCAGCGCGGCAATCTTCTCTGGAGCCTTGAAGTAGGTTTCTAGGGCAACGAGGCAACCAGCGGAGTGCCTGAGATAGTGTCAAGCGTAAAAGTTTTAGCATGCTGTTCAGTTATATATATATTATATGTTTAAGTGATATTTTAGTATACGTGCACTTGGTGCATATGCATAGCCCAAGGAAAGATGATGTTAGTTTGACACGTACCCTATCAAAATGGACTGGCCGTGGTCACCAGCTAACATGTTCATGAATGAGAGCGTGGTGAGCACAGAGAATGACGTGGAATATGGATTCAAGAGCCGGCGATCTCTGCTGTGGTTGCCTCCGTCTCTCCCGGAAGAACTCGCCGGCCGAGATGGCCTTGAAGTTATCCCAAAGGCGGGTCTATCGAAGGCGAGGACATCTGAGCCGGTCGTCTGCGCCAAAGGCTCCATGACGCCTTCCCAGGAGAATACCGAGGCCCCGAAACCATGCAAAAGAATCGCGGGCGTCTTAATCCTGCAGTCGGCGTGGCGTTTCTCAGCGACCTCTTCGTCGGCCTGTTGATACTGTCGGCAGATCTTGTGGTGCACATGAGTTCCAGAAATCTTGCAGAATAAGCTGTCAGCATCAGCCAGTTCTTTGAGTTCTTCTAACTCTTCCTCATCGACGCCTGCGTGATTCCTAATCCCGGCATCGCCCTCTCCTACAGGTTTGTAAACGTGGAAGTCCATTGCTGCAATTAAACCACAAGGAAGATTAGCATTTTGCAGCAGAAATGGCCGGGGGTGCAAAAAGTTGAAACTTGGTCTGAAAACGGAGGGAGCAATCAAACTTTGTGAGCTACAAACTGAACGGAGTTTCACAAGGAAAAAGAAACCTTTTAATTGAGTACCGATCGGATTTCAGAAAGGAGCGTACGTAGAGATCGTTGGAAAGAGGGAGTGCTGTTTAAATATGGCGTGAAGCTTATGGGAGCAATTGAGCAAAACAAAATAATTGCAATCGGCAACCAATATTTTGGATGATCTCCACAATCTTATATAAGTTCAGATGTCCCGACACATGCAATATTATATGTACTTGGCACCACATATATGACGCGGGAGGTTAGCAGGTCGGGCACGTCGGGGAATGCACTTGAGTTGCCAATATGTTATTATATGGAGAGAGAGAGAGAGTTTGTCCTGCCAACGGCATTGGATACTGATGGATTTCGCCGACAAAAGAGAGGGACAAAGGGATGGTTACGAAACGCAAGAGGACACGGTCTACTCTCACGGGTGCGCCCAAACCATCGTTTATTTGTGCATTTGCATTATTCAACGGGCACACGTCCATAAATCATTTGAAGTTATCTATTTTATAATACCGTCAAGTTTATATTAACTTTTAAGAAGTTATAATATCGAAAATAACTCTAGATTTTATATTATATATGCGAACATTCGTACAATATTGTACCTATTTGATAATTAACGAGTAACAAAAAATACTGATGCGATTTAACGAAAATAGATGAGGTTATAAGATTCAGTTAGAGTATGCGAGAGTTTTAAAATAATGGACACCTTAGATTTGCTTCTATTCTTTCTCTCAATAGGCGAGTTGCACAAGAAAGAAAGAAGAATGATTTTGATAAGATAAACGCTTAATTATTTGAATCATACAAGAAGAAATGGTCAACAATAATTCATCAAGAGGGAAAACTTAATTGAAGAAGGAATAAAGACACAGAATAATTAGGCGCGCGGGACAAAAAAATGTTTTTCATCTTTTGCGCATGCATGACTATTAATTAGAAAGCTGAATAAAAGAATAATAATGAAATATTTCTTATGATACTTTATTTTTAAATGAGATATTGGTACGATCAACTTGTTTATTGTTATGTTTTTAATTAGCTTTGTCCGTCGTTGGACAAAATAAATGGCAAAGAAACTCTTTTCCCAAACTAAATATTCTTTTTTTATATTTTATTATATAAAAGGAAACTACATATTAATTTACTTTTGATTTTGATGTATTGGAGATAGTATGATCGAGAGGGGAAAATATTTCCTCTTGGAAAATTCCTTTTCCTAAAGTTATACAATTTTTTTATCATAAACAAATTATATAATAAAATATTTACATTTAAATAATCAGTTATAAAATTTTGAATAACTGTACACGTATCAGTTGTAATTATTACGTAAAATAATTTAAAGTGTATTATTGTAAAATAATTTTCTTCTTCGACATAGTTTGTTTGTTTCGTTCAACATTGCGTCATACGTGAATTAGTTTTCCACATGCTTATAATACCAATTTAATACAATCGAAAGAATACAATATGAACAAATTACTCAAAGAATAATCCCATAAAATCTATATTTTCTTCTTCCTCTCTTTCTCAACTACGCATCCACCCGCTAACTTCTACTATGTAACACCCAAAAAATAATAATAATAAATAAATAAAATCAAATAACAAAAACGGCCAACTAGGAAAGTAAAGATTTGAATCACTAAAAATATGGAATGGTGATTAAGCAATTAAGCGGAGATAATGGCAATTATGAAAAGAATAATTAGATGTAGAAAATTAATGAGGAAATCATCATCAAAATCTCTCTCCTCCCACACTAGCAGAAAATAGATTTCTTTTCCCCTTGGTTGACTGCTCATTCCCATTTCTTTGGCACCTCACGCATGTTTGAAGGAGGTGACATCCGTGAACACTTCTGCAACACAATTTTCGTAAGGATCATAGGGACTCACCTCTCTTTCTCCCTCATGCATTGATCCCTGCACCTGCTCCTTACATTCCTCTTCGATTTGGATTGCTCTGCAGGCGGTGAACTGCCAAGGGAAGGAGACTACGTGCCAGGATAGTAGGGGGATGCGCCAGTTGATACCGACGATTCAACGCGGAGGATCAAGCAAAAATAGAGGTGGGTAAATCGAAATCACCTTATATAACTTTATATAGGATCTGTTTAGAACTATGCTCCAACTGAATATGTTAACAAATCAACGGTGATCAAAAGAATAAAAATTGAATCGATTCGATTTATTCTTTTCCTTGTCACTAATTGCATGATTGCTTATCGATTAGTCTAGAAATTAGTTTCTACATGTAATTACCTTGCTTGATGATTGTTAGAATACAATAAAGTATTTAGGATAGAAAGTTATGAATTCTGCATATTTGGTACGTTTTGTGATGCTGACAATCCGGTCGATCGACCAAAAGGGACTGGTCGACCGACTGTGACCAGTGTACAGATCGACTGACCGACCTATGGATATGGGTCGACCAATCCTCGTCCATGAAAGTATATAGATCGACCGACCATCGTCCATGAAATGCATAGATCGGACGACTGACAGATGGAAATCGGACGATCGACCGACGAAAATCGGTCGACCCTCGCTCATGAAGTGCACAGATCGGCCGACTGATTTATGGAAATCGGTCGACCGACCCTTGCACCCACTCGATCATGAAGTGCATAGATCGGTCGACCGCCCTATGGAAACCAATCGACCGACCCTCGAGTTTGACCCATAAATTCTTTATTACTAAATCTGGATTTTTATATTTAATCATTACTTGTTTTCCCTTCTGATTTAATTATTTATATGACCGGATCTAAAGACAATTTTATTGAGATTCACTCCCACTCTATGATATGAATCCTTTTACTAATTTACTCTTCTATTGATCAAATCACCTCCATAGTACGAAAGAATGACAAGATGACAAAGTAATTAATAAGTAAAGATGAAAACTAAATGATGGGTGGCCAGCCCATGCCAAGTGCCTAAAAATAAGAGTCGCTCCCTTAGTCATGGCTTGATCACCATTGACCCGCACAAGGTTGTATTGTTTTGCTTGGCTTAAACCTCAAAAGTCAAAGGCACCTAAAATCATCTAAGTTATAAGCAAAGTTCAAAGTAAAGAAGAATGTACCAATGATACTAGTATAACGGCAAGTCAAGCATTGTTATGATTTTAGCATAATAAATTATTTCACTTATGATTCTAAGTTTACTATGGGTTATCATAATATTACTATTTTTCTTTATCCATTGATCTCTATTGTTCTAATGATTTTATGCTCCATATCTTATCAAGATAAAAGATTTACCAATTCTGACTTATCCTATTTAACAATTATGCATTGTATATTTATATTGATCCTCCATTAGGCTGTAAAACTTATGGGAGGATCTCTTCCCTGTGTTTGATTTTCATAGGATGAAGTCAGTGACCGTGTTGAGATTGTGTGTTGTGACAAGAGCTCAAGCAACGATATAGCACATGAACCAAAGGACCTAGTTATTGTTTTCTCTTCTTTCCCCATTCATGAGATTGATGTAATCCTTATTTACAATTATTTAGAGGCCTTGTATTATCTTCTAGACTTCCGCTATTATGATATTGCCACTTCCTTTTTATCTCTATTGTTGACATGTCATTATTTTTTACTGAGTTTTGATTAAGTAATGGTCAAAGTTGTAGTATTTGTAGCGTCTTCAGATAGATTCTCGTGACATGGCGTTGGTCGATTTGGGGGCATTACATTTATGATATCAGAGCCAAAGGTTGGACTCTCTTGACGTCTTATTGTATAGCATGGTATAGAAAAGGTTCATATGCTATCGCCGAGCAGTCGCCACACCCTCCACCGTAAGGTACAAGTAAGATCTTTCTTGCCTTGTGTTATTCTTTATTGATGTATTGATCATAGGAGTGGTTGATTCCTAAGGAGGTTATTTTGTATGGTAGGGATCAACCTAAATTGTATTAGCAATGATACAAGGGGTTATAAATGTTATGAATATTAGGAAAAAGAATAAGTCACAAACAAGTGGATGATGATCATTTACGAAAAAATCAGCCCTATAGATATTTAAAGGATAAAATATAAGGAACGATTTTGTTTCTTATAACTCATGTTGGCCATCTTTTTCATGATCGTTCCACTCATGAAATTCTTCTGCTGACTCAGCAGCATGAAGAGAAAAATGAGTAAGCATATCAGTTGTAAAGAGATGTAGATTTATGAAAGAAAGGAGAGAATTATTAGAGTAAATAAAAGATTCGTCTCACACAACAAGTAAGTGTGAGATGATTTTAAATAGAAGAAGTGAAATTATGTGAAACCAAGTATGCCTAAGTTATGAGTTATTATTATGACTTATGTGATTCCATTGACTTACCAAGATAGGGGTTTAATAAATTATCTTATATGTTTATATTGATAAGTATGGAACCATAATGCTTGTTGTGCCTTAGACTTCATATGGTCCCTATAGTATATTTGATAAGGGATCTAAGTAAAATCTAAATCACTTACAAAAAGTCTTATTTAGATAACCTTACAGTTGAGCTAAGAATTTTAATTAGTAATTATGCCCAAATCATGTATCCCTAGTTGGACGAGAGTTTAAGTACAATATAGTTATCCAATAATCAGGTATAATGAATGGATGGAGAAACATAGAACTTTAAAAGTGATCTAAGTAACGTTAGAAAACCATTGGTATACGTACATATAATATATTTTACTTAAAAAATAATTTTTTAAATATAGTACATGATGAAATAGTTATCGAAGCTTATTTACAATATGACTTGAAATTACTTCAATACGAAATGTATAAATGTATAGCGATGACCAAAATAATGATTTTTCCAATCATTACGATCTAAATTATTTACACGGTAGATTGTTATTGGCGGCAAAAGTAAATATATAAGAGCATGAAATACATGTAATAGTTAAAATCAATCAAAGAAATTAGGTTAGAATTTAAAGTCACTTAATTTAGATGTGACCAATGAACATATGAGTCGTCCTTCTATCAGTTATTAAGAGACAAAAATACCATGTGAGCAGATTTTTGGAATTCTAAGTTCAAAATAAAAATGTGAAGATTTTATACAAGGTTACTCGAAAAGCAACTTAATCATCTATGATAGATGATTAGGAAGTACGCTATAAATTCTAGAGCGATTTATATCGGCTATGGATATATTCAATTTTCATAATAATGTCCAATAGTATAGAGTAATTAATGATATGATCACAATTGATAGCCCAAGTGGGAAAATAAGATATGTAATTATGTAAGTCAGCAGAGGATGCAAATGAAGTTCATACATTGATAGGTTAAAAAAAATGAAATCTTATCGTGTTTAAGATGTTCTCCAAGATACCTCCATGCCTATATGATGAATAATTTTCTTGGTTTCAGCCTCGACCAAGTGGATCAATTACGATCCTAACCATAATTCTTATGTATGGATGAATATTCTTATCGATTTCAAGATAATGAATGACATTGTTAATGCAAAGGGTAATAGAATAATAAGGCAAAAGAACAATGGATAATGTGCAAAGGACAAAGATGATTGCTTGTCTTTTATTTGGTGATTGTTTTGTTTTCCTGCCTGGTTGCTTGAATTCATTCCATGTGTTTCCTTGTATTCATGATGTTTTATTAAGGACTTATGTTACATAGAGTGCATAAATTATTTTCTTCATTGGACCTTACCATATGTTCATCGACCATTGACTCCTCACTGTATCTACCATCCAGTCTTAACATTGATTCGGAGTACTTTTCGCTTCTCTATAACTATTATATTGATTTATTCCCCTATACATGGAGTGTTAAAGATACCCAACTCTAAAAGGAAAGAACTTGTCGTGGTGATATATAACCATTGGCTTCCATGAAATTATATGACATTATATTGTAATGAAAAGATCAATAGAAGACAATGCAAGGTAAACCAAAAAATTAAAGTTAAGTAGCTCCCATGATTAAATTATCGAACGAAGCATTGATACAAGGGATCGAGACACAGGAAGGATATTGAATGACATAGATTGCCAAGAACGATCCATCCTCAACTAATTTATAAGACTTTTGATTGATTCCAAATATAATTATCTTATTTGACAATTACCTATATTTTGTACCTTGTTCAGTTCCTTAAGATATCTGATCTAAAGTGATCATACCTTCAAACGACGATCATCGCATAATACCACCAAGATATCGGCATTGAATGATGCTAATAATTGATTTTCATTGAATCAAAATAAATGATGAATCCTGAATCCTCATGGATGTCAGATGTATATCGAATCAATAGCTATGGATGTCAGATATATACCAAATTAATATCTATATTATAATTTAGCTCACATATACAATGATCCTAAGAGCTTATGAAGTTATGAAATAATAACAATTTTTTTCTTCTTTCGAATTCCAATGTTAAACTATTTAGAAACATGAAGATTCCATAGGAAGGGATGCAATGTTGAAAAGTATAATTGATGGCAAGTACAAAGACCCAAGTTAATGTCGGAGTGACCAATTATTTGTATCTAACTACAATTATTATAGGTTGGGGATAGGTCAAATATAAAGATAAAAGAAAAAATAGTAAGTACAGATGATGTTGGAAATTATAATTGAATGTAATTTCAGAAGAATAAATATAAATGCTTGATCGTTAAGTTCAGATATACTAATGTGATTGAAAATAATAATAAGCATGTTCACTAACACTCCTTTTAAGGAGGTTATTGAACCAAACAATTATAATAATATACGTTGAAATTTTGATATAAGAGAACTATCCAGACTTTGGAACACATGCTGAGAGAATGTTTTGATTGGCATGGTAGCTGGAACGATCATTTACATTTGATTGAATTTGATTATGATAACGATCACCATTCAATTATTTTAAGACACAGTTCAATTGTACTAGTAACCTTACTGTTCACCCACTCAATATGGTAAAGTAGGCAAAGAGAATATCATGAGTACAGAGGGTATTCTAAGAAGGTTGAACTAAGTAAGAAAGGATTGAAGATAGAAGAGCTATGCAGACGAAGATATATGAGAGCAAAATTATTAATGATGGTGAGTAGACGCTACTGAAAGTTTCCTATATAAAAGAGGCGATGCAAATAAGTAAGCAAGGAGCAATTATTCCTCGCTGTGATGGACTATTAAAGTTAGTCGGCAAGATTACATATAGGTTGATACTACCCTCTTCTTATGGAGGAGTGCATTATATATTTCATGTGTTACTGATGAAGAAGTACAAGCATGATAACGCTAACATCATTCTGATTAAGGGGCCTAATCTAGCCGTAGACCTCACCTTTGCCAAGTGTCGGACTCATATTATGGAACGCAAGGTACAACGTCGAAAAGAATAAGCATGTACCCATGGTCCAAGTAGCCTCACGTTCCACCATGACGAAGAGGTAACATGGAAACTCGAGTTGGGAATGCACCAAGAGTTTCTGCATCTTTTTAGTAAGTCCTCCACCTCATGAAAAATTCGAGGACGAATTTTCTTTTAAGGAGGTTATAATGTAACACCCAAAAAAAATCAAATAACAGAACATCCATCTAAGGAATTAAAGATTTGAATCCCTAAAAATATGGAATGGTGATTAAGCAATTAAGTGGAGATAATGGCAATATGGAAAGAATAATATAGATGTGGGAAATTAATGAGGAAATCAATGCCAAAATCTCTCTCCTCCCACACTAGCAGAAAATTGATTTCTTTTCCCCCTAGTTGACCTGCTCATTCCCATTACTTTGGCACCTCACACATGTTTGAAGGAGGTGACATCCGTGAACACTTCTGCAACACAATTTTCGTAAGGATCATAGGGACTCACCTCTCTTTCTCCTTCATGCATTGATCCCTGCATATTTGGTATGTTTTGTGATGTTAACAATCCAATCGATCGACGCTTGCTGGCGTGTGACTAGTGTATAGATCCATCGACTGACCTATGGACATCGGTCGACCGATCCTCGTCCATCAAAGTGTACAGATCGACCGACCATCATCCATGAAATGCAAAGATCGGACGACCGACTGATGGAAATCAATCGATCGACCCTCGCTCATGAAGTGCACAGACTGGCCGATCGATTTATGGAAATCGATTGACCGACCCTTGCACCCACTTGACCATGAAGTGCATAGATTGGTCGACCGACCATCGAGTTTGATCCATAAATTCTTTATTATTAAATCTGGATTTTTATATTAATCATTACTTGTTTTCACTTCTGATTTAATTATTTATATGACTGAATCTAAAGACAATTTTATTGAGATTCACTCACACTCTATAATATGGATCCTTTTACTGGTTTACCCTAGTATGAAAGAATGACAAGATGATAAAGTGATTAATAAGTAAAGATGAAAGCTAAATGATGGGTGGCCAGCCCATGCCAAGTGCCTAAAGATAAGAATCACTCCCTTGGTCATGGCTTGATCACTTATTGACTCGCACAAGGCTGTATTATTTTGTTTGGCGTAAACCTCAAAAGTTAAAGACACCTAAAGTCATCTAAGTTATAAGCAAAGTCAAAGTAAAGAAGAATGTACCAATGATACCAGTATAACGGCAAGTAAAGCATTGCTTTGATTTCAAAGAATAAGATAAAAAATATGTGATTTATGTGTGTCCGTCTTTGCACGTGCCTTTGATTGTCACCTCTAATTTTGCCTTGGTTCGATTGTCAAATACAGTCCAAAAGTTTTACATTATTTTTATTCATAATGTAATACATTAAATTTAATAAGATTGATAATCTTAATCTGGTTAAATTCTTCACCGTTTAATTAATGGTGAAACCAAACATCTTTAGTTCATTGAACATGACCCAGTTAAAAGCAAAACTCAACAAATTTTTATATTCTTCTATTCATGCAATCTTCACTCCAATATTTTTTTTTGTGTGTTTATACAACTTTGATTTGATAGGAAACAATATATCGCTCTTCTGTTTAGGGTTGTCCTACTTGACGTCATCCTGATGACTTTTATGCCTACTGTACGTAATTAAATTGAATTAAAAAAATAAAATAATAAAGTTATAGAAAAAATTAAAATAAATTAGTAATATTGTCAAAAATTTGACAGAAACATGCCCTCAAACTTAACGAGGACTAAGAATTCATTTGACACAACATTAAACTCAAAGAATAATTAAGTAATATGTTAAGAAACAAGTTAGGCATGCATGGAATAAAATAATACTTTATTATTTTTAAGGAATGAGGATGGCATATACCAAAGAGGTAGGCGTATATATATACATCAGATCAGATTGTACACGAGATATTGACGAGATTTTGACATCATCTTGTGGTATTGAAAGCTGACACTCTCTCTCCTCTATATCCCTCTCTCCGATCTCTCTCCCCCTTCTACATCCTCCTTCTCTCTCTCTCTCGATCTGAGGTCATGACAATGAGGCCACGACAACGACGAGGCGATCCCATCTCTCCCTCTGCTTTCTCCCCTTTTCACCTTGATCTAGCCCAATGACAAGTTGCTTGAAACGATGAAAATGAAACTCGACACGAGTTACAAAAAATCTAGCCCTGATCAAGACCGAAAGTTCCCAAGGTTTGAGGACCTATGAACCCAGTTTGAGTTAATGATGACCCGGCCCTTGTTCTATGAGGAAGAAACTGGAGTCGAAATATTCTCTGCCTCGACCTAAAAATGAATGAATCCAGCTCAGTTTTACACTCAACTTGATCCATGTTGTGTCGTTAGAATTGGAAAATTGACTATTTCACATCAATGGGGACTCAACCCAGATTATGAGAATTCGACCCAGGTTCCAAGACATCAAGAAGGCTTTGTGCTAATTTTTCGTCACTTCTCATGTACCTAATCTTGATCAATTGTATGTTGACAATCACTCTAATTATGACGTTATGATTACACCCTTATGATTAATTTTCTAATGATCCTTGATTTTAAGTATTTCATTATCTTAATGATGATCCTTACTGATTATGATGTCCTAATGAGATGAAGTAAAAGATTATAAAATAAAAAAACATAAAATATTAATGAAGAATTCTATAATGATGGATTGACAATGACCAAATTGAGAGTAGGTTTACCCTTCACACCACATATTGAAAGATACACATCTTTTATATGAAGATAAAAGATACTCCCTCATGAGTTGAAAGATAAGATTAATAAATACTCTAAAGTTTAAAAGATACTCCACTACAAGTCAAAGATGCAATGTCATAATGAAGATCATGTTAATATTAAAAATCTTTCCTATGATGATGATTTACTTGATCTTTCTTGATCGTGACTAATATGCCTTTCGTAAAGATGTCATAACACTTGATTATTAATCACTGCTTTTATGGCCTTCTTAGATCATGGTTATTTTCTTATGAATATTGATATTCTCATGTAATTATTTATATTTTATATCATGATGATTGTTATGATTTTCTAAAGCTCTTTTACTTATTAAGTGTAAAACTCACATAAAGTTCATCTCTCTTGCATAGGGTAATTTAAGTAAATGCCCCCAACTTTACCCTAGTTTTTAGTTATATCCTCCAATTTTACTTTATACCTAACTGCACTTCAACTATTGACTTATTCACTAGCTATTCTTGTGATTGGTATAAACGATCTCCCAATTTTTTTCCCTGTGTCACTTTATTAAAAAATAAAATAAATATAATATATTAAAATAATAATTAAAAAAGTGGGGGCATCGTGCCCCAATTCCGTCGGCATCGGAGAGAGGGGAGTGGGATGGTGCCCCCTTTCTCATCGGCAATGGGGGAAAGGTAGGGGACGTCCTCTTGCGCACGATGTTGGCAACGTTGAGGGGCATCCTCCTCTCCCTTTGTTGAGGCCCAAGAGTGTGGCGGAAGAGTTGTGCGACACCTCCACCTTTTTTTTCAAAATTTTAATTATTTTAATATTATTTTATATTTCTTTTATTTTTTTGCAAAGTAAAATAACTGGTCATTCCACATTCATGAGACTGTTCCAGGCAAGTCCTATGCTATTTCCAGGCAAGTCCTAATACCTCAGAGTTCAGCCATCGATGGTGGGGCAATACCAATGTTATAGCAAAACAGATATCCATGCACCTTTTCCATCACGAATTTGACCTCCAGCTGCTTCTAGTCTCTAGTTTTGCGGGAGCCATCAATAATATTAAGTTTGAACTTTGAACCACTTTGGCGGCGTGTTCTTCCATCCCCCTTTGTTTGTTTTTGCATCAATTGTCATGCTTAGTGCACCATCAATTTTCAGGCTTCTTGGAATGACCAAGCATTATGCATAATAATGTAAAGGGTGTCTGGCGACCGTCTGAAGCTGTGGTCGAATAAACTTGTGCGCCTCTATTTCCACAACAGCCAACGTCCCGTTGCAAAAGACATGTTTCATGCAGTGTTATCAGAATCAGATCGGACGGACCGATTCAATCAGTTCAGTATCGAATCTCGAATCGATCAGTGATTCGATTTGATTACATGTCAAAATCGATTTTGATGTTGAACCGGGACAGTTGAATTGGTTCAATTCAAATTTTGAAAAATTAAAAAATGATAAAAATAGGAAAGGAAAAAAAGAAAAGAATATAAGAAAGGTTAAAGAGGAGGAAATATGATATATTTAAGATAAAATAGGAATTGAAATAAAAAAAAAGTAAGTTTTTAAAATTGAATAATATTAAAATAAAAAATTATGAATAATTTTTTTTATAAAAGAAATAACAATAATTTAAGATAAAATTTATTAATATAGCATCCATCATCATTAAATAATAGATATTGAATTAATAATAATCTATTTATATTTATATGCTAATCATTATTATTTATCACTATTAAAATTTTTAATAAATAAAAAATATGCTATATTAATGTTTAATATTTTTAATAGATTATTAGTACAATATTCATATACTATATCACATAACTTATATTATATTTTTATAATTATTATAAATAATATTATTTTAATAAAATTTAGTTCAATTCGATACGAATCCGATGGACCAATTCAATTGCAAAGCCGATCATTAGGTCGGCTCTCATAACATTAGTTCCATGGGTATTTCGTCAATAAATGTTGTTGCGAAGGGAATCAAGGGATATTTTGCTTAATCTATTACTTCAATCCTGAGCTAAAGAAAGTTTGCCACAGACGTTTGGCATGCAGCTGGCACAAGCTTCTTCCTCCAAATTGCATACGAGCTTGGAGAGTCTCTCAGCGCATGTATCATGGTCTTTACATCTTTATGGCATCTTGAACATACATGACGTTCTGTATAGGTTTGTCATTAGTGCTTCATGCATGCACATCCATTTCCATCTCCATACGGTATTCTTGGTGCATCGAGAGAATCTACTGAATAATGTGTTTGAAAGGGACTACTGAATAATGTGTATATTGACTGATGTTCGGATCAAGTGGTAAACAGTTTATCATTGTTTAATGAGGTTTCAAATTCTAAATTTGATGTATGTAGAATATTTTCGTTAGAAGTTTTACTTGTAATCAAACGTACGACTCTGGATGACATATAGTGAATTTGAATCTTCATTTTTTGAATAATGTGATGACAAAAAAAATAATGTGTACGTTGATTTTGTTGAGAAGCTCACAAACGGAGCTGCCTTCCATATGATCAATTCTGAACCATCTTCTCTCGTTATTCAAAGCTACTAAACGTAAAAGCGCCGCCTGGGTCCTTTGTATTCCATGCAGATGGCTAGTAAGTACCTCTTTCCCCCAATGGATGTTACCAAAGACTTGTTCCATTTGCTGACTTTGTGTGTTAACTTCCTTAGACTTTGACAACATATATCAAGGCCCACAAAACTTTAATAGATTACTTAAAATGTTAAAATACTATATTCTTTGAACATATGATGTATTTTTCATGTTATGTAGGAGGTTCAAATCTCATTTGAACTCTGAAGCCTAATTGCCACCCCAACACTAATATCTATGTCAATATTCTGTCACTATGAATATAACCAAGATTTGGAACAATGAAATATTAATAGACTTGGAATAAGATATTCCATAATTTCAAGAGAATAGTTTGTGTGGAATTTAATTGATACTCATGGGATTAATCATGAGTTCATGACTATTCATTGTATCCAACGGATGGTGTCAATCAAATGTTGACATGATTATAATATTCATGATGATTTGATTAAAATCGCGAATCATGAGTTTATGACTATTTATATAACAGGGACCAGAAAATTTAATGATGAACTCGCCTAAAACATTTATAGTCATTGAACATAATCCAATTAAAAACTAACCTCACTTTTTTGGTTCTTCTTCTTCTTCTATTCATGCAATCTTCCCAATGGCTGAAGTCAAGATTTCTTAGTTCAATATTTTTAATGTATTTATTCACTTTGATTCGGTAGGAAATTATTCGTTTTGCTGTTTACTTGACGTCATCCTGATGACTTTTTTACGTATACTGTTCCTAATTAAATTGAATTATAAAAAAAAAAGATAATAAGTGGCATCAAACTTTGCTTTATTTCCGTGATCAAGTGGCATCAAACTTAACGCAATTAACATCGAACTGTGAGGAGGGGCATGCAGGTTTGTGCATCGGACAACCAAAAGAATTCACTTGACGCAACATTAAACCAAAAAAAAAAATTTATTATTATCTCCCTCCACGTAGAAATGGCAATTTCTGAATTGTCGGTACTTCGAAATTTTACAGAAGACGACAGCGTTGTATTCAAAAGAGCAAAAGATGACCGAATTATTCGCACGTTTTCATCGTGTAATATGCTAAGCAATTACAAATTAGGTACACGTGCAGAACAAGGCATGCATGCATAACACGCTGGGGCAATTGACGACTTGACGTATCTGCACCAAATAAACAACTAAATATGAAACAGGTGCAATATTTCCTTTATTTTCTTGAATATATAATATATAATCACACCTCGGCACATTCTTTTACCTAAGAAGTAGGAAGCACACGTTTTTTTTTTTTCTTTTTTGCTATGGACACGTCATTTTTTTTATATATGAAAGAAATATAGTAGCCAAAACTTCACGGCAACAAACCAAGAAACGAGGATGGCAGAGAGGAAAGTGGTAGTAGTCTTCCCCACAACTTTGGGTTAAATTTGACATCCATGTTATAATATGGAAAGATGCAGGAAAGATGGAGAAACAGATGGAATAAAATAATTATGACTCCAAAAATTTGTAAAAGGTCAATAAAATAATTTGTTAATAGGGATTAGAATTTTTTTTATGAATTATAGGATTAAAAAGAAGAATTTAAAAGTATAACTAGAAAAGGAATAATAAAAATAAATCTAAGTAGGAAAAGAGATTGAGAGTTGATCATATAGATAAGAATTTTAATTAGATCAGGATAAAGAATTTTAATTTTAATTGGGATACAAATACAAGTTTAATAATAATTTAACTTCCAAACATGATGGATTTAAGAGTTTTAAGATTAAAATATTTCAATCAGTAAAATATTATTATTTATTATTTAAAAATTAAGCTCGTATAGGCATTTTGGATGCAACTTAAACTAATATTCTATTAATTAGTTTAAAAAATTAGAGAAAATGAATTAATAAGAGGATACAATACAGCTACAATTTGATTAAAATAAGTTATCTATTCAAAATAAGAGATGTTGGAAAATGTACCCTCGATCATGGTGCCACCTAAAGCTTTTCTATTTTTTTTCTCGAACTTATAATTACGTTAAAAAAATAATATTTATTATTAATTTTGAAATTTGTACATTTCGATTATATGATCACAAATATATTACGGATGAACCTAATCATAATTTTGATTTATTTTAAATATTTTTAGTAATTCTTTAATTTTTTTTTGCCTCACGTGTTATATATAAAAAAAACTCTACCGGTGGGACGGCTCATATAGGTGTTTGCAGCTATATGGTTTGGTGGCTGGGCTGCCAAAAGCTAGCCCAATCCTGTTTTTTTGGCATTTTTCAATTTTCATCAAAATGTTAAAGTAATTAAAAAGTAAAAAATATCTATTTTAAAATTTAAATAATATGTATTTTCCTTATAAAAATTTTCTATAATTTTTTAAATCATGCATGCAATTTAACTTGTTGATTTAGTGCAATAGTTAAATAATTTAGATTTGCATGCTAATTACAAATATTGTATAATATATGTGTTATCATGCATGAAATAAATATTGTTATTTTTGTATGTCTTAATGATATTTATTGTTGTGATTTAAATTTAATTATGGAAGGCATTTGAATGATTTGAAATATGAATTCAAATTCAAAATTGGTATGTCCAAAATTTATTGCAAATAATCATCTTCCTAAAATTTTGACTGTGTTAAAATTGTGAATTTGAATTTAAAATTGGTATGTCAAATTTTATTAAACACGATAACTTGCCTAAAATTTCAAATTGAGTTGAAATGAAATAAATTTCTTTTGTAAGAAGTAATTAACATTTATTATTGTTTTCAGGATTAGAAAACATTAACAATCAATATTAAGTGAGTCATTCGATGCATATTGGCCAAGCTTGGGCCGTTCTCGCACCCAATTGACAACCCGAATGCGTGCCAATTCAATTATCCACATTTGGGTGTGATAAATAATAAAACAATATGATTCACCAAAGGCCATGTTTAAACCAACAATGAGTCTAATTCATTACAATGATTAATTTTAACTTTACAACTTAGCATGCATAATTCGGAGGCTAGGTATGTCAAACAATCATGGCATACAGCAATCATATCATAAAATGGCATAGCATAGAATAGCACGACATAACATAACACATGATAACAATATCACTAACAATATGGCATAACAATTCAAATAATGAAATTGGGGCATATCATACAAGCTTCAATTAACAATAATTATCATATAATAAAAGGAATTTAAAAAGAATCCAACTTCGTTAGACCGCTACAGCCGAAGGAGGTTCCCTATGGACAAAAGAGTGTGACTACGATCCATCTGTAGTGCACGTACATTGCATTTTCTTCTTGACATTGAGCACTATGGCTTAAACAAGTGTGCTATGATTTATATGGCGAGCATATGATCTTCCAATATGCTCAACTTTGAGCGCCTAGGTTTAAGTAGGAGCGCTGTGATTTAGATGGTTAGAATACGATATACTCGTATTCTCCTAGAATAACAATCATTCTTAACTTTGAGCACTGCATTTAGATCACTACGTTATGGATTGGATGCTGAGAATACGATCTGTCTGTATTATTCTAGCCGAATAGGTGAAAAACCGTTCTCCCTTGTTTTTCACCCCACTTCTCAATACATGTGATTCTTCCCTTAACTAGGGTTCATATCACAAATTTTCTACCACATAAACCCCTAGATTGATGTCATATATGATCAATGCATTGGGGTTCATAAACATGTAGAGAAATTTGGGACGAGATAAATTTCTTGGCATCATCATTTTTTCTTACCACCTATTATGTACAACATATTTTTATTTTTAAAATAAATATTTTGTATCACTTTTCACGTTGATTATTGCAATATTTTTTTAGTTTTAAATTTATGATATTTAAAATTGTATTGTAAAATTATATTAAGATACAATAATATAATTATATAATTTTTTATTATTCATTGAGATTGGATACTTATCCAAATAGCATACCTTAATGTAGTATATGTACTACTAAGTTTAGAACACAAAAAAATGATAGATAAGAAAACAAAAAATGACAAAAGTTGATGGGCACAATTGGTAAGAAAGTTGCATTTCAAGTGTTGAATGGGTGCTACAAGTTTCAAAATCAATTCCCAAAATTATCATGTTGGCAAGAAAAATTATAAAAGTACTTCTTCACCTCAACTCTGAATTAATCAAGTGACACTAGACATCATAGGACTCATGTTTCATTGCGGCATCGAGAAAAACAATTATTAACACAACATAGTATGATCCAATTGGCTCAAGTACATTTGGGTAATAGTGTCGTCTTGGGTGTGTCCATGGGTTGAACATAACTCAAATAAGACACAGACATGACCTATCATTATATATAACACAATTAAAATTGAAATTTTTCATGATTCATAAAATTAAAAATCATAAGATCAAATTTAAACATTAAAAGGTTATTTATATATTAAACTGATTTTAATATATAAAATAAAAAATTATTTTTAATAAACTTATAATGGTTGAGTTGTAGAAAATATTATCTCACATTTGGCAATAAAGACAAATTTGAAATCTTTATATCCACCTAATCATTATAAGATTTCCAATCATTATACAATTGATCAACATTTGACAAGAATTATCTTAATTATCCATTAATTGAGTTAAAATGCAGTTATCTCATCCTTATTCACTTAAAAAATAAATAAGATGTCTGCGTGTGTGAGAAGGTCAACTATTTAGTTGTCATACATCTTCTCAAAATAATGAAAGAATGTACAAAAGAAAAAAACATTCACATTAAATAATTATTTTTTACTAAAAAAATTTATAGGTAGCTCGAAAAAAGTGTACATCAACATCTATGCAATCTTTGGGACCTTATATTCTTAATAAATGCATATTGAGGAATAGAATTTGTTAATAGATCCACAATAATATCTTGCATAGAAATATACTCCAATTTTACTTTCTTGCATTTAATTATGTCGTACACATATTTATACTTGATATAAATATTCTTTGTTTTGCTATGATATTTATACTTGATTGTCACAAAATACTAATAGTGAATTAATATTATTAATGTTAACAATCAAATCATCCAAAAATCAATTTAACCATGCAACTTCTTGTACTCCTAAAAAAGAGCAACATGTTCTGCTTTCATGGTCGATAAAACTAGGCATGATTGTTTCTCGCTACTTAATGATATGACTCCATTATTTAGAAGAAAAGCATAACCCAATGTAGATTTTTGTCATCAGCATCTCTTGCCTAATCAGCATCTGTGTAGCCTTATAAACACGACATTGCATTGCTAACAAAGGGCATAACTCCTTTCCAATGTGTTGAACCAAGATTCCGCTGGTATCTGCTTACCATGCCAACAACGAAACAAATATCAGGTCTTCATTAAACTATCAATTCTACTAACATAAAGGACTCTACTCATTTTCTCATTTATCGTTAACAGAGCATGATAAAGCATCTTTAATATTCTTTGGCTAATTTTGTTTTAATAAAATAGCCGTGGAAGTTTTACTACCTTCAGGATATGAGAGAACTTCTTTTGAATTATCTATCTCGTTATCTTCAAGGAGTGCTATAAAAGACTTCATCATCATCAACTTCAAATCGACAATAGGGAATACTTGTTCGATTGGTTTCTCTTATTTCAGATTAATCAATTCTCAAATTTTTCCTACTAAAATTAGGATCACGTTCATTTGCATACTAAAAGAAAATCACCTATTTACAACGGGCAATTTCTGATGGATAGAATTCCTTCACATTTTCTGATGACATTTGCGACAGATTTAAAAAACCTTTCCAAATACCGAAGGTCAAGAATTCCTTCGCTACTACGGATGACAAATTTCCATCGTTAAATTATCGACGAGTCTACCCTTCATAATTACCAATGGATTTAAATCTGTCAGTAATTCAAAAGGGGTTACCCGTCGGTAATTAATTTTATAGTAATATATTTGTAATATAATAATAGTATATGCTCAATATTTTATTATTTTAAGTATTGATGTGCCTAGCCTTCAAAATTACCGACAAACATAAATCCGTTGATAATTCCGAAGGCGAAGCCCGTCGCTAATTAATTTTATAACAATATATATGTAATATAAAATAAATATATGCTTAATATTTTATTATTTTAGTTACCGACGGACCTAGTCTTCGAAATGACTGACGAATTTGAATTTATCAGTAATTTCAAAGACTACGCTCATCAGTAATTAAAATAATAATTTTTTATTATTTTTATAATATAATATAATACATATTTCTTTTTCTACATTTACTTTTATTCTTTTCTTGATGCATTAATAAAATAATATATTAAATAAATTTTCATTATTTTTTCCTTTTCTCATAATTGTCTTTAATATTTTATCTTTTTACTCATTTCCTTTAATATATTTATAGATATAGATTATATATTATAAATATTTTTAATATAAAATAGATAAATTTTAATAAAATTAAAATATGTCAACTTCCTACCCAAGATATAACTAATTTTAAACATAATATGCTAATTTCAATCATAATATCAATTAGTTTTAATCATAAGTATAAATTTGCAGATTACCTCATATTCATAAAAAAATATTGTAAAAATTTTGAATGATAAGTATTCTAAGTTCTAACAATTCACTTGTTATTTATCTAATAATATGTATATTATTAAGATATGTAATATGGATAGTATGTACACATATTGATAAACATTAGTACTATATATGTTAAGATATATAATATTAAGATACATGTATCTTTTATAATATGTCATTTTGTATACTTTTAAAGGGTCATAAAAAACTTCATCATCATTTATAAAATTAGCTATATTTTTAATCTATTAAGTTACTTTTTATTAATTGTGAAATGTCAATTTAATCTTTATTATCTTATTATAGGAAATATTTATTAAAAACAAAAAAACAAATATGGATAAAAATTTTATAAAAAAACATACAATGTGTACTTTTATATATTTTTAAAGAGTTATGTTGTGATTTATATTAAAAATAATCATTATGTTAAAATTTTAGTGACATTAAAATTTATCTATTTTATATTCTAAATTTATTTATAATATATATTCTATATCTATAAATATATTAAAATAAAATGAGTAAAAAGATAAAAATAAATAAAGTTGTTTTATGAGAAAATAAAAAATACTGATAAGTTATTTAATCATATTATTTATTAATGCATTAAGAAAAGAATATAAGTAAATGTAGAAAGCTAGATATGTATTATAAACATTCATAATAACTAATATTATTTTAATCACCGACGGGTAAATTCTTTGAAATTATAATCTGTCGGTCATTTCAAAAGAATTACTCATCTGTAATTGAAATAATATTATTGAAATCAATTTTTATAATATAATACATACTATTTCCATTATTTTTAATATCTATAATATAATATTATTAATGCTTATGATCATATATATATTTATACATATAAGTAATACTAAAACATATAATATTATTAATTTTTAATAATATTATTTTATATATAGACATTCATAATAGCTAATATTATTTTAATTACCGGGACAAGTCCTTTGGAATTATATTCAAATCCATCAGTAATTTCCAAAGAATTACCGTCGGTAAATTTGAAGGAGTTACTCGTCGGTAATTAATATAAAATTATTTAAATAAATGTTTATAATTTAACACATACTTCATCCATTATTTATAGTATTTCTAATATAATATAACATTATTAATGTTTCTAATCATATATATGTATATATATAATTAATACTAATACATATAATATTATTAATGTTTAATCATATTATTTTATATATAAACATTGATAATAAATAATATTATTTAAATTACCGATAGGTAAATTCTTTGGACTTGCCGACAGATTTTTCTCCATCAGTAATATCAAAGAAATACTCGTCGGTAATTAACATAATATTGTTTAAATAATTGTTTATAATATAATACATACTATCTTCCGTTATTTGTAATATTTATAAAATAATATAATATTATTAATGTTTATAATAATATATATTTATACATATAAATTAATACTAATACATGTAATATTATTAATGTTTAATGATAATATTTTATATATAAACATTATAATAAATAATATTATTTAAAAAATCCTTTGAAATTATCGACAAATATGATCCTTCGGTACTATCAAAGGATAGATCCACGGTAGGTTTAATTTCTCACCCGCCCATGGCTCCCGCCTAATTTTTCCTCTCTCACTATATCTCACCCTCTCGCCCTCTCCCTATCCCTCTTTCCATCTCTCCCCATCTCTCTTACCATCTCTCCCTCTTTCTTCTCCCGCCATAACTCTGGCTGTCCCACGGATCACATCCTAAATGTCCACATCTAGAGCGCAATGGGGTATCAACCTTGAACGTCTCTTGCGCAAGCGATCAAGCAACCTCTAGCCGGTCGTCCGCTGCTTCCGATCGTTCACCTTGCACGTGTCCCGAGGGCTTTTCTCGAGGCACGTCGAGTTATCTTACTTTATGTATTTTTCCTTTTTCAATCCACTATTGTACTTAATTTATTTTCCAAGTGTGATAGTGGTAGTTTTGTAATTCTGCATTCCAGAAAAGTGCACCCCCTAGCTTGTCATCCACATCACACGTCATATAGATACTTCCCGAAATGGTGGTATAGTAGGGGAGACCCGCTAGTGCTCCCCCAAAGCATTGTAATCATTTCTATTTACTCAACAAAAATTTCAAGCTTCCCAAAATCTAGCATTGTGCCTCAAGCATGGGGTGGAAACCCATAAGAGCGTCCCAAAGCATCCCAAGCAATCGAGCGTGACGCCGAAGTGCCCGTTTGTTCACAAACGCCTCCACCGAAGAAGCGTCCGCTCGGGATCGAGCGTCCCAAAAACTGTGGCATTCGAAAGTGGCATAAGCAAGCTTCCGCAAAGCGCTCAAAAGAGCTTGCCTAGACGTTGGGCACGTCTAGGCGCCACAAGGGTCAATCGAGTTGGTATCATAGCAACTTTTCTGAAACCGCTCAAGTTGGCATTCGACGATCAAGGAGAAATGACGTCGAACTCGAAGATGACGAATGAACCCGCTCGAAGGGCGCGCCCGCTCGAAGGACGTCATGACTGCCTTCGAGCAATGCCTCGGCCAGTTCCAACTGAATGTGGGCGAGATGCAAGACCAACTCGTAACGCACGAGGGGGAGTTGGAGAAGACCGTGGATCTCGCAACGGTGCGGGACGAGATGGCACTGTTGTATACACGGCTCGAGTCCATGCAGGCGACGATCATGGACATGCGGGAGACCTTGGACAATGGTCTCTCAAACATGCGGTTCGAGATGGAGCAAGAGTTCAAGACCATTTGGAAAGAGCTCAAGTGACGCTTTGGAGATAGGCGACATCCCGAGACGTCCGCCCCACATGAGGCAAGAATCGATGTGCCAAAGCCGAGGTGCTACAAAGGCGAGCGGTCGACAAAGAAGATTAATGACTTCCTGTGGAACGTCCAAAGGTACATTGACGTCTGAAGTGAGGATGATGAAGATCACATCATTCTACTTGCAAGATGTGGTGAGTCTATGGTGGCGATGTACGACGTGGAGTGTGGCAACATCAATCCCATTGAGAGGTGGGACGACTTTAAGAGGCAGATTACCAACTACTTCTGCCCTGCCAAGTCGGGATTGGAGGCCAAGATTACGTTGTTCAACATTTGCTAGAAGGGCACGTTGAAGGAGTACGTGAAGGAGTTCACCAAACTCTGCCTACAGAACTCCCAGGTAGACAAAGACATGTTCCTGACGGTCTTCGTGAAGGGTTTGAAGCCATGGGCTAGGACGGAGTTGGAGCGACGAGATTGCCCCAACCACCGCTCGTTAGTCGCCGCTGCCGAGTCGCTCGTGGAGTATGTCAAACGAGCACTCCACCACCAAAGCCCTCGGACAAGGGCAATGGTGGAGGAGAGAAGCCAAGGTCACAAGGAGGCAAGCCGCACTACCAAGACAAAGGAAAGGGACACCAGGATAGGAGGCCCAACAATGACCGATTCAAGAGAGACGGGAAGCCGCCAAAGTCATGTTATATTTGCAAGGGTCCACATTGGACAAGCGATTGTTCGCAGAAGGTGATAGTAAATGCCATGTACTATCCCGACGACGAAGAGAATAAGGAGTTGTGTCTCAGTTCGATGCACGTCCTTAGCGCCATCAACATCTCGAAGGGTCTTTCATCAACTGCTCGACTTTATACGGACATCGAGTTGAACGGGTAAGTCTTCAACACCCCCATTGACACGAGAGCATCGGAGTTGTTCGTGTCAGAAGTGGCCGTCAAAAAACTGAAGCTGCCACTACAAAAGACTAACGCCACATTCAAAATGGTGAACGTGAAGTCTATCTCGATCATCCCGTGAAGTCAGGCAAAAATTTGAAGCAGAAGACCCTCTCCGCTATGCAAGTGGCGAAAGGGTTGCATAAACAGGAGCACACCTTTCTGGCTATCGTCATCTTGGAAGATTCGGGGCCCTCCACTCCAAAACCTCCTAAAGTTCTTAAAATCCTTGAGGATTTTGCGGACGTCACGCTCCCAGAGCTCCCAAAGCGGTTGCCTCCGAAGCGTGAAGTGGACTATGTCATTGACTTGGTCCTAGAATCAAAAGCCCCACATGGAGTCCTCTATCGGCTAACTCCTCAAGAACTCGCAGAATTCTGTAACCAACTCACCGAACTATTGGATGCAGGATATGTTCGGCCCTCGAAGTCTCCATATGGCACCCCGGTACTCTTTCAGAAGAAGCACGATGGTTCCCTCCGGATGTGCATCGACTATTGGGCGCTCAACAAGCTTACGGTGAAGAACATGTACCACATTCCCTTAGTGACGGACTTGTTCGATGATAGTGATATTGAGGGGTGTAGTGATAACTTGCTGATTTTGGGGTCAAATTTCATATTCTTCAATTTTTGATTTAACTTCCTAATTCACTTTCTACTGCAAGTATACAAGTCAATTGTAGTCTACCCAAATGTCATATCCACAGTGATTTAAAGCCTAAGACTCCTTAACAATCTAGATTAGCCTTAACTAAAGTCAAAATTCCAAGAAATTGAAGGAAAGTGAAAATCGATTTCTATAAATGGCTAAAATGATAACTATTTTTGAATTTTTGAAAAGTTATCAAAACTGAATTGTAAATGCTAAATTAAGAGCTAAAAGGATTTATCTATCAATGAGGAAGGTTCTCCTAGAAGTTGGGGTTCATCTGATTTAATTATGGATGGAATGGAACAAGTTATCAATATGTATCACTTCTAATTCAACTTAGAAATGGGCTATTATCACAGCATAATAAATCAGGACTAATTATCATATTTTCATATGATTGATTAGCTAAGTTGGATTAGAAGAGGTCCTGACTGAAATCAAGTTAACATTAAGATCAAGATCAAGTCCCTTGCTGATTTTTGACAATTTAGTGAAGTCTGAAATGATAATAATCAATTTCACTTTGAAAATGAGGAGAATACTTCAATCAACTAAACAGGGATGAAATCTATCCAACATTAGTGCAAATGCTCCTTGATTTATCTCTAAATTACAAGAGAATTTTAAATCAGTCTCTCAGCTACAAATTCAAATGAAATCCACATTTTCACTAAAGAGTTAGATAAAATCAGTACATAATTATATATGGGAACTCAACACATGCAATTGCTTCTTGGTCCATCTCTGAACAGCAAGAAAACCTTAAGTATACCTCTCAGTGATTAAATGAAATCAGGGACTTAACAATAACAAGGCAGATTCCACATATTTTAGGAAATCAGCAACTAGAAAATTCAGAAATCAGCACCTAGAAAACATTAGGATTCAACACATGCCATTCATTGGAATTCAGACTTGTCATTGCTCTTTGGTTCATCTCTGAACAACAAAGTATCCCTATGATTCACTTCTCAGTGATTTAATGAGATCAAGGGTTTATAACAGCAAAACAGAATCCAAAGATTCAGGAAATCAGATTTTACAAATCAGAAATCAGCAAGTGAAATGTTTGCAATAATTCAAGTGTTGAAACCTTAGAAACATCATTGCCTCTTGATTCATTTCTGAACAAGAATGAAACCATAAGAAACCTCTCAGTTATCAATTTAATTAGGGCTCCACAATAATAAAAACAGAATTTAACAATTCAAAAATCAGAAATCAAGAAAATCAGAATTCAGAATTCAGGAAATCAGATTTCTAATTGTGGATTGAATCTAGAAACTTAGCATTGGTTTTTGATTCATTTCTGAACAAAGAGTAGATCAAAGGACAACCTCTTAATTGTAAATACAAGTAGGATCTTACAATGATAAGAACAAATTCATATGAGTTCAGAATCCACAAAATCAGAAAATTAGAAATCAGTAAATCAGTGTAGGAATTCAGATTTGTCCATATCCATCCACAATTAAACTAGACTACTACCATATCCTAGGAGAAATGGAATTTAGCTCCTCATTGTTACAAACTTTGATACAAAATAGAGGAGGAAGCAGATACAAAACATCCTTGAATCTGGTATGTCGATAGGAGAAATCAGAATTGCCATCACTTCAGCTCCTCTCCTTGCTTCCTTCCTGCTCAAACCCTTGCAATGGCAGCCCCCCTTTTGCTCTGGGTTTTCCAACTTTTATATGTCTTCTCCACCCTTTGATGCAAATCAGAAGCTTCCATAGTAGTGTGATTGTGTCATCTGTCCAGCTCTGAAATTCCAGCAGAAATCAGCAGCTTTTTGGAGTGGTCCCCCCCCCCCCCACCTTTTTCCAGCTTTTTGCAACTTTATTTTCTCTGCTAGAAGAGATAGAACACCAAACATCAAAGTTCTTGAATGGGATTTTAACAGATAAGGATTAAGACAATGATAAGTATCAGCTAAAACAACAAATGAGATTTGGTGTTGTGCAAGAATGAAAACAAAAATTAGAAATGATAACTTATAAGACCCGGAATGATAACTTGCATCATATCATGAAAATTGTCCAATTAAGGGTGGTTCAAAGCATTGAAGGCATCAAAGGGATTATGGTGGAAGATGAATGAGGTCAGAAATCAAATGTGAATAAGATTTCATAGGAATGATAACTTGGGTGCCAAAAACGATAACTTAATGCCATAAAAATGATAACTTGTCATAAGTTTATTTGTGGTTATTCAAATGTGTTCAAATCAGAGCAGCAAGGAGTTAGGTCAATAATATAGTGGTTGCCTAATGCTTTTATGCAAAATTGACAGCCTTGCCTATCGAAATGACAGTTTTGCCCTTAAAATGATAACTTGGCATTCAAAAAACGATAACCAATGAAATGGAATGATAACTTAGCACAAGTTGAAATATGATCATCCAAATATGAATAATCCATGATGGCATGGGATTTAGGGCAGAATAATCACTGAAAATTAGCTCAATTAAAATAATGATAACTTTGCACATTGGAATGATAACTTGCCCTAAAAATTATAACTTGGCATAGAATTGAAATATTTATGGATTTTAGCAATTCAGAACCTCTATGCACATGAAATTAAGTATAAAATGAGAAAGATCAGCTAGTTATCACAATCCTTGCATTCCAAACATAATTGGCCAAAAGTTAGGCAAAATGAGGGCTCGATATGGGTGAATTGAATATAAAATAGGATAAAAACCTATTGTGATCAGCTAGTGATCATTCGACCAACTTGGCGGTGCAAGATAGTTTACCAAGTTGGATCTTCGTTCGGGCTATTGGCAAGTCCGAATCTCGGAAGATGATGTGCAGAAGACGACATGCGTCACAAGATACGGCTCCTACGAGTTCCTCGTGATGCCTTTCGGCCTCACTAACACCTCGGCGACCTTTTGCACTCTATGAACAAGGTATTGCAACCATTCCTTGACAGATTCATGGTTGTCCACCTCGATGACATTATGATCTATAGCTGCACCTTGGAGGAACATATCAAGCACATTCGACAAGTGTTCGAGGTGTTGCGGCAAAACGAACTCTACGTCAAGCGGGAGAAGTGTGCCTTCGCTCAACCGGAAGTACACTTCTTGGGACATGTCGTCGGAAGTGGCAAGCTGAAGATGGATGACACGAAGATTCGGGCCATCATGAAGTGGGAGCCGCCCAAGCGTGTTTCCGACATACGTTCGTTCATTGGCCTGATGAACTACTATAGGCAGTTCGTTAAGGGTTATTCACATGTGACGACCCCTTTGACGAATCTCCTTCGAAAGAATGTGAAGTGGGAGTGGACGCTGTTATGCCAAAAAGCGTTCGACACCCTCAAGAGGGCCATGACAGAGGAATCGGTGCTCATCCTGCTAGACCACACCAAACCATACAAGGTACAGATAGATACTTCTGACTATGTTATCGGAGGAGTTCTTATGCAGGAGGGGCATCCCATGGCGTTTGATAGTCGCAAACTCAATGACACAGAGCGGCGCTATGCCATTCAGGAGAAGGAGATGACCGCGATGATCCATTGACTTAGAACATGGCGGCACTACCTTCTTGGGTCGCGGTTTCACATCAAGACAGACAATGTCGCGACAAGTTACTTCGAGACGCAGAAGAAGCTCCCGCCGAAGCAAGCAAGATGCAAGATTTTATGGTAGAGTTCGACTACGTCCTAAAGTACAAGCCTGGCAAGACGAATGTCATTGCCGATGCCCTCAGTCGACGTGCGGAATTAGTGATCATGAGCTCATCTCAGGCCGATCTCATCGAGAGGATCAAGAAGGAATTGGAGTCAGATCCCACGGCAAAGAATCTATTCGAGCAAGTAAAAGAGAGAAAGACACGCCGCCTTTGGGTGGAAGATGGGCTGATCTTCACCAAGGAACGTCGCATCTACGTTTCACTTTTCGATAACTTGGGCGCGCTGTCATGCAAGAGTGCCATGACTCAAAGTGGACGGGACATCCGGGCATCCACCACACTTTGGCACTCATTGAAGACAACTACTTCTGGCCAAGGATGGAGGATGATGTTGAAGCTTTTGTGAAGACATACATTGTTTACCAGCAAGTTAAGAACCTCAATTAAACGGCTGACGGACTTCTAGAACCCATGCCTATCCCAGAGCGTTCATGGAAAGATGTCTCCATGGACTTCATTACGGGCCTGCCCAAGTCTGCAGGTACCATCATGGTGGTCGTCAATCGGTTCTCTAAGTATGTCATCTTCGTCGTCGGCTCCGCAAGTTGTCCTGCTACTGAAGCTGCGAAGTTATTCCTGAAGCATGTAGTGAAGTATTGGGGTCTACCGCAAAGCATTGTCAGCGATCGGGATGGGCGATTCATTGGCAACTTCTGGAAGGAATTGTTCAAGAAGATGGGCTCCAACCTGCATTTCTCGACATCACTT
Organism: Pontederia crassipes; assembly: GCA_030549335.1. Taxonomy (NCBI): domain Eukaryota; kingdom Viridiplantae; phylum Streptophyta; class Magnoliopsida; order Commelinales; family Pontederiaceae; genus Pontederia; species Pontederia crassipes. The sequence continues at coordinate 36,290,254 of CM060194.1, forward strand.
CATCCTCAAACCAACGACCAAACTGAGAGGGTGAATTGTATCTTGGAGATCTACTTGCGGCACTATGTGAGTGCCAATCAAAAGGCTGGGCGAAGCTACTTGATATCGCGCAATTCTCCTACAACCTACAATGAAGCGAGTCGACCAATCGGAGTCCCTTCGAAATAGTGATCACACCCCAGGCCGTCGCCACTTTTCATGGTGGCAAGGTCCCTACCGCTCACCACATGGTGAGGGAATGGCATGAGCAGAATGACGTGGCTAGTGCATGTTTACACAAGGCATCAAAGCGCATGAAGAAGTGGGCGGATACCGCCCGACGGGACGTCAACTTTGAAGTCGGAGACTTGGTCTTGTGAAGCTGGTCCAACATCTTCAGCTAAGTGAGAAGAATCTGCACAAGGGTCTTGTTATGCATTACGAGGGTCCGTTCAAAATTCTAAAGAAGATAGATAAGGTGGCCTACAAGTTGGAGCTCCCGTCATAGATGCAGCAACACCCTGTGTTTCATGTCAGCCTGCTCAAGCCTTTTGTAGAAGACCCTGAAGATCCCGGGCGTGGAGTTTCAAACCGCGCCCCGTCGGCCATCCGTTAGCACTTCAATGATCAAGTTAAAGAAGTACTCGCCATCCGCACGAAGAATCGAAAGAAGGAGTATCTTGTTCGAAAGATCGAAAGAAGTACTCGCCCTCCGCACTTCAATGATCGGAAGATCGGACACCGACACAAGTTGGAAGACAGCCGAAAACCTATGGTAGTTCAATCAAAAGATTGAAGAATTCCAAGCTGCAGCTCCAGGGACGTCGCTGACTTGAGCGGGGGAGAATGTCCCGGGGCACGTCGAGTTATCTTACTTCATGTATTTTTTCTTTTTCAACCCACTTTTGTACTTAGTTTATTTTCCAAGTGTGATAGTGACAGTTTTATAATTTTGTACTCTAGAAAAGTGCACCCCCCTAGCTTGTCCTCCACATCACATGTCGTATAGCTACCTCCCGAAATGGTAGGGGAGACCCACTAGTGCTCTCCCGAAGTGTTGTAATCATTCCTATTTGCTCAACAAAGATTTCAAACTTCTCAAAATCTAGCATTGTCCCTCGAACGTGGGGTGGCAACCCACAAGAGCATCCCAAAGCATCCCAAAAACTGTGGCAACCCACAAGAGCGTTCCAAAAACTGTGGCATTCGAAAAGTGGCATAAGCAAACTTTCGCAAAAATGCTCAAAAGAGATTGCCTAGACGTTGGGCACGTCTAGACGCTGTACGGATCGGTCGAGCGAAAAATAATCTCGTGACACATGCACAATAAAAACACAATGCACAATGCCTCTAGAGAACACTCGGATATGAGGGAAAGCTTTAAACTTTATTGATTTCTAAATGTATACAAAAGTCGGCCATAAGCCTCTATTTATACATGTTAGGGTTAGCTCCTCTCAACCTCCCTATTTTATCTTTTCACTAATTAAGGAATCCTCCTCGATCTCCTAATCTGCAAAATCCCCTTTAGACTTTATCTTCTCAGCAAGATTTAAGCCAAATACAATCCTCCTTAGTTCCCCTAACAGCCGACCGAGTTTCCAACTTATCTCTTTCCAACCAACTACCTTCCAATTGTCACCTTTCCTATTATGGATAAATCGTAGGTTGTTAGGATGGTAGTTTCCTTCTTGAAGCTTGCCACCTTTGCTGGGGAAGGACTAAATACCTTTGGACTCCGGCCATCGTTCCATTGTGCACCGCTCTACTGTGCCACGGCCGCCATGCGCGCCCGTCGTGCCACGTATGTCGTCCGTTGCCAAAGTGGGCATAATACCAAACCGAGCATTATGCCACATTGGGCAGGGAAATCATCCCACGAAGCCTGTGTGCCTCGTCCCAAAGTCTTCTTGCTGTCCTGAGAGGCCTCCATGTGTCCCGGGCACGCTTGGGGCACGCCATGGCTGGGGACGGGCATAGAGCGTTTGTCTCGCCATGCGCCCCAGCATCCTGCCTAAGGCGAGGAGTGACAATCCTCTCCACTAAAGGTGTTGCTGGGCACGTTGGGCCTTCCTGTGTAGTCGTCATCTGACCAGACTCATCCCCTTGGCTCCTTCCCGCACCCGAAGGCTCCTTCGCGTCTTCGTAGTACTTCTTGATCATGCTCACATGGAAAACTGGATGAAGTTGTCGCAGTCTTGGGGGAAGCTCCACACTATAGGCCACCTTACTATCCGCTTGGTGATGGTGAAGGGGCCTTCGTACCTCTTCATCAGCCCTTGGTGCAAGTGCTTGAGAGCTTTGAACAGCCACGTCCGTAGCTTCATAAGGAACTTATCCCCTACTTGGAACTCCAAGTGCATTCGCCACTAGTCTGCAAACTTCTTCATCTTCCTCACGGACTTGTCCAGCAATGCTTTGGACTCCTCCACTTTGTCTTGCCATCCTCGAGCGACTTGGTACGTGGTTGGGCACCTCCCAATGTACCTGGCCGTGAGTGCGGCCAGGAAAAATCTCGAAGGCACTCTATTGCATGGCCTCGCCCTTCTGCATAGTTGTAGGAGAATTGAGCCATGTCCAACATCTTCGACCAACCTCTTGATTGGCCATCATGAAGTGCCGGAGATAGATCTCGAGCAAATGATTGGCACTCTTCGTTTGGTCGTCCATCTGCGGGTGGAATGCGGTGGATAAGTGCAACTTCATCCCTAGGAGCTTGAAGAGCTCCCTCCAGAAATGACCTATAAACCGAGGGTCGCGATCACTGACGATGACCTCTAGGATGCCCCATAGCTTGACGACGTTCCTCACAAATAGTTGGGCGACTTCCTTCGTCGAACAATGCTTGGGTGCTGGGATGAATATACCATACTTCGAGAATTTGTCGACCACCACCATGATCGATCCTGCTCCACCTAACTTGGGCAACGCTGAGATAAAGTCCATGATCACCATTTGCCTTGGATGATCCAAGATGGGCAGGGGCTCCAACAACCCTGCTAGCTTTCGCTACTCGACTTTGTTCCGCTGGCATGTGAGTCACGTCCGCACGTACGCATCCACATCCTCCGCTAGAAGGAGTCCTCTGCCATTGACAACGTTCGGGCTGCGTCAACAGGGTGGTCAACCCACTATGAGTCGTGGCAATGTTATATGATCGTCCACCGAAGACCCTCCCATCATGGGACATAGAGTCGACGTCCCACGGTGAAGAGGAGGCCTTCCTCCTTCTAGAATCTCTTGGACTTACCCTCCTCTACAAGTCGCATAAGCTCCACTGCTCTGGAGTTTCAGATTCGCTCCTGGAAAAGTGAGGAGGTCACATTGTTAGTTCTTACCATGAACACATCGCAAACACCCTTCAGGTGCTTGAGCATCTCTGAACACTCCTCTATCTATTGCTACTTCATGTTCCTCCTGAACCAGGAAGTTCTCTCGCACTTTCTGTCACCAACTTTCGTCGAAGGCCATCCATGGATGTCTACGTCCATGAGATGGTCGTTGTTGGCTTCGACCACCCTACTTTTGGCCCTGACTTCAGGAGGACGGATCTGTCATCGGATAGGACCAGGAGAGACTCCTTGGCTTTACTGCGTCCTCACATGGCCAATGTCTGGAGTTTTCGAAATCAACTCTCTTACTTGGGTCCTCCGAGAAATCTCGTTGGAGATGTGGACCACCGCATCCCCAGCATTTGATCCCCTTGCATAGGCGCTTGTTCCTTCTGCCATCCTGGGTGTTGGCCTTCGACCCTCACAAGGCCACCGAACTTAAGGAATTAGGTTTAACCCTGAACATTCGACAACTTTGGACATTCTCCTCGATGTAGGAACATTGTCGTGTGACTTCCTCTTCCATGAGTATCACCCTGTCAAGGAATTTCTTTTCCGCCTTTGCCACTTCTCTAGCTAGCACCCTCTTGAACTTCGCTTCACAGGAGCACATGATCGGAATAAATCTTTCAAGCCTTAGTACTTGAACTATAGTTCTTCAATGGTCTTCTGGAATCACCGAGAGACCTTGTTTTCCGCCAAGTCTTCCGCTGAGCCTTGCCCAAGGCTCTCCTTCGTTGCTATGGCTGCCATCATGCGTGACTTGAGTGTGGCCCTCGTCGTAGGCACCTCATGTCTTGCTCCCTAAAATACTAACCGAAAATCATCCTGAGTTAGTGTTACCTTCTCGAAGATGTCGAGGAAGTCCATGCCTAGGATGAAGCGATGGTCGTCCAACTTGATGACCTTCATATTGAGGGTGCCCTCCCAAGTTCCCACGCGCACTGGAACATCCTTGGCCACCCCAAGGATCGGCTAGGATGCTGCATTCACCATTTTCATGAATCCAAGCTCCTTACTGTACGACACGCCAAAGTGCGCCGCCTCCTGCACCGCGAGGAAGTAGTGAGTCACCCACGTATCAACCAGGGCTGACGTGGTGTGGCAATTCACCATGATTTCTGTGAACACCAGGCCCTCCGTGGCCCTCTTCACTCCTTTGGTCTTCATCGTTCGAGGTCGCGGTCATGGCCGCCAAGCTTGCCTTTTGTCGCACTCCCTCGTATAGTGCATCCCTCATCAGACGTAGCATCAGATGATCTTCTTGTCATCTGCCTTGGATGTATTCGCCACCTTCTTCTCTCCCTTTTCTTGTCACCTTTCTTCGCGATTTGATGTCCCTTCTCATCAACCTTGCCCTTCTCCTTGACTTGCGTGCCAAGGTCATGATTGGCCGCGAACTCCACTAGAGCTTCCTTCATGGTGGTCACCTTTTGCCGCCTGATCTCTTGCGCTGCCTAGGGCTTCAACCCTCGCAAGAAGAAGAAGAGACATGTTAACTCTTTCATCACGCCCGACATCTCCAACATAATTGGTTGGAAACGTTCGATATAGTCCGTAACCGAGATCGTCTGACGCAACATCGTCAGCTTGTTCATGGCATCCTCCTGGGTGTTGCCGAGGTAGAACTGCTTCTTCATTTCTTTCTTGAAGTTGCTCTACGTGTCAATGACGGCCGTGGCCTTCACGATTTCCTCCTCTATGCGCCTCCACCATAGAAGTGCGTCTTCCGCCAGTACCAGATAGCCATGTCGATCTGATCCTTCTCGATCACGATCTTGTTGATCTTGAAGCTCTTCTCCAAGCACCAGAAGTAGTCATCGATGGTTGTCGCCTCCCGGATGCCATTGTACTTCTTTGCAGTGTCGAGCGCGACGACGACGAAGAAGGTTCTCTCGAAGAAGGAGCCGGTGTGTAGAACGTGAGGGCGACTTATCGTGAGGAGGAGAGAGAAGAAAGAAGGGGGAAAGGGTTTGGATTGTGAGTAGGTTAAAGAAAAAAATGGAAAAAATTCGGGCACATGAGATAGAATCGAACAGGCATAATTGGACCAACAATATCAACCATTGATGATGAATCGAACGACCGAGATTATAGGAGCAAGATGCTCCCAACTTCATTAAACCCAAAAACAATTACTTTCTTATATATTATTTTCTTATTATATATAATTATTACTAGAAATAACTACAAATAAATATATTATTATTTTCTTATTATGAGTGGATAGGATTACTTGATTTCAATAAAAAGTATGTTACACTTAATGAAAATTAAAATAAAATAAAGAAAAAAGTGAAAAAATAAAATAATAATATCATAGAATTGATAGAATTTCTAAAACTTAGATTTCGATCCTTTTTGTAATCTAAATTTTGATTATAGGAGCAGGATGCTCTGAACTTCATTAAACCCAAAAAAACTATTTTCTTATATAATTATTTTCTTATTATATATAATTATTACTATAAATAACCACAAATAAATATATTATTATTTTCTTATTATGAGTGGATAGGATTACTTGATTTCAATAAAAATTATGTTACACTTAATGAAAATTAAAATAAAATAAAGAAAAAAGTGAAAAAATAGAATAATAATATCATAGAATTGATAGAATTTCTAAAACTTAGATTTCGATCCTTTTTGTAATCTAAATTTTGATATCGAGATTGTAAATTTTAGATGAAATTATAGGACAATACATTGCTATAATTAAAATTTCTAATTATTTAACTAGGCAAAATAATGGGACGAATTATTTTTTTCGGTAACAATCAAGAAATCAAATTCTTGTCAGGAAAAAATAAGACAGCCAAAATGGATGATAGCAATTATCATTCATCTTTCCTATGACCCATCCTCTAATTGACTTTAGGGAAGGTTCAAATCATCTTTGCGCCTTCGACTACTAGAAAAACGTGGATTACCGACGGTCCGAACCGTCGATAATCAGCCCGAAAATCGTCGGTAACGCAATTACCGACGGTTTTTCAGTCGGAATCGATCCGTCGGAAAAATGCTCGTCGCAAACGGATTTGCGACGGTTGAAAAAAATTCGTCAAAAATATCGACGGTTTTGGCCGTCAGAACAGTCCCCGGCGGTTCGACCCGTCGAAATTTTTCGACGGCTGCAACCATCGAAAAAGTCCCCGGCGATTCGAACCGTCGATATTTCCGACGGTTGCAACCGCCGGAAAAGGCCGGCGGTCCGAACCGTCGATATTTCCGACGGTTGCAACCGCCGAAAAAGGCCGGCGGTCCGAGCCGTCGAAATTTCCGACGGTTGCAACCGTCGGAAAAGGCCGGCGGTCCAAGCCGTCACAACTTTTCGACGGTCCCAACTGTCGAAAGTTTAGACGGGCGTCGCAACCGTTGATCTTTTGACTGTCGCAACCGTCGCAAACAATTTTTTAAATATAAAAAAAATTAGCGGCCGGATCCATCGCCAGGAGGCCGGATCCGGCCCGCCAGGCGGCCGATCCGGCGCCAGGCGGCCGATCCGGCGCCAGGCGGCCGGATCCGGGCGCTGGAGGCCGGAACCGGCCCGCCTGGCGGCCGATCCGGCCGCTGGAGGCTGATCCGACCGCTGGAGGCCGGAACCGGTCGCCTGGCAGCGGATCCGGCCGCCTGGCGACGGATCCGGCCGCCTGGCGGCCGGATTCGGCAGCCTGGCGGCCGGATCCGGCCGACAGCAGAGAGAGAGATGCCGGCGCGGAGCGGGAGAGAGAGAGATACGCCGGCGCGGGAGAGGGTCGCCGGCGTCCGACGCGCGGGAGAGGCCGATCCGATGCTCGCGGCCGGGAGAGGGAGAGAGGAGAGGCGGGAGAGAGAGAGGAGTGGAGGGAGGAGGGAGAGAGAAGAGGGAGGAGGGAAAATATATAAAGGAAAAAAGTGGAAAGAAAGCGGGAAAAGGAAAAAAAAAGCAGGATAACGAAATTTTAATTACCGACGGTTTCGACTGTCGAAAAACATAAATAATAAATATTTTTATTTTATTTAGTTATATATAATATTTATTTTTTATTTTACCGACGGTTTGAACCGTCGGTAATCTTTACCGACGGTCAAAACCGTCGGTAATTGCGACGGTTTGGACCGTCGCTAGTTATATTAATAAAATACTCTCACATATGATATTATTATACATTTACCGACGATTACGACCTTCGAAAATTGCGGCGGATTTTGCGACGGATGGATATCCGTCAAAAATATCGACGTTCCTAATCGTCGAAAAATTAAATAATAATATAATAAATTATATAATTAATTTTTTTATTTTCGACGATCGCAACCGTCGAAAAATCCGTCGAAAAAATTTAATTATAATATTAAAAATATATAATTTAATTTTTTTATTTCCGACGGTCCTAACCGTCGGAAAAGTCGTCGGAAATTGCGACGGATGGATATCCGTCGAAAATATCGACGTTCCTAATCGTCGAAAAATTAAATAATAATATAATAAATTATATAATTAATTTTTTAATTTCTGACGGTCGTGACCGTCGGAAAATCCATCGAAAAAATTTAATAATAATATTAAAAATTTATAATTTAATTTTTTTATTTCCGACGGTCACCGTCGGAAAAGTCGTCGGAAATTACGACGGATGGATATCCGTAAAAAATATCGACGTTCGTAATCATCAAAAAATTAAATAATAATATAAATTATTTCCGACGGTCATAACCGTCGAAAAATCCGTCGGAAACGGAACCGTCGAAAAATCCGTCGCAAATTGCGACGGATTTAGAACCGTCGAAAATTATCCATCGAAAAATCGTGATTTTCTTGTAGTATTCCGGTGTGATTTTTTTTTCAGTGGAGACTCGCACATGACTAAGATTATTACCACCTAACTAATCCGATATTCGGACAAAAAGTTGTAAGAGCATAAATCATAATCAATGTGATGATTCTAAAGATCGAGCTACTATCATCCAGCGACTTCAAGACACAATCTCACTGTCCAAATGCCAACCACTCTTGATTTGCGATATGAAATTTTTAAGGATGTGTAATGTGATTTAATCAGGGTATTGCGTTTTCTAAATCTACAACTCCTTTTCATTAATGTTTATAAAGAAAAGGTGCATGTTCTACGGGTTTCCGGGTACAACTTTGACGATATCCTTGGTACAACATTGTGTAATAGTGCTTCATGAACTAATAGAATAATGTGAGTGAGGAATAGATGCCAACAAATTTGCACCATTTGCTAACTCGAAGGGCTACATTTGGAGTGTGTCAGTTGTGAGCTAATTTAACTGCTTATTCAGAGGAGTAAGAGTAGTTTTTTTTTCTATTCGACAATATTTCTAATTCTTTTTTTTTAGGTTGTCATTTTGTTATAGTAACACCAGAGATAAGATCTTTATTTTTTATTAATAAGATGTATGAAGAACGAGTTAACAGCACAAAATTTCGTTAATGGTTCTTAAATTTTTTTAGTGAATTTCGAGTTGTTACATAAGCTTTCGCTAAAAAAATATTGAAATATTATATGATCGTTACAATTTTACTAATTAGATCTCGATCCATTTATAATATCAATTTTGACATAGAGATGGTAAATTTAAGATGAAATTATAAGATAGTACGATGCTATAATCAAAATTGCTAATTACGTAAATAGACAAAAAAGGGGGGCGAATCGAAATTTGTGCGGGGGCAAAAGAAGGCCAAAAAGATTGATAGCATTTGAAAAGTCAAATTAATAACTCGACGTGCACGTTTCTTTCTTTCAGCCAAAACACTGTTCCCCGCGTTTGATGTAATCTGCTAGCCAAAAATAGGATCTATAGCTCTATGTGCTAATGCAAAATACGACATTTGATTCGTTGGCACTTATGTGATGTTCTACGCCACATAATTAATTAGAGAGAGAGAGAGAGTTGCCGGAATTACAGAAACTTTGGAGGAAAGTTTTTTTTTACCCACTCGGGACCCAATTTCCGTTAATTTGGAGTCGGATATTTTTTTTACGTAATTGACGATTTTAACAAAGGAATCGAGAGCCAATAGCATTCCGGGGATCCTTGGACGAAAGAAATTTAGATAATATTCTTTTTAACTCAATTGTTTTTTCAATCGAAGACAACGTTCAAAATTATTAGCATCGACTAATTTGATGTACAGAAGAATCAAATTTGAGACTACTAATAATGAGCATAACACAACTCCAACTCAAAATCTTATTCCTATTCGGCGAGAATCTTGAATGAGTGAAATAGCACACAACTATACAATTAAATTAAAAAAAAAACAAAGCATATTTTGTCACTTCGGAGACACCAACCATTCGGAGAATATTAACAGGCCCGTGCAGAAGGAGATGACACGCACAAATCAAACGGAGAGATAAAAAGAAATTAGTCATATTCACACGCAGATCAAGATTTGGATATCGTCGTTGAATTAGGAACTCCGTTGAACTGTATCGAGGAATCTTTCGACAGCGGATATGAAATCTTCCATCCTTTCTTCGTGAGGTATGTGGCCGCAGTTCTTGATTACTTCAATCCTGGAACCAGGTATGACCTTCGACAGCCGCTCCGAGTTCCACGATGGTACCAGTCGATCCTTGTCGCCATTGATGATCAGCACTGAAATATATATGCATAGATCGATCGTTAAATTACGTACTACGAGGTGTGCATGCATGCATGAAAGAAAAAAAAGAAGTACCCATATATAATTTATACCTGGGCATGTGATCTGAACAAGTCTTCTGGAGAGCGGTTGTTTAGATGGAGACTCCGTGAGCAGAGCTAAAAGGTACTCTAAAACAGCCTTCTCCCAACCTCTGGATTTCAATGGCTGCATGCAGATTGTGTTAGAACATTGAGCACTTGGCTGTCAAACCGTGTTTGTTTGCTAGGTCTTAGTTCGAAGGTATCTCACCTTAGTGTAACCTTTAATGACGTGGTCTGCCATTTGGCTTGCATCGAACCATGAAGTCTTGACGATCTGTACGCCGAACTTGAGGAATACTAATCTTATCTGTTGATCAGAGAAGGAACTTTGATTAAGACTAACGAGACAATCACGAAGATGCCATAATCATCATATATAACCTTGCAAAACATTGCTAAATCAATTAAGCGAGCAGTTTTGAAGCGTTTTCTTTCTTTCTTTTTTTTTCTGGATGAGCTGCTTACCAGCATTAGAGCAAAATCAGATTTCAGGAACGCCGACAAGGCTTGAGTACAAACAAAAGCAATGAATTTTATCATCCCTTGCAGCAACCTTGAAGCCGCCTCAAAGAGCTGAATCCTCGCAAGGGAACAGTTAATCCAACGTGCAGCGGAATCAGAAAAACCTCCCTCTTCCTTGTTATCCATCTCGTCATCAATATTTCCTTTCACCGTCATCTTATTCTGACTTCTCCTAAATGGCGCGAGTATCGCCGGCGCGACCAGAATCAGGGCGGCGACCTTCTCCGGAGCTTGGAAGTATGTTTCGACGGCAACTAGGCAACCGGCGGAGTGCCTGAGTTAATTATACATGTTGTCGATGGTAAAAGTTTTGGCTTGATGTTTACAGCAAAAGATTTAGATTGGAAGTATGTTTGACGTATAGTACGTACCCTATCAAGATGGACTTGCCATCGTCGCCACCTAACAAGTTCATGAACGAGAGCGTGGTGAGCACGGAGAAGGCCGTGGAATACGGATTTAAAGGCCTGAGGCTCCTTGACGGCGGCGGCGTTGGTCTCGAAGTTATCCCGAAGGCCGGTCGATCGAAGGCGAGGACTTCGGATCCAGTCATCTGCGCCAGAGGCTTCATGACTCCTTCCCAGGAGAAGACCGAGGCACAAAAGCCATGGAAAAGGATCGTCGGCATTTTGGTACACTTCGTCCCTCCACGCTCGCCGGTCCGATGATCCGGTCGGCAAATTTTGTGGTGCACTTGAGCTCCCGCGACCTCGCAGAATAAGCTGTCAGTATCGGCCAGTTCTTTCAGCTCCTCTAACTCTTCGTCGCCGTCCACTGCTAAAGCTCTGTCAGCACGGACGTCCATTGCTGCTGCGGACCATGCAAAAACGAAATCACTAATTTGAAGCAGAAATGGGATGCAGAAAGATAATAAAATTGTCCTTGATCTGAGAACGGAAGGAAGGAAGTAAACAAGGAGCAAACCTTTCATACGTACGTGTGTATAGAAGCGATCGGAGGATGTAGAGATGGCTGGCAACTCACTGGCCAAGGGGGAAATTTAAATAGGGCGGGAAGGTGGTTGAGAAGTCAGACTCGATCGTACACTTGGATTCGTGAACGTTCTTGGGAAGATTCAAAAGAGAGGGGGGGATCTGATCTCTTGACTGCCGCAAACAGTGCATGTGGATGGATTTCGCACAAGATAAACAAGGTACGCTACATGAGAATGCATGCAATGCAACAGAATGTCCACTTGATTCAAAGTTGTCGCCTCAACTAGTAGCAGGACATATAGGTTCAGTCTCAATCCTTTGACAAATGTTAATAGTCGATATTTGATCGTCAGGATAGATTCAATGTTACGCGTACAAGAGAATGCATGCAACAGAAATGTCCACTTGCACTGGCGTGGCGCGAGTTGGAACGTCGATTCTGCTTCTGAGATCGCATCGGGGCTGATCATAAAAAAATTGTTGACTTGCACTATGTGAGCTTGTTTAATTAAGAAGATTGATGGAGCTATGCAGTTCTTTCATAGATACATACATGATTGATTACATTATAAAATGGAGTTACTATTGTTAAGTTTCTTTACAAGGGAAGGAAACCAGAAATTTTCTTCTTATCTAATTTTTTATGTATCAATGTTTCAATTTTTTAAATTTTTTTATAATAATCGAGAAGAAAACTTAATTACAAGGAGTTGTTCAAAACATATAAAATCTTTTTCATTTTTATGGAACTTGGATTTCTCTCATTCAAGCCCTCGAATCCTACCATTCGCTTTCACATGATGCAGTTACTTTGCACTCTTGTTATATGATAACATGAATTAAGGAGTGGTTGGTTTCACTAAAAGGATAAAAATGCTTGGGGTCCTTCCTTTCATTACAAGAATTAACGATGGCAAGACCGTCGATTATTTTGGAAAAAAAGTAAGGAAAGACAATAAATTAACGTGCTGATTATTCGGTTCGTCGTTGTAGTGGGTTCTTCCTTTCATCACATCAATATATGATTTTCGACAATTAACATCTTCTTCTGAAAATCTTGACTATTCTTATCATGATACTGAAGAATCTTATTGTTATTGCTATGTTTGCCGGATTCAGAGACAGAAATTAATAATGGGATCCGAAGGGAACTACCGGGTTGTCTTTGGGATAGCTAAGCCAGTGGAACGCATACAAGCACGACATCTAGCATGCTTTCTTTTTCTTCACAATAGTAGGATCACTATAATCTAATTCCATGTTGTTGATGTTTATACTGATCAATCATTGAATAGAAATTATGATTCATTCATATCAGGCTTCGTACCAAATAACAAAAGAAAAAAAAAGTAAGAAAATAGAAGAAAGCATTCCGAGAGTGTCGTTGTTCTAATTTCACTTGGAGCAATAGTAGTAGTATATATCATAATTGGAACTTCCGAAAAAGACAACTCGAAATTGGAGTTGAATATCAATAAGCCCCAAAGGCAACAAGAGCGTCTGTCATACCCTTAAATTTGCATGCAAAGTTTGACAAAAGAAAAAGTTAAGAATAAAAAAAATTATAAAATAATTAAAAGAAAACAGTGTATGTATAGAATGAGGTTCTTTGCCGTATAAATGAAACTGCAGGACCGCTTATAAACTTCTTTTAATTATATATATATATATATATATTATAAGTAATATGCAATAAAAAATTATACAACTAATGAATCTGAATTGTTGAATGATAATTATATAGTTACGATTAAATTTAAGAAACTAATATTAAATTTAATAGAGGTTGAATCTCAATTATATAATTATCATTTAAAGATCCTAATTTGTTAGTTGTATATTAGTTGTACAAAATGTTATGTGTGTGTGATTGTTTAGTAAATGTGGTTTATCACGGTGGGGTACGATGGGCTTTAATTCTTGCCGACAGTTTTCACAGGTGAAGCGCTAATTTTTGTTATTCTCATAAAATGTAGTGTGTGTTTAATTAATGACAAAATAAATAAGGACAAAATTCCAAATCCTTGACAATATTAATTTCTCGGTTCGGTTCTTTAGAATGATATTAATACAACGTACACTTGTTGATATTAAAGGAGTTTGTTATTGTAAGGATTATATGTTAAGACAAGAACAATTAAGGCTGAAAATGATTAATTATGAAATGACAGTGCCTCTATTAATAAATAAATGATTAGCATTACTTATAAGTTTTCACAATTCCTCAGCTTCTGGGTGCCTTTTAATACATGGAATGTAGTTTTGGTCTTCATCCCATAATAAATTCGACCGTTGAGTTCTATTCAAGCGATCGTGAAGGAGGGAGAATGGTTCACACGTGTTCTTTTTTTTTTTCTTTTACAAGCTGCTAGAGGAGGATGCATGAAGTTATATTCTTGTAGAGGATTCAAAATGATTTTAGTTTTCCTTTTAAATTTGATTGAAAGTCCTACTCGTTCTCACATTTATATTACATAAATTTATATATTCCAATTAGGTTATAATATAATAGCTCCATAGCATAATGATAAAAAAAAGTTTTAACACTTTATTCCACTTTACAATAGATGGACTTAAAGTTTTAGTTAATGTTTTTGCCTTCTTACACCTAAAACAATGTCCAATAAAAAGGATAACATCTAAAATATATTTTATAATTTTGATAATAAATTATTTTAAATTATTATATTTATTAAATCATTGGGGTCTTATTTAATCTAATTACAAAATAGGCTCACTTTTAAACTAATTTACTACTAAGTTGTAAAAAATTTTGCCCTTCTATTTTTTTTTACAACTTGTATATGCAATGATCGTTGAATTGTTTTTTTTAAATATAATAATATATTATATTTATAATCAATTTAAATTTTTTAAAATAAAAGTTTAGATTAGATCCGAGAATTAAATTAAAATTTATATTCTTTTACATAAAAATAAAAATTTAGGTTAGATTCTAGAACAAATTCAAAGTTCATAATTTTTTATGCAAATATAAAAATTTGGACTAAATTTGAAAGTAAAATTAAAGTTCAAACTTGTATACACGATTTATTCCGAGATTAATTATCATTGTGCAAGTGCATGGTAAAAATCCTTATTCCAATTCTACGCATGTGTGCTTGAATACCGGAATATATTAGAACACATGACTTCCTATACAAATCGGGATATCTTTATTTGAAAATAATGGATTAAAATTAGATACGTATATTTCTATTCAAGAATATTTACTTTACGAAGTACATAAAAAAGAAAAAAGAACGGTTAAACCGCTTTAATCCCACTCAATTCATTCAAATTAGGTTTGGATGGAATGGAAGGAAAAAAAATCCGAATAAAGATGAAATAACATATAACCATGCATCCATATCTGAACCCTCATGCATCCGACACGTGACGAGCATTCCATTCGAGACAGAGAACGCAGCCTTGGTGGTCCTTTTTCTTAATCCATCTTATGTACTTTATAAGAATTAAGACACACCAGTGTATAAATCACCACGTGATTGATTATATAAGCTGAACTCCTCACCATTTTGATTTATCAGTATTGTTAAAATATCCGTACGAGATATATTATCCATCAGACATCCGTGATAAATTTAAGATCACGTAAAATTTTATTAAATAAAAATTAGAAAAGAATTACGAATCAGATTATTAATAAATGCATTTGAGAAAATATATAACATTTTTTATGTCGGCCCGAATAAAATATATATCATTTGATTCATGAATCACTATTGGATGCTAATTTAGAGCATGTGTGGTTTAAGATGGGAAGGAACGACAAAGAACGGAAAAGAAAAGAACGTAAAAAAATGTAAGAATGAATGTAAATAGTTATTCATGTTTGATTAGTATCATTAAATAAAAGGAAAAAAAATAAATGTTAAAT
The DNA here is from genome assembly GCA_030549335.1 of Pontederia crassipes. Classification (NCBI taxonomy): domain Eukaryota; kingdom Viridiplantae; phylum Streptophyta; class Magnoliopsida; order Commelinales; family Pontederiaceae; genus Pontederia; species Pontederia crassipes. The sequence goes on from CM060194.1 coordinate 36,305,628, forward strand.
AATTATTTTATTTAGATTATTTTATTCTTTTTATATATAATTATATGTTTAATTTATTTGGTCAAAGATGCAAACAAATATTAAATACCATTTTTCCATTCTTTTCATCCTGATTTAAAGATGAAAAAAAAATTAAAGATTGGAAGAGGAAGAAGAGTATTTTTCTCATCATTTCTCTTCAACTTAAACTCATCCAAACAAAAAGAAGGAATTCTCTTTTTTTTCTTCCTCTTCTTTACCCTTCTTTTACCCAATGAAACATACCCTTAACTCTCACATATATACATATCCTAGTCGTATATTGTTAACATTATTTAAAATTTATCATAAGAATGTCTTCGATTTCGAGAAAATCTATCACGATGAAGCACACCGTACCAAATGATTATATCAAATTAATTGAATTCAAACAGTCGACCAACCTTGGATTTATATAGAGTGCGCATACTACTTTTCAAACAATGGGGGTTGCCAACCAAAAAAAACATTATATAAAATTTAATTACTAATTAAAATGTTCGATCCAGCATGTGAATTTTGCGATATGGTACAACTAACAACTAACAAAATAAATGATTATTCCGGAGTCCGGACAACTGCAAGATCCGCCGAATGCAGCCACGGACGGAACATGTTCCATTCCTTGTTAAATTAAGATAATGTTGAGTTAATTAGTTGTGGCGGCTAACTTCATCCTCTGTTGGATTGACAACAACCACAGTCACGGTCACGGTCACGGTCACGGTCACGCTCACTGCCTACGTCAATGAATTTAGCAGTAACTTATGAGGGCCACAAAAAAAGTCAATTAATTTAATGCTCTAGCAAACTTTTTTTCATTTCTGTTCATGTGAATGTTAAAAATAGTGACTCGCGATTCCCCTCGACTTCTAAATTGAGGTCTCAAATTTGATTATCACTTATCATCTCATTTATATATTATTCAATTTACTATTTCATTTATAATAGAGTCAAATGACCTCCCTTTTTTTAAAAAAATATATAAATATATAAATATATATATATATATATATCAAAGTTGAATTGCTATGCCCTTTCACTATATGCATGAGATGTGCCATTTTTTCACAGGGGTTCAAGGTGGCTACAAATATATCATTTGAACTAATTGACATGCACATTAATTAATAAATCATAAAATATCAAAACTTAATACAATAAATAAAATATAGCAAAAATTGAATTACATATAAGTGCATATGTGAAAGGGAAAAAAACTGAAAGCTGAAATAATATAATTACATGAAATGAAATTTCAAAGTACATTATGCGAAATTGAATGTTGAATCACTGCAAACGCTTGGTCCCATTATTATTATTATTTTTAATTTGTTACATGATTAACTTGTATATAACATATATATATTTTTAATGCAATATATCTGAGCCGACACCTCAAATTAGACAATAATTTATTAAAACTTTTAACTATACTATCTATGTAGATAAATAGATAATTTGTATATGCATCCTAACTTTTTCCCCCTGAGTACGCAGCTTGAAGTGATATTATGAAAAAAAAGGAAATGAGAGATACTAATGAATTTAATATTCTCCAAAATTAATGGTACGGTTTAGATAACCTTTTAAATACAAATAGATATTATCGAATTAAAAAACCATTACGAACTTTTGGATGATTTTTTAGAATCCTATTCATTTTATCCTTTATACAACATTCATATTATTTTATCATATGAACTACGTACATCAATCATGTTATATGTTGTAATATCATCATATATAGCTTACATAATTTTGTTAATATGTTTTTACATAATATTTTATTTTAGTTAAGTAAGTTCTTATATATTAGAAGGCTTTTAAAATACAAAAATAATATGTATATATATATATTCTTAATCCTCAAAATTGATGGATTTTATTTAAATATCATCTGAAGGTTTATCGGATCTGGAATGATAGGATAGTTTTTTAACCTTTTTTTATTACAAATATTCTAATGTTGAAACTTGAAAGAATTAATATGTAGTGGATAGCAAGACATGACCATTTTTTTGAAGGTTACAACAATCAATGATTAATAAGTGTATTTATTCCAATTGGATTAATTAATTGCACATAGTCACATCCTGAAATCGTAATCAGTTTTGAATTTTTTGTAAATATGGTGCTAGAATTGTCACTTACTCAGTAATTAGGCCTAAATACATAAAATATTCATGAAATGTTATCAGATGAAAACAAAAGATCCTAATAGTTATCAGCAAAAAAAAAAATTTATCAACCAAAAAAGTCAAAGGTAACAAATATCAACTATTTAATTAAGTCATTATCCATAATTAATTAGAAGATATCCATTACTTGAATAGTTGAATCCCTGATGATATCAAATATAACCGATTTACAGAAAGAAGAACCTATTGCAGAATACGCCTCAATGCATACAAAATTAATAACCCGTTAAGAGTCGTAAAGAATAAAACATGTACATATGCAATGTATTGGAGACGACATATATAATAAGCCAACTTGCTGGTTGCAAACTTGGATCTAATTTGTTCCTTTGACATTGATGACATTATATTATATATTACTATGATTGACTGATTGATTGATAATATAATCTTGTGTACGTTCTTTTTTTTGTCTACATTAATTGCTACGTGAACTATTCAAATTAATTCAGTCGACCTAGGTGAGGTTCATCATTACGAAAAAAATGAAATTTAATTTAATTTAATGCTGTACGGTACGTAATCTCTGATCGATACAAATGATTAAATGCCGTTATTAAGTTGGAGGATGAGAGAGCTGCCAAGTGGCCAGCGAGTCAGAACAGCGGCTATCATTTCATGATCTTTCAAAGATGTTGATAAATTAATCTTCCTTAAATAAAATTTCGAGTCGAAGTGCATGCAAAATATTTTTAACGTTGAAAGCCTCATTTGTCGTTACCATATACGCGATCCGAAATTACCCATGCTAGATTAGTTGAACTAAAAGGTAATCAGTGCACTCAGTAGTGTTTAAGCTGACATCGCTCTCTAAAAACTATATAACACCTTCAAAATCATCTCTCCTATCACGTAGGCAGTCAGGTTGATCCTGAAAGCGTCTGTCTGCTACACTATTGATCATAACATAGACTATTCAACAATTTGTATACGTGACAACAATTGAAATAATAAAATAAGTACGGACTTTTATTGCGAAAGGTGAAAATATACTTTATTGCGGAAGAGTTAGAATATCAAAGGACACTAATCACTTATTGCAGTCACAAGTAAGTGGGCAATGATAATAATATCCAATAAAATATCAACAATGATAACATATTTGATTACAGCGGAAAAGATCATAATAACCTTATGATGTAGAGATGAATTATTCAAATAATGCAATTACAAACGAAAAATATTATTGAGTGCAATGAGTCATGTGCAGCAACCATGAGCATTGCATTATCCATCACTCCTCTCTAGATAAGACTCTCACCTGCAAAATTCCAATTGCAGGGGCATCGAATACTCGTGAGCGAAAACGCCTAGTACAATAGAATCATAGGTTATAAATTAATAATCAAAATATGCTTGAATCAATAACAGATAAACAATGATATATTTTGCAATGGACATATAATCTCTTCTTTCCTCATTATAATCAATACTTTAGTTGCACAAGGCAATGAATCTTCATAACTATATTTCATTCCTTACTCTGTCCATGCTCTACTCTTTTCTATAACTTTGCTTTGTCATTACTATGTCAAACTTTGTACTTTGCTACACATTACTTTGGCATATTTAGCTATAATTTTCAATACATTATTTTTCCATGCTTTGCTATACTTTGCATTGCAACACTTTGCTATGCTTTACTTTATCATGCTTACTGTACTTTACTTTACTATGCTCTATAGTACTGTGTCATACTGTACCATGCTTTACTTTACTATGTTTTACTTTGTCATGCTTTGCTATACTTTTACATAAGGCAATAAATCATTATGTCCATACCTTATTCTATACTATATCCATACTCTATTCTTTTCTGTAACTTTGCTTTGTCTTTACTATACCGTACTCTGTACTTTGTCATACATTACTTTGTCATACTTTGCTATACTTTGCCATACAATACTTTGTTATACATTACTTTGACATGCTTTCCTATATTTTTCAATACATTATTTTTCCATGCTTTGTTATACTTTGCATTGCAATACTTTGCTATGCTTTATTTTATAATGTTTGCTGTACTTTACTTTTCTATGCTCTATAGCACTGTGTCATACTGTACCATGCTTTACTTTACTATGCTTTACTTTGCCATGCTTTGCTATACTTTTACTTTGCTATGCTTTATCATTATGTCCATACCTTATTCTGTACTATATCCATACTCTATTCTTTTCTGTAACTTTGCTTTGTCTTTACTATACCATACTCTGTACTTTGTCATACATTACTTTGCCATACTTTGTTATACTTTATCATACAATTCTTTGCTATGCATTATTGTAGTTTACCATACTATACTTTGTTGTACTATACTTTACTTTACCATGCTTTATCATACTTTACTTTACATACTTTACCATGAGTTATACTACATCTTTTACATTACTATACAGTCCTTGAAGTTCGTTGTCCTATGCGAGCTCGAATTTATTAGGTTAAAATAACAGATGTGCCTTTCTGAATCTCTAAAGCCAGTAAGTCCAAAAAGAAAAAAAGGGTGGGTGTTAATGCCTCACTCAATTCGGAATGTAGGTGGGAGAGAACCTACACCCCAGGAACAGTGGTCAATTAAGAAACCTGTAGATTCACTGTCTCCTCAGTTAGCTACATGTCCCTCTGACTCAATACTATAATCTCTGGGGGAAGAAGTGTGACCAATGCATCATCCTTCCTTCGAGATACAGGCGGGAGAAGACCTGAAATCTCAGGAATAATTATCATTGACCAATAGGTTCGCTGTCTCCTCATCTAACTACCTGCCCCTCTCTATAGAATGCTATGATACCGTCACAGTGAGGCTATTAATACCCACCTCATGACGTTGGCCGTGGTAGGGCTATTAATACCCACCTGTTGGCCTCTGTGATCTGTACTTTGGGGCGGCACATGACAATCCCGTAATTTCATTGCATTGTTAATCATCTGTAGAATTTGGAAATCATGAATCAGAAAAAAAAGGTAAAGTCAAATCCCTCTTCCTGAGTGAGAAAGACCCATTACATTCTGTACTATATTGGACAAGGCCTCAAGTGGGCTTAACAAAAAGTGGGGCCCAACTATGAAGTTTGAATCCAAAAAGGTCATTTATGTCTTTTGTAATAGAGTCCGGACTAGGTAAGGGAAATCCGGTTCGAGTCTTTTGTTTTAGGATCCATGTACGTGACTCGGGCCGAGTTGGGGTTCAACTTGGGCCGGATCAGTATTCATACTTTGAAATTGATTTGTAATTCTCTCTATCCTTGGACTGGTCGACCGCTCCCATTGGCCGGTCGACCATTTTCTTTCACTGATCGATTGACCGTCCATAATGGACCGATCGACCGTCGTCGGTCCGGTCGACCGCTTGCATTGGACTGGTCGACCGCTCTCCTGACGATGTGCGCTGTCGGATCGGTCGACCGATCTTCTTGAATCGATCAACCGTTCTCGATGGCACGCTTGTGCCTTACAAATCCGGTCGACCGTTCTTCTGTTCGGTCGATTGTTCTCATGGGGCCGGTCAACCGATCTTGCAGTCGGTCGATCGATCCTGCGGCTGGAAATAGAGTCGTCCGTCGATTTCTCCTTTTCTGGCCGACTTTCGGTCGTCGGATCACGGCGGTTACAATACAAAAGTTGTAACTTATGGTCTCTAGATCACTATGGCATCATCACACGCATTATATGATCAAAGATTTATCGCCTATGGGGATTAAAAGTCTAAGGTACCTTTTACGATCGTTTTCCGTTCGTCGACGATCCCTACGTCGTCTTCTCTAGCTCCGATGGTTCTTGGCCAATTAGGAGGGTACGGCCGGCCTTCACGAGTGCGCTGGTGGAGGACTGCTATGCGTCGACGTCCGCCGGATCGACCCCTCGTCCCTGCGTGCGCGTGCAGTCCACCGGAGCAGAGGAAGAACAGAGGGCTTATTGTGGTGGCCGGTCCGAGGAGATCCAAGAGAGGAGCATGGGGAATCCTGTGCTACTCTTATAGCCTTTCTCTGGCCGAATCAGAGGAGGAATTGGGGAGCAAATCGGAGTACCAGTCGGGAAGGAAATCTCTCTCTCCATTTATTGTTCATCGTTTCCTTCTTCCTTTTTATTTCAAATCTCTTTCCTTTCTTGCCCTTCCCATGATCTGAATTTGATTTAGCATTTAAATTCTTTCCATGTTTGTGTTGATTCTTGTCAGACGTTACACAATGTGTGTTCGAATTCAAATCCCTTTCTTATTTGGATCCCTCAGCGCTTTAATTATATTTATTTGATATGAATTAAATTCTGAATTCCCTTCCTCTTCTGATCTTTCCTTCTCCTGAATTTAATTTGCGTTTGAATTCTTTCCATATCCATGTTGATGAAATTTACTAGCCGTTATACGTTTCAAATTTTAAATCCTTTCCCCTTTTGTATTCTTCCATGTTTTGATTCTTTTGAACTCCTTCCTTAATTACAATTTAAGTTTGATTCTTGATTTCCTCTCATTAATGTCATTTAATTCCTTGTTTTTGGATTCATTTCCTTCTTTAAGAATTGATTTCAATTAATTTTCAATTTGAATTCCCCCATTAATGACATTGATATCAATTGATTTTCAATTGATTCCTCCATTAAATTCATTGATTTCACGTTCTGATTTCTTTCATTAATTGCATTAAATTTCAATTTTGAATCCTTTTTCCTTATATGGAATTTTGCATACGTTACATTATTACCCCCTTAAAAAAAATTCGTCCTCGAATTTTGATAATAGTTAGGACTTACTAAACTGTCCGGGGAACTTTTCGTGCATATTCGACTCTACCTCCATGTTGCTTCTTTTCCATGGTGATGCTTCCATGTCATCTTGACTAATAATATCTTTTTCTTCCCTTGTTGGTATTCTTGATACTCTAAGATTTGTGTGGACTGCTTCTCTTATGTTAGATTCTTCTTGAAGTTTGGTTTCTCAATTTGGGTCATGTTGGCATAGTCATGCCTATATTATGGAAGATATTGTGTACCTTGATATTGTGTACCCTGACATATGTCGGAGGTAGAGCCAACCTGCATGCTGAGTCTCCGACTATATCTAAAAACTTCGAAAGCACCCACATATGGTTCAACTTTTCTTTCTTACTAAATCGCATCACTTTTTTAATTGATGAAACTTTGAGTAGAACTTGATTGTCAGCCTTGAAAGTGTGCTAGCATCGCCTTTTGTCTGCATAGGCCTTTTATCGACCCTGGGCCGACTTCATCTTTTTACTTACTAGGGGAATAGTCTATACAAAACTTTAACGGAGGACCGAAACGTCCCAAGGTGAGGCACTGAGTCTAATGAAATCTTGTCCAATAACTCCTGAATCTGGGTCTTTAATGCTTTCATTTCTGCCGAAGTAATGTGGTATGGAGCTTTGAAAATTGGAGCTGTACCGGGTATCAACTCAATATGAAAGTCTACCTCCCTCATGGGTGGTAGTCTACTAATGTCTTCTGGAACTCATCCGGAAATTCTTTTACTACTTCTATATCTTATTGAGTCTTGGTAGATACCTCGATCTTGATTACAATTACCAAATATCCTCGGCATCCTAGCCGAAAGAGTCTATGCGCTTTGATAGTGAACACCATGATCTTTGATTCTTTTCGAGTTATGCCTTTGATTATGATTTTGTCTTTACTATGAGTTCCTATGACAACCTTCTTTTACTTGTACAATATCGAAGCATCATGGACGGTTAACTAGTCCATATCCAGTATTACATCATAATCCTTCATAGGTATTTTTTTTTGGAGAATTCCTTTTTCCTTATCTCTATTGGGACATCAGATAAGTACCTAGCAGTGTGTAGAGTTCTTGGTGATGTAAGTATAGTCAAGTCGTGGTCTAAGTTCATGGTAATTAGCCTTAAGGTAATAGCACATCCTACTGACATAGTCAGTGGCTCTAGAATCAAATAAAACTGTAGTGGCCGCTTGGCTATAAGGGGTGTACCTTGAATGACTTCAGCGTCATTCTGTGGAGTGTCTTCTTCCAGGTTGAAAAGTCTTCCTTGAATCAGTTGTTCACCCCGTGGACAATTCACTACTATGTGGCCAATTTCTCTACATCGGAAGTTTGCTCTTATCTTCAGACAACATTTGCCCGCGTGAGTCCTGCCGCAAAAGTTGCACCATACCCGTTCACCAAGTGTAGGTGGCGGTTGTTCTAAATGCTTTTGTTATGAGCCTTGTCTTGTATTCGGTTGTCCTCTCTTGTCTCTATATAGTTCTTGATGGTCCCTTTCCATCATCATAGTTAAGCAAATTGCCTCGTCCAAAGTCTTGCAATTGTCAGGTCTTGTTTGGGTTCAGTCCATCTATGAAGCGTTTGGTTGTATTAAGTTCGTCCATGGTCAACTTTGAATACTTGAATGAATTTGGTCAGATATTGGGACACTGTCATAGTCCCCTGTCCTAGGTTTAGAAATTCTTGCTTCTTAAGATTCTTCTGATAGGCAAGGAAGTAACGTTCCTCAACAATTTGCGGAAGTCCTCCCATGGAATGATCTTGACCTCTAAAAATTCAGTTGTTTTTGTTGCCTTCCACTAGTCCTTGGCATCTTTGGCTAGGGTGTTGGCGACGAACAACACCTTCTTGTTTTCGGTATAATTCAAGAGTTCAAATTTATTTTCAGTGGTCTCTATCCATTGTTTAGCTATATAAATACTTCCTTCGCCATTATAGGTCGGCGGCTTCAACTTCGAGAACTCTTATATTGTGCATGGGGAAGGAGGCTGTCGTTCTTGTTTTTCTTGTCAAGGAGGGGTGTTGTGAATATCCTCCTCATTACGACCATTAGACTCATCATCGGATACGTGCATTCTCTTATGAGGAGGCATCTGTGAAAACTCTTTGTAATCATTTACGGAGTTTCGAGGAATGTGATTCCTAATTCAAAATGGAATTTAGTCATTCATTAATCAAGTCCTTTGGGCAATAATATTTAACAATATCATACTAAAATCCATTACTATAATAAGTTTCTTATTGCAGGAAGTAAACATTCAACTAAGTTCAAGACTAGATGACTTTAATGTCTTTGATTATAATGCGTCATGTGCTACTTATTTGTGTTGAGAAGTTTCTCATGCATCCTTCTTTGAGGTGTCTGCCTCTGCATTCCTTAGAATCCGGGCAAGGCACTACCAGAGGACATGCCCATTCTATTTACAATGGGTGCAATAATCAGGTTCTTCTGTGGACAAGCAACGACGATGTTTGCGAGGCGGCGAACTCTCTGGCTCTAGGTTTCGCAGTTCTGTATATACTTAGACAATATCTTCAGAAGATCCTACTCGTGGTGGAGATATCCTTGATTGGTTACTACCAACACCTTCCTGGTCAGAGTGTTTCAATTCTTTTTGTATTGCGGGAGGGGCAACGTTACATCTGTGACCTTGATCACGACCTTGGTCATGCGCTTGCCTTCGCTCCAGCTCTTAGGGAGTTGGGGCCGAATCGTTTGTTTGCATTCTTTGCTCTCCTCGTACAACTCGCACATTAATACCTCAAGGAGGCATCTATATAACAATGTGACTAAATAAAGAGTATAAATAAGAAATTCATTTGATACTTACTTGAGGAGTGGAGTCGCATATGCTTAGGAAGCTTGCACATGACTGTGACAATGGAATACTATGAACAATAAATGATAATGCATTAATCTATACCCTACTATGACCAATGGGGAGTCAAGAACTTAGGCTCTGATACCAAACTATAACACCCCCAAAATTGCCCCTCCTGTCACGTAGGCAATCATGTTGACCCCGAGAGCACTACACTGCCTGCTACACTATTGGCCATACTATGACATTGACCATTCAACAATTTGTATATGTGGCAACAATTGAAATAATAAAATAAGTACGGACTTTTATTGCGGAAGGTGGAAATATACTTTATTGCGGAAGAGTTGGAATATCAAAGGACACTAAGCACTTATTGCAATCACAAGTAAGTGGGCAATGACAATAATATCCAATAAAATATCGACAATGGTAACATATTTGATTACAGCGGAAAAGACCATAATAATCTTCTGATGTAGAGATGAGTTATTCAAATAATGCAATTACAAACGAAAAAAATTATTGAGTGCAATGAGTCATGTGCAGCAACCTTGAGCACTGTGTTCTTCATCACTCCTCTCTAGATAAGACTCTCACCTGCAAAATCCCAATTGCAGGGGCATCGAATACCCGTGAGCGAAAACGTCCAGTATAATAGAATCATAAACTATAAATTAATAATCAAAACATGCTTGAATCAATAACAGATAAGCAATGACATATTTTGCTATGGACAGATAATCTCTTCTTTCCTCATTATAATCAATACTTTGATTGCACAAGGCAATGAATCTTCATAATTATATTTCATTCCTTACTCTATCCATGCTCTACTATTTTCTATAACTTTGCTTTGTCATTACTATGTCAAACTTTGTACTTTGCTATACATTACTTTGACATACTTTCCTATACTTTCCAATACATTATTTTTTCATGCTTTGTTATACTTTGCATTGCAATACTTTGCTATGTTTTACTTTATCATGCTTACTGTACTTTACTTTACTATGCTTTATAGTACTGTGTCATATTGTACCATGCTTTACTTTACTATGCTTTACTTTGCCATGCTTTGCTATACTTTTACATAAGGCAATGAATCATTATGTTCATACCTTATTCTGTACTATATCCATACTCTATTCTTTTCTGTAACTTTGCTTTGTCTTTACTATACCATACTCTGTATTTTGCCATACATTACTTTGCCATACTTTGTTATAATTTGCCATACAATTCTTTGCTATGCATTACTGTAGTTTACCATACTATACTTTGTTGTACTATACTTTACTTTATCATGCTTTATCGTGCTTTACTTTATATACTTTATCATGAGTTATACTACATCTTTTACATTACTATGCTGTCCTTGAAGTTCGTTGTTCTATGCGAGCTCGACTTTATTAGGTTGAAATGCCAGAGGTGCCTCTCTGAATCTCTTAAGCCAGTAAGCCCAAAAAGAAAAAAATGGGTGGGTGTTAATGCCTCACCCAATTCGAAATGTAGGTGGGAGTGAACCTACACTCCAGAAACAGTGGTCAATTAAGAAACCTATAGGTTCACTATCTTCTCAGTTAACTACATGTCCCTCTGACTCAATACTATAATCTCTGGGGGAAGGAGTATGACCAATGCATCACCCTTCGTTCGAGATACAGGTGGAAGAAGACCTGAAATCTCAGTAACAATGATCATTGAAGACCAGTAGGTTCGGTGTCTCCTCACCTAACTACCTGCTCCTCTCTATACAATGCTATGATACCGTCACAGTTGGGCGATTAATACCCACCTCATGACGTTGGCCGTGGTGGGGCTATTAATACCCATCTGTTGGCCTCTGTGATCTATACTTTGGGGTGACACATGACAATCCCGTAATTTCATCTTTGCTTTACTTACATTGTTAATCATCTGTAGAATTTGGAAATCATGGATCAGAAAAAAAGGTAAAGTCAAATCCCTCTTCCTGAGTGAGAAAGACCCATTACATTCTGTACTATATTGGACAAGGCCTCAAGTGCGCCTAACAAAAAGTGGGGCCCAACTATGAAGTTTGAATCCAAAAAGGTCATTTATGTCTTTTGTAATAGAGTCCGGACTAGGTAAGGGAAATCCGGTTCGAGTTTTTTGTTTTAGGATCCATTTACGTGACTCGGGCCGAGTTGGGGTTCAACTCGGGCTAGATCAGTGTTCGTACTTTGAAATCGATTTGTAATTCTCTCTATCCTTGGACCGGTCGACCGTTTTCTTGCACTGATCGGTCGACCGTCCACAATGGACCGATCGACCGTCATCGGTCCGGTCGACCGCTCGCATTGGACTAGTCGACCGCTCTCCTGACGATGTGCGCTGCCGGATCGGTCGATTGATCTCCTTGAATCGATCGACCGTTCTCGATGGCACGCTTGTGCCTTACAAATCCGGTCGACCGTTCTTCTGTTCGATCGATTGTTCTCATGGGGCCGGTCGACCGATCTTGTAGTCGGTCGACCGATCCTGCGGCTGGAAACAGAGCCGTCCGTCGATTTCTCCTTTTTTGGCCGACTTTCGGTCGTCGGATCACGACGGTTACAATACAAAAGTTGTAACTTATGGTCTCTAGATCACTATGGCATCATCACACGCATTATATGATCAAAGATTTATCGCCTATGGGGATTAAAAGTCTAAGGTACCTTTTTCGATCGTTTTTCGTTCGTCGGCGATTCCTGCATCGTCTTCTCTAGCTCAGATGGTTCTTGGCCGATTAGGAGGGTACGGCCGGCTGAAGGACTGCTATGCGCCGACGTCCGTCGAATTGACCCTTCATCCCTGCGTGTGCGTGCAGTCCGCCAGAGCAGAGGAAGAACAAAGGGCTTATTGTGGTGGCCGATCCAAGGAGATCCAAGAGGGGAGCATGGGGAATCCTGTGCTCCTCTTATAGCCTTTCTCTGGCCAAATTAGAGGAGGAATTGGGGAGCAAATCGGAGGATCAATCGGGAAGAAAATCTCTCTCTCCATTTATTGTTCATCATTTCCTTCTTCCTTTTTATTTCAAATTTCTTTCCTTTCTTGCTCTTCCCATGATCTGAATTTGGTTTAGCATTTAAATTCTTTTCATGTTTGTGTTGATTCTTGTCAGATGTTACACAATGTGTGTTCGAATTCAAATCCCTTTCTTATTTGGATCCCTCAATGCTTTAATTCTATTTATTTGATTTGAATTAAATTATGAATTTCCTTCCTCTTATGATCTTTCCTTCTCCTGAATTTAATTTGCGTTTGAATTCTTTCCATATCCGTGTTGATGAAATTTACCAGCTGTTATACGTTTCGAATTTTAAATCCTTTCCCCTTTTGTATTCTTCCATGTTTTGATTCTTTTGAACTCCTTCCTTAATTACAATTTACGTTTTATTCTTGATTTCCTTTCATTAATGTCATTTAATTCCTTATTTTTGGATTCATTTCCTTCTTTAAGAATTGATTTCAATTAATTTTCAATTTGAATTCCCTGACATTGATATCAATTGATTTTCAATTGATTCCTTCATTAAATTCATTAATTTCACATTTTGATTTCTTTCATTAATTGTATTAAATTTCAATTTTGAATTTTTTTTCCTTATATGAAATTTTGCATATGTTACATTATTACCCGAATACCCAAAAAAAAAAAGATGTTGATAAATTTATTATTTACAATGCTTAGGTCGAGGTCATTAATATTAATGAATGCCATTTTAAACAACTTGATTTAGGTGTAATCATCAAACCGAGATAGTAGCCTAGCCCTAGCCTATAGTGTAGTTGGATATAGTTCTAGTCTAGTCTAGTAGTTTTAGTCTAGTCGACCCCAAAACCATAATGTCTCAAAACATTTCCATACGCTCCTGTTGTTAGAATATGGTTTGAGGTTTCCTCTTCGAGATTATTATTATTATTATAACAAAAATGTGAATAAGAAAAGGAACAAGGTTTCTTCTACAAGAAAATATCTAAATAGATGAACGATCAGCAAATAGCTAATTTTGCAAAATCATAGGTAGCATAAATTTTATACTAAGTGTTTTTTTAAAAAAGATAAACGTACATTATGTCTAATAACTCTACTTTCTGTCCAGATTAATTCTAATTATGCTAATTTTCTTAAAGCAAAATAAGATTATAATTTTCTTTCAGTAATAATTTAGTTAGATTTGAAGCACAAGTTTAAACTAGGTGATAGTTTCGCATTATAATTTAAAACTTTTATTAGATGACTCAATTTGGTGATTTTCAAAATAAAACTAATTAATAACTCAACAACTCGAAAATGTTAACAAATCAAAAAGATATTAGTCTCGGTCGGGAACGGTCCCCTGTTCTAAGATTAGCCGAGCTTCAGTTCTGACACTCAAAATAAAATTAATTAATAGCTTATTTTTCCGAAATCGATGCATGCTCAAATCCTAGTATTCCTCCCCTTTAAATTAGATATATGCTACCAATCCTTGATATGGAAAATAAAGAGAAGAATTACATTTTAATAAGAAATCCGTCAAAATTTGGAATGAGAACTTTCTCTATCCTGCTCTCATACCATTTGATAGTTAATGTAATTTGAATGATAATAGTCTTAATAATTCCAGTCCGACCCCCGTTCGAACTTTCCAAAAACATCAAGTTTAAATACATAAAAGAAAACGAGGCCTTCTCAGTCTGTAATATATTTTTTTTCTGGTATTCTGTGACCATATAATTTTATGTTTATCCAAGAGATGGGCACAAGCACAAGCATGCTTCCACTAAAGAATCTTCTTGTTCAAGCCGCGAACAAATCTTTTCACTTCAATCAACAAACTTTGGAAGCTCAAGCGGCTCATTGTGCTATTTCTACTTGTGTCTCCTACTGATTAATATTCTGCACTTCCTACTGTAGGAATGCAGTCATGTTGCAACTTGAAGTGCTTCCCCACTTTGAGCTCCAAAAACTCTTTGAAGGAATCCATGGACGATGGATAAGAATTCTTCCGCCCTTTCTTCATGGGGAAGATGCCCGCATCTTTTTATCAACTCAAAGTCAGAATTAGGAATGGCCCTCGAAAGGCGTTCGGCGTTCCATGAAGGAACAAGACGGTCAGTGTCCCCAGTAACGATCAGCACTGGAATAGACAGAAAATTAATGAAATTAGCTGTTAGGCATGAGAAATAAAACTCATGTCTAAATTCACATGATAGGTGTGATGGGAAGTTGCTTAAATTGGAAATAGGGAGTTTATCCTAAAACCAAATGAAGTAAATTAAAAACACATCACAAATGCACAAGCAATCTGAAAGCAGACTACTGTTCGTGATCATATTGCTCAAGCTACTTCATCGACTAAGAGAATCCATGAGGTTTAAGTAGATTGCAGTTTCACCAAAATACTTCGACAGATCAAGCATTTGACTGGAAACTTATATGCTTAACATTGAATAAGCTTAGTTTTTAAGGTTCACCAACTAAGAGAACATGAGGTTTAAATCATTGGCATTTTCCCTAAATCTTGGACAGATCATACATATCGACCACAAATTCATAATATCTAAATATTTTACAAAGGGAATACTAGTTATTAAGGTTTAAGGTTCCTGATCTTTTTGTGGATTAGAATGGAATAACAGTATTCTGAAGCCTAACACCATCAGTAACTGGTGGCAGATAGTTATAGACACCATAAATGTTAAAAACAAATTTAGAAAACACAGAAATACCTATTCAAGTGTTCATGGAACATACATATCAGTTATGTATCTTATAGCCCCAATGTGATTCAAGTTTGTGAGCTGTATGGCGTACGCCATTTAGAGCATTTCACTTTGTTGAATTTCTAAATAACTGGAACCTCATCTAAACAGCTACATATCATGAGAGGAAGAATAAAGCACTATGCAACCTTACCGGGGCATGAAATCTGTGAAAGTCTTTTGGAGACTGGTGGTTTAGATGCAGAATCTGTGAGGAGGGCCAAAGTGTACTCCAGGAGAGCCTTCTCCCAGCCCTTAGTCTTTAGAGGCTGCGAACAAGCACAGCTTTCACATGAAAATTCAATTTTACATGAAAAAAATTATCTTTGAATAGAAGACTGGAAGCTAACCTTTGTGTAACCATTAAGGATATGTTCTGTGACTTGGCTTGCATCAAACCATGCATTTCGAATTCCCACTATGCCAAATTTATCAATTATTGTCCTTACCTGTAAGCAACCCCTAGGCAATCAGACTCTAGTAACTACAAGAAATGTAAGACAACAACAAATAATAAGTGAATGAGAAAACTAAGTTCTTGAGATGAATGTTGCTTCTATTACAATGGATTCTTATTTAAGATTACACTGTGGACATTGTATAAGACAATAGTCAAAAGAGGCCTTCTCTGTTTTACCTCGAGCATCATCAGCATTGTGGATGCTATTGCAGAGTGGGGCAATGAAGGAAGTACCCAAAGTTTCCTTTATTTTAGGGGACAAAGTACCCGAAATGATAAACAATGTAAAGCCAGATAATATTCTATAGTTGGGAAATAACAATGACAAACCAGAAAGTTTATAAACAGTGCTTCAATCCAGGAAGTCAATAAACAGATAAAATATTATATGAGAACTCCAATCAAGATTCAAACTACTTTTCTGATTCAAGAATACCATTCAGAGATAAAAGTGAAACATCAGAATCATTCATGAAGATTCTTACTGATTTCAGTTGGCTAATTGACTAATTAAAGTTCATGCTGCAATATTTAGTTTGATAAGGTCTATCTAATGCTGGCCATAGATATAAGATTGCCACCCATTTTTTTCCAAACTCTTTTGTGGTGCTACCTGAATATATCATTGTCTTTGAAAGTGTTCTAGCTATACAGACATAACACAAATAGGACTTTAACATCAGAACTAGATGTTCATGGTCATATGCATTTCTTTACTGATGCTTGTTAAGGAATCCTCAAAATTATTTTTGGTAAACAATAGATGCTCATCACAACCTACTGGATTTCAACTTGCAGTGAACCCAACATGAATCTGGAGGTATCCTCAAAATTCACAAGTCAAAGTTCACCAACCTAGAGACATCAATCAGAAACTTGGAGACCCAAGTTGGATAGCAGGGAGACAGCTTGAAACCTTACCAAACAATACAGAGAGAAACTCTAAGGAGCAAGCCGAGGCAATAACCCTACAAAGTGGATGCCAGTAGGAAGATCCCCCACAATTAGAAGAAGATAAACTAGAGATGAATCAACTGCTGAAGAAGCTAACGAGAAGTCGGAGGCATGCGAAGAAATTGTGCCCAAGACTTCATCTGAAGAGGATAAGGTTCTAAATCTCTCTTGCCCACAGAGGCACCGAAGGGAGAAATTACACAAGCAATCTCTATTCTTTCTTTTAAATATTTAAACTACACATTAATATTCCTTTTTCTGAAGCAATTGTGCAAGTGCCAACTTATGCTAAACTTTTAAGGGCATAATGACAAACAAAAGAAAGTTGGACGAATCTGACCTGAGGTTATTTTTTTATAAAGGCCTCCTGAGGTTATTGCCAAAGCGTTGTGTAGTTTGTCATCAGAATTACCACAAAAACTCATTGGCCCCAAGAGTTGTACTATTCACTATTCCATTGGAAGATTTTCATGTGCTAATGCTCTTTGTTAGTTAGGTGCAAGAATTAATCCGATGTCCTATTCACTTTTCCCTTCCATTTACTGATTTGATGTTAGAATATGTTTCTGATCATGAATACTATTGGTTTCTAGATGGATATTCTAGCTACAGTGAAGTTGCAGTTGCCCATAAGGATCAAGAGAAGATCATATTCACATATCTGTATGACACTTTTTGCCTATCATTGAATGCCTTTTGGACTGTGCAATGCCTCTGCAACATCCAGAATGCATGATGTTCAATTATATTGACATGAACAAAAAGAACAAGAGATTTCTATGGACAATCTCACAGTTTTTGGGTATTCATTTGGCAGTTGCTTGGTATGTCTTGTCAAGGTACTACAAAGATGTGAATAAACTAACCTAATATGAAATTGAAAAAAATGTCATATTATACTGTAGAAGGTATTGTGCTTCATTACATAACTCGCGCAAAATCATAGAGGTCCACAAAGTCAAGATCAAGGTGATAGCTGCATTTTCCCCACACGCTACTTTAAAGGGAGTTAGAAGTTTTCTTGGGTTTGCAAGCTTTTACAACCATTTTATTAGACTTCCCAAAAATTTAAAAGCCCCTAACTAACCTTCTTTCCAAAGATGTCAAGTTTGATTTCGATTCTAATTGTGTGCATGCCTTTAGTATGCTTAAAAAAGTGTTAAGTTTTGCACCTGCTGTAATCATGCCAGATAGTGTGATAGTGTTGGTGTTGATTTATTGTCAGCAAAAGAAGAAGACATTTCATGTCATATACTACATCAGTTGCACACTCAATCCAACAACAATAACA
Organism: Pontederia crassipes; assembly: GCA_030549335.1. NCBI lineage: Eukaryota > Viridiplantae > Streptophyta > Magnoliopsida > Commelinales > Pontederiaceae > Pontederia > Pontederia crassipes. The sequence continues at coordinate 36,323,887 of CM060194.1, forward strand.
AAGCCTTATCCCACTAGGTGGGGTCGGCTACATGGATCATACGACGCCTCGTTGATCCATATTCATGAGATTCGACAGGATTTTACGCTGACTGTCGGGGCCTAACACAACCCTCCTCCTTTATCCGGGCTTGCACACTCAATCCAGCTCAATTAAATTATGCAACCACAAAGAAGGAATAATTTGTGGTAATTTATGTGTTTGATAAGGCTTTGTTGTTGTTGTTGTTGTTGTTGTATGTGTTTGATAAAATTCAATTGTATGTAATCTCTTCCAAGGTTGTGGTGTACATAGATCATGCAGCAATTCGAAATCTCATGACAAAGGAGGCCAAGCTTAAATTCTTGCAATGGATATTTCACCTTGAATTTGATTTGGAGGTCAAGGAAAAGAAAGGACACAAAAACTTCATGGTAGATCACATTTCTTGTTTTTTTTTTTTTTTGAGGAGAAAAAAGGATGACCACCGGGGTTGTGTTTGTCATCCAACTATATATATCACTATGAAATGGAAATCATTTACAAGTGTGGGCTCTCAAAGGGAGAGAAGCAATAAGATGGAAAGTAAGTACATTTCTTCTTTGGAACTAGCTCCCGAGGAAGATGGCAAAATACATGAACAAATTTCCTCATAAGAGGATGATTACCAGTAAGTCGATATCTAAGGTCAAACTTTTTGACAATTTTCCTTGGTTTGCAAACTTCGCTAAGTATTCTTGCTCAAAGTGGATGCCTAGGGCATGGCCTCACAACAAAAGGTTAAATTCTTCTTTGAACTTAAGCGTTATATGTGGAAAGAACCCTTGCTCTTCAGAATTTGTGCAGATAAGGTGAGATACACCGGAGGAGGTTATCTAAAACATTTTACAACACTGTCATGATTGAGAAGTTGGGGAACCATTTGGGCCTAGCCAGACAATGGTCAAGATCTTGCAATATGGATTTTACTGGCAGATGATCATTAGCATAGGGCTTTTGTCGGGCCTGTTATAAGTGTCAAAGGATGGGTAACATCTTTCATCACAATGAAGCCTTTGAATGGTATTCTTGTCAGTGAAATTATTGATGTCTAGGGAATAGACTCTGTGGAACCCTTTTCCCAAGTCTATGAATAATGTGTACATCCTTATAGTTGTGAACAATGTTGCAAGTTCGACAATCTAAGTAAACTCGTTTTTGTCCGGTAAACTTATATCGTGGAATCGAATTGTAAATTTGTAGAGTTTATGTACCAAATAAATTTCATTTAGGTAATTATTATGCACTTACAAACATATATATATATATGATCCATAAATCACAAATTAATATATTTTACTAATATGAAATAAATATGAAGGTAATCAAAATAAGTACTATCACTTATAACTAATAAATGCTAACTAACTATCAACGATTATGTTTATTAAGATATAAAACTTACAAAAAATAAAAGTAAGTAAAATGGTCGCACTAAAATTTTTAATCATGATATTAATTTCACTTTCAATCACAAATACATTAATCAAATAATTTATTTAAGATTTTCCAAAATTTTATTATATAAAATAAATAATTGTGTGCAATCGTATAAACTCATGTACAATCATATAGACTCTATACGAGTTTATAAGATTCTACGAAATTTTTTAAATTAATATTTATGTAAAATTTAAGAGTCTAAATTATTTAAGAATTTATACTGATTTGATTCATTTTACTTACCTAAACACTTGAACTTGTAAGAGTTTAAGAGTTTGACTCGAGAGTTTAACAACATTGGTTGTGAATAATGTGTAAATCCTTATAGTTGTGAACTATGTGTCCACTTGGGTGGAAGTCATTGTTATCCCCACTAATGATGCTAAAGTAGTGGTCAAGTTTTAAGGAAAAACATTTTTCTCACCATGACAACCTAGAGCAATTGTTAGTGATAATGTTACATATTTTTGCAATAAATTATTTTCTAATCTCTTGAAAAAGTTTGGTGTGAGTTACAAGATCAGCACTTAGCACATTATACGATGCTCAAACCATCCGACAAGCTGAAGTCTCAAATTGAGAACTTAAACTAGTCTTGGAGAAAAATGCCAATGCATCGAAGAGTTGGTCCCTTAAGCTAGATGATGCATCATGGGCATGCATATTAAACACCTATAGGAATGTCACCATATAGATTAGTCTTTGAACAAGCTTGTAATCTCCCAATGAAACTAGAACATATGGCGTCTTGGGCCATCAATTTCCTTAATTTCGATATGCAAGCTCTCGGTGAAGGCAGATTTCTGAAGCTAAACGAACTTGATGAGATCTGGGGTGCAACATATGAAAATGCTAAATTGTACAAAAAGCATGTTAAAAGGATTCATGACGAGAACATCCTAGTCACAGAATTCTTCTAGCCAGCGAGTGCTCTTATACAACAATAGGTTGCAACTTTTTCCAAGCAAGTTGAGTCTAAGACTCTAAGGTGGACAAGACCTCTCGATGTCATCAATGGTTCACCATTTGGAGCTGTAGAAATTGTCTATTTCTGGAGGTAATTCTTTTTAAGTCAATGACAGTGCCTTAAGAACTGCACTGGCAGTAAGGTTGAAAGGAAGGTCATTCAGTACCTCTCTTAAACTCTTGAATGTGTTCACAAATCACAGCCTTAACCCTACCCTCTTTATTTATTTATTTATTTTTGTTTTAGCAGGTCAGTTTCATTTTGGAGTCTAGCTTCGGTTTAGATACAGGATAGTTTTGATTAACTAATTTTTAATTCATTTTCAATTGAAAGTCAATGTTCAGGAAAAAGAAAAAAAATTCAAAGTATGCACATCATTGACTCATTTAGAACACTTCTTTGACATCAAAATACTAAATCCAATAATCCTTCAACATGAATAGATATTAACTACATTGCAAAACTGTGTGTGTACCAAATCTCAAGACTAGAATTGATTCCTGAATAAAATTACCAGTATTATCGCAATTGGAGATCTCAAGAATGCAGATATGGCTTTAGCATAGACGTAAGCAACCATATTTCTTATCCCTTGCAAGATCCTCAAAGCCCAGCCTGCCAGATGCATATAAAGATTCACAATGTTCTTCCAGACCCTCGCAAATGGATTCTGTCTAGACACAGGATTTGAATTGACATCCTCCATATCACTCTTTCTATTTCCACTATCCTCTTCTCTTTTCTGCAAAGCAACAGGTGCAACTATAGCAGGTGCGACCAGAATCAATGCAGCAACCTTCTCAGGAGCTTGGAAGTAAGTTTCAACTGCGACAAGGCAACCAGCCGAGTGCCTGAGGTCCCAATCTCCTTTCAATTTTTCTTTCTTTCAGATATGAATACATGCAAATGTAACTATACAAAGGAGATAAAGAAAAGGTCTGGGAAAGAGAAGAATTTGGCATACCCCATCAGAATGGCTTTCTCAACGCCTAACAAGTTGATGAATGATATCGTTGCTAAAACTGAGAAGGCCATGGAATAAGGATTCAAGGGCCTCGCATCCCCGCTGCCAACTCCAGGCTCCTCAAAGTAACTCGCCCTCGTTGTTAGCCCAAATGCAGGCCTATCGAAGGTGAGGACCTTTGATCCAACGATCCGAGCAAGAGGCTTCATCACTCTGTGCCAAGAGAAAACTGAGGCCCCAAAACCATGCAAAAGAATCATCGGTACCCCAATTCGCTCAACTCCACCATGGGAATCCACTGAAGAAGGCACCTTGTCCATCTCTTCGTCAGCTTCATGGTGGCAAATCTTGTGATGTATGTTAACTCCATTAAGTTCAAAGAAGAAACTATCCGCATCAGCCAATTCCTTCGGCTCTACCAGTCCATCTTGATCCACGCCCGCGACGCTCCTCCGGCGTTTGGTCTGCTTGCTTTCCGAATCCCCAACAAGCTGTTCTGAGCAATTTTCGCCCAAAAATCATCCATTACAACCAAGCGGACCAACTTTTAAGCGACAGACGGAAGTAAGATTCCAACTTTAAGCAAAAATAAGGTAGCAAGATTCTAACTTCGGGCGACATAAGAGTAAAAGATATTCAAGCCAGAGAAAGAAGTGGAATACCTACATTTAAGTACATGAAAGATGGAAGCTTTACCAGGATAGTCTGCGGCGGAGCCGCTAACAGACGCTGCCTTCGGGACGAAGTGCTCGATTCGGCGGCGGTGGCGGCACGTCAATGGAGGGGGTGCGTGGGTAAGCTTGGCGGGGAGACGACGCACCCGGCGAGTGGGGAAGCGCGATGGTTGGAGCACTAAGGGGCGAGAAGACAAGCGGGAGGCAGAAGAGCAGAAGGAGGACATCTCCGAAGGTTGTGGGGGGAAGAAAGAAAGATGCGAAAGAAAGCAGAGACCATTTACACTTGCTGCTGCGGGGGAAGGTTCAATGGAAAAAAAATGTTTTCTTTTTGACCTTTCTTCATCTTCAAAATTCGTACCAACAAAGTCGTGTTCTGAAAGGTAAAATTTTAAGCAAATTTATGATGAATTGGTAATAAAGGTTTCAAATTGGAAACTCGTCGCCTTAGAAAATTTCGTACCGAGTTTCATATATCATCTGCAATTTTAAACAAATATATTGAAAGTTTTATTTGTCATTATTAGGCATATATTTCGAACTTCTAAATAAATTAATTAGTTGATTTCGATGATAGATCCATTTTTAACATTGTATGTCCTGTAGCTAGACTAGTTGAACGGTCCACGTCATTTTCTAAATATCGGGATTGGTAAAAAGAATTAGGTAAATTTAATTAGAGAATAATTATTGCACATGTTTTTCTACTGTTTCTGACCATAAAAAATTTGTTGCACAAAAAATTACTCTTGAGATCGCTTAAAATAGTACGAGTAATGAAATGCTCAGGCAAATGCAGGGACGATGGCACAGGTAATTATCACCCCCCCAACGAACAATGGCAACTTGCAAAACCTGCAGATACCAGGGATGTCGACATAATTGTAAGGTCGCCTGTGAAAGTAGTCGCACGTTCTCAAATTCCTAAAGTTTACCTGAACTCGTTTTAATCTCGTAAAATGGCTCGTAGAACTTATCCATCAAATAAATTTAATTATTAAAAAAATTATTATGCAGTTATAAACTTATCCTCCCAGTTAAAATTTACAATTAATATAATTTACTAATATGAAATAAGTATGAAAATATATTATCACTTACAATTAATAAATGCTAATTAACTATCGACGATAATAAAAATATTGAAACGGTTGCAGTAAATTTTGTAATCATGATATTTAATTTCATTTTCTGTCATAAATATATTGTCAAATAAATTATTTTTCATTTTATAAATTTTTTATTGTATAAATAAACAATTATATGTAATTGTAAAAACTCATATAGATCTTATAAGAATTTATAAAATTTCTAAATTGATATTTATGTAAATTTAAGACTTTAATTCCACTTGCAATTTGATTTGTTTTACTTATGAGTGAGTCCTAAAAATTTGACCCGAGAGTTTCACGATATTTACATGACATTTCTTTTTCTTTTTCTCTAGCTTTATTTTAGGAGGATTGGCATTTTGACTACTTATCATCAAAATAACCGATGAAAGAGTGCCACAAGCTGATGTATGTCCGAAAATAATTATGTTCAATTTTAGGAGGGATCATCAATTTTGTTCGAGTTCAATTGTGTCCAACCGGAGATACCTGAAACTTGAATACCTCCCAGTTAAAATTTGCAGATACATTTAACAAAAAAGAATTCTACTTCTAATAAGTAGTTTGAATTTTCTTGTGGGTGACCAGTTTTACTATATGGTAAGCCTTAGCCTTATTTGTGATAAACAAAAGAATAAAAAATGGAATCGAAGAACAGCATTTATTTTTAGTATGTAAGTTAAGAACATCAAGTCCTCCAAAATATACAAATATTTGAACTTTAACATGAATCGATGGACAATGTTGAGCTCCAACATATGATAAAGAGGCTTAACTCAGATATAACATCAAAACCTAAATCTATCCTTTTTTTTTTCGTATACAATTTTTGCAAGTCAGAAAACATCACCAGTGGCTTGTATCCTTTTCCACTCCTAATTACAAGTAGTTAACGTTTTCATTTTATCATGAAATTGTGCACCTTAGTATTTGTCAGGTTCCGGGAACTGGCTGCTCCTGTTATCTTCTCTTCATTCATAGGATCAAAGTTGCATCTGTAAAATCTATGAGGAAACAAATGAAGAAAAGGTTGCAAAGGATACTACCAGGAAAACCAAGACAACAGCAGCAAAGATAACAAACTGAAAGCCATTGGCTCCAAATTCCAAATATTATTAGAGAATGATTATATTCTCTAAAGAAATGGGGAAAGAGAAACTAATATCACGTCAATATTACTCTCTCAAAAAAAATATCATCATATCAATGTTTCTTGTACTACAGATTAAAAAGGAAAAGACTAACTATTCTGAAAACCGACAAAGTTTGGAGTGAACATTTGAAACTAATAAAAACATGACTAAGCTAATCAGCAAGTTTGCAATTGCAGATAAAACATTTGCACGTATGCAGGAAAAAGTTAAACTCTTATGTTTCCCTTTTTTTCCTTTTCTTCTGAAGCTGTTCTGGTACATGCTTAGCAAGAAAAATAAACGAATTTAAACTGGAAATGTGCAAATAGTTAAAATAAGTGTATCCATATAAAAAAAAAGTTTATAGACAGCAAAGAATTCTTAATTGCTGAGCAATATATACTTCTAACAGAGAAAAGTGAAGATATGATCATTCAAGATACAATTAATATGGATTCTGAAGAAAATAGCTCGTTGTCCTGCTAATAGGTACAACTTCAAAACATTGAAAATACATAGTTGGAATAAGCACACAAATACCTGAATTTAAAATGGAAAATGCGCAAACAATTAAGGCCTAGTTAGCAAATGCGTATTCATATCAAACAGGCTAACTATTGCAGAAAACAATCTGCTGGGGAATATGTACTTTTAATAGAGAAAAGTGAAGATTGGCTCATCCTTCAAACACATTTAAGATGCAGTGGCATCATAATTTGTCAGCAACCAATCATCAGAAACACAACACTTCATCAAGAAAAAGAGAAATAATCTCCTATTTTATTGTCCTTAACATCAACAGCCATAAATAGGATAACAAGGGTTATGCTCTGCAGTCTAATTGGAAAAACACTGAGCAAGATGTGTGTGTGTGTGGGGGTGGGGTGGGGGGGTGGGGGTGGCCAGAAGTCCTTACTTCCAGCAAAAGATATTGAGAAACGCTTAAAACCAGTTATATGGCATCAAACTGTGCAATGCTTGAGCCTTGACTATCAGCATTTTCATGAGATGAATCTTCTCAAAGCTTTTAACGCGAAGGCCATATAAACGAATAGATCTATCACTGGATACTGCTAACCACGGGGAAATTTCTGGGGAAATATTATGATGTATATTTTCAGCTCTTTATGTTCATCTGTGTACCTCTAATATGTCAAGATAATAAAATAAACGTGTCCATTCATGAAAGGGAAACTGCAGGATAAAAGAATAAATTGTGCGCGCTCCACGAGGAAGATGGAACATATGCATAACTCGTGCTACCGAAAATGAGGAAATGCAGCATTACTACTTCCAGTAGAAGGCAACAGCAATTTTTTTTTCAGTTAACTTATCACCAAATTTCATGAACCCAAGTATAACTCAAGAACATTCATCAAATAGAAACCAAATGACAATGACAAGTTAATGGAGAATATAATTAGATAAAAGATAACACGGATCAGCTACAGCTAAAAGTATTCTTCTGGAACTGGATGAAATTACAAGAACCATTAACTTTTAACTGATAATAAATTGAAAACTTATGACTTGAACTTTAAGAAGTTCTCCTAACATAATAGATTCAGTTGCTATATCCCCTTCTCCTTCTATTGGCCTATTAATACAATATGGATCTTAAAGGTCATTACATCCCTTATTATACTGTCTTAATTGGTATGTTTCTGCCACTTCTAACTTTTCAATGAAAAAGAAATCATATTTGTGATATCCAATCACCTTCACATTTCCTTAGAGAAAATCATATTCTTTTAGGCCAATAAATGGAGAATAAGATTATGGAGATATAGAAAGGATGATAAACGACAAGTAGAGAAGAGAAATGGGAAAGAAATCAGAGTATCTACACAAGAGACCAAAAGCCTAGAAGCTGCCAGAGAAGAGTCATTGGATGCTACTGTCCACCTAAAAAAAAGAAAAAAAGGTCCTTTTTCCAAGGGTGTGTTGCCACACTCACAAGTCCTCTTTGGGCGTGGGAGCCCAAGCATGGCCCTACGACCGCAAGCCTGTCAGGGCATCGTGTAAGGCCGCATACTCTATTTGCACAAATCTCGGAAATGATATATGAAAATCCATTTATCTTATAGCAACCAAGATATGATGCAAAGCTCACCGGAAAAAATATGTATGGTATCTTTCTTCAATGTGCCTCCTTTCTAGAGAGAAAATGTACAAATTATGTTAAAACAAACAATTCTTTTCCAAGGAAAAGAAACTATAAAAATAATCAATTGCCTATCGTGTCATTATGTCATTTGCCCATGATATACACTTGCAACTCAAAGTTTGTATACCAAACCCAAACATAACATCCTAGTTTTCATCACTACTATTTTCCATGAACTAATGGTTTTAATTAAAACACATCTTATTTATATATCCAACGTACTTTTTATGTGATGTCCATACAATATTTGTTCACATAATATGTCTAACAGTCTAAGGCACACTGTGCACAATTAGACTCTTGAAAGACATTTAAAATAGCATGAGTAAAGAATGCTATGACACATACAAGTAAAAGAATAAAGGATATAATAGCATATCAATGAAATTGGAGTAGTAGAAACTATCCATGGAAAAAAAAGAATGAGATACATAGGTAAGTGAGCAAATCTCCATTTTTCTGCTACCAGCATTATGCCCTTGTTGTATCTATTAAAATAGGTGCATATATTGGATTGGTGCATTTATTAAAATAGGTTCAACAAATAGGTGCATTTGTTATATTATACCATTGCTAGGTTTACTATTTCCCTCAAGTTGTCCCATAAATATGGGATTTGATTTCGACCTTCCATATTCATCCTTCAAATATGTTTGGGGGTCCAATTCTTGTATATGAGTTGTGTAGGCAAAAAGTAATAGAAAAAATCTACAGCATTTCCACTTGGTATCAGAGCTCTAGGTTTTTTCTGAAATTCATTGTTATTGGACAGTTAGGACAGTTGCAGAATATTCATGCCTATTATAGGTTAGATCGAAAAAACTATCTTAAGTGGTTTTAACTCATTCACACAACTGAAAGGAAAGAGAAATATTAGTCATCTCATGAGTACAAGCCCTAAGCAAGAGGATCCTAAAGAGGACTCTATGATCATGACATGGTTGTAGAGTTCTATTATTCCATCAATAAGGGACGTGTGCATCTTGTTTACTACTGCAACGGACATATGGGATACAATGCAGCAAACTTATTCTAGAGCTAGAGATGCAACTTGAGTGTATATGGTTGAAGTGGAAATTTTTGCTGCAAAGCAAGGAAATTATGTCAGTTATTGAATATCCAAATCAACTGATGTTCATGACAAGAGTTGGATCACCTTCTCTCTTTTGCTATATGTACTTTCACATTTTGCTTTTAATATAGTAATAGCTATCATCTTGATTAGTGATCATTTTTTCTGAAAAAAAGGAGATGGATCACTATCGAGACACAAAAAAAAATGCTCATATGATGCAACAATTCTGAAAAAATTATTGACATGATAGAGTTTATTATTTTCTGGAAAATTTGAGATACAAATTCTTGGAAAATCTGATATTCTATGCTTTAATGAAGTAGTGGCTCTAATACGGACCGAAGAAAGTAGAAGAGGTTTCATGTTTCAACCACAGATCTCATTGTTCATCTATGGTGGCTCATGTCACCAATAAATCAGTCACAAATTTGGAGAAGGAACAGCATATGAAGGAAAAATAGTGATCAATACAAACTCGCGAAATACGACAGATTATGGTGTATTTACTGCAAAAAGGTCTCACCACATGTGTGAAAGGTGTTGGGAGCTTCATGGGAATCCACTGAACCAAGAATGGGGCAAAAATGAGGTCAACAAGGAATAATGGACAAGCCCACATTGGTGCAAAAATGCAAAATTTGTCAATGCCAGCACCACAAGAGCCAAATGGTCTCAATCAAGATGAGGTTGATAGGTTTAAATCACTTATTTGTAGCCTTGGAAATTTTGAAATTTTTGTAGGTATCTATTCTGTGGTCATCTACAATAGTTCATGTTTTTTCCCTTTTTTCTGAAAAGAAAAAGGACGACTAGCAAGATAGTAGTCGTCCAAAAGTTTCATTGATAATAGTAAGGATTACAAAAGGTTTGGTAGAAAGGTCAGTGGTTCAAGGCCATGAAACCAAATGACACTACTCTATACCAAAGATTGATTTCTCCGTTCCACGCACCATTAACCACCATCACTCTTGAATCCTAGTTGAGGCCACGGCCATAACAGGCACTGAAAGCAGCTGACAAGAGCCCCAAATCAGTCACAAATTTGGAGAAAGGAACAACATTTGAAGGAAACATAGACTAAATAGTGATAAACAGAAACACCCCACACATGATAGATTATGGTGTCTTTACGGCAAAAGGTTCCACAACATGCGAAAGGTGTTGGGAGCATCATGAGCCAAGAATGGGGCAAAAAATGAGGTCAACAAGGAAATAATGGACAAGCTCACATTGGTGCAACAATGTAGAATGTGTCAATGCCAGCACCACAAAAGCCAAGTGGCCTCAATCAAGATGAGGTCGATAGGTTGAGATCACTTATTTGTAGCCTTGGAATTTTGTAGCTATCTACTCTTTGTTGCATTCAAGTGAGCTTCCATCTTCCATCGAATTAAATGTGTACCTTTTCCAACTCCTGAAAGTTACAAAAACATGTACAAAACAATCATTGTACCATCTTGTAAATTTTGTCATTTAAAGACTTTTCTCCAACACAAAGTCCCTCTTGTAAGCTTAAATATTATTATCATGCCTACCACTTTATAAAAAATCGAAACAAGCTATGAATGTAGAGATAAAAAAGAACAAGACATGAAATTGATGAAGTTACCTAAATGAAAGAAATCAATGGCTTGTAATTGGATGTACATAAATGAATTCTAAAGTAAATGGGTCAACTGAGAGATGCAAGGTTGGTAACCAAGGAATATACTCGAACATATGAAATTGATTATCTAGAAACATGTGCTCCTGCTGCAAAGATGAATATAGTTAGAGTGTTTTTGAAACGAATATAGTTAGAGTGTTGCTATCATTAGTTGCTAATTATGGTTAGGAGTTGCAACAACTTGATGCCAAGAATGTCTTCTTACATGGGAAGTTAGAAGAAGAGATTTATATGAAGGTTCCATTAAGGTATAAAAGAAATTTGATTGCACATACTACTTATAAGTTGGAAAAGACATTATGTGGCCTTACAATCACAAGGGCATGGCTCGAAATATTTGCAAGAGTTTTATTGGCCATGGGATATAAATAAAGCCAAGAGGATCGCACATTATTTATTAAGCACTCTTCTTAGCATAAGTTGATGACATAATAATTACAAGAAATGATATTTAGGAACAATAAGCATTGAGTCAATACTGGGCTAAAGAGCTAAGGCATTCGGGAGCTTGAAATATTCTCTCGAAATGAAAATTGCTCAAGCTAGAAAGGAAACTTTTATCTCTCAACAAAACTATACCACAAATATTCTTAAAGAAATTACAAAATACTGTAGCAGATATGATGCAGGAGCTTTTATTTTAAATTAGTTATTTTAATTAAAGATGGTGTTTTAGTTTATTAGTCATCGTGTGATAGGCATGTGACCTTTTAATTAGTTATAAGGGTCATGATTAGTTATAACGGTCTTGATTAAAAGTGGGTTAATTAAGGGTGGAGATTGATTAGTAGTTTATAACCTCTTGTAACCCTAGTATTAAGACTGCAATAGGGTTTTCAGCCATCATTATCTCTCTTTTATCAAAATTTCATATTTTGTGGTTTTCGCATAAAATTGTTCCTCTATCAATCCTCCTCATCTTCTAACATGATTTCTCATTATTCTTGCTGATTTTCTCTCCTTACTGCATCAAATTGGTATCAGAGCAAAAGATCCTACAAACTATTAGGGTTTTCTTTGTTTTTGAGCCATGGTTGGACATGGTAGACGCCGAGGACGTGGTAAACCTAGGCAGCAAGCAGAGATGGCAGAGATTCGACGAATGATTGAAGATTTGTCGCGAAGTGTTCAAGCCTTGTAGCAACAAGAACGTATGGCAGCCCATATGGAGATTCCGGAAGGCAGACATACTGGAAGGTAGTCTGGAGGATGATACTAATCAAGGGTATTTTGATAATCTCTTTCATGAAGCTGGAGCCGATACAAATTTGGTGCGAGGTCGATTGGAGGATAGGTTGCTTCATGCCCTAGATGAACAGTGGTGGAATTAGGATTGAAGTTACTGATTTCTATGAAAAGATGCATGCTGAAGATTATTTAGATTGGGAAACAAGTATGGAAAATTATTTTGAGTGGAAACCTACGGCAGAAAATAGAAAAGTGCTATTTGTGAAGCTAAAGTTAAAGGGGACAACACTTCAATGGTGGAAGAGAATTGAAGAGCAACGTGAACGACAAGGTAAACAGAAAATTGGCACTTGGAAGCATATGAAGACGAAGCTGCGAAAACAATTCTTACCCGCTGATTATACAATGGATTTATATGAAAAGTTTCATTCTTTGAAATAGCAAAGTATGAATGTTGAAGAGTATACTTCAGAATTTTACAACTTATCAATTCGTGTTGGATTGAATGAAACAAATGAGCAATATCTTGCCGGGCTTAATCAATCTATTAGAAATGAGATGCCTATTGCTCGTGTGTGTACTCTTGAAGATGCCCGACAGCAAGCTTTATTGGCTGAAAAACGAGTGTGACGATACGGAGCACGTAGACCTTTAATGGGGCGCTCAGGAGGCATTATGCAAAAGGGTTCTTATGCTATTGGAAGTACAAAGAATAACACATCTGCACAAGGAACCAGTCAAGGAACGATAAGGGGAAGGCTGTAATGCGTTATGGTGGACAAAATAATTCTGCACCTACGATTTTTAAAGGAAACAACAACACACAAATTCGTTGTTTCACTTGTGGTGAAAAGGGAAATGGTTCTTATGCTTGTTCACAGCGAAGAGTTAATCTAATGGAGTGGCAAGATGAAGAATATGAAGAGCCAGAGCCTATTTATGATCAGTATGTGGATGAAAGTTAAGAAATAAATGTTCTCCCTATTCAAGGAGAATCATTGGTGGTTCGAAGTGTCTTAACTGCCACAACCAATGAAGAAGATTGGAGAAGGCATTAGGAGTGGCACCCGACCCTGTTCGGGGCGGGGGACACTCCCCCCCCCCCCCCCGACCCGTCGACTGGCCCCTGCCCCGACCCGGACCCGAATCCCCGGTTCGGGGGGAATTTTATCCCCCGCCCCGATCCTCGCGGGGATTCGGGGCCCCGCGGGGACCCCAAATTCCGCGGCCCGATCCTAGTTTGGACCGGATTAAACCGAATCGAACCGATAAAAAATCGGGTTGAACCGTATTTGCTGGTTCAGTCAAAAAATTTTATTAATTTTTTTACTAAGAGATAATTTGATAAAAATTATTATTACAAAATTGAAAAATATCCAAGGTGGACTTTCTCCATAAACATTCAATATTGACCCATTAGTCTCCTCATTCATTTATACTTGTCTATTTACTCTCACTTTCCTACTACTATCAATGTGGAACTATTTTTGTACACTCACTTATTCTTTAGGGTGTGGGGATTCGGGGCCCCGCGGGGCGGCGGGGCGACGACAACTCCCCCCCGCCTCGATCTCCGAAAGAGAAAGAGGGTTCGGGGATAATTTTCTCCCCATCCCCGACCCCGCGGGGGAAAAATTCCCTGAGTCCGGGGCGCTGATCGGGATTCCCCGCGGGGCCCCGCAGGGGGCGGGGAATATTGTCATCCTTAGAAGGCATAGTATCTTCAGAACACGTGTTCTTTGTGCAGGAAGGAGTGTGATCTAGTTATAGATGGTGGTAGCATAAAAAATATCATTTCTAAAGATGCAGTAGAGAAGCTGAGATTGGCTATTGAAAAACATCCACATCCTTACAAAATTCGTTGGCTTAAGAAGAGCAATGAAATTCTTGTCACTACTCGATTTTTGGTGCAATTTATTATGGGAGGTAATCTACAAGACGAAGCTTTATGTGATATTTGTGCCTATTGATGTTGGGCATATTCTTGTGGGAAGACCGTGGTTGTATGACCATGACATGGAGAATCACACTAAACCAAACACATATTCTTTTCGTAGGGGTAATAAAAAGTACACCTTACATCCAATGAAGGAGGAAACACACGGTGCTGGTTCATCTAAAAATAATATGATTAATGGTTGTTTGTGTGCTGAGAAGTTTGAATTAGTATGCCAAGAAGTTGGGATTGTTTATGTGTTAGCAAACAAGATAGTTGGAGGCGAACCGTTTGGAGGAATATCCCACCAACCACTTGAAGTTGAGCAAATTTTGAAGAATTTTTCAGATCTGATTACTAGAGATTTACTGCAAGGTTTGCCACCGATGAGAAGTATTCAGCATGCAATTGATTTGGTTCTAGGAGCGTCTTTACCAAATCTGTCAGCTTATAGAATGCCACCTAAACAATGTGATGTGATGCAAGTTTTTTTCCAAGGAGCCAAAATTTTCAAGCTGAGGAGATTGACGCAGGAGCTTTTATTTTAAATTAGTTATTTTAATTAAAGCTAGTGTTTTAGTTTATTAGTCATCGTGTGATAGGCATGTGACCTTTTAATTAATTATAAGGGTCATGATTAGTTATAATGGTCTTGATTAAAAGTGGGTTAATCAAGGGTGGAGATTGATTAGTAGTTTATAACTTCTTGTCACCCAAGTATTTAAGGCTGCCAATAGGGTTTTCAACCGTCATTATCTCTCTTTTATCAAAATTGTAGATTTTTGTGGTTTTCTCATAAACCCTAATTGTTCCTCTATCAATCATTCTCATCTTCTAGCTTGATTTATCATTATTCTTGCTAATTTTCTCTTCTTACTGCATCAAGATAGCAAAATACATCAACGGCTTTTGGAAATTTTTATCTCATACAAGCCCAGATAAAATGCATATGCATTGTGTGACTAGTCAATTTATGCATAACCCAAAGGAAGTTCATTTGCAAATAACTTAGAGTGCTACACTACCTAAAGGGAACTCAGGGATACATCTTATTTGAAAGGGACAAAAATTTGATACTTCCATCATGCATTAATTCCATGTTGATGGATCGCTGTTGATAGAAGGTAAAATTCATGATATTACACATTTCTTGGTGGAAAGCTTGTGACAATGAAGAGTAAAGAACAAAATGTGGTGGTTCATTCAAGTGCAACGGCTAAATTTAAAGGCATGGATCAAGGTATATGTGAACAACCTTGGTTGAAGATCATTCTTCAAGATTTGAAGATTATAATCCCATGAAACTTTATTGTGGCAACAAATCTACAATCACCATTGCTCATAATCAATTACAACATGATCGGATGAAGCGCATTGAAATTGATTTTATCAAAGAGAAATTGGATAGCAGATTGATATGTATACCTTATGTGCCTACACATAGTCAACCTGTTGAGGTTCTTACCAAAAGTTTAAGTAACTCACGTTTTCAAGCTATTGTATTCAAGTTAGAAATGCATAATACTTATTCACCAGCTTGAGGGGGAGTGTGAGAAATCCTAGTTAGAATTAATTAGCTATTTTGGGAAGTTTCCTTTTTCATAATATTATTATATTTACTAGAAACAAGTGCATATAGCTAGGTTTCCTATTTCCAAGGTTGTGCCACAATTATGGAATTTGATTTCAGTCTTTCATATTGTATACTTCCTAATATGTTCGGGTGTACAAGTTTTGTATATGAGTTGTTGCATGGACATAAAATAATAGAAAAGTCTATTACAATTTTTCACAAAAACAGCTTAAATAGTGCAAGCCATCATGATTAATGATGTTCATTCAATTATAGAGAAAATAACAGGTAATTCTCACCACAAAAGAATAAAAAAATCAAAATACAATATTTGCAAAAACCTGCAAATTCTAGGGATGCCCTACCATAAGGTGACTCAAGAAAGAAGTTGCAGCAACCATTCCTTTTGCTAGTCATCTTGTTTTCTAGCATTATTTTAGGAGAGGTGGTATGGGTATCATGTCACAAGTAAAAAAATCAAAATACAATATTTGCAAAAACCTGCAAATTCTAGGGATGCCCTATCATAAGGTGGCTCAAGAAAGAAGTTGCAGCAACCATTCCTTTTGCTAGTCATCTTGTTTTCTAGCATTATTTTAGGAGAGGTGGTATGGGTATCATGTCACAAGTACCACAGTGAGGACTTATCATCCAAATAACTGATGCAATCAACGATAGTTACATCACTCGCCATTTACACAAACCTACGTGCAGTGACAAGCTGACGAATCGTGAAAACAGTTAGGAAGTCACCGCGTCATCTCTGAGCCGCAATCCCACTCATCTCTCATTCCTCTCATCAACCCATGCAATGCTGCATAGATGTCCTTAGTTTTTGGGTGGCCCTTGTCACCAGCAACAAAGGCCTGCACCCCAATTCCTGTAACCTCCACCCAGCTGCACCCTGGCGCCTTCCTAACCCCTTGCTTCCTCATTGCACCCCTCACCTCTGCCAATTTGCCATATCTCCCAGCACCGCCATAAGTGCTCGCTAGAAGTACATAACCCCCACTGCCTAGGGGCTCCATTTCCACCACCTTCTCTGCCGCCTCCGATGCGTGGTCGGTGTTCCCATGTACTCGACATGAGGCTAAGTATGCTTTCCATGCGCCTGCTCCTGCTGCTCCAGCAGCGTCTGCCACACTCCTAGCCTCATTCAGCAATCCTGCTCGGCCCAGCATGTCAGAAACACATGTATAATGCTCTATACCCGGTGTAACACCAAATTTCACCTCCATACTATTTAGCAGCTCTCTCCCCTCATCCAGCAGCCCTGAATGGCTGCAGGCTGATAGGACACTGACAAAGGTTACTTCGTCAGGTGCGACTCTAGAAGCCACCATCTTATCAAAGAGATTCAATGCCTCATGTCCCTGACCATGCATTCCATAGCCATCGATCATTATATTCCATGAGGCCACATCTTTGGCTGGCATCCTATCAAAGACCAATTGTGCTTCTTCAAGAGTTCCACATTTGGCATACATATCAGTAAGTGCATTATACACAAAGACATCATCTTTTACTCTCATCATTCCACTAGCAACCATGTAACCATGTATTTCACGCCCAAGCTGCAATGCTGCTATCTGTGAGCATGCCGGGAGGACAGCAGCAACTGTCACAGCGTCTGGCACCATATCAACAGACCTCATTCGACGGAATAGCTGAAGTGTCCCAGAGTTATCTGCAGAGTACTGGTAGGCACAAATAACTGAGT
Source organism: Pontederia crassipes (assembly GCA_030549335.1). Taxonomy (NCBI): domain Eukaryota; kingdom Viridiplantae; phylum Streptophyta; class Magnoliopsida; order Commelinales; family Pontederiaceae; genus Pontederia; species Pontederia crassipes. The sequence continues at coordinate 36,341,523 of CM060194.1, forward strand.
TCCATGAGAAAACGTCCCTCTCCAGCATTGACTCAAATATCTCCACAGCCTCTTTCAACGCGTGGCACTTTCCATAGAGATCAATTAGCGAGTTGGAGACAGCAATCTCACTGTCATAACCCATCTTTAATACAAAAGCATGCATCCTTTTGCCATTTCTCAAGTCTACCCTCGCGGTGAAGACGGAGAGGATACCTGTGACTGTGAATTTACTAGGAACCAAGCCTTCATTAACCATGCACCGAAGTAATCCAATGAGCGGGCGAACTGCCCCAACTGTGCAAACCCATTCACCATCGCATTCCAAAGCACCACATCCCTTTCAGGAAAATCTGCAAACACCCTCTCGGCCTCATCCAGAAATCCCATCTTGAGGTAAGCATGGACCAAGGCGCTGGCAGTGAACAATTCGATGTCATAACTACATTTGAACAAAGCGGCGTGAAGTCTTCGCACCCCCTCAGCTTCCCCAAGATCTGCACAGGCCTTGAGGGCGCACGGGTACGAGAACTCGTCCGGGAGGACACCGGACTCCAAGTGGAGACGACGGAAGAGGCCGAGGGCGTCAGCTGGGAGGCCATTCGAGGCGAGGGCGGCGATGGCAGCGTTCCAAGCGAAGAGGTTGGGTGCGGGGCAACAGAGGAAGGCGGCGACCGCGTCGAGAGGGCGACCGAGCTTGGAATAGAGGGAGGAAAGGGCGGACGCGGCGAAGGGGGAGACGTGGAGGCCGGCGCGGAGGAGACGCGCGTGGAGCTCTTGGGCTCTCGACAGGTCGCGGCGGGCGGCGCAGAGCTGGAGCTGGGCGACGTAGGCAGGGAGGTGGTGGAGAAAGCGCGGCAGCAGGAGGAAAGCGCCGGTCTTATTCGGGAGGGAGAGGATGGGTTTAAAAATGCGCATGGCTCCCCAAATTGAATGGACTTGGAAGACGCATGACACCAATGTGTTGTTAACTAGCAAGAAACTACGCAAATATAAGGGTGTACGAAAAAAAAACTAAAACTCGAAAATCTAAATACCCGATTAGGGTTGTAAAAAAAAATCGGACAAAGCCTAAAATATATCCAATCCGAAAAAATCGAATTAGAACAAAAATTAGAGTTCTCAATATAATTTAGGATAATTTTTTAATAAATTGAAATTCACTCGTCAAAGTTAGGTGTCCAAAGAAATCTTAGTACGCTCATTTTTTATATAATTAATTCATAAGTTATCAATTTTTAATTATAGATATGATAATTTTATATATAGTTTCATATTTTTTCATCTCTAATTTGGTACTTTAAAATTTTTTTAGTATATTTTATATTTCATTATCAAACTAAATATTTTTATGTTAATTTTAGTTTAGTATATATTTAAAAATATAATTATTCAAAAGTAGAGCCTTAAAGAAATCATTGAAAAAAATTAATCCGCTAAAGAGTGATATTTTAAATTGGTTTTGGATAATATTTTTAATTTAAAAAATTGATAAAAAAATAATGGAAATTTTTTTAAACTAAAAAACCAACTTGACCCGAATTATCACTCGTGGGCATAAAATTTTTAAGTTTTTCCAAATTGACGAATAGGCAGTTTTAAAATTTAAAAAGATCACTCGGGAAGTCCCGCAAAGATCTACATAAATAAAATTATATATACATATATATAATATATATATTACTATACTTTAAATGCTTATAATATAAAATTATTCAATAATAACATAATATATCTCACTATAGATATAGAAATTAATATAAGTCATAAATAGTAATAATAACATATATAATATATGATTTACCACTACAAGAAAATCGAAGAATAGCGACCCAATGAATGAGATGTTACTGCGGCGTTATTGAGTCTCTGGAACATATAGCGACACTTTAGCGTTTAAATAGCGCCGCTAAAATGCGACGCCAGTGGTCGGTGGCTAATGACGTCGCAATAGAGCCAATAAAAGAAGAGACGTCACTAGTGCCAATGGTTGATGCTATCTCGACGTTACGAAGAAGCGTAATATCTGATTAGGAGCAGTAGACAGACATCGCTAAGGAGACGCTAACGTGGTGCGACTTAGGAGACGTTACTTCGGCGCTCAAGAGACGCTACATTATGTGTTAGTTGACGCTATTTCGACGCTTCTAAGAGGCCAACATCATTTTTGTTGCGTCTCCAATGAGACGTTAAGGTGACGCGAAGGAGATGTTAATGTGACGCTAAGGACGATATATTTAATATACAGTTGACTTTTTGGGCGACACTAGGGTGACACTACGATGGCACTAACTGTAGATTTTTTGGACCAATTACAGTCACATTTTTTCCTCTTCCCACACCATACAATTATATAATGCATATAAATGCATTGATATTCATCACAAGCATAATATGAAAGCATCGCAGACACAATATTTAAGATAAGAATATGAAAAGTAATAAACTGAACTAACAAACTATACGTATATCTAATAATAAGTTTATAAGTAACAAAAGTATAGTTTCTATCCATGGTTTGTTTCTATCATAGGTTTGGGAGTTATTGTTATTGTTCCGGAAGTTCGATCCTTACGTGCTCGGTCACTCGCAAGGATTGATTCTGCATCGGGATCAATTCCTTAATCACCTGCAATAGCGGAGTCAACTGCTACGATATCTGTTGCGACATCTACTGTGATATCTGCTCCGATAGCTGCGTCATATTAGGTGCAACGGATGACCTCGGAGCAGATGGGCCGCCTGTATATCCTTCGCTCCTCATAGGTCCTGAGCGGTTGTGCCGAGGTCATGCAAGTATCCTCCTCGTGTCATGCCGGCCATCTCCTTCCAAACAACAAATCCTCTACGAAATAGAAAAATATATACAATCATATAATATATAAATTATATATCAAAATACATGAATCTCTTCCAAAAAACATTACCTAGTAGCAGAATACTCAGATCATCTCCATACTTTTCAGCAATTTTCGCATTATACTCATCCTAAAAAATTTAAACATTGCGCATTTTAAAAATAGTGCATTAACGTCAACAACCAAATGAACATGTGATAAGACTTACCAGAAGTCTACGAGCAGTGGGCGTAACTAAGTCGTTGGTCTTCCGGCTCTTATGCGTGGCCTCGTAGACCATACGAAAGTCCACGATACCACATTATTTTTTCTCTTACAATAAAGTTTCAAATTTTATAAAATAAGTATGAGTTAAAAGTTTGATTAATTGAATTTGTATGTAAATTTCCATGCGCCGTCGATGCTCATTAAATCACATCGATCCCCCTGTGTGAATGTGGACCTCGGGCTTCGAAAGTCGGTTAACTCTTGTCTTTTTCGATTTCCTTTGTCATCATTCATCCATCCTTTATGAATATCAAATATTTAGACTTTCAAAAATTATTAATTTAATAAAAATAATTTAAAAGTAAACGTACTTATCACTTCCTATATAAGGATTTCCAAACCGAGCGTCTAATATACCTTGGGCATCTTTGTGCCTTGCTCCAAACTGAGGCCGGGGACGTGACGACTTTGCGAAATTTGTACAATCAATTTCGGAGGCATTTCATAGGGACCTCCTCAAAAGCTCTCCGAATCGTCCCTAAATTAAGATCCAAATGAAATTGATTTGCCTCCTTAACAATACGTTAAAACTTAGTAATTAAAAAATAATATAAACCAAATTATATAATCAAAATAGAAGATCATACCATAAAGTCTTGAAAGATGTCATCCCGCACTTGAATTGGGACATCTTTCCAGGATCATATCCTTTAGACAAGTGGGAAAAAATGAGAGCACTGACATTCCGCACGATACTAGCAGGTAAGAAAGGGCTCCTGCCAATTACAAAGAAGAATTAATTTTCATTGATAACCAAAACTATAACAAATTTTTTCTACAACTTATTTAACTTATGGTCGAGAAATATTATTCACGATGACCACCCCATTATCGTGTAATCCCTCTTCATTTGTCGAAGAGGAATCATCATCCGGTACAGTTGGAGTAGATTGAGAATGTCCGACATCATCTTCGGGCCCTAATACAAAATAAATCATTAGTGTCATACCAAATTAAACTAGTGATAATTGATATTTGTACAATAATGTTCTCACCTCGAGTGATGTCTATCGCTGCATGATCCGTGACAATCCGCTCGTCAGAATGTGACAAGTCAGGTGCTTATGCTATCGGTGGCGTAACAACTGGCATTGTTAAAAAATTATTAATGTAATTAATTGAGAAATACAATGTCAATAATAATAAATATATCACCTGGAGTAAGATGTCGCTCGCCAACGCTAGAATGTGGTGAAGCATTTGATAATTTCGACGGTGGCGGTAGCGTAACAACTGTCATCATAAAAAAATACATAAGATTTGTCTCCTATTTAAATTTATGGAATATACAGAAAATAACCTGGTGTGACATGTCGATCGTCATCGTGTGATCAAGACATTCCGACTATGTGTCCCGTCGACGGTGGAGCAACTATCACAAGAGCAAAATATTTAGAAAACTCTATTGCCTACTATGTGACACATAGAGTCGACCCACCAATGGATCGCCAACTATGTGACAATTCGGCTACGTGCCCCGTCGGTGGTGAAGAAACTGACATTATTAAAAAATGAATCTAACTATTATAAGCAACTGACAATAAATATATTACCTAGTGGTTATGATGGCTCACTCATATGGAGTGAACACCTAGAAGAGCGAGATGATCCAAATGTTCGACCTCTAGTAACCATGACTGAAAAAAAGTAGCAATCTTGTCTTATTATTGGTAACCATATATAACTAAAAAAAAGTAAGAAGCTCGTGTCATTAGAAGAACTACGGGATTCATTCGCTTGTTTCGTATTCATCATCTTTATCGTCGTCACTATAATCTTGGTTCGAGTCATCGTCAACGAAATTGTCAAAGCTCGCTTCCAAAAGATCATTTGAATTGAATTCTTCTATTGGCTCAGCGTCATCGATCAATTGAATGTTGTCAACTCCATCGACTACATCAATCATCTCATTCACTCTATCTTCTTGATAGTAATCATCCATGGGCACATTATTATATACGGATGATGTTTCATTATCATCTATCATTGTTTCTAACAAGAATAGTCTATTTCTCACTTGCATGACGCCCAACATTCATCATTGATTCTTTTGGATGGATATTTAGTGTAGTACACTTGTTGCACTTGTTCCACCAATACGAAAGAATTGTATGACTGAAGTCTCGATCGAGGGTTAATATCCATCAATTTAAACTTTTGAACGATCCGAACTCCTTTCTCTGAATCGAACCAATGACATTTTAGCACCACGACTTTGTTCAATTTTTATAAATAAGACAATTCTATGATGTCTTCTATAACACCACAGTAATTAAAGTCGTTGTCCCTGTACATGCTTCCTAGAACACATATGCCGCTATTAAAAGTTGAACGTTATCGGCTATATTCTTTTATATGAAACCAATATCCACTGCCTATGACGCCACAGTAGCTAAGAACTTATTTTTCGGGCCATGACCCACATCTCGTATTTTAAAATCTATGACTGAGCCATTAATAACCTATATGAAAAATAACTAAAACTTTATTAAAAGTTACAAACTTAAGTAATAATTACGAGCAATCGGAAAGAATTCTCACTTCACATATCAACTAATTGGCAAAATGCTCCTTCTCTGTGCCACCTCATAAATGATGCAGTTTTTTTTAAAAAGAAATAGTCATTATAATATTGGAACAATGGAAAAGTATCTGAATACTACGTTTGCCACATTTTTTTCGAACTTTAGGGATTCTTTGTCGGCTTGTATATGGGCTCGCCACAAATAGAACAACTCATAAGTGAGTTATTTTCCTTATAATACAACATGCAATGATTACGACATGCATCAATCTTTTGCACTTGTAAAAATGTCTTGGTAACTTTTCTAAAGCTGAAAGCATACTCTTAATAATGGCAAGCATTCAGTCAAAACAACTTTCGCTCATATTAAATTCTGATTTCAAGTTCATTAGTTGTGCCACTGCAGAAAGTGTAGTTCGCTTCACGCATCCATCCCATAAAAGTTCATCTGCTTATTCGAGAAGATTATAAAATTTAGAAGTCGAAAGATTCGGATCTTCTTCAATCGATGTTTCACCAACATTTTCTTCTAACATTGCATCTCGTATCATGCCCCTGTATGGATTGCTCGAGTCACCCACATTGGTATCTACATTAGTTGTCTCTTTAGCCCATCTTTCTTCGCCATGACCATTCAAACTGAAACTCATATCATGGTGCTTTTAGAACAAGTCTTACTATAAGGAGTATGACAAGTAATAATAAGTAATCATGATCAGTGCACTCTAGCTAAACCACAAAACATAACTATAGGGAACAGGATCTGCGCAAGTGCGAGGAAAACATGAATTCATTGGCAACAATTCATTAGTACAAACCCCCAAACAATTAATTTTTTAGAAAAGATAATCAACTCAAGCATAGCATACATAAATGTCACATAGAATTTCCACAAATTCATGAGTACAAGTTTTCGCATATAATTTCCACAAAGACAATATTTAAGCATTCCATGCTTGGCAAATCACGAGCTGTTTTTACATTCTTGAGTTGTTCTTCATCATTGTCATCATATCTGCATGTCCATCACAATTATCTTTTAATAAATATGCATAGAGACTAACAATAAATGATAAACCATGCATGGGCAACCTTAAGAAATATGTTCATGAATTTTGAGTAGCCAACCATCAGAAATATGATCTACATGCCATCTTGGTTGTCTTCATTGTCGGTAGCCTGCAAAATGAGAATTAATTAAAAGTGTTATATAAAGTGACATAAAAAATGTATCATACCTTAATCAAAGGGTATTTATGTTTGTTATATCCACTCTTTCCGCAAGCTCCACAACTTCTCTTCTTGAAATTCTTTTTCGACATGAAAATTTCAACTCCTGATCTAATCCTAGATACATTTCTTGGCCAACCTTTGGATTTGACACGAAGAGGATCACAAATGACAAATTGAGGTTCTTGTATGTTCCAAGAGCTTGCTTGACTTATAGGCATTTCACTAGTACTTGGTTGACTTACATCGATAGATGTATTTGTCATATGAAATTTCGTAAATTTACTTACAAGATCGCCCATCATTGGCTTCCCAAGCTATAAATACTTCCTGGACAATAAACCCATTTCTTGTACTCGCCACGCATTACTTTGCCGAGCCAATTTTTTTAGTGGAGCTATGTCATCATCACTGCAGGATGTAGTGCTCAAGTAGTTTAAACGTGCATTTATTGTCCAATAATGAAGGATATATTGCTTAGGTAAATATTCCACACCTTTTTTGTGAAGAACTATTATGATATGGCTACAAAAAATGTCTTTTTGTTCATTTTTTTTTTGCATGAACACTTTATAAAGATTCTTTCATCATGACTAAACTCTACAATAGTCTTACCTTCATCTACACCTCCTACTAGATAAACTGAGTAGAATGATTTTTCAGCATCCTTAAAAATCTTACCAGCATAAAAATTGAAGGCTTGAGTATATTCTTGTTGAAACTTGCAAAACACACATTGTGTGTAGATCTTTCCCGCTTCGATCTCTAATGGATTATGTGTAAGATAGATAGGATTAGAGTTCATAGTGCGAAAATCTTCTCGTTCTTGAACTCCACGATGGCTTTGAATTACTTTGTCATATTGTTAGACAAAATCTAAAAGTCAAGTATTTGCATTAACAAATCCATAAAAAAAACATTTATGCTTTCTACCCTTTGAGTTGTACGCATGCCTGCAGTGAAAAGATCTTTAAAGTATAGCAAAATCCACTAACTACGCTTATTGTACATCCCCTCTAACCAATGACCATCTGAGATATCAAATTTTCTTTTCAAATAAAACCAACCCTCTTCGAATGCACCTATGCTTGCAGATTCGTATAGCCACTTGTTATATTTTACTTTAAAAGTGTTACGTGCATACAAGTCTTGTAGACGAGTCATTACATTTCTCGCAATGTGCCAAGTGCAAAATATATGACGAGTGTTTGGAAAAACATTTCGTATAGCATTCTCCATGACAATATCTTGATCAGTAATTATGAAAGTTGGATGCTTTCCATTCATGCATTCAGACCATGTAGTGAATAACCAAGTAAATATCTCCTCAGTTTCATTAGCAAGTAGAACACATCCAAATAAACATGATCTCATATGATGATCAATTCCAGTAAATGGAGCAAATGACATTATTAAATTATTGGTTCGATATGTAGTATCAAGTAAAATGACATCCCCAAAGGATAAATAACTATTCCTTGATCGGCCATCAGCTCCCAAAAAATTCATTATAGTTCCACCTTCATCCAACTCTCATCTATAAAAAATATCCGAATCAACACATGCCTTTTTTGTAAAATAAGATATGATATTTAGGCATTCAGATGAGAAGTTTTCTTTTCTTTTTGTTTTGAGATGATTAATACAATCTTGAGCTGTTAGAAAGGGCTCATCAGACATATTAAGTGCTCTAGCTATTCGGGATGGACCCATGCCAAATTTGTGTAGGTTTTCAATACCCTCTTTCGAGGTTGCTGAGATTTTTTTTGAGATCATAAATATTTAACTTTCGAAGGAGTTGTCAAAGAATGACTATGTTCATCGTGAAATTTTCTTATCTCCCACTTGCCATTCTGCTTCTGTGTAACATATAAATGAGCAAGACAACCATCTCTAACTTATCTTGTTTGTTTAAAAATTTTTACAAACCCTTACTTCGCAGACTTATGACCTTCTTTAGAACAAACGAAAGTTCTATTTATAACTTTTCTTGTAGTTGCAGACTTATGTGAAGCACATTTTCTAACAGAGAATCTCGCTAATTTAGCATACATATTATAATAATTATATGCTTCATCATCTGTATCGAATGTCATACCAACTCTAGGTTTGGATATCTCATAGGTTATGACATAATTTGAATTTTGGGATTCAGAAACATTCGCCTCGTCATTACTTTCTCCACCTTCAATAAGACCCTGATTGTCAACTTCTTCAATCAATTCAACATCATCCATTTATACCTGAAAGATAAAAAATTAATTAATTCACAGGTTATGGGAAGAATTGTATTACAAAATTCAATTAAAAAATAATTTCATTCACACGTTCGGTTGCGGGCAACCTCGGCGACAGAGCGGGCGGCGGCGATCGAGCTGGGCGAGAGAGCGATTGGCGGCGGACGATCTCTGTGTGAGATCTGGCATCGATAGTGGACGATATCGGTGCGAGATCGGGTGGCGTAGGTGACGAATAATATCGGCACGAGATCAAGTGACGTCGACGGTGGATGATATCGACACGAGATTGAGTGGCGTCGCTAGCGGACGATATCGCCACCGGATAGGGTGGCGACGGCGGGACCTCGGTGTGAGATCTAGCAGCAGTGGCGAGGGATCTCAGCAAGAGATTGGGTGGCGTTGGCGGCGGACGATATCGACGCGAGATTGGGTGGCGGCGATGAGGGATCTTGGCGTGAGATCTGACGAAGACAATGAGGGATCTCGGCAAGAGATCGGAATGCAGCGGTTGACGATCTCGGGGCGAGATCAGGATGAGAGAGTCGAGAGATATCTGGCAGCATGGGATCTGGACGAGAGATCTAGAGGTGGCAACGAGGAATCTGGACAAGAGATCGGGCGGCAATGGTTGTGGTGGACGTCGATCGATCAATCGGGGAGACAAAGAAGAGAGAGAGGAGAGTGTTGCAAGGTTATTAGAAAAAAGTAAAAAAATGGGCGTAATCTCGACTGTCAATCTTGAATCGGACAACCGAGAGTGTTGAAACAATATCACCCGTCGATGATGGTTCTTGCGGCCGAGATTCAGGTAGCAAAATGCTACCAACTTAAGTTGGTAGCACATGAATTAAATCCTTATTCATGTATGTGCATATAAAATTTTAAGTCTATAGGTATATGTGTATATAATAAAATTGTGTATATATATATGTATGTATATGTCTGTGAGATATTAAGTCACAACAATATGTATATCTATATGTATTATAAGTATATACGTGTATGTATATGTCTATATATGTGCGAGATTAAGTGACAATAACATGTATATGTATATGTATTATAAATATATATATGTATGTATATGTTTATATGTGCGAGATTAAGTGATAATAATATGTATATGCGTACTTATTATATATAGCTATAAGTATATACGTGTATTTATATGTCTATATGTGCCCGATTAAGTGAGTGTAATAAAAAGTCGATTATTGCGGCACTATAAAGACGCTAATGACTCGCTAAAACATATTAGTGACACACTAGCGTCTCATACGTGTTAGCGTCCCAATAAGAAGACGCCCGAGAGACACCAATAGTGACTCTGTAGCGTCGACCACAACTGTGGCTCTATTGTGGCGCTACATAGATGTTATTGAGCCTCCACTACGGCGCTAAAATGGGATAACTTGTAACAAATCATGTCTTTTAAATTAACCATCATAATTTCATGATTAAGAATATAAAAATAATATATGTATAATTAAGATATGATATATATTGTATGTATAAGTAACATATATAATATAGGTAACAAATTATATATTTAGGAACACTTTTATGATGTAGATATATATAAGTAATTATGTAAGAATACATATATATGTTGAAGGTACATATACAATATTTAATTTATTTATTGTTTAAAGTATAGTATAGATAATATATAGGGTTGCGTCAAAATAGATAACATATAGCGATATAAATATAGACGGCGTATATATAGTTATCTATTTCTTAGTTAACATATATAGTTATGAGATGTCAAATAAGTGTTAAAATGATGCTAATTAAGCATTGTATGTGTTACATGTATAGGCAACAATAGGAATATGTCTTCATATTGACGTCTACATAGCGTTGTATTAAATGTGACGCCACATAGCGTCTCCATAGCAAAGCTGCGACGTAGCATTCGACGCGAGAACAACACTAGGTTCTTCCACGCACTTTCACTCCATGACGCGCAATAATAGCGGCTACCTGACGTCCTATGACGCCTTCGTTAACGTCTATTTCTCAAAACCTAAGACAACGCTAATGTGACGTCTATTGACCGACAAGTAGTGTCGCATATTTGAGACTCAATTGATAGGCAAAATGCTATAACGGCGCTTGTGACATCGACTTAGCGTCACCATATTTCGAGACGCTATTTGGCGTCATTAATTGTCAGTTTTCTTGTAGGAGACATTAATTTATGAAATAAAGCACCTCTTTATATTATTAGTCTTTTTTATAAGTATAAAATATATAAAAATATAGAATTTCGAAAAAAACCAATAGATTCTTTATAATTTTAAAAAGTGTGAATATGTAAGGCGGCTTTTTTAAGGGAAAAAAATTACCCAACTCTTATCACTTTCATCTCCAGGCAACATGATGCGCAATTTAAATAATTTTAATATAAAAATTTTCAATTTTATTAATTTTCAATTCTGGTTATTTCAATATTTTGTCCTTCCGAATTGGATCGACCAATTCGACAATCCAAATCAATGGATGGCTCGATTCAATTATTTATTGATTTTTTATAATTTGCTTTTCAATGTTTATTTATTTTAATATGTGTATCATGGTTTATTACTTTACTATTTTTATTCATTTCGTACTATTTTTACTCACCACAAAAGAATAAAAAAATCAAAATACAATATTTGCAAAAACCTGCAAATTCTAGGGATGCCCTACCATAAGGTGACTCAAGAAAGAAGTTGCAGCAACCATTCCTTTTGCTAGTCATCTTGTTTTCTAGCATTATTTTAGGAGAGGTGGTATGGGTATCATGTCACAAGTAAAAAAATCAAAATACAATATTTGCAAAAACCTGCAAATTCTAGGGATGCCCTATCATAAGGTGGCTCAAGAAAGAAGTTGCAGCAACCATTCCTTTTGCTAGTCATCTTGTTTTCTAGCATTATTTTAGGAGAGGTGGTATGGGTATCATGTCACAAGTACCACAGTGAGGACTTATCATCCAAATAACTGATGCAATCAACGATAGTTACATCACTCGCCATTTACACAAACCTACGTGCAGTGACAAGCTGACGAATCGTGAAAACAGTTAGGAAGTCACCGCGTCATCTCTGAGACGCAATCCCACTCATCTCTCATTCCTCTCATCAACCCATGCAATGCTGCATAGATGTCCTTAGTTTTTGGGTGGCCCTTGTCACCAGCAACAAAGGCCTGCACCCCAATTCCTGTAACCTCCACCCAGCTGCACCCTGGCGCCTTCCTAACCCCTTGCTTCCTCATTGCACCCCTCACCTCTGCCAATTTGCCATATCTCCCAGCACCGCCATAAGTGCTCGCTAGAAGTACATAACCCCCACTGCCTAGGGGCTCCATTTCCACCACCTTCTCTGCCGCCTCCGATGCGTGGTCGGTGTTCCCATGTACTCGACATGAGGCTAAGTATGCTTTCCATGCGCCTGCTCCTGCTGCTCCAGCAGCGTCTGCCACACTCCTAGCCTCATTCAGCAATCCTGCTCGGCCCAGCATGTCAGAAACACATGTATAATGCTCTATACCCGGTGTAACACCAAATTTCACCTCCATACTATTTAGCAGCTCTCTCCCCTCATCCAGCAGCCCTGAATGGCTGCAGGCTGATAGGACACTGACAAAGGTTACTTCGTCAGGTGCGACTCTAGAAGCCACCATCTTATCAAAGAGATTCAATGCCTCATGTCCCTGACCATGCATTCCATAGCCATCGATCATTATATTCCATGAGGCCACATCTTTGGCTGGCATCCTATCAAAGACCAATTGTGCTTCTTCAAGAGTTCCACATTTGGCATACATATCAGTAAGTGCATTATACACAAAGACATCATCTTTTACTCTCATCATTCCACTAGCAACCATGTAACCATGTATTTCACGCCCAAGCTGCAATGCTGCTATCTGTGAGCATGCCGGGAGGACAGCAGCAACTGTCACAGCGTCTGGCACCATATCAACAGACCTCATTCGACGGAATAGCTGAAGTGTCCCAGAGTTATCTGCAGAGTACTGGTAGGCACAAATAACTGAGTTCCATGAGAAAACGTCCCTCTCCAGCATTGACTCAAATATCTCCACAGCCTCTTTCAACGCGTGGCACTTTCCATAGAGATCAATTAGCGAGTTGGAGACAGCAATCTCACTGTCATAACCCATCTTTAATACAAAAGCATGCATCCTTTTGCCATTTCTCAAGTCTACCCTCGCGGTGAAGACGGAGAGGATACCTGTGACTGTGAATTTACTAGGAACCAAGCCTTCATTAACCATGCACCGAAGTAATCCAATGAGCGGGCGAACTGCCCCAACTGTGCAAACCCATTCACCATCGCATTCCAAAGCACCACATCCCTTTCAGGAAAATCTGCAAACACCCTCTCGGCCTCATCCAGAAATCCCATCTTGAGGTAAGCATGGACCAAGGCGCTGGCAGTGAACAATTCGATGTCATAACTACATTTGAACAAAGCGGCGTGAAGTCTTCGCACCCCCTCAGCTTCCCCAAGATCTGCACAGGCCTTGAGGGCGCACGGGTACGAGAACTCGTCCGGGAGGACACCGGACTCCAAGTGGAGACGACGGAAGAGGCCGAGGGCGTCAGCTGGGAGGCCATTCGAGGCGAGGGCGGCGATGGCAGCGTTCCAAGCGAAGAGGTTGGGTGCGGGGCAACAGAGGAAGGCGGCGACCGCGTCGAGAGGGCGACCGAGCTTGGAATAGAGGGAGGAAAGGGCGGACGCGGCGAAGGGGGAGACGTGGAGGCCGGCGCGGAGGAGACGCGCGTGGAGCTCTTGGGCTCTCGACAGGTCGCGGCGGGCGGCGCAGAGCTGGAGCTGGGCGACGTAGGCAGGGAGGTGGTGGAGAAAGCGCGGCAGCAGGAGGAAAGCGCCGGTCTTATTCGGGAGGGAGAGGATGGGTTTAAAAATGCGCATGGCTCCCCAAATTGAATGGACTTGGAAGACGCATGACACCAATGTGTTGTTAACTAGCAAGAAACTACGCAAATATAAGGGTGTACGAAAAAAAAACTAAAACTCGAAAATCTAAATACCCGATTAGGGTTGTAAAAAAAAATCGGACAAAGCCTAAAATATATCCAATCCGAAAAAATCGAATTAGAACAAAAATTAGAGTTCTCAATATAATTTAGGATAATTTTTTAATAAATTGAAATTCACTCGTCAAAGTTAGGTGTCCAAAGAAATCTTAGTACGCTCATTTTTTATATAATTAATTCATAAGTTATCAATTTTTAATTATAGATATGATAATTTTATATATAGTTTCATATTTTTTCATCTCTAATTTGGTACTTTAAAATTTTTTTAGTATATTTTATATTTCATTATCAAACTAAATATTTTTATGTTAATTTTAGTTTAGTATATATTTAAAAATATAATTATTCAAAAGTAGAGCCTTAAAGAAATCATTGAAAAAAATTAATCCGCTAAAGAGTGATATTTTAAATTGGTTTTGGATAATATTTTTAATTTAAAAAATTGATAAAAAAATAATGGAAATTTTTTTAAACTAAAAAACCAACTTGACCCGAATTATCACTCGTGGGCATAAAATTTTTAAGTTTTTCCAAATTGACGAATAGGCAGTTTTAAAATTTAAAAAGATCACTCGGGAAGTCCCGCAAAGATCTACATAAATAAAATTATATATACATATATATAATATATATATTACTATACTTTAAATGCTTATAATATAAAATTATTCAATAATAACATAATATATCTCACTATAGATATAGAAATTAATATAAGTCATAAATAGTAATAATAACATATATAATATATGATTTACCACTACAAGAAAATCGAAGAATAGCGACCCAATGAATGAGATGTTACTGCGGCGTTATTGAGTCTCTGGAACATATAGCGACACTTTAGCGTTTAAATAGCGCCGCTAAAATGCGACGCCAGTGGTCGGTGGCTAATGACGTCGCAATAGAGCCAATAAAAGAAGAGACGTCACTAGTGCCAATGGTTGATGCTATCTCGACGTTACGAAGAAGCGTAATATCTGATTAGGAGCAGTAGACAGACATCGCTAAGGAGACGCTAACGTGGTGCGACTTAGGAGACGTTACTTCGGCGCTCAAGAGACGCTACATTATGTGTTAGTTGACGCTATTTCGACGCTTCTAAGAGGCCAACATCATTTTTGTTGCGTCTCCAATGAGACGTTAAGGTGACGCGAAGGAGATGTTAATGTGACGCTAAGGACGATATATTTAATATACAGTTGACTTTTTGGGCGACACTAGGGTGACACTACGATGGCACTAACTGTAGATTTTTTGGACCAATTACAGTCACATTTTTTCCTCTTCCCACACCATACAATTATATAATGCATATAAATGCATTGATATTCATCACAAGCATAATATGAAAGCATCGCAGACACAATATTTAAGATAAGAATATGAAAAGTAATAAACTGAACTAACAAACTATACGTATATCTAATAATAAGTTTATAAGTAACAAAAGTATAGTTTCTATCCATGGTTTGTTTCTATCATAGGTTTGGGAGTTATTGTTATTGTTCCGGAAGTTCGATCCTTACGTGCTCGGTCACTCGCAAGGATTGATTCTGCATCGGGATCAATTCCTTAATCACCTGCAATAGCGGAGTCAACTGCTACGATATCTGTTGCGACATCTACTGTGATATCTGCTCCGATAGCTGCGTCATATCAGGTGCAACGGATGACCTCGGAGCAGATGGGCCGCCTGTATATCCTTCGCTCCTCATAGGTCCTGAGCGGTTGTGCCGAGGTCATGCAAGTATCCTCCTCGTGTCATGCCGGCCATCTCCTTCCAAACAACAAATCCTCTACGAAATAGAAAAATATATACAATCATATAATATATAAATTATATATCAAAATACATGAATCCCTTCCAAAAAACATTACCTAGTAGCAGAATACTCAGATCATCTCCATACTTTTCAGCAATTTTCGCATTATACTCATCCTAAAAAATTTAAACATTGCGCATTTTAAAAATAGTGCACTAACGTCAACAACCAAATGAACATGTGATAAGACTTACCAGAAGTCTACGAGCAGTGGGCGTAACTAAGTCGTTGGTCTTCCGGCTCTTATGCGTGGCCTCGTAGACCATACGAAAGTCCACGATACCACATTATTTTTTCTCTTACAATAAAGTTTCAAATTTTATAAAATAAGTATGAGTTAAAAGTTTGATTAATTGAATTTGTATGTAAATTTCCATGCGCCGTCGATGCTCATTAAATCACATCGATCCCCCTGTGTGAATGTGGACCTCGGGCTTCGAAAGTCGGTTAACTCTTGTCTTTTTCGATTTCCTTTGTCATCATTCATCCATCCTTTATGAATATCAAATATTTAGACTTTCAAAAATTATTAATTTAATAAAAATAATTTAAAAGTAAACGTACTTATCACTTCCTATATAAGGATTTCCAAACCGAGCGTCTAATATACCTTGGGCATCTTTGTGCCTTGCTCCAAACTGAGGCCGGGGACGTGACGACTTTGCGAAATTTGTACAATCAATTTCGGAGGCATTTCATAGGGACCTCCTCAAAAGCTCTCCGAATCGTCCCTAAATTAAGATCCAAATGAAATTGATTTGCCTCCTTAACAATACGTTAAAACTTAGTAATTAAAAAATAATATAAACCAAATTATATAATCAAAATAGAAGATCATACCATAAAGTCTTGAAAGATGTCATCCCGCACTTGAATTGGGACATCTTTCCAGGATCATATCCTTTAGACAAGTGGGAAAAAATGAGAGCACTGACATTCCGCACGATACTAGCAGGTAAGAAAGGGCTCCTGCCAATTACAAAGAAGAATTAATTTTCATTGATAACCAAAACTATAACAAATTTTTTCTACAACTTATTTAACTTATGGTCGAGAAATATTATTCACGATGACCACCCCATTATCGTGTAATCCCTCTTCATTTGTCGAAGAGGAATCATCATCCGGTACAGTTGGAGTAGATTGAGAATGTCCGACATCATCTTCGGGCCCTAATACAAAATAAATCATTAGTGTCATACCAAATTAAACTAGTGATAATTGATATTTGTACAATAATGTTCTCACCTCGAGTGATGTCTATCGCTGCATGATCCGTGACAATCCGCTCGTCAGAATGTGACAAGTCAGGTGCTTATGCTATCGGTGGCGTAACAACTGGCATTGTTAAAAAATTATTAATGTAATTAATTGAGAAATACAATGTCAATAATAATAAATATATCACCTGGAGTAAGATGTCGCTCGCCAACACTAGAATGTGGTGAAGCATTTGATAATTTCGACGGTGGCGGTAGCGTAACAACTGTCATCATAAAAAAATACATAAGATTTGTCTCCTATTTAAATTTATGGAATATACAGAAAATAACCTGGTGTGACATGTCGATCGTCATCGTGTGATCAAGACATTCCGACTATGTGTCCCGTCGACGGTGGAGCAACTATCACAAGAGCAAAATATTTAGAAAACTCTATTGCCTACTATGTGACACATAGAGTCGACCCACCAATGGATCGCCAACTATGTGACAATTCGGCTACGTGCCCCGTCGGTGGTGAAGAAACTGACATTATTAAAAAATGAATCTAACTATTATAAGCAACTGACAATAAATATATTACCTAGTGGTTATGATGGCTCACTCATATGGAGTGAACACCTAGAAGAGCGAGATGATCCAAATGTTCGACCTCTAGTAACCATGACTGAAAAAAAGTAGCAATCTTGTCTTATTATTGGTAACCATATATAACTAAAAAAAAGTAAGAAGCTCGTGTCATTAGAAGAACTACGGGATTCATTCGCTTGTTTCGTATTCATCATCTTTATCGTCGTCACTATAATCTTGGTTCGAGTCATCGTCAACGAAATTGTCAAAGCTCGCTTCCAAAAGATCATTTGAATTGAATTCTTCTATTGGCTCAGCGTCATCGATCAATTGAATGTTGTCAACTCCATCGACTACATCAATCATCTCATTCACTCTATCTTCTTGATAGTAATCATCCATGGGCACATTATTATATACGGATGATGTTTCATTATCATCTATCATTGTTTCTAACAAGAATAGTCTATTTCTCACTTGCATGACGCCCAACATTCATCATTGATTCTTTTGGATGGATATTTAGTGTAGTACACTTGTTGCACTTGTTCCACCAATACGAAAGAATTGTATGACTGAAGTCTCGATCGAGGGTTAATATCCATCAATTTAAACTTTTGAACGATCCGAACTCCTTTCTCTGAATCGAACCAATGACATTTTAGCACCACGACTTTGTTCAATTTTTATAAATAAGACAATTCTATGATGTCTTCTATAACACCACAGTAATTAAAGTCGTTGTCCCTGTACATGCTTCCTAGAACACATATGCCGCTATTAAAAGTTGAACGTTATCGGCTATATTCTTTTATATGAAACCAATATCCACTGCCTATGACGCCACAGTAGCTAAGAACTTATTTTTCGGGCCATGACCCACATCTCGTATTTTAAAATCTATGACTGAGCCATTAATAACCTATATGAAAAATAACTAAAACTTTATTAAAAGTTACAAACTTAAGTAATAATTACGAGCAATCGGAAAGAATTCTCACTTCACATATCAACTAATTGACAAAATGCTCCTTCTCTGTGCCACCTCATAAATGATGCAGTTTTTTCAAAAAGAAATAGTCATTATAATATTGGAACAATGGAAAAGTATCTGAATACTACGTTTGCCACATTTTTTTCGAACTTTGGGGATTCTTTGTCGGCTTGTATATGGGCTCGCCACAAATAGAACAACTCATAAGTGAGTTATTTTCCTTATAATACAACATGCAATGATTACGACATGCATCAATCTTTTGCACTTGTAAAAATGTCTTGGTAACTTTTCTAAAGCTGAAAGCATACTCTTAATAATGGCAAGCATTCAGTCAAAACAACTTTCGCTCATATTAAATTCTGATTTCAAGTTCATTAGTTGTGCCACTGCAGAAAGTGTAGTTCGCTTCACGCATCCATCCCATAAAAGTTCATCTGCTTATTCGAGAAGATTATAAAATTTAGAAGTCGAAAGATTCGGATCTTCTTCAATCGATGTTTCACCAACATTTTCTTCTAACATTGCATCTCGTATCATGCCCCTGTATGGATTGCTCGAGTCACCCACATTGGTATCTACATTAGTTGTCTCTTTAGCCCATCTTTCTTCGCCATGACCATTCAAACTGAAACTCATATCATGGTGCTTTTAGAACAAGTCTTACTATAAGGAGTATGACAAGTAATAATAAGTAATCATGATCAGTGCACTCTAGCTAAACCACAAAACATAACTATAGGGAACAGGATCTGCGCAAGTGCGAGGAAAACATGAATTCATTGGCAACAATTCATTAGTACAAACCCCCAAACAATTAATTTTTTAGAAAAGATAATCAACTCAAGCATAGCATACATAAATGTCACATAGAATTTCCACAAATTCATGAGTACAAGTTTTCGCATATAATTTCCACAAAGACAATATTTAAGCATTCCATGCTTGGCAAATCACGAGCTGTTTTTACATTCTTGAGTTGTTCTTCATCATTGTCATCATATCTGCATGTCCATCACAATTATCTTTTAATAAATATGCATAGAGACTAACAATAAATGATAAACCATGCATGGGCAACCTTAAGAAATATGTTCATGAATTTTGAGTAGCCAACCATCAGAAATATGATCTACATGCCATCTTGGTTGTCTTCATTGTCGGTAGCCTGCAAAATGAGAATTAATTAAAAGTGTTATATAAAGTGACATAAAAAATGTATCATACCTTAATCAAAGGGTATTTATGTTTGTTATATCCACTCTTTCCGCAAGCTCCACAACTTCTCTTCTTGAAATTCTTTTTCGACATGAAAATTTCAACTCCTGATCTAATCCTAGATACATTTCTTGGCCAACCTTTGGATTTGACACGAAGAGGATCACAAATGACAAATTGAGGTTCTTGTATGTTCCAAGAGCTTGCTTGACTTATAGGCATTTCACTAGTACTTGGTTGACTTACATCGATAGATGTATTTGTCATATGAAATTTCGTAAATTTACTTACAAGATCGCCCATCATTGGCTTCCCAAGCTATAAATACTTCCTGGACAATAAACCCATTTCTTGTACTCGCCACGCATTACTTTGCCGAGCCAATTTTTTTAGTGGAGCTATGTCATCATCACTGCAGGATGTAGTGCTCAGGTAGTTTAAACGTGCATTTATTGTCCAATAATGAAGGATATATTGCTTAGGTAAATATTCCACACCTTTTTTGTGAAGAACTATTATGATATGGCTACAAAAAATGTCTTTTTGTTCATTTTTTTTTTTTGCATGAACACTTTATAAAGATTCTTTCATCATGACTAAACTCTACAATAGTCTTACCTTCATCTACACCTCCTACTAGATAAACTGAGTAGAATGATTTTTCAGCATCCTTAAAAATCTTACCAGCATAAAAATTGAAGGCTTGAGTATATTCTTGTTGAAACTTGCAAAACACACATTGTGTGTAGATC
Source organism: Pontederia crassipes (assembly GCA_030549335.1). Lineage (NCBI taxonomy): Eukaryota > Viridiplantae > Streptophyta > Magnoliopsida > Commelinales > Pontederiaceae > Pontederia > Pontederia crassipes. Next base: position 36,362,278 of record CM060194.1, read on the forward strand.
TTTCCCGCTTCGATCTCTAATGGATTATGTGTAAGATAGATAGGATTAGAGTTCATAGTGCGAAAATCTTCTCGTTCTTGAACTCCACGATGGCTTTGAATTACTTTGTCATATTGTTAGACAAAATCTAAAAGTCAAGTATTTGCATTAACAAATCCATAAAAAAAACATTTATGCTTTCTACCCTTTGAGTTGTACGCATGCCTGCAGTGAAAAGATCTTTAAAGTATAGCAAAATCCACTAACTACGCTTATTGTACATCCCCTCTAACCAATGACCATCTGAGATATCAAATTTTCTTTTCAAATAAAACCAACCCTCTTCGAATGCACCTATGCTTGCAGATTCGTATAGCCACTTGTTATATTTTACTTTAAAAGTGTTACGTGCATACAAGTCTTGTAGACGAGTCATTACATTTCTCGCAATGTGCCAAGTGCAAAATATATGACGAGTGTTTGGAAAAACATTTCGTATAGCATTCTCCATGACAATATCTTGATCAGTAATTATGAAAGTTGGATGCTTTCCATTCATGCATTCAGACCATGTAGTGAATAACCAAGTAAATATCTCCTCAGTTTCATTAGCAAGTAGAACACATCCAAATAAACATGATCTCATATGATGATCAATTCCAGTAAATGGAGCAAATGACATTATTAAATTATTGGTTCGATATGTAGTATCAAGTAAAATGACATCCCCAAAGGATAAATAACTATTCCTTGATCGGCCATCAGCTCCCAAAAAATTCATTATAGTTCCACCTTCATCCAACTCTCATCTATAAAAAATATCCGAATCAACACATGCCTTTTTTGTAAAATAAGATATGATATTTAGGCATTCAGATGAGAAGTTTTCTTTTCTTTTTGTTTTGAGATGATTAATACAATCTTGAGCTGTTAGAAAGGGCTCATCAGACATATTAAGTGCTCTAGCTATTCGGGATGGACCCATGCCAAATTTGTGTAGGTTTTCAATACCCTCTTTCGAGGTTGCTGAGATTTTTTTTGAGATCATAAATATTTAACTTTCGAAGGAGTTGTCAAAGAATGACTATGTTCATCGTGAAATTTTCTTATCTCCCACTTGCCATTCTGCTTCTGTGTAACATATAAATGAGCAAGACAACCATCTCTAACTTATCTTGTTTGTTTAAAAATTTTTACAAACCCTTACTTCGCAGACTTATGACCTTCTTTAGAACAAACGAAAGTTCTATTTATAACTTTTCTTGTAGTTGCAGACTTATGTGAAGCACATTTTCTAACAGAGAATCTCGCTAATTTAGCATACATATTATAATAATTATATGCTTCATCATCTGTATCGAATGTCATACCAACTCTAGGTTTGGATATCTCATAGGTTATGACATAATTTGAATTTTGGGATTCAGAAACATTCGCCTCGTCATTACTTTCTCCACCTTCAATAAGACCCTGATTGTCAACTTCTTCAATCAATTCAACATCATCCATTTATACCTGAAAGATAAAAAATTAATTAATTCACAGGTTATGGGAAGAATTGTATTACAAAATTCAATTAAAAAATAATTTCATTCACACGTTCGGTTGCGGGCAACCTCGGCGACAGAGCGGGCGGCGGCGATCGAGCTGGGCGAGAGAGCGATTGGCGGCGGACGATCTCTGTGTGAGATCTGGCATCGATAGTGGACGATATCGGTGCGAGATCGGGTGGCGTAGGTGACGAATAATATCGGCACGAGATCAAGTGACGTCGACGGTGGATGATATCGACACGAGATTGAGTGGCGTCGCTAGCGGATGATATCGCCACCGGATAGGGTGGCGACGGCGGGACCTCGGTGTGAGATCTAGCAGCAGTGGCGAGGGATCTCAGCAAGAGATTGGGTGGCGTTGGCGGCGGACGATATCGACGCGAGATTGGGTGGCGGCGATGAGGGATCTTGGCGTGAGATCTGACGAAGACAATGAGGGATCTCGGCAAGAGATCGGAATGCAGCGGTTGACGATCTCGGGGCGAGATCAGGATGAGAGAGTCGAGAGATATCTGGCAGCATGGGATCTGGACGAGAGATCTAGAGGTGGCAACGAGGAATCTGGACAAGAGATCGGGCGGCAATGGTTGTGGTGGACGTCGATCGATCAATCGGGGAGACAAAGAGGAGAGAGAGGAGAGTGTTGCAAGGTTATTAGAAAAAAGTAAAAAAATGGGCGTAATCTCGACTGTCGATCTTGAATCGGACAACCGAGAGTGTTGAAACAATATCACCCGTCGATGATGGTTCTTGCGGCCGAGATTCAGGTAGCAAAATGCTACCAACTTAAGTTGGTAGCACATGAATTAAATCCTTATTCATGTATGTGCATATAAAATTTTAAGTCTATAGGTATATGTGTATATAATAAAATTGTGTATATATATATGTATGTATATGTCTGTGAGATATTAAGTCACAACAATATGTATATCTATATGTATTATAAGTATATACGTGTATGTATATGTCTATATATGTGCGAGATTAAGTGACAATAACATGTATATGTATATGTATTATAAATATATATATGTATGTATATGTTTATATGTGCGAGATTAAGTGATAATAATATGTATATGCGTACTTATTATATATAGCTATAAGTATATACGTGTATTTATATGTCTATATGTGCCCGATTAAGTGAGTGTAATAAAAAGTCGATTATTGCGGCACTATAAAGACGCTAATGACTCGCTAAAACATATTAGTAACACACTAGCGTCTCATACGTGTTAGCGTCCCAATAAGAAGACGCCCGAGAGACACCAATAGTGACTCTGTAGCGTCGACCACAACTGTGGCTCTATTGTGGCGCTACATAGATGTTATTGAGCCTCCACTACGGCGCTAAAATGGGATAACTTGTAACAAATCATGTCTTTTAAATCAACCATCATAATTTCATGATTAAGAATATAAAAATAATATATGTATAATTAAGATATGATATATATTGTATGTATAAGTAACATATATAATATAGGTAACAAATTATATATTTAGGAACACTTTTATGATGTAGATATATATAAGTAATTATGTAAGAATACATATATATGTTGAAGGTACATATACAATATTTAATTTATTTATTGTTTAAAGTATAGTATAGATAATATATAGGGTTGCGTCAAAATAGATAACATATAGCGATATAAATATAGACGGCGTATATATAGTTATCTATTTCTTAGTTAACATATATAGTTATGAGATGTCAAATAAGTGTTAAAATGATGCTAATTAAGCATTGTATGTGTTACATGTATAGGCAACAATAGGAATATGTCTTCATATTGACGTCTACATAGCGTTGTATTAAATGTGACGCCACATAGCGTCTCCATAGCAAAGCTGCGACGTAGCATTCGACGCGAGAACAACACTAGGTTCTTCCACGCACTTTCACTCCATGACGCGCAATAATAGCGGCTACCTGACGTCCTATGACGCCTTCGTTAACGTCTATTTCTCAAAACCTAAGACAACGCTAATGTGACGTCTATTGACCGACAAGTAGTGTCGCATATTTGAGACTCAATTGATAGGCAAAATGCTATAACGGCGCTTGTGACATCGACTTAGCGTCACCATATTTCGAGACGCTATTTGGCGTCATTAATTGTCAGTTTTCTTGTAGGAGACATTAATTTATGAAATAAAGCACCTCTTTATATTATTAGTCTTTTTTATAAGTATAAAATATATAAAAATATAGAATTTCGAAAAAAACCAATAGATTCTTTATAATTTTAAAAAGTGTGAATATGTAAGGCGGCTTTTTTAAGGGAAAAAAATTACCCAACTCTTATCACTTTCATCTCCAGGCAACATGATGCGCAATTTAAATAATTTTAATATAAAAATTTTCAATTTTATTAATTTTCAATTCTGGTTATTTCAATATTTTGTCCTTCCGAATTGGATCGACCAATTCGACAATCCAAATCAATGGATGGCTCGATTCAATTATTTATTGATTTTTTATAATTTGCTTTTCAATGTTTATTTATTTTAATATGTGTATCATGGTTTATTACTTTACTATTTTTATTCATTTCGTACTATTTTTACTCACCACAAAAGAATAAAAAAATCAAAATACAATATTTGCAAAAACCTGCAAATTCTAGGGATGCCCTACCATAAGGTGACTCAAGAAAGAAGTTGCAGCAACCATTCCTTTTGCTAGTCATCTTGTTTTCTAGCATTATTTTAGGAGAGGTGGTATGGGTATCATGTCACAAGTAAAAAAATCAAAATACAATATTTGCAAAAACCTGCAAATTCTAGGGATGCCCTATCATAAGGTGGCTCAAGAAAGAAGTTGCAGCAACCATTCCTTTTGCTAGTCATCTTGTTTTCTAGCATTATTTTAGGAGAGGTGGTATGGGTATCATGTCACAAGTACCACAGTGAGGACTTATCATCCAAATAACTGATGCAATCAACGATAGTTACATCACTCGCCATTTACACAAACCTACGTGCAGTGACAAGCTGACGAATCGTGAAAACAGTTAGGAAGTCACCGCGTCATCTCTGAGACGCAATCCCACTCATCTCTCATTCCTCTCATCAACCCATGCAATGCTGCATAGATGTCCTTAGTTTTTGGGTGGCCCTTGTCACCAGCAACAAAGGCCTGCACCCCAATTCCTGTAACCTCCACCCAGCTGCACCCTGGCGCCTTCCTAACCCCTTGCTTCCTCATTGCACCCCTCACCTCTGCCAATTTGCCATATCTCCCAGCACCGCCATAAGTGCTCGCTAGAAGTACATAACCCCCACTGCCTAGGGGCTCCATTTCCACCACCTTCTCTGCCGCCTCCGATGCGTGGTCGGTGTTCCCATGTACTCGACATGAGGCTAAGTATGCTTTCCATGCGCCTGCTCCTGCTGCTCCAGCAGCGTCTGCCACACTCCTAGCCTCATTCAGCAATCCTGCTCGGCCCAGCATGTCAGAAACACATGTATAATGCTCTATACCCGGTGTAACACCAAATTTCACCTCCATACTATTTAGCAGCTCTCTCCCCTCATCCAGCAGCCCTGAATGGCTGCAGGCTGATAGGACACTGACAAAGGTTACTTCGTCAGGTGCGACTCTAGAAGCCACCATCTTATCAAAGAGATTCAATGCCTCATGTCCCTGACCATGCATTCCATAGCCATCGATCATTATATTCCATGAGGCCACATCTTTGGCTGGCATCCTATCAAAGACCAATTGTGCTTCTTCAAGAGTTCCACATTTGGCATACATATCAGTAAGTGCATTATACACAAAGACATCATCTTTTACTCTCATCATTCCACTAGCAACCATGTAACCATGTATTTCACGCCCAAGCTGCAATGCTGCTATCTGTGAGCATGCCGGGAGGACAGCAGCAACTGTCACAGCGTCTGGCACCATATCAACAGACCTCATTCGACGGAATAGCTGAAGTGTCCCAGAGTTATCTGCAGAGTACTGGTAGGCACAAATAACTGAGTTCCATGAGAAAACGTCCCTCTCCAGCATTGACTCAAATATCTCCACAGCCTCTTTCAACGCGTGGCACTTTCCATAGAGATCAATTAGCGAGTTGGAGACAGCAATCTCACTGTCATAACCCATCTTTAATACAAAAGCATGCATCCTTTTGCCATTTCTCAAGTCTACCCTCGCGGTGAAGACGGAGAGGATACCTGTGACTGTGAATTTACTAGGAACCAAGCCTTCATTAACCATGCACCGAAGTAATCCAATGAGCGGGCGAACTGCCCCAACTGTGCAAACCCATTCACCATCGCATTCCAAAGCACCACATCCCTTTCAGGAAAATCTGCAAACACCCTCTCGGCCTCATCCAGAAATCCCATCTTGAGGTAAGCATGGACCAAGGCGCTGGCAGTGAACAATTCGATGTCATAACTACATTTGAACAAAGCGGCGTGAAGTCTTCGCACCCCCTCAGCTTCCCCAAGATCTGCACAGGCCTTGAGGGCGCACGGGTACGAGAACTCGTCCGGGAGGACACCGGACTCCAAGTGGAGACGACGGAAGAGGCCGAGGGCGTCAGCTGGGAGGCCATTCGAGGCGAGGGCGGCGATGGCAGCGTTCCAAGCGAAGAGGTTGGGTGCGGGGCAACAGAGGAAGGCGGCGACCGCGTCGAGAGGGCGACCGAGCTTGGAATAGAGGGAGGAAAGGGCGGACGCGGCGAAGGGGGAGACGTGGAGGCCGGCGCGGAGGAGACGCGCGTGGAGCTCTTGGGCTCTCGACAGGTCGCGGCGGGCGGCGCAGAGCTGGAGCTGGGCGACGTAGGCAGGGAGGTGGTGGAGAAAGCGCGGCAGCAGGAGGAAAGCGCCGGTCTTATTCGGGAGGGAGAGGATGGGTTTAAAAATGCGCATGGCTCCCCAAATTGAATGGACTTGGAAGACGCATGACACCAATGTGTTGTTAACTAGCAAGAAACTACGCAAATATAAGGGTGTACGAAAAAAAAACTAAAACTCGAAAATCTAAATACCCGATTAGGGTTGTAAAAAAAAATCGGACAAAGCCTAAAATATATCCAATCCGAAAAAATCGAATTAGAACAAAAATTAGAGTTCTCAATATAATTTAGGATAATTTTTTAATAAATTGAAATTCACTCGTCAAAGTTAGGTGTCCAAAGAAATCTTAGTACGCTCATTTTTTATATAATTAATTCATAAGTTATCAATTTTTAATTATAGATATGATAATTTTATATATAGTTTCATATTTTTTCATCTCTAATTTGGTACTTTAAAATTTTTTTAGTATATTTTATATTTCATTATCAAACTAAATATTTTTATGTTAATTTTAGTTTAGTATATATTTAAAAATATAATTATTCAAAAGTAGAGCCTTAAAGAAATCATTGAAAAAAATTAATCCGCTAAAGAGTGATATTTTAAATTGGTTTTGGATAATATTTTTAATTTAAAAAATTGATAAAAAAATAATGGAAATTTTTTTAAACTAAAAAACCAACTTGACCCGAATTATCACTCGTGGGCATAAAATTTTTAAGTTTTTCCAAATTGACGAATAGGCAGTTTTAAAATTTAAAAAGATCACTCGGGAAGTCCCGCAAAGATCTACATAAATAAAATTATATATACATATATATAATATATATATTACTATACTTTAAATGCTTATAATATAAAATTATTCAATAATAACATAATATATCTCACTATAGATATAGAAATTAATATAAGTCATAAATAGTAATAATAACATATATAATATATGATTTACCACTACAAGAAAATCGAAGAATAGCGACCCAATGAATGAGATGTTACTGCGGCGTTATTGAGTCTCTGGAACATATAGCGACACTTTAGCGTTTAAATAGCGCCGCTAAAATGCGACGCCAGTGGTCGGTGGCTAATGACGTCGCAATAGAGCCAATAAAAGAAGAGACGTCACTAGTGCCAATGGTTGATGCTATCTCGACGTTACGAAGAAGCGTAATATCTGATTAGGAGCAGTAGACAGACATCGCTAAGGAGACGCTAACGTGGTGCGACTTAGGAGACGTTACTTCGGCGCTCAAGAGACGCTACATTATGTGTTAGTTGACGCTATTTCGACGCTTCTAAGAGGCCAACATCATTTTTGTTGCGTCTCCAATGAGACGTTAAGGTGACGCGAAGGAGATGTTAATGTGACGCTAAGGACGATATATTTAATATACAGTTGACTTTTTGGGCGACACTAGGGTGACACTACGATGGCACTAACTGTAGATTTTTTGGACCAATTACAGTCACATTTTTTCCTCTTCCCACACCATACAATTATATAATGCATATAAATGCATTGATATTCATCACAAGCATAATATGAAAGCATCGCAGACACAATATTTAAGATAAGAATATGAAAAGTAATAAACTGAACTAACAAACTATATGTATATCTAATAATAAGTTTATAAGTAACAAAAGTATAGTTTCTATCCATGGTTTGTTTCTATCATAGGTTTGGGAGTTATTGTTATTGTTCCGAAAGTTCGATCCTTACGTGCTCGGTCACTCGCAAGGATTGATTCTGCATCGGGATCAATTCCTTAATCACCTGCAATAGCGGAGTCAACTGCTACGATATCTGTTGCGACATCTACTGTGATATCTGCTCCGATAGCTGCGTCATATCAGGTGCAACGGATGACCTCGGAGCAGATGGGCCGCCTGTATATCCTTCGCTCCTCATAGGTCCTGAGCGGTTGTGCCGAGGTCATGCAAGTATCCTCCTCGTGTCATGCCGGCCATCTCCTTCCAAACAACAAATCCTCTACGAAATAGAAAAATATATACAATCATATAATATATAAATTATATATCAAAATACATGAATCCCTTCCAAAAAACATTACCTAGTAGCAGAATACTCAGATCATCTCCATACTTTTCAGCAATTTTCGCATTATACTCATCCTAAAAAATTTAAACATTGCGCATTTTAAAAATAGTGCACTAACGTCAACAACCAAATGAACATGTGATAAGACTTACCAGAAGTCTACGAGCAGTGGGCGTAACTAAGTCGTTGGTCTTCCGGCTCTTATGCGTGGCCTCGTAGACCATACGAAAGTCCACGATACCACATTATTTTTTCTCTTACAATAAAGTTTCAAATTTTATAAAATAAGTATGAGTTAAAAGTTTGATTAATTGAATTTGTATGTAAATTTCCATGCGCCGTCGATGCTCATTAAATCACATCGATCCCCCTGTGTGAATGTGGACCTCGGGCTTCGAAAGTCGGTTAACTCTTGTCTTTTTCGATTTCCTTTGTCATCATTCATCCATCCTTTATGAATATCAAATATTTAGACTTTCAAAAATTATTAATTTAATAAAAATAATTTAAAAGTAAACGTACTTATCACTTCCTATATAAGGATTTCCAAACCGAGCGTCTAATATACCTTGGGCATCTTTGTGCCTTGCTCCAAACTGAGGCCGGGGACGTGACGACTTTGCGAAATTTGTACAATCAATTTCGGAGGCATTTCATAGGGTCCTCCTCAAAAGCTCTCCGAATCGTCCCTAAATTAAGATCCAAATGAAATTGATTTGCCTCCTTAACAATACGTTAAAACTTAGTAATTAAAAAATAATATAAACCAAATTATATAATCAAAATAGAAGATCATACCATAAAGTCTTGAAAGATGTCATCCCGCACTTGAATTGGGACATCTTTCCAGGATCATATCCTTTAGACAAGTGGGAAAAAATGAGAGCACTGACATTCCGCACGATACTAGCAGGTAAGAAAGGGCTCCTGCCAATTACAAAGAAGAATTAATTTTCATTGATAACCAAAACTATAACAAATTTTTTCTACAACTTATTTAACTTATGGTCGAGAAATATTATTCACGGTGACCACCCCATTATCGTGTAATCCCTCTTCATTTGTCGAAGAGGAATCATCATCCGGTACAGTTGGAGTAGATTGAGAATGTCCGACATCATCTTCGGGCCCTAATACAAAATAAATCATTAGTGTCATACCAAATTAAACTAGTGATAATTGATATTTGTACAATAATGTTCTCACCTCGAGTGATGTCTATCGTTGCATGATCCGTGACAATCCGCTCGTCAGAATGTGACAAGTCAGGTGCTTATGCTATCGGTGGCGTAACAACTGGCATTGTTAAAAAATTATTAATGTAATTAATTGAGAAATACAATGTCAATAATAATAAATATATCACCTGGAGTAAGATGTCGCTCGCCAACGCTAGAATGTGGTGAAGCATTTGATAATTTCGACGGTGGCGGTAGCGTAACAACTGTCATCATAAAAAATACATAAGATTTGTCTCCTATTTAAATTTATGGAATATACAGAAAATAACCTGGTGTGACATGTCGATCGTCATCGTGTGATCAAGACATTCCGACTATGTGTCCCGTCGACGGTGGAGCAACTATCACAAGAGCAAAATATTTAGAAAACTCTATTGCCTACTATGTGACACATAGAGTCGACCCACCAATGGATCGCCAACTATGTGACAATTCGGCTACGTGCCCCGTCGGTGGTGAAGAAACTGACATTATTAAAAAATGAATCTAACTATTATAAGCAACTGACAATAAATATATTACCTAGTGGTTATGATGGCTCACTCATATGGAGTGAACACCTAGAAGAGCGAGATGATCCAAATGTTCGACCTCTAGTAACCATGACTGAAAAAAAGTAGCAATCTTGTCTTATTATTGGTAACCATATATAACTAAAAAAAAGTAAGAAGCTCGTGTCATTAGAAGAACTACGGGATTCATTCGCTTGTTTCGTATTCATCATCTTTATCGTCGTCACTATAATCTTGGTTCGAGTCATCGTCAACGAAATTGTCAAATCGCTTCCAAAAGATCATTTGAATTGAATTCTTCTATTGGCTCAGCGTCATCGATCAATTGAATGTTGTCAACTCCATCGACTACATCAATCATCTCATTCACTCTATCTTCTTGATAGTAATCATCCATGGGCACATTATTATATACGGATGATGTTTCATTATCATCTATCATTGTTTCTAACAAGAATAGTCTATTTCTCACTTGCATGACGCCCAACATTCATCATTGATTCTTTTGGATGGATATTTAGTGTAGTACACTTGTTGCACTTGTTCCACCAATACGAAAGAATTGTATGACTGAAGTCTCGATCGAGGGTTAATATCCATCAATTTAAACTTTTGAACGATCCGAACTCCTTTCTCTGAATCGAACCAATGACATTTTAGCACCACGACTTTGTTCAATTTTTATAAATAAGACAATTCTATGATGTCTTCTATAACACCACAGTAATTAAAGTCGTTGTCCCTGTACATGCTTCCTAGAACACATATGCCGCTATTAAAAGTTGAACGTTATCGGCTATATTCTTTTATATGAAACCAATATCCACTGCCTATGACGCCACAGTAGCTAAGAACTTATTTTTCGGGCCATGACCCACATCTCGTATTTTAAAATCTATGACTGAGCCATTAATAACCTATATGAAAAATAACTAAAACTTTATTAAAAGTTACAAACTTAAGTAATAATTACGAGCAATCGGAAAGAATTCTCACTTCACATATCAACTAATTGGCAAAATGCTCCTTCTCTGTGCCACCTCATAAATGATGCAGTTTTTTCAAAAAGAAATAGTCATTATAATATTGGAACAATGGAAAAGTATCTGAATACTACGTTTGCCACATTTTTTTCGAACTTTGGGGATTCTTTGTCGGCTTGTATATGGGCTCGCCACAAATAGAACAACTCATAAGTGAGTTATTTTCCTTATAATACAACATGCAATGATTACGACATGCATCAATCTTTTGCACTTGTAAAAATGTCTTGGTAACTTTTCTAAAGCTGAAAGCATACTCTTAATAATGGCAAGCATTCAGTCAAAACAACTTTCGCTCATATTAAATTCTGATTTCAAGTTCATTAGTTGTGCCACTGCAGAAAGTGTAGTTCGCTTCACGCATCCATCCCATAAAAGTTCATCTGCTTATTCGAGAAGATTATAAAATTTAGAAGTCGAAAGATTCGGATCTTCTTCAATCGATGTTTCACCAACATTTTCTTCTAACATTGCATCTCGTATCATGCCCCTGTATGGATTGCTCGAGTCACCCACATTGGTATCTACATTAGTTGTCTCTTTAGCCCATCTTTCTTCGCCATGACCATTCAAACTGAAACTCATATCATGGTGCTTTTAGAACAAGTCTTACTATAAGGAGTATGACAAGTAATAATAAGTAATCATGATCAGTGCACTCTAGCTAAACCACAAAACATAACTATAGGGAACAGGATCTGCGCAAGTGCGAGGAAAACATGAATTCATTGGCAACAATTCATTAGTACAAACCCCCAAACAATTAATTTTTTAGAAAAGATAATCAACTCAAGCATAGCATACATAAATGTCACATAGAATTTCCACAAATTCATGAGTACAAGTTTTCGCATATAATTTCCACAAAGACAATATTTAAGCATTCCATGCTTGGCAAATCACGAGCTGTTTTTACATTCTTGAGTTGTTCTTCATCATTGTCATCATATCTGCATGTCCATCACAATTATCTTTTAATAAATATGCATAGAGACTAACAATAAATGATAAACCATGCATGGGCAACCTTAAGAAATATGTTCATGAATTTTGAGTAGCCAACCATCAGAAATATGATCTACATGCCATCTTGGTTGTCTTCATTGTCGGTAGCCTGCAAAATGAGAATTAATTAAAAGTGTTATATAAAGTGACATAAAAAATGTATCATACCTTAATCAAAGGGTATTTATGTTTGTTATATCCACTCTTTCCGCAAGCTCCACAACTTCTCTTCTTGAAATTCTTTTTCGACATGAAAATTTCAACTCCTGATCTAATCCTAGATACATTTCTTGGCCAACCTTTGGATTTGACACGAAGAGGATCACAAATGACAAATTGAGGTTCTTGTATGTTCCAAGAGCTTGCTTGACTTATAGGCATTTCACTAGTACTTGGTTGACTTACATCGATAGATGTATTTGTCATATGAAATTTCGTAAATTTACTTACAAGATCGCCCATCATTGGCTTCCCAAGCTATAAATACTTCCTGGACAATAAACCCATTTCTTGTACTCGCCACGCATTACTTTGCCGAGCCAATTTTTTTAGTGGAGCTATGTCATCATCACTGCAGGATGTAGTGCTCAGGTAGTTTAAACGTGCATTTATTGTCCAATAATGAAGGATATATTGCTTAGGTAAATATTCCACACCTTTTTTGTGAAGAACTATTATGATATGGCTACAAAAAATGTCTTTTTGTTCATTTTTTTTTTGCATGAACACTTTATAAAGATTCTTTCATCATGACTAAACTCTACAATAGTCTTACCTTCATCTACACCTCCTACTAGATAAACTGAGTAGAATGATTTTTCAGCATCCTTAAAAATCTTACCAGCATAAAAATTGAAGGCTTGAGTATATTCTTGTTGAAACTTGCAAAACACACATTGTGTGTAGATCTTTCCCGCTTCGATCTCTAATGGATTATGTGTAAGATAGATAGGATTAGAGTTCATAGTGCGAAAATCTTCTCGTTCTTGAACTCCACGATGGCTTTGAATTACTTTGTCATATTGTTAGACAAAATCTAAAAGTCAAGTATTTGCATTAACAAATCCATAAAAAAAACATTTATGCTTTCTACCCTTTGAGTTGTACGCATGCCTGCAGTGAAAAGATCTTTAAAGTATAGCAAAATCCACTAACTACGCTTATTGTACATCCCCTCTAACCAATGACCATCTGAGATATCAAATTTTCTTTTCAAATAAAACCAACCCTCTTCGAATGCACCTATGCTTGCAGATTCGTATAGCCACTTGTTATATTTTACTTTAAAAGTGTTACGTGCATACAAGTCTTGTAGACGAGTCATTACATTTCTCGCAATGTGCCAAGTGCAAAATATATGACGAGTGTTTGGAAAAACATTTCGTATAGCATTCTCCATGACAATATCTTGATCAGTAATTATGAAAGTTGGATGCTTTCCATTCATGCATTCAGACCATGTAGTGAATAACCAAGTAAATATCTCCTCAGTTTCATTAGCAAGTAGAACACATCCAAATAAACATGATCTCATATGATGATCAATTCCAGTAAATGGAGCAAATGACATTATTAAATTATTGGTTCGATATGTAGTATCAAGTAAAATGACATCCCCAAAGGATAAATAACTATTCCTTGATCGGCCATCAGCTCCCAAAAAATTCATTATAGTTCCACCTTCATCCAACTCTCATCTATAAAAAATATCCGAATCAACACATGCCTTTTTTGTAAAATAAGATATGATATTTAGGCATTCAGATGAGAAGTTTTCTTTTCTTTTTGTTTTGAGATGATTAATACAATCTTGAGCTGTTAGAAAGGGCTCATCAGACATATTAAGTGCTCTAGCTATTCGGGATGGACCCATGCCAAATTTGTGTAGGTTTTCAATACCCTCTTTCGAGGTTGCTGAGATTTTTTTTGAGATCATAAATATTTAACTTTCGAAGGAGTTGTCAAAGAATGACTATGTTCATCGTGAAATTTTCTTATCTCCCACTTGCCATTCTGCTTCTGTGTAACATATAAATGAGCAAGACAACCATCTCTAACTTATCTTGTTTGTTTAAAAATTTTTACAAACCCTTACTTCGCAGACTTATGACCTTCTTTAGAACAAACGAAAGTTCTATTTATAACTTTTCTTGTAGTTGCAGACTTATGTGAAGCACATTTTCTAACAGAGAATCTCGCTAATTTAGCATACATATTATAATAATTATATGCTTCATCATCTGTATCGAATGTCATACCAACTCTAGGTTTGGATATCTCATAGGTTATGACATAATTTGAATTTTGGGATTCAGAAACATTCGCCTCGTCATTACTTTCTCCACCTTCAATAAGACCCTGATTGTCAACTTCTTCAATCAATTCAACATCATCCATTTATACCTGAAAGATAAAAAATTAATTAATTCACAGGTTATGGGAAGAATTGTATTACAAAATTCAATTAAAAAATAATTTCATTCACACGTTCGGTTGCGGGCAACCTCGGCGACAGAGCGGGCGGCGGCGATCGAGCTGGGCGAGAGAGCGATTGGCGGCGGACGATCTCTGTGTGAGATCTGGCATCGATAGTGGACGATATCGGTGCGAGATCGGGTGGCGTAGGTGACGAATAATATCGGCACGAGATCAAGTGACGTCGACGGTGGATGATATCGACACGAGATTGAGTGGCGTCGCTAGCGGACGATATCGCCACCGGATAGGGTGGCGACGGCGGGACCTCGGTGTGAGATCTAGCAGCAGTGGCGAGGGATCTCAGCAAGAGATTGGGTGGCGTTGGCGGCGGACGATATCGACGCGAGATTGGGTGGCGGCGATGAGGGATCTTGGCGTGAGATCTGACGAAGACAATGAGGGATCTCGGCAAGAGATCGGAATGCAGCGGTTGACGATCTCGGGGCGAGATCAGGATGAGAGAGTCGAGAGATATCTGGCAGCATGGGATCTGGACGAGAGATCTAGAGGTGGCAACGAGGAATCTGGACAAGAGATCGGGCGGCAATGGTTGTGGTGGACGTCGATCGATCAATCGGGGAGACAAAGAGGAGAGAGAGGAGAGTGTTGCAAGGTTATTAGAAAAAAGTAAAAAAATGGGCGTAATCTCGACTGTCGATCTTGAATCGGACAACCGAGAGTGTTGAAACAATATCACCCGTCGATGATGGTTCTTGCGGCCGAGATTCAGGTAGCAAAATGCTACCAACTTAAGTTGGTAGCACATGAATTAAATCCTTATTCATGTATGTGCATATAAAATTTTAAGTCTATAGGTATATGTGTATATAATAAAATTGTGTATATATATATGTATGTATATGTCTGTGAGATATTAAGTCACAACAATATGTATATCTATATGTATTATAAGTATATACGTGTATGTATATGTCTATATATGTGCGAGATTAAGTGACAATAACATGTATATGTATATGTATTATAAATATATATATGTATGTATATGTTTATATGTGCGAGATTAAGTGATAATAATATGTATATGCGTACTTATTATATATAGCTATAAGTATATACGTGTATTTATATGTCTATATGTGCCCGATTAAGTGAGTGTAATAAAAAGTCGATTATTGCGGCACTATAAAGACGCTAATGACTCGCTAAAACATATTAGTGACACACTAGCGTCTCATACGTGTTAGCGTCCCAATAAGAAGACGCCCGAGAGACACCAATAGTGACTCTGTAGCGTCGACCACAACTGTGGCTCTATTGTGGCGCTACATAGATGTTATTGAGCCTCCACTACGGCGCTAAAATGGGATAACTTGTAACAAATCATGTCTTTTAAATCAACCATCATAATTTCATGATTAAGAATATAAAAATAATATGTGTATAATTAAGATATGATATATATTGTATGTATAAGTAACATATATAATATAGGTAACAAATTATATATTTAGGAACACTTTTATGATGTAGATATATATAAGTAATTATGTAAGAATACATATATATGTTGAAGGTACATATACAATATTTAATTTATTTATTGTTTAAAGTATAGTATAGATAATATATAGGGTTGCGTCAAAATAGATAACATATAGCGATATAAATATAGACGGCGTATATATAGTTATCTATTTCTTAGTTAACATATATAGTTATGAGATGTCAAATAAGTGTTAAAATGATGCTAATTAAGCATTGTATGTGTTACATGTATAGGCAACAATAGGAATATGTCTTCATATTGACGTCTACATAGCGTTGTATTAAATGTGACGCCACATAGCGTCTCCATAGCAAAGCTGCGACGTAGCATTCGACGCGAGAACAACACTAGGTTCTTCCACGCACTTTCACTCCATGACGCGCAATAATAGCGGCTACCTGACGTCCTATGACGCCTTCGTTAACGTCTATTTCTCAAAACCTAAGACAACGCTAATGTGACGTCTATTGACCGACAAGTAGTGTCGCATATTTGAGACTCAATTGATAGGCAAAATGCTATAACGGCGCTTGTGACATCGACTTAGCGTCACCATATTTCGAGACGCTATTTGGCGTCATTAATTGTCAGTTTTCTTGTAGGAGACATTAATTTATGAAATAAAGCACCTCTTTATATTATTAGTCTTTTTTATAAGTATAAAATATATAAAAATATAGAATTTCGAAAAAAACCAATAGATTCTTTATAATTTTAAAAAGTGTGAATATGTAAGGCGGCTTTTTTAAGGGAAAAAAATTACCCAACTCTTATCACTTTCATCTCCAGGCAACATGATGCGCAATTTAAATAATTTTAATATAAAAATTTTCAATTTTATTAATTTTCAATTCTGGTTATTTCAATATTTTGTCCTTCCGAATTGGATCGACCAATTCGACAATCCAAATCAATGGATGGCTCGATTCAATTATTTATTGATTTTTTATAATTTGCTTTTCAATGTTTATTTATTTTAATATGTGTATCATGGTTTATTACTTTACTATTTTTATTCATTTCGTCCTATTCAAATGTTTTCATATTCATTAGTTGGTATTTTAAAAATAAAATAAAATATGCACTTTCTCTCAACTCCTTGATTTTTCTAGTGTAGTAGTTACCTACAATTAAGTAGGCTGATATATTTTATTAAATAATTAATCAACATCAATGTCATATGTTAATTGTAATGCCCCAAGTCTAACCTCACCAAGCTAGGAATCACTACCAATAATACTCGTACTAAATCATGGGCTTTGATGAGTTTTGTAATCAAAACTATTTAAAATAAATAACATATATAAGAAAATAACCAATAATAAAAAGACAATGAACATCCTAGAACCACACCATATCCACATCATCATCACGAATAACAATAATCATTTTACGTCATGCTTCTATGATATATTTATGTGTAGGATTAATGCGGAGAAAATAATAATCCGTGAACTTCACAATCCCATAGATGAATAATAAACTAGTAAATAAATAATAAATAATAGAGAAAGAATTATTATAATATTGATATAATGTTATCTCCAACGTCATCAATGAGATAGATCCATAACATTAAATCGAATATCAACGAGAGAACAACAACTCGTGCAATAATTGGATGAGCATTCACATAGTATGATAATCTATGTAAAGTCTTTTAAGAAGATCAATAACGAATTGATGAATAATAAACTAATAAATGATAATAAATGATAGAGAAAGAATGCTTACAATATTAATATAATGTTATCTCCAACGTCATCAATGAGAGCGATCGATAACATTAAATCGAAGATCAATGAGAGAACACTAACTCCTGCAATAATTGGATGAGCATTCATATAGTATGATTTTAATCCATGTAAAGTCTTTGAAGAAGATCAATAAACTAATTGATGCTATGCTATGGTTTCTTAGAGAAATAGAATAAAATACAATATTTTGGTCATTGTGCTTTACATTTCGATTCTTTGGATCAAGATATTATCGATATCACATCAACAATTAGGAGAGTACAATAATACTTGATAAATAGTAATGAGGGAGGATAACAACTCAAATATTTTTTTATAAATAATCATGTATGACTATTAATCCAAAAATGTGTATTAAATTAAGATCTATGAATGATCAACATAATGCTCTAACTATATTTTAAGATTTTTGTCACTACAACAAAAATATAATTTAGGGACTAATACTTTAGGGGCCAATTGTACGTTGGTTCTTAAAATATATTTATTAGGAACAATTTGATAAATGGTTCCTAATTTTTCATATTTTCGGGACAAAAGATTGATTGGTCTCTACTAATAAATTTAAGGAGAACAATTTTAATATTGATTGCTAATTAATTTGATATTAGAGACTACATGTAACATTGGTCCTTAATAATTTATCTTATAGGAACCGGATGAATTGGTCCCAATAAATTTGCTCTTTTTTATCCTGATTTAATCAAGTTATGCAGATCAAATCTTAAACATTGGGCGACTTGAAGGAGACCACGTCGTCTTGGTTGTCGCCCCAATTCTTCGCCGCCTCCGCAACCAAAGGGTCACGGTCATGCATTCAGCTCCAATTCTTTGCCGCCTCCGCAACCAAAAGGTTGCGGTCATGCATCCAGCTCCAATTCTTCGCCGCCGGCATCTTTCGCAGTAGCAGAGAAGCTAGGGTTTTGGAGGGAAACGACACACTGGGACGGAGCCAGAGGAGCCGATTACCCGAATGCAGTTCCTCCTTTGTCATCATCATCACCGTTTTAGGAAGAGGAGGACAAAGGGGGGATAGGACGAAATCTCGGCGGCAGCAGTGAATGTAAAGGCCCTGCGGTGGCATGGAGAACACAATTTTCCTTATCTGGAAAATTTTGTCAGACAATTTTGTCTTCATTTCATGAAAGATCTCTCGTGTTAACCACTGGTAACCGAACAGCCATCTTGAGGTATTCGCATGTTGTTTGTGAAATATGTTTAATCATGTTTACATGTTACAGTTATGCATAATGTCAGTGTAAACATTATATATCTATGGGACTTTTATGTTTGAGATAGTAAAAGTTTGTTTTGGCTATGTAGGTCAACAATGTTGGGTGGAGCACAATAGAGGTATGGTCCTCCTGCTCTAAATCTTATGTCCTGTGGATTAATTCAATTTTGTTCAAGCATAGTTTCTATTCTAAAAACTTGTCCTTGCGTATCTTTACCTTCTCCAAGAAGATTGGAGCTGAATTTTGATGTTAATGTAGCAGCAACTTATATTATAATATAACTAATGATACCATTATTGAAAAGGCAGCGCCTGATGCTCGGGTTATCACAATTTCATCTGGAGGAATTTATACCACTACTCTGACAAACGATCTGCAGGTGGTGTGATGACTGGGTTCTTATTATTTTAATTCATATCACATTAAAATGTGATAGAATTTTCTTTAGATGGAGATGGGCTTGCTTCTCTAGGCTGTCATACTCGTTATGGTGTTAATGTGCTATTTGTATGTCTATCTTTGTAATCGCTACAGATTTTTTTCTTGAGGTTGCATTTGTTTTGTTTTGAAAAGTTTAAACTATGGTGTATTAATAATTTCTGCAAACATCCCATTTTAATCTCAATTTTATATAAATGCAGTACATTGAAAAAGATTTTGATGGGACCCAACAGTATGCTCGAAACAAGAAAGTTCAGATATATATGTAATGATAATAAGTATAACACCAACAGGTTTGTGGAAACAATAGATTTCAGGCTTTTATTGGATGTTCTTTCTAACCATACTATTGTTAAAATATACATCTATTATCTAACTTTTATTGGATGCAGTTGGCATCTCTGATTTTTTCTAAATTCCATGTCCTTTTAGGTCACATTGACTGAGAAGTGGGCAGAAACATATGCCAATAAAGACATTGCTTTCTACTCTATACATCCTGGATGGCTGAAAAGTCTGGTTAGCTAAAAGCCTACCTAGATTTGTCAAAGTAAGATTTTCTCTCCATCTTGATAATCTTTTAAGTACTAACTGCATACCATCCTCCCATATCGTAATAGATTTACATTGTGGTCATTTGTTAGGTTATCAGGGAAGCTTAAGATGAATGCAGATATTCAGTTACTATAGTTTGATTAGCATTACAAGCAAATGAAAGTTGAAACCAGGTGCATTCTACTTTGATCAGGCAGAAGCGCCTAAACATCTAGCATTTGCTGGTACGACTAAATCTCAAGGCATTATCGATTCTATTGTTAACGACATTCGTTCCTTGTGTAATTTGATCCTCTCGCAACTTATATATTATGGATTCTTGTCTGGAGGCCTATGGATAAAGCTACCATTATTCTCAGCAATAAAAGCACCATCTGTCATGAACTGCATAGTTGTAGTGCTGATTGGTAGTTGTGCAACTTTTGGTACAACATTGCTTATTGATCAAGTTTTGCCATCTTGTACACGAACAAGTGTTTCTATTCATAATTATTTGTAATTATAATTATTTTGGTAGACTTTTGAAGTCAAATATATAGTATTGATATGGTGACACCTTTAGGGACCAAAGTCACTGGTTCCTAGGAATATGCTATTGGAGACCAAACTAACTTGTACCTAAAAATTTATTACTAGGGACCAATCTCTTAGTGTCTAAAAATTTATTTTTTGGGGACCAAAAGAAAATTTTGGACCCTAAAGCTTTTTCTAGGAACTGGGGGGGGGGGGGGGGGGGGGGGGGGGGGGGGGGACCAAAGAGATATTGGTCTCAACAAAAATTAGGAACAAAAATAAATGTTTTTGGAACCAATAATTTTAGTACCTATAAACCGTTTTTGTTGTAGTGTGTTTCCATGCTCTGGGTCAATGATTGTATTTTAAAGCTCAGGATGAAAGTTAAATACAATTTCTTAGTCGTTGATATTTTTATGTAATGTCATGTATTAAGAAATTCATCGTAATAAGGTGTCATGTTCTTCACTAGTGATTGTGCATATTACGAAAAAAATATCCTCTTTAATGGGATGTTATTCTATTTTGTTATACAATAAAAAAATCATACAACAAGAACATGTCTAAACTCATGTCCCAACTATGTGATATTATGCAATGATCTTTCTTCAATCAGTAACATGGACACCTAATCTTTTATTTTTAATTAATTAAGTTATCATCATTGTCCAAATTGGGACTTGATCACAACTATGCAGTGACAATATTAAAAGATCAGAACCATCCTTGGATCCATGAAGTTGACAAGATTTGTTCTCTAGAAACATTCTATACAATGAGGATAATCAATTGGACTAGTAAGGTTTTGAACTAATAATAATACGGAGTAACAAACATCAATATATTCTATATCACATATCATAATGCATTAGAATTAATAATATCAAATATTAATGACATTTTATGTGAACTAACTTGGTCAGATTAACTAGAGTGACTCGGGCTGAGTTTCTTGTAAGTGCTACATACTATAAAAGACTCGGCCCAGGTGCAACCAAATTTGATCAATATATGGGGGGACTTCATAAAATTTGACCATATCCCATGAGAAAAGATCGATAGGAGCCAAGTCTGGGCTTTGCCTATGTGCTTCAAATCCATGGGAAAACATAGACTGGGTGAGCAAATTGCTCGGGCTTCTGACATTGTTTAGCCTGAACGGTATATACCTTGCCCAAGTTATCACCAAACTGGTTCGGATTCCATTATTCCGACGAGATCGTGATAGCAGATCGTGATTTCAGTATTGCATGTTGAGTACTCTAAGTAAACCTCTTAGGATCTATGCCACCACATTCTTAAGATCATGAACAATAATTGCAATAATATTGCTCTATTTGAACCCTATTAACATGCAATCCTATTATCAAGAATCTACAAAAAAGATTGATTCAATGATTCACTTTGTGCTCTTCATGGATCCCTTTGGTGTTCAATCCTCTCTCCTTCATCTGTGTCTAGTGTATGATCTTTAGGGTATGTTCCCCTCTACCCACCTAGATGAGGAAGGGCGGTTGTAGGGAGGATTTGAAGGGGAGACGTAGTTAAGAGGAGATAAGGGGTTTAATACCATTAGGAGATATAGAAATAGGCAGATTAAATATTCTTTAATAGAAGCTGTAAGAGGATATATGGAGAGTTATCGCCGTTCTTACCATTAGGAGATAAAATATTCTCAATATCTTTACAATAGAAAATTTATTTTATTAATTCCTATTTTTTAGATTTTTTAATTATTATTTATTTAATGTAATAGTATGTTTTTTCCTGGGTGTTACATTAACAAGAACGATAACACACGTGATTCAATAAGAGATAAGATATATATATAATCAAGGATTTAATGGGGGCGTATGACCCCCATATGCCTGTCAGCCCACCGTTCGATCTAATCGGACGGTGGGTGGCAGAGCATGAGATCGCACGTGAACAGCACGCTAGAACGCTGGAGCGGCCAAGGCGTCGGCGGGAGCGCCGGCCGACGTACAACACCTTCGAGAGCCTGCTCGCCACCTATGGTGGGTCGTGACCAAGACCAGCATCCGCTGGATCGACCTTCTCTTTGCCGGAACGACGCCCTCACTCCCTCCGTCGGATCGACCTTCCCTTTGTCGGATCTCACTTCAAATCCACACGAAGAAATGTGGCTGAGGAGGTCTCGTAGAAACCAAGAAGGAGAGGCAATGATTTCGGCAGCCCCCAGAGATGTTGAGCTCGTTCAGGAAGAGATCCACGGTGCCGACCAAGAGGACGACACGATCGATCGATGAGAAGGAAATAGGATTCAGCCTCCCATCGGACGATGGAAGGAGGAGGTGGCGGTCGAGCTTGGAGCGTTTGGAAGGGGGAGAGGAGGAAGGAGACGAGCGGCGGAGGAAAGCGGCGCTGCGGCAATGGCGGGAGAGTGTGAGGAGGCCAAAGAGTACTGGGATGTGATGAGGGTCGTCATCACCACTCCGGCCACCTGCCATTCATCCTCGTCGGTCAGCTCCCACACGCGCCCCTGAATGTACCTTGCAGCCGTCGGAGAGGCCGAGCTTGGCCGGACGATCGTAACCGAACATTAGGGGCAGCGCACCATCCAGACTTCTAATCGGATGGTCTCTCGCGGCCTGATCTGCTGCCTAGTGGCCAGAGAAGGCCACCTCTTGGTGGATCCGGCCGCCTGTGGCTTGAGCCACCGCTTGGCAACCAGGTCAGGCTGCGACCAGCCCAAGTCGCCTAACGGCCAATCAGGCCACAGTCGGCCACATCACAGAGGGTGGGAGGGGGGAGAGATCGAGGGTGAGGGAGAGGCAGAGGGGTGGCTAGATCTGGCCAGTTCGCGAGAGCGGAAGAGGGAGCCGACAGAGAGGGAGAGAGCGCCGCCGAAGGGAGGCCCACCGTCCGATTTAATCGGCCGGTTAAGGGCAGGCGTATGGGGGTCATACGCTTGAGATGGCGTATGATCCCCATTAAATCCTATATTCAATGCTTAAATGACTTTTATTTTTTTAAAAAAAGGATAAACAAAACCATGGTGTGAGGACGTCCATGGAGGTGACTCTCCACCAGACACCCCGCACCTCCAACTGACCATGACTTAAGAACATATCCAAACGAGTCACCTCAACCTTGAGAATTCACGGGAAGACATAAGATCCTTCACCGAAATAGTGAGGAACAGAGGCTAAAGGAAGCCTTCGCATCTCAACTCCCACTTTTATATTAGCCAAAATTCAACTTCTCCTCGGAATGGTTGGAGTGGCTCATAGTAAAGATCTTAAGAAGGAAGTTGAGTGATGCAACAACTAAAGATGATATGGAGTTCGCACTAACATGAGGCCCTTGGAGCATATTCGGCGACTTACGATCTTCGTCCGATAATGGACTCCAAGCCTTAAGCCTTGGGACTGCTTCTTAGGATTGGATTCTCTAGCTCCTGTTGAACTCCATAACAACATGTTCCTTCAGAAGGATGAGAAGGCTATCGAGGCTCTTGAAAATTGGCCAATTTTGAACGAATAAGTCTAAGGGACAATTTGCAAGGATCTGTGTTGAGTTAGACCATGATGAGACATTGATCTCTGAGATCATAATCCAAATCTCATACGAGGGCCTTGGCATCATATGCTTCAATTGTGGCATCATTCCCTCTATTGATGCATTGATGTCGGAGAAGATGATCCCCCTCCCCAACACACACACACAACACACACACTGAAACTCGACAAATAGTGAAATCCAAATGACGAACCAATTGATTCAACGACCTAAAATCAAGGGTGCCCCTCCAAGTGAAAATTCATCAACGTCGAAGTACCTATTAAATTGTGTCTTTATCCTCATTTTGTTAGTTCAACAAAAGTTAAAATGAAAGAAAAGAAGAGAACAAGATAAAAACAATACAACTAATTGATCATGAAAGGAAAAAAAAATATATGAGAAATTGGAGATAAAAAAACAAATAATACAAAAAAGGCTAAAAAGTAAATAAAAAATAAAATGGTTAGGATGGTAAAATATCGGCGTGTAAAGAAATAAAACACAATAGTATATTAGGATGTACGGTGAATGGAGTCAAGAAAAATAAAATAAGAAATAGGTGATCACAGAGAAGAGAAGAAATTATCAATACTGGTAACAAAAATAAAAATAAAAATTAAAAGTGAAATAATCGAAATAACAAAACTAGATCGGATCATGATGAATCATTAGGAAACTTAATAAACTGAATACGAAAACTTACAGTTGTCCATAGCTCTCTATTTATCATGAACAAATTGTTCATAGACTTCTCGTGTTGATGAACACTTGATGTAATGAACTTTCAAAATGACACCACCGAAATCTATTCTTCTTAGCACAAATGGGGAACACAAAAGAACTTTCACTAAATAGATTTCATACAAGTTGTTGTGTGTTTTGGAAATCATGACCATATATTTATAGTAGGCGCAAGGAGTTTGAAGTTTCGCCCATCATGAAACCTTCAAATGCACTCTATATGCTTTTTTAACATTGATGTACCTTTTGATCATCATGTATATACCATTTCCTCATCATATATTTTTTAGTATATGAACACATATACATCCTTATACTTTATACATCTATTGGTGTATATATACACCCATTAAATTTTATACATCTTTTGGTATATATATATACACCCTTTAACCTTTTGGTATATACATCTTTTAGTCTCTACACATATAATTTCATATTAATGAATATGCCCATAAATACTTTGATCACTTTATTTGGGCCTCAATATATTTTAACAATCCTTAATTGTATGGTTATTTTCATATTAAATCAATGTTAGAATTATGTTCCAACAATCTCCCACTTGGATTACATATGAAACTTTATAATTATACATACAAAAATGAGCTCAACTTTGTTGTCAAATCATAATGCCTTAACAATCGCATTCACTAATTATACTAATAAAGGATCAAAGTAGTCTTTTGTTGCATTCTTCGCAACTTGACTCAACAATGGTCACATATATCACTATAACTAATAACAAGATCTTGATATGGATGTGTAGCATGGAAGTTACATGCAATGTGATCATAACATGCATACTTCCAACTAGTCCACTTTACCGAGATTAAATTAAATAAAGAGTGAAACTGAACTGTAGATCTGTAGATATTAATATTAATATATAAGTTGAACTATAAGATAATATGTCCATAACATGAGCATTTATAATATAAACTTCCATTGAAACTGAATATCCTGAATTAAAATGACACTCATATTACCGCTGTACTCGAGAAACACCTTGGGTGACAATTTCTTAATACATGGATCCACAATAATAGAGTTTGTCCTAATATGCTCAATAGATATTAATTTTTTATTCACTCTTTCTTTTAACAAGGAGCTTGACTTCAATGTGCCTCAATTTTGTCATGCTCTTGTTGTTATTGAAATATATAACTATCACTTTATTGTCAAAAAATAGTTTTAATAGTCTTTTAATACCATCAATTATTCGTCATTTTGTGATAAAATTTTACAATCAAATTCCATAATTAGATGCTTCATAGCACGCAATGAATTCTACTTTCACAGTTGAAGAGTGCAATAATCAACTATTTGATACTCCTCCATAATATATCACACTGTAAATAAATGTAGTCTAATGTAGTTTTCATACTATCTTGGAAATCTGACAAATCGAAGTATGAATAACCAACGATCTCAACCTGATCTATCCTTCGATACGTCAACATATTGTCCTTTGTCCTCTGTAAAATATCGTAAAACCTTTTTGAGTGATTTTCATCAATCCATTTTTGGATTACTTAAAGGTTTGCTTAATATCTCAATATTATACGCGATATCTGAATGCGTATAAACTTGAGCATAAATAAGACTTCTTATTGCTAATGCATAAAAAGCTTATGATTTTTTATTCTTTAAAAGTATTGTCGTGACATTAGTTGAGACTAAACTTGTACTTCACAGCTTTTTTTCTTTTATCTCATCCCTTCTTTCTTCAATTTTCATCAGAACATGAAGTTAATTGGCTTATATTAATTGGCATGGTTACATTTTTATTTAGTGAAAGCATGAAAGGATAAATCTATTTCTGGACAAGAAACTCTTTGAATTCTCTTTTTTATATTATTAAAAAATCAAGATAATATAAAGCCATAACACTACACGAAAAACGCGGATTACCGACGGTCCGAACCGTCGGTAATCAACCCGAAAACCGTCGGTAACGCAATTACCGACGATTTTTCAGTCGGAATCGATCCGTCCGAAAAACGCTCGTCGCAAACGGATTTGCGACGGTTGAAAAAAATTCGTCGAAAATATCGACGGTTCTGGTCGTCGGAACAGTCCCCGGCGGAAAAGTCCCCGGCGGTTCGAACCGTCGATATTTCCGACGGTTGCAACCGTCGGAAAAGGCCGACGGTCTGAGCCGTCGATATTTCCGATGGTTGCAACCACAGGAAAAGGCTTCCGGCGATCCGAGTCGTCAATATTTCCGACGGTCGCAACCGCCGAAAAAGGCCGGCGGTCCGAGCCGTCGAAATTTCCGACGGTTGCAACCGCCGGAAAAGGCCGGCAGTCCGAGCCGTCGCAACTTTTCGACGGTCCTAACTGTCGAAACTTTAGACGGTTGTCGCAACCGTCGCAAATAATTTTTTAAATATAAAAAAAATTAGCGGCCGGATCCGGCCCGCCTGGCGGCCGGATCCGAACGGCCACGGCCGGATCCGGCCCGCCTGGCGGCCGGATCCGAACGGCCACGGCCGGATCCGGCCGACAGTAGAGAGAGAGATGCCGGCGTGGAGCGGGAGAGAGAAAGATACGCCGGTGCGGGAGAGGATCGCCGGCGTACGGCGTGGGAGGGTCATCGGCGTCCGGCGCGAGGGAGAGGCCGATCTCGCGGCGTAACCGGCGTCCGACGTCCGTGCTCGCAGCCGGGAGAGGGAGAGAGGAGAGGAGGGAGAGAGAGAGGAGTGGAGGGAGGAGGGAGAGAGAAGAGGGAGGAGGGAAAATATATAAAGGAAAAAATTTGGAAAGAAAGCGGGAAAAAGGGGGAAAAAAAGCGGGATAACGAAATTTTAATTACCGTCGAAAATATAAATAATAAAAAAATTTATTTTATTTAGTTATATATAATATTTATTTTTTATTTTACCGACGGTTTGAACCGACGGTAATATTTACCGACGGTCAAAACCGTTGGTAATTGCGACGGTTTGGGTATCCGTCGAAAATTGCGGCGGATTTACCGACGATTATGACCTTCGGAAATTGCGGCGGATTTTGCGACGGATGGATATCTGTCGAAAATATCGACGTTCCTAACCGTCGAAAAATTAAATAATAATATAACCAATTATATAATTAATTTTTTTATTTCCGACAGTCACAACCGTCGGAAAATCCGTCGAAAAAATTTAATAATAATATTAAAAATATATAATTTAATTTTTCTATTTCCGACGGTCCTAACCGTCGGAAAAGTCGTCGGAAATTGCGACGGATGGATATCCGTCGAAAATATCGACGTTCCTAATCGTCAAAAAATTAAATAATAATATAATAAATTATATAATTATTTTTTTATTTCCGACGGTCGTGACTGTCGAAAAATTCATCGAAAAAATTTAATAATAATATTAAAAATGTATAATTTAATTTTTTTATTTTCGACGGTCGTAACCGTCGGAAAAGTCGTCGGAAATTACGACGGATGGATATCTGTCGAAAATATCGACGTTCCTAATCGTCGAAAAATTAAATAATAATATAAATTATTTTCGACGGTCATAATCGTCGAAAAATCCGTCGGAAACGGAACCGTCGAAAAATCCATCGCAAATAGCGACGGATTTAGAACCGTCGAAAATTATCCGTCGGAAAATCGCGATTTTCTTGTAATGTAATTAATGCACAAATTTACTTAATGTTAGTATGTATATATATATATATATATATATATATATATATATATATATATATAAAGCTGAGAAATTGGATGGTAATTTCAAAGTCTTAATCTTAAGACATTGCTATTTATCTTTTTTGCTATTTCTTTTATAGTTTATATATATTGTTTCTCTCTGCATAATTTACAACATTTTTTATCTTATTATTCACGTGCATTTATTCTCCCCACTATTAGTATCATTAATCATCTGTAACATATTGTTAACATTTATTAGCACATCTCTTCTCTATTAAAATCACACATATCTCTATTTCATATTTATTTCTATCTATTTCCTCTCAAGTATTTCCTCTTAAGTGTAACCTCATGATCACTAGCTGATCACTATAAGTTTTTATCTCATTTTAAATGCATTTCACCCCTATCGAATCTCTAAATTACCTAACTTTTGACCAATTATGTTTGAAATGCATAGATTGTGATAACTAGTTGATCTTCCTCATTTTATACTTAATTCCATGTGCATAGAAGTTCTGAAATACTAAAATTCATAAATAATTCAATTCTATGCCAAGTTATCATTTTTAGGACAAGTTATCACTCCTATATGTCAAGTTATCATTATTTTGAGTGAATTGATTTTCAATAATTTTCTTGCCCTAAATCCATTACTATCGTGAATGAATCATATTTGGATGATCATATCTCAACTTGTGCAAAATTATAAACCCATTTGAACAAGTTATCATTTTCCAATGCCAAGTTATCGTTAAAGGGCAAAACTATCATTTCGACATACAAAACTATCAATTCTGCACAAAGGCCTTAGGCAATTATTATATTATTTCCTAACTCATTGCTGTTCAAATTTGATCACATTTGGATAATCACAATCAAAGTTATGACAAGTTATCGTTTTTAAGGCAATTAAGTTATCGTTTTGACACTCAAGTTATCATTCCTATGAAATCTTATCCATATTTGATTTCTGACCTTATTCACTTGCCATCCTACTTCCTTTTATGCCTTCAATACTCTGAACCATCCATATTTGATCATTTTCCAAGATTTATACAAAGTTATCATTTCGGGTTCTCAAACTTATCATTTTAATTACTGATTTCATATCTTCATAACACTAGATTTTATTTGATGTTTGAGCTAACCCTGATGGCTTTCCTTATCCTTATTTGTTCATTTTCTATTTGAGGACTTTGATGCTTGGTGTTCTATCTCTTCTAGTAGGAAAAACATGTTGCAAAAAAGGTGAAAAAAGGTGGGGGGACCACTACTTTGCTGTCCAGAAAAAAAGCTGTCTTCTGCAGCTACAAGCAAGACTTGGACACTTGGCACAATCAGAGATTATGAGACATTTAGATGCTGATCTAAGGGTGATTAAAGACCATATATAAGTTGAAAACCATAGGGAAGAAGGGGGAGGGCTGGCCATTGCAGGGTTTGGAGAAGGAAGGAAGGGTTTTTGAGTTGGAGCTGAAGTGTTGCAAGGATACCTCTCGACAAGCTTCAATTCAGGATGAATCACTTCTGTTCTTCATTCCATTATGTATCAAACCTTATAATTATGAGGAGCTAAATTCGATGTCTCCTGGGATAGGGTAGTAGTTTAGATTAATTGTGGATGGATTAGGGACAAATCTGATTTCCTGCATTGAATCAAGTTTTGAATTAATTTCTGAATTATGAAATCTGTATTGATATGAATCTGTTCTTGCCATTGTAAGGTCCTATTTGTGTTTACAACTGATGAGTTGTCATTTGATCTAATCTTTGTTCAGAAATGAATCAAGAATCAATGTCAAGTTCTAGATACAACCCCAATTAGAATTCTGATTTCTTACTTTCTGAAATCTGATTTTTCTGAAATCTGAATTCTAAATGCTTTTTTTATTTCTGAATTCTTAGAATCTGTTTTGTCATCGTGGAGTCCCAATTGTGTTGACAACTGAGAGGTTATCTTATGGTTCCATTCTAGTTCAGAAATGATCAAGATGCAATGATATTCCTAAGATTCTAATATGTAATTGCTGCTGATTTTCTAATTTCTGAATTCCTGAACTTCTTGATTTTTGATTCCTGAGTTGTTTGAATCTGAATGTCATTGGGGAACATGATTTATTGGGCAACTGAGAGGTTGAATATTGGTCCCAATCTTGTTCAGAAATGGATTAAGACGCTTGACATTTCTATGATTCAAATTTGTGATTTCCATGGGCTACTTACTCATTTCAATATTGTTGATTTCTATTTTTTTTGGATTTAAGGAAAATTTGATTGTCATTGTTAAGCCTTATTTTAACTTACCACTGAGAGGTGGTCTTATGGCCTTCCTTGAGATTCAGAGATGAACCAAGGAGCAATGATAATTGCTGAATTTTCCAACCTGTGATTATATGCATTTTGTTTCCAATTAAAAAGTGTTAGTGTGGACTTCACTCTCAATTGTAGCCGAGAGGTTAACTTAAGATCCTATTGTAGTTTAGAGATAAACCAAGGAACACTAGCACTATTATTGGATTGGTTTCATCCCTGTCTAACTGATTGAAGTGATTTTCCTTGTTTTGTGACTATACTTAGAAGTTATCACTTCAGATTTCATTGAATTGTCAAAATTCAGCGAAGAACTTGAGTTGAACTTAATGATAACTTAATTTTCAATGAGGATCCTCTTCTAATTCAACTAAGCTAACAATTATATGACAATATATTGATTAGGTGTGGTCTAATTGAGCTGTGAGAACAGCCATACATAAGGTTGAATCAAATTTGACTAAAAAGTGATAATTTATTTCATTCCATCCATAATTAAGTTAGATGAATCCCAATTCCTACGATAGCCTTCCTCATTGATAGATAAATCCTTTTAGCCTCTAGATTAGCATTTACAATTCAGTTTAGTTAACTTTTCAGAAATCCAAAAATAATTATAATTTTGCCTTCTTTTAAAAATCTGTTTTCACTTCCATTTAAATTCCTATTTTTACCACTTTAAATAGGATTAGTCTAAATTATTTTTAGAGAGTTTAGGACTTCAAATCACTGTGGATACGACATTCGGGTAGACTACAATTGACCTGTATACTTGCAGTTGAAAGTGAATTAGGGAGTTGAATCAAAAATTGAAAATTTTAAAATTTGACCCCAAAATCAGTAAGGTATCACTACACCCCTCAATATCACTATCACCTCCATGACCATGACCATGATGTTTCCATGTGTAATCTCCGCCCATCAATTTATAAATTCAGTTAATTTCTCCTGAGCTTCTCATCTATAACGTCCTCATAAATTTAGTTAATCTTTCAACTTCTTATCTCTTATATTTATATAAATATAAATCTGGTCACAAAAAAATGTTTTAAAATGTTCTCCATTGAGCTTTCCTATCTTTTTTCTCAATTTTTGTACTTATCTTTTTTTACATATTTTTCTATGGAATATGAAGCAATGTCCTAATGCACAGAAGTTATTTTCTTCCAATTTATTTGGCCTCCAAACGTGGAAATCCCAAACGACATTTGTTTTCTAGAAAGAATTTTAAAAGAGCAACAATGACTTGCATCGCTGTGGCTGTAACATGGAGCAGCATTTACGTCCGTACACCTCCACAGCGCCTCGAGTAGGACGTTCATCGACTTTCACAGCAACCTCCATAGCGGTGAATGTTTCACATTCTACCGTTTAATTTATTTTACTCTTAATGCATCATCCCATTCGGAAGCATGCCACCTCTGCCCGGCCCGGAGATCATCTTCTTTTTCAATGCCTTCATACCGGAAGGCCACAAGATGCACGTCGTTTATTGATATCCTGAGGATGTACAGAACAGGGAAGAAGCAACGCGACGAGGCCACGAGAGATTTTGAGAGTTCCTTTCCCAGCTCTAGCAAAGGCGGTGGTACTCTTAACACGGATCCTGTCCAACAACCCTCGGCAACGGCGGCGCAATCGAAGGCGATAGTACTGCTGCTACCTGCGATCATGAGCAACAACCCATGGCAACGGCGCCTACAAGGTGGTAGCAATACTGATCACGGTGTACATTCCTCATGGCCGCCCACATGAAAGCTCCCGCGCAGCTGTCCAGCTTCCAGTGCGGCACGAGTTCACATCTTTGAAAACATACGTATGTGCCTAGCTACGAGCTACGTTTGATCGATCATGTTCTTCGAAAAGATTTTAATGTTCTTTTGTTTTGGATAGAAGTTTGCAAGACTTATTTTCCTTTTCCTGTATTTTACATAAAATGACCCTTTGCATTCAGTGATAAGAATCGTAAGCTTTTGTTATCTCAAGTGTAGCTCTTTTTTATGCATTCCAACATTTTTATGATCCAAATCGATTATGTATATAAATGATAAATAACATTATGAATTGGTCATTTCTTTTTTCTTGCTCTGTTATTATGTTAATGCACCCTATAATTGCGATGGTTTAGGTGAACATACTCCCTAATTATGTCAGTGACTTCTGAATTGAATTTGTCTCTCGCATATGCCTGAAATTTGGCTTTGTAATATGAAATAAATAGGAAATAGAAAAGGATGACAATTTTATGATCAGTGAGACGTTATTGTTTGATCCTTCATAGTTTATTTAGTATATAAACTTTTTGTGTGAGTCAATGATCATGTCAAACTATAGAAATAAGAGAAATAACAAATGAAGAGCCACACATCAATATTGTTCAAAGAAATTGCTTCAAGATGATTGCCATAAAAATTAAGGAGTTCTTTGGGATTTTTTTTCAAATATCTGCTAATGTCATTAGTCTATTAATTTATTTTAGTGCACTTATAGATCATTTTACATCCACCATCATTCATCAAGCAAGGAGCTTATTCTTATTAAACTTCCATATTGCAGGTTGCATTGTTTCAGTTGAATAAAAAATGTAATGAACAAGATATGTTTGCAAAAGATATTTAATTACAAGCATTAACACATTTATGAGCTTTATTTACGTCGTTAAAAGCTGAAAACAAAATAATAGGTAAGAAAAAACTTTAACCTTTTATAATTTAATGTTATGAAACATACGAAAATTATTATGAAATAAAATTTCACACATATCCAAACAATAACTGAAACTTCAGCTCCTAAATGTGGTCTCGTATCGTTTTTAAACATAAGTTATCATGGTTAAATACACAGAAGCGAATGGACTTTCAAATATTTATTTTTCTCATTAGTTTTTAGATGAACTTGATGATCATTTAAGTTGGACTTTCAATTACCTAAATGTTATATATGTTTCAAAGATTCATTTAAGATGTGGAAACTCTTCTCATCTTCTAATCATAAAAATTTGGTTAAGGTGCCAATAATATAAAAACTTCTCACCTTCTAACCATAAAAGCAAATATATATTAACATATATATAATCATCCGTATTCCCTACATTATTTACACTTTTAAGAAATTTTATTTACATACTTAAATGTTATCATTTAAGATGCTAATAATATAAACTTCTCACCTTCTAGCTATAAAAGCAAATCTTTGCTATTAACACTATATAACCATTCATATTATTCAATTTTTTACATTATTCAACAATTTTAGGTACTTATTTAAATGCTATATATGTTATAAAGATTCACCTAATTCCTTATATATGTATGTATGCATCTATGTATGTATGTATGTATTGTATGTACGTATATGTATTTTTTAGAATAATTAAATTGAGTATGAGACATTGGATTTCCCAATATACATTGCACATATTCATATTTAATCACACTTATATATACACACACACAAACATATAAATATGAAGATATAAAAACTATAAAGATTCTTCAATAAAATACTTAAAATATTTTAAATATATAAAAAAATTAATATCCTTATGGTAAAGGATTTATAAACTTATTTAAGGACATAATAATGGTGACCCCCTTTTTAAAGGAAGAACATTATGTACCTTATCTTTTTATTTATCACATCAAAATTATATAGATCAGATTAAAAGTTTTGAAATGGAAATAAATTAAATATTATTCATAGTTTTTCAATTCAATGATTAAAAAATTAAAGGATAGACAACTTCATTTTATCCTTAATTTAATACATATCTCAATATTATATATGTTTTGTATATTTTTTTTACTAATTTATTTTTAATCGCGCTGTGCGCGAGAGAGTTCCCTAGTGTAGAAATACTTCTTGACTTGTAAGCACAATTTCATTATATTTGAATTTGCAACACAAAAAAAAAAACTCTTTTGGACAATGAAACAAAATCCTAAACATTATTGTCATTCATTTCTTGAAGAATATCGTGCAGTCATATGAGATTACACTTCACCTTTCTCTAATGTATTTTCTTAATGAAAAATGTTTTTTGAGGTTGTAGAGTTTGTTTCTCTAGAAGGATCTTCAACATTAACTTAATCATAATTGACATTCTTAATACAACAACAACAACAACAACAACAACAACAAAGCCTTATCCCACTATGTGGGGTCGGCTACATGGATCATATTCGTTGATCCATGTTCATGAGATTCGACAGAGTTTTACGTTGGCTGTCGGGGCCTAACACAACCCTCCTCCTTTATCCGGGCTTGGGACCGGCTATAAAATATAGGCGGAGTTTTCAACATGCATAAGACAACAAACAATAAAATAAAAAAGAAGCAAAGAGAGCCATTAATGTCGAGAGAAAAATAAATAAGCATTGTTATTCTGAAATTTAGAATGCAAAAGTAAGAATTCAGCCCAATTTCTCAGTTGAAGCAATTAGACCGTGCAAACAATTGGAACAATTAAAAAACAGCATCTCCAGGCATATCATTAGAATATATGGTATCAATGGATTCACAATGGGGATCCCACCAGTATGGTATCAATTGACATTCTTAATATCAAAAATAAATTCCTAATCAATGTCAATTGTATATGTTGGAATCTTAATTGATTACTCCTTAAAGATAATATTTCTAATATTATATCCTCCCTCAAAATCAACATCTTCAAATAACTCAGCATTCTTATAAGTCATATCTCAAAAATTTCAAGAAAATATTGACTCTAATAACAATCTTTAGGTCTTATACCTCTAAATACTTTTGGAATGACACCCTTAATTACGTTTTTAGATTACTCCCACTTTTCTATCTCCCTCATTTCATTAGAGGTACTCTTATTAGTAATTCGGTGGATTTTATAATACCTGAAACATAATACAAAATCATGACTCTGAAAGCGATATTAATACTCTCTTGTCATGTCATAAATTTGTGTCATTATACATGAGAATGAACTTGATGCTCATATTAATATTACTTGCAAATAAAGAAACTAAACAGAGAATAAATCATAAATACCAAATTAAGTCATAACAAAATTTAAGTGTGGACAAATCCCTTTACAAGACATCGACACAACATTAATATTTAGTCTTTGGACAGAAATACTAACTTTTAAGTGATATCTTCTCATAGTATCAATTTGATAATAAAATAACATATCGAATAATAAATTTTTCTTTGGGTCAATTTATTATTCACATGTAACACCAAATAATTATCACTAATTGTTGCCACAATACAATAGCAAAATATATAAGTATGAACAAATCCCATCACAAGACATCGGTACAATATTAGCATTTAGTCTTTGAACAAAAATACTAACTTGTAAGTGATATTATCTCATGGTTACAATTTGATAATAAAATAACATATTGAATAATAAATTTTCCTTTGGGCCAATTTATTATTCACATGTAACACCAAAAAATTATCACTAATTGTTGTCACAATATAATAACAAAATATAAATATGGACAAACCCCATCTTAAGATATCGACACAATAGTAGTATTTAGTCTTTAGACAAAAATACTAACTTGTAAATGATATCTTATCATGATAACAAATTCATAATAAAATAACATATCGAATAATAAATTTTTCTTTGGGCCAATTTATTATTGACATGCAATACCAGATAATTATCACATGTCGTCATGATATTATATGTTACCAATTCAAATATCAAGTCTCATTTGGACTGCTCAATATTTAATTAGTAATATGTAGATCACCGCTTATATTTTGAACTAAATTAAATTACACAAAATAGTCTACTTTGATAACATATTATGCAATAATAATTTATTTTAAAATATATACAATTGTCCAATACTTATTCTTCACCTTTCATCACAATAACATAGTGATAAATCACAAATGAATTTTCAACTAATAATTATCCATACTTGGACGATTATTATATTCATGCATAATGTGTAAGATGATATTAACAAAAAAAAGTTCATTCATATCAACCAATAGATAATATAAGCATTCATCCAATACATGTAACAACAAAAAAAAAGAAGAGAAATACATAAACTAATGGGCTTGATTAACAGCCCATTAATCATAACTTAAATTAACCTACCCTAAAACCCCTTTTTTCTCATCAGCCGCACATCTTCTTTTCCTCCACACAAAAAAAACACCTCATCCTCTCTCTTCCTCCTTATCTCTCCTCACGTACAGGGACCATGTGCATCCCTCCATGTCCACTGCTCCATGCATGCACCTCCTCAAGTAGCAACCAAGGTGATGTTTCTTTCTCTCTTACCCATGTTCTACCTACTTCCCTCAAATCTCTCTCCTTGTGGCTGATTTGTGGCAGCCAGGGGGTACCACAAGGAAGGAGCACACCAAAGCACAGATGTCGTGGAACAGTAACAAATCGATGGGAAAATAAATCAATCGCTCTTAATAGGTGGGTGAATCGAAATAACTTTGCATGACCTCTTAATTATCCTAATTCATGCCCTAATCGTTATGACAAGAAAAGAATATGACTAGGGTTCAAGTTATCATTTTTAATTGTTTGATTTCTTGAATTCTTTGTTTGGTTGATTGTTTGCATGTAGAGCTATTTCTGGTTGTTCTATTTTGTATTATTGATTGCTAGGATGTAGGATTTAGAGTAGGGCGAAAGTATGTTAAAGTTCCATGTGATTTTCGGATTAAAATCGGCCGGAACGACGGCCGTGCCACTCTCTGGCACGCCCGTGCCATTATGGTTACGGTCGTTCCACGCCATGTGCACGCCCGTGCCATCACCTGACGGAACCTAAGTAAAAGGTTGGCCGATGCCGGTCGACCGAGCGCTCAACCGGTCATGACCGTGCCACCCTTCCGGCACGGCCGTGCCATGACTAGCCTAGCCGCATACAATCGGTCGACCACGCTTGAATTGGTCGACCGATCCCACCCTCCGTCACGGCCGTGCTCTTCTATGACACGCCCGTGCTACCTATGTAGAACCCAATCTTCATATCGACACGGCCGTGCCAATAAGTTGTCACGGCCGTGCCCGACTACCAAACAACCCTTGATTTCCACCCATCAATCTTCCCTTAATTGATATGAACATTATTGATTGCCTTATGATTCTAACATGAACCCTTTTTCCTAATTTACCTCATACCGATTTCAAAGAACCTTTTATTAGATTTATTAATTAATTATCTTTTTAAATCTGAATATTGCCTATGTACAATTGATCCTATTTTTCTGACCCTACAGAGATCCCTCACTGGTTTCCAAGATCTATTCTCTCATTGATTTATTTTCTTATTGATCTCATTGTATTCATCGATTCTCATGATTCATGTTCTATTCTGATTATTATTCTTATTATGATCTATACATGTATCCTTTCAAGTTCAAGTTAAGCATTATTATTTATCTCTGATTATTCTATTCATGTTATGCATTGTATATCATGTGGTTCCCCACTAGGCTGTAAAGCTTACGGGAGGACCTCCTCCCCTGTGTCTGATTTTCACAGGATCAAGTCAGTGACGAGGTGGAGTAGGTGTGTGGTGACGAAGCTCTGGCGACAAGACAACACATGAACCACAGGACTTATTAGTTTTCTTTTTCCTTCCGCATTTATAGCTTCATGATGTAGAACCTTATTATATTCTTTAGGAATGATGTAGCCACTTTTTAGACTTCCGCATATTTACGTTATCTTCTTTTATTTTTCCGCTGACGTGTCTCGGTTCTTGACTGAGATATGGTCAACATTATGGTCAAAGTCATAGCATGTCGTAGCGTCTCCAGGTTGGTCTTCGTCACGTGGCGGGGGTCGATTTGGGGCATTACATTTATGGTATCAGAGCCTAAAGTCAGGACTCTCTTGATGTCCTAGTGTATAGAATCATATGGTATTGGTTCATGTGCTATCGCCGAGCAGTCGTCACACCCTCCACCGTAAAGTACAAGTAAGGTCTTTCTTGCTTTGAGTTATTCTTTATTGATGTATTGATATGTATTTCACATGAGTGGTTCATTCCTAAGGAGGTTATTCTGTATGGTAGGAATCAACTTAAATGTTATTAGTGATTAGACAAAAAGGGTCATAAAGGTTACGAACAAATTGGAACAGAATATGTAATAAGTATGTGGATAAATATACTCACGTGAAGAATGAGTCTTACATATATTTAAAGAGTAAAACATAAGAAACGATTATGTTTCTTATAATTCATGTTTTCCATCTCTTTCATGATCGCTCTATTCACGGACTTCTTCTACTGACTGCAGCAGTACGAAGAGGAAAATGAATAGGCATATCAGTTGCAAAGAGATGTAGATTTAAGAAAGAAACGAAGGAATTATAAGAATAATTAAAGGAGTCGACTCACACAACATGTAGGTGTGAGATGATTTCAAATAATAGAAGTGAAATCAAGCATGTCTAAGTTATGATTCATCGTTATGACTTATGTGGTTCCATGGGTCTACCAATATAGGGGTTTAATAAATTATCTGATATATTTTTATATTGATAAGTAGGGACCCATAATGCTTTTTGCGCCTTAGACTTTGTATGACCCCTATATTACGTTGATAAAGGTCCTAAGCAAATCCAAATTAGTTATACAAATTTCTAGTTAGATTTTCTTATATTGGAAATATGAATTAGAATTATTAATCATGTTCAAATTATTTAATATTGGTTTGACAAGAATCTAAGTATTAGTGAGCTGTCCAAGAATCATGTAGGGATGGACAAATATAGAAATTTAAAAGGTTCAGAGGTCACATTGATTTGAATAAATGTTAGAAGAAATTTTCAGTAAGTAAGTGACTTCTTACTTAATCAAACATTTAGATCTAGCATACTCATACACATATGCACATATAACATAGTATCCTTAAATAAATATATATATATATATATATATATATATATGTAAATAGATTAATTAAGTTAGTTTACTATATAGTAGAATTGAAATGACCATAATATGAAGATATATTATTAATAAAATGAGTTACCTATCATTGTAGTGTAAATATATTTCCGAGATATACTAATATGGCTGATACAAAAAAAAGAATTATATAAGAACAAGCAATGCATGAAAGGATTAAATGAATGGGGGAAATTTCGAAAAGATTTAAAGTCTCTTGACGGAGATATGCTTAAGGAAGATAGGAGCCCCAACCATTAAGTACTAAAAGATATATAAAAAAAATCAAGTGAGCAAATTTAAGAAAGTATGGGGGGCTAAGGTAATGCATGAGGAATTTTATAAGTCCCCTAGAAAGTTATTAGAGAAGCAAGTTATGCACCTGAGAAGGATGATTATGAAGTAAAATATAAATTTTAATTGAATTATCTTGACTATGGGTATATTTATTAGTTTTCATAATAATGTTCAAATCATATAGGGTAATTAATCATATAATCATGATTGATAGTTCAAGAGGGGAAATAAAAACTTATATATGTTTAGATAATGGGTTAAGCAAGCCATCAGATGATACATAGAATGTTCTCTAAGATGAAAGATATAAGATGTAGAACGTTCTCTAAGATGCCTTTATGTCAATATGATGAAAAAAATGTTCAATATTTTATCTTGATCAAAGGGACCACTCATGATTTGATCATAGGTTTTATATATGGATTGATTTTCCCTTTTCAACCTTAAAGTTATCCCGACCCTCTCCTATGTGCTACAAGATATTGTTAATGCAAAGGACAATGAAACGATATGCAAAGTAGAAGAATGATTGCTGGTCTTCTGTTTTGTTGATTGTGTTATTTTCCTATCTTATTGTTTGAATTCATTCCATGTGTTCACCTGCATTCATGATATTTGATTAAGGACTTATGTTATATAGTACGTATAAATTGTTCTGTTCATGATGGATTAGATCATACTATGTGGCGACCCCTCAACGTAGATATCGCTCGACCTTAACATTAATTCAAAGTGCTACAAGATACTCAAGAAAAGAACTTGTTGTGGTTATATATAATCACTGGCCTCCCATGAAGTTATATGACCTGACCTTGCAAGAAACAAATCAATGTAAGCCAAGAAGTTAAGATTGAGGGCAACTCCCATGATAAGCATATCAAATAAAGTATTGGCACAATGTGTTGAGACAGAAAGAATAACGAATGACATTGATTAAGAACTAACCTGTTCCAATGACATACAATGCTAAGAACTATCCATCTTCAAAAGATTTATCAGACCTCTGATTGATTCCAAATATAATTGTCTCACTTGACAATTACTTATAGTTTGTATTTTGCTCAATTCCTCTAGATATCTGATCTAAGACGAAGGTCAAGTGATCATGCCCCCCACACGATGATCATCGTATGATACCATGAAGATATCGACATTAGATTATGTTAATCATTGATTTTAGTTGAATCAAAATAAATTACGAATCTTGAATCCTTAGAGGATGTTAGATATAGGTCAGATCATTAGCTATGGATGTCGATTGTATATCGAATCAATGGCTATCTTGTAATTTAACTCACATGTACAAGAATCTTAAGAGCTTACGAAGTTATGAAATAGTGATAAACTTTATAAAGATTCCATAAGAAGAAATGAAATATTAAAAAGTTAAATTAATGGTAAGTATAAGGGCCCAATATGAAAAACAAAGAGCAACTAATTATTTAAATTTATAGTATAATTATCGTAGGCTAGGGTTAAAGTGAAAATAATAATAATATTAATATTAATAATAATATAAATATAAATAAATAAAAGAAAAGATAGTGAGTGCATGTGATGTTGAGAAATTATACTAAATGTGAATTTAGAAGAGTTAATATAGTGCTTGCTTAAGAATGTCCACGAACACTCCTTTTAAGGAGGTTATTGGTCTGGTAATTATAATGTTATATGCTTGAGGAATAGTAAAACAAGGAAATACATATTAATAGTGATGATCCGTTATATTGGATCAAATTTTTGTAATGATCGTTATCACTCGACCATCGGCAAGACACCAATTAGAACTTGTACGGGTGAAATTGTCGCCACCTGCCCACTAGGGTGAAGTAGGCGAGGAGAAAATTATGACTAAGGAAGAAGTTAAGGAAGAGTATGCTGAAAAGATTGAACAGATCAAGTAGAGAATGAAGACTGCTCAAGGAAGAAAAAAGAGTTATGCTGATAAAGGCAGACGAGAGCAGATCTTCCAAGCTGGTGACTAAGTTCTTTTGAAGGTATCCCCTATGAAGAGAGTCATGAGATTCAGCAAGTGAGGAAAGCTCAATCCTCGCTATGTAGGCCTTTTCGAGATACTCGAGCTGGTAGGCGAGGCAGCATGCAGACTGGCCCTACCCCAATCTTAAGGAGAGTGCATAAACATAATGTGTTTCATGTATCTGTGCTCAAGAAGTACAAGTACGACGATGCAAATGTTCTAAGGATTGAATAGCTAGATCTAGTTGCAAACCTGATCTTCGCTGAGTATCCAACTCATATAGTAGAGAGCAAGGTGCAACGTCAGAAGAACAAGGATGTATCCATGGTCAGAGTAGCTTGACGTTAGCATAACGGTGATGATGCGACATGGGAACTTGAGCCGGAAATGCGCCAAGAATTCTCACATCTTTTCGATAAGCCCTCTACTTAGTGCAAAATTCGAGGACGAATTTTCTTCTAAGGAGGTTATAATGTAACAAAAAAAAAAGAAGAGAAATACATAAACTAATGGGCTTGATTAACAGCCCATTAATCATAACTTAAATTAACCTACCCTAAAACCCCTTTTTTCTCATCAGCCGTACATCTTCTTTTCCCCCACACAAAAAAAACACCTCATCCTCTCTCTTCTTCCTTATCTCTCCTCACGTACAGGGACCATGTGCATCCCTCCATGTCCACTGCTCCATGCGTGCACCTGCTCAAGTAGCAATCAAGGTGATGTTTCTTTCTCTCTTACCCATGTTCTATCTACTTCCCTCAAATCTCTCTCCTTGTGGCTGATTTGTGGCAGCCAGAGGGTACCACAAGGAAGGAGCACACCGAAGCACAGATGTCGTGGAACAGTAACAAATCGATGGGAAAATAAATCAATCGCTCTTAGTAGGTGGGTGAATCGAAATCACCTTGCATGACCTCTTAATTATCCTAATTCATGCCCTAATCGTTATGACAAGAAAAGAATATGACTAGGTTAAAGTTATCATTTTTAATTGTTTGATTTCTTGAATTCTTTGTTTGGTTGATTGTTTGCATGTAGAGCTGTTTCTGGTTGTTCTATTTTGTATTATTGATTGCTAGGATGTAGGATTTAGAGTAGGGCGAAAGTATGTTAAAGTTCCATGTGATTTTCGGATTAAAATCGGCCGGAACGACGGCCGTGCCACTCTCTGGCATGCCCGTGCCA
This sequence comes from Pontederia crassipes, assembly GCA_030549335.1. Taxonomy (NCBI): domain Eukaryota; kingdom Viridiplantae; phylum Streptophyta; class Magnoliopsida; order Commelinales; family Pontederiaceae; genus Pontederia; species Pontederia crassipes. Next base: position 36,405,631 of record CM060194.1, read on the forward strand.
TTATGGTTACGGTCGTTCCATGCCATGTGCATGCCCGTGCCATCACCTGACGGAACCTAAGTAAAAGGTTGACCGATGCCGGTCGACCGAGCGCTCAACCGGTCATGACCGTGCCACCCTTCCGGCACGGCCGTGCCATGACTAGCCTAGCCACACACAATCGGTCGACCACGCTTGAATTGGTCGACCGATCCCACCCTCCGTCACGGCCGTGCTCTTCTATGACACGCCCGTGCTACCTATGTAGAACCCGATCTTCAAATCAACACGGTCGTGCCCGACTACCAAACAACCCTTGATTTCCACCCATCAATCTTCCCTTAATTAATATGAACATTATTGATTGCCTTATGATTCTAACATGAACCATTTTTCCTGATTTACCTCATATCGATTTCCAGGAACCTTTTATTAGATTTATTAATTAATTATCTTTTTAAATCTGAATATTGCCTATGTACAATTGATCCTATTTTCCTGACCCTACAGAGATCCCTCACTGGTTTCCAAGATCTATTCTCTCATTGATTTATTTTCTTATTGATCTCATTGTATTCATCGAACAAAGAAGCAAGAGCTACAAGTTATTCAAAGTGATTAATAAGATCAGATGAAAGATTAACAATGGGTTGCCAGTCCAAGCCAAGTGCATCAAGATAAGGATCACTCCCTTGGTCATGGTTTGATCACCCACTAACCCGCACAAGGCCGTATCGTTTGCTGGACATACCCTAAGAATTAAAGACATCTAAAGTCACCCTGATTGCTAATTAATTACTAAGATCAAGAAGCATGTTCATGTCAAGTCAAGTTATCGTCATGAATTCCAAGTATGCATGATTTCAAGTTTACTAAGCATCATTGATTCTCATGATTCATGTTCTATTCTGATTATTATTCTTATTATGATCTATACATGTATCCTTTTAAGTTCAAGTTAAGCATTATTATTTATCTCTGATTATTCTATTCATGTTATGCATTGTATATCATGTGGTTCCCCACTAGGCTGTAAAGCTTACGGGAGGACCTCCTCCCCTGTGTCTGATTTCCACGGGATCAAGTTAGTGACGAGGTGGAGTAGGTGTGTGGTGACGAAGCTCTGGCGACAAGACAACACATGAACCACATGACTTATTAGTTTCATTTTCCCTTCCGCATTTATAGCTTCATGATGTAGAACCTTATTATATTATTTAGGAATGATGTAGCCACTTTTTAGACTTCCGCATATTTACGTTATCTTCTTTTATTTTTCCACTGACGTGTCTCGATTCTTGACTGAGATATGGTCAACATTATGGTCAAAGTCATAGCATGTCGTAGTGTCTCCAGGTTGGTCTTCGCCATGTGGCGGGGGTCGATTTGGGGGCGTTACAATACATCTTTAAGAAAGAAAAGAATGAACATTCTAATCTTGTACATGAAAAGACTTGGATCTACTTATCATTATCCATTCACTTAATGTTAATAGTGTAACACTTTTAATATAAAACTAAATAACCAAAAATATATGAATCAACTTTGATTGAGCAAATGAAGTTCTTGCATTAACATACCAAAAGAACGAAAGAAAAATCAAAAGTATATGTTCATACAAAAATTGACATTTCCTAATGATTCAATCATGTAGGCTCTGAAATCAATTGAAAAAATTGAAATAACAAAACTTGATCGGATCATGATGAATCATTAGGAAACTTAATAAACTAAATGCGAAAACTTACCGTTGTTCATCGCTCTCTATCTATCATGAACAAGTTGTCCATAGACATCTTATGTTGATGAACACTTGATGTAATGGATTTCCAAAATGACACCACCGAAATTTATTCTTCTTAGCACGGATGGAGAATGCAAAAGAAGAACTTTCACTAAATAGATTTCATACAAGTTGTGTGTTTTGGGGACCATGACCATCTATTTATAGTAGGCACAAGGGGTTTGAAGTTTCACCCACCATGAAGCCTTCAAATGCACTCTTTGATCTCCATATTTATCTTTTTGATATGATATACCTTTTGATCATCATGTATATACCATTTCATCATCATACATCTTTTAGTATATGAACATATATACATCCTTATACTTTATGCACCTTTTGGTGTATATATACATCCATTAAACTTTATACATCTTTTGATATATATATATATATATATATATATATATATATATATATATATACACACTCTTTAACCTTTTGGTATATACATCTTTTGGTCTCTACACATATAATTCCATATCATTTCATATTAATGAATATGTCCATAAATACTTTGATCACTTTATTTGGATCTTAATATATTTTGACAATCCTTAATTGTATAATTATTTTCATATTAAACTCAATGTTGGAATTATGTTCCAACAAAAAGAACATAGTATTTTTTTCACAAGAAAATAAAAATGAAATGAGAAAAAAAGGCCAAGATGAAAATAAATACTAACATTTGTTTTCTCCTCTACAATGTGACCAAAACTAAATAAAAAAATATAGATAGAGGAAAGATGAGTACGATAATGAAGAAGTAAATCTCTTCAAAAGTTCACTACAAGAAAATAAAATATCTGTAATTCCGTCACAGGATAAGTACGTATTCCATCACAGATGCTCTTCTGTGATAAACTTGTGACGATCTGCATTCGTCACTGATTTTTTACCCACAAATTATCTTGTGACGAATTATTTTTGTCACAAAAAATTGTGACGACTACAATCGTCACAAGATTAAAATGGTTTTTCACAAATGTTTGATAAAATAATTAATAAAATGTGTATTCCATCATAAATGTGATGATTTTTTTACGGATTACTAACTATTAATTTGTGACGGATATATGTTGTGACAATATTTATGATAGATTTGTGATCATTTTGTGACGATTATGATTGTGATAGACTTGTGACAAATTTCATGTCGACGTTTTGTGACAGAATTGTGATGATTCGTTATTAATTATTTTGATGAACTTGTGACGAAATTTTATGTAATTATTTAATATAATAAATTTACAGAATTTTTAGTGAATCAACAATTATGTGACAATTCATTTTTCGAATGTACTACTACACATAAATAATTATATAATAAAAATAATAAAATGCAAGATATTCATTTCTAAACATGCCAAAGATTCAAACATTTGTAATTAAAATATTCAAAATATTGAATCCACTACATAAGTTTTGATTATCCAAATTTAAGAATGAAATTTTATGCAAATTATAGCCACACAACATATCCACTTTTTTTCCTTGGTGAATTATGATCACCTCTCCATATAAAAAGTTGAAATCTGTAATCAAATTTATGCATAAATTATTAAAAACTAGTGATTTAAATGGAGAAAGATTAAAATAATGAAGAATCATAAGATAGTAATATATAAATAAGATAAATTACCTTACTGACGTGGAACAAAATCTCCAGAAGATGATTGACTACTTGCTTGTTAAGTAATTTGTAATACAAGTGCATGAACACGTTCTTCCATTTCAGCATTCACTTTTTTAATGCGATCATCTAATTCTTGTTGCAATTCTTGTCGCACTTCTTCTCTTATACGTTGCATCCTCAATAGCAACATTTGAAGAAGAGTCACCCATGTGCTTTGATATGCCATAATTCAAATTATTTACTAGTGATTGAGCATATTTTCCAGCACCAAATTCATATACTCTTCCTTTTGTTGGAGCTCCTACCGCATCAATCCACATAGCAGCATCAAATCCTGGTTGAGAGCTAACATCTGAACCGTATTTGGTGTTAAGAGATGCATTGTAATCTTCCTGAATTCAACACAAACATAGTATGTAACACAATATATAAGGTGGATGAATAAATATTTTTTTATATAAAAACTTACACAAATTTTTTTTTGATTTTCTATCAACATATTCACCAGTTTTTTCTTTGCCTCGACTCTTATGACAATGCTAAAAAACTTTATAATCAGTTGGCTGTCTGCCTAACTTTTGTGCTTACAAAAAGAAAATAAATCATATGATTAGAAAATAGTGCACAACTTGAAAAAAAATTAAATATTCAAATAGTGTTTTTAATATACAAGTCTTATCCGATGCTCTGTCATAGGTATGGAACCAGTGGTATGCTTTGTGATTCCACCCGCTTTCTCAGTGAGCCTATTTTGTTTTGCAACCTCTGATTTTTGTTGCCACTCATCTTCTATCCACAAATCAACCATGCCATTCAAAACATCTCCTCTCATCCATGATGGTTCAAATCTTTTGGTTTCACTTATATGCATCTTATTATGTCTCTTCATCACATGACATTTTGCATGATACAGTGTGGGAGAGTAGAAATCACCACACTTCTTAATAAATGCTTTCTTAATGAGAATATCTTATTGATCCCACACATATCTTGCTTGAAAAATAATTAAATTAATGTTAAAACATTACAAAAATTTCTTACATGCAAAACATATTATTGACCTTGATTGTTAAATAATACCTTAAATACATTCTACATCCTTTCACGAGTTTCTTGCGACATTTTTTTCCAATATATACAGGCAGTTTGCATAAAATGTTTCACTATCATACCAATTGTCTGAGTAATCGAATTAGGAATGAAACTACATGATACAATAAAAAAAATCATTAGATGTACAAATGTGAAAGATATGTATAAACTTTAAAAAATAGCACAATATTGAAAAAATAACATGCCACAATTCAGTGTTATAAGCATTCGATCAACTTGATTATTAGGTGCATCCATGCCATGATTTACACCCCTCGTTCTTGATGACATGGAATCATCAAAATCAGCTCCTACTTGATCTTCATTGTCAATTTGGATAACTTGTTCTTGCGCTAATTGTGGTGGTGTTAGAGCAACCACATTTTGAGAAGTTGAACTTGTCGAATCCCTGCCAGAATTTATCTCATTAGTTCTTTTGGAGTTAATGCCTCTACCACCAACACCTCTCCCTCGCCCTCTTCGTGAAGCTCTACCCCTCACCATTTTCCTACAAGAAAGAAGAGAAAATAAGTTAATTATATAAGAAATATGAATAAAAAAATTGCACACATAAAATTTAATAAGGTTTTTTTAAAAAAAGTGAAGACATACAAAACCAACTTATTCATCATCATCATCACTAAAGGAAACAAAATCCTCCTCCTCCTCCTCTTCTTCCACCAGTGCCTCACCATCATCTGCATCATCATCCTCATTTTCGTTCTTATCCTCTTCACTTATCTCTTCTACTTCATTCACATAATCGAAGTGCCTTCCATCAACAAGGAGATTTGGCTCATCAAGTTTGATTGTTTGTTCAACTAAAATAGGAGTAGACATCTCATCTTTCTAATAATAACCATCAATTGTAAAAATTGAGTTTTCATGTTCTGCATCATATGAAGGAATGTCTATTCTTCCTCTTGACTTTGTTTTGCTTACAACCCACCAATCTTTCATTTCTCAATTTGTAGATGGGTAAGACATATAATAAACTTGTTGAGCTTGTTCTGCAAATACAAATGGCTCATTTGTTGATAATCTAGATGCATGACGAATTTCAACTAGACCATGTCGAGGATGAACTTTCAAGCCTTTTACCGTGGCAAACCAATCACAGTTCAATAAAATAATTGAATTTCTCAAACCAATTTAATTTAATTCCAAGATTTCAACTAATGCCCCATAATAATCTTGTTCGTAATCATTATACACACTTCCTTTTATACACACACCACTATTCTTTTTTTTCTTCCTTGACCTTGATGAATATCAAATATGAATCCATTTGAGAAATATCCCTTGTAACATTTCACTCTAGGTGAAGGACCTTGTGCTATATCTGTGATTCGAGTATCTACTTCATTCGAATTTACCTGTAAAAGAATATTGATTAATAATTATGGCATAGTTATGTTATTATTAAAAGTATAAAAATTTCATAGTTTCTACTTACATATTGCTTTAACCAATTTGCAAACATACTCTCACGTGATCTATCTTTCTCCTCGTCACTAATATTTCGATTGATTTCATATAATGCTTCATCATACATCCTATAGTTACATGAATATTTGTTAGTAATAAAAAATCATGTGAAATTATATAAATGATATTTCTCAAAAAATAGTAATTCTTAGTCAATAAAAGGCTTAAGCTCGGGTGTGTTTAATAAAATATATATATATATATATATATATATATATATATATATATGTGCAGCATCCATCTCAACATCTGACATCATTCTTCTTGAATAATCTTGAAGTGGTCATCTTGGATGACCAAAAATAGATAGACGTCCAAAGGGCTCAACATCTCCACCATCATCGTTCCTCAGAATTTGTGTTAACTTTGTTTGAACACTTGGTTCAAAATAAAATGAGCAAAATGTTGAAATCTCTTGTATGATATATGTCTCACAAATAGATCCTTCAACACATGCTTTATTCTTCACTTTTTTCTTTGTCTGGTGCATATACCTAAAATCGATAAAAGTAATACAATATTAATGCATTGATATTTTGTGTTTACAATTCAATTAATGTATTAAGATAAAAAAATACTTACAACTCAAATGGATACATCCAACGATATTAAACTGGTCCTCCGACTTTGGCCTCATAAGCTAGATGGATTAATAAATGTTCCATTAAAACTGTCGAGCAAACATCTCTAAAGAAATGGCTCACCTCCGTTAATGCATCCCATATAGGAATAGGCAAGAAATCACGGAAAGCAACAGGAAATAACCTTTCGAGAAGTATATGACAATCATGACTTTTTAAACTGAAAAATCTATTATCACCAGCACTCACGCATCTAGATATATTTGAAGCATAGCCACTAGGTAGTTTTAACTCTTTAAGCTAGATCCGAATATCTCTTTGTTGTTCTTAACTTAGTGTGAAGGAAGCTTTAGGTTTTACAACCCTCCCATTTGAATATATTAATTTCAACTCAGGTCGCTTGCAATATTTAGCCAAATCTTCTCTAGCTTTAATGTTATTTTTTGTTTTATTCTTAACATACATCACCGTGAAAAATATATTTTCAAATACATTCTTCTCAACTTGCATCACATCAAGATTATGATGAATTAAATTGGTGTGCCAATAAGGCAATTCCCAAAATATACTTCTTTTGACCCAGTTGTTGCACACCAAATCCATTTATCTTTTTATTGTCAGCTTTTGTTCCAAAAGTGACATCAAGGAGTTTAGAAATTCTAGAAAGCATCTCCTGTCCAGACAGTCGTGGAGGAGGCAAGTCTTTCTCAATAATTCTTTTTTAAAATTTATCCCTTTGTTTCCTATAAGGATGATTCTGAGGTAGGAATTGTCTATGACAATCAAAAAAAGAAATCTTCCTTCCACTATCAAGGTGAAATGACTTTGTGTGCTCCATGCAATATGGGCATGCTAATCTACCATGAGTACTCCAAAATAGACAACATGGCATAAGCTGAAAAGTCGCTAATTGTCCACATGAGTGCTACTTTCATTTGAAAGTTTTGTTTTTTACATGCGTCATAAGTGTTGACCCCAACAATCCATAATTCCTTTAACTCATCAACTAGTGGCCTCAAGAACACATCTATATATTTTCCAGGACTTTTAAGATCAAGGATGACCAAAGTCAGAAACATGTATGGACTTTTGTTGCACATGCCTGGAGGCAAATTATACACAAAAATAATTACTGGCCAACAAGAATAAGGAGTACCAAATTGTCCAAAAGGATTAAAACCATTAGTGCAAAGTCCAATTCGCACATTTCGTGGATCTGAAAAGAAGGAAGGATGGGTTCGATCAAAATGCTTTCAAGCTTCATCATCAGCAGGATGCGCCATAAATCCTTCTTGACATTTATTAGAAGCATGCCATGTCATATGCTCTGATGTTTTCTCAGACATAAATAATCTTTGAAGTCTATGTGATAATGGCAAGTATCGCAACACCTTACGAGGCACATCCTTCTGTCTATTATGGCGCATTGTTCTCAGTTTATATCGAGAATGCCCACAAATATGACAAAATAATTTATTTGCATTCTCCTTGTAATATAAGATGCAATGGTTAATACAAACATTTATCTTTTGATAGCCTAGGTCAAGTTTTGCCATCTTCTTCTTCGACTTATAGAAATTAGGTGCAAGCTTCTCGCCCTCCGGCAGCATTTCTTTTATCAAGGAAACAATGCGATCATAACACTTCTCACTCATGTTGAACTCTAACTTAATGTTTAATAGACGCGACAATGCAGATAATTTTGTATGCTTTTCACAACCTTCCCAAAGTTGCTCATCAGCATCATTTAGTAATGAATAAAACTTTGAAGCTTCTAAATTTGGGGGTTCATTTACCATTTTATCTCCATCAGTAACTTGATTGAAATTAGGACCTGGAGCATCCATTACCATGATTCTAAAAGAATTAAAATGCTCAACATCATCCATATTAGATGTTGCAGATTCAACTTGTTCTCCATGAGCATCCCAAATTAAATAGTCTTTTTTGAATCCTTTCATGCAAAGGTGAATGGATATTGTATCTCTATCATGAAATAAAAAATTATTGCACTTTAAACAAGAGCATCTAATTTTTCCTCCATAAGAAATTCCAAGTTGAGAAAATGCAAAGTTAATAAAACTTTGCACGCCTGCTTTGATCACTTGACATGGTCTGTGATAAAAATTTCATATAATTGATATACATTTCAATATTAGTAATCCAAATTACTAACAAAAAATGTGAAAGATAATACCAAACAAAAATTAAATATAATAAACATGATATAAATTCACACAATATTGTAGTTTATAATATGTGATAAAAACTCAAACAATAAATCATACTACACAAATATTCTTAATCCACATGTAAATTAAAAATATTGATGTCCCATAACAATGCATCATTAATCTAATTCAAATAATTTATTTAATATATATCATCGCAATTGTCCAAGATGAATACAAAAATGCATAATTACATATGTTAGCACGTAACTTTTAAATAATGATATAAACATGAAATATGTGCTAGCCGTTATTAAACAAATATATAAAGTAATATAAATCACAACATTGTTACTTAAAAATATAAAGAAATATATCATGCAAAAAGTTATTAAACAAATAAAACATATATAATAACAAATTATTGTTATTATTGCATTTCCCATTCAAACCATAAATACATTTCAACAAAATTGTACAATTTTCAGATAAATTTAAAATTTAATAATTAAGAGATGATTTATCATTCAAATAAAAGTTTTCTATAATTAAATAAGAAAGAAGAAGTAACACGTACCTATATCGGAATAACTCGAAGCTTGAACTCTTTTCTTGAAAAATATACATTCAAATAAATTATTTTGTTAAAAATTTATAAGAAAATAAAATATGTGTCGCCTGGCATCAGGGCTGCAAAAGCCCTGACGGCTACAAGGCAGCCCTGTGTCAGGCGCTACAAAACGCAGTGCCTTGGCGTAGGGCGGCTGCGTCCTGCGCCTTGGCATCGGTCGCCGGGAGATGAAAGGAGAAAAAAATACCTGAGAGATGAAAAGTTATTTGCCCTAGATAGAATTAGGTAGTTCTTTATTTCTTTTATATAGTAATAAAATGATTTGGTGGATTAAAATGATTTGTGATAATATTGTGACCAAAGATAAAATAAATAAATATGATCATAATGTGATAAATATATTGTGACGATTTTATATTTATCATTTTTGAGTCACTAAATATTTTAATTAAAACAGTGCTTACAAAAATGTCACAAAAATATGATGGATTTCTGATGAACGATCTTGTGACAAATATTATCGTCACATATCGGTCACTAAAATATCAAATTTATATCGGTCACAAAATTCTCATAAATCTATTAAATATTGTGATAGGATTATTTCGTCACAAAATATCCGTTACAGAAAGTATGTTTTCTTGTAGTGATTCTACCACTGATGTAGTAAAATATCGTAAGGTAAGAGCAATTATAACATTTAGATTAATTTCCAAGGAGTTTGATGATTTAAAGTACTATAATAGTTTAAATAAATTCATAATCTATCGGGTACAAGAATCACACTATGAAATAACTAAATATTAATTAATTATCAAATAATAAAAGAGTTTATATTTATTTGAGGGAAATTAGGGTGAGATCAATCTCACCCTCAAATCTTTCAATCATGTCCATTATAACTCAATGTGCATTGGTTCAATGGTCAAGAATGCGCAGAGGCAAAATAATATTAGGATCGGTTCATATGAAAAAAAACTGAAAAAAAATGGGTGAGAAGCAACCCCCAACCGATCTCTTCCCCCTTTTGCTTCTAGCCGACCTAGGGAGTGAACAGGGAGGTCGAATGACGAAGCATTGGAGTTGGAGCAAATAAGATCGTCAATCGTTGAGCGGGCAGGGAGGTCGCCTGACGCGACATCCAACGGGCAAGAGTGGTCGCTTGGCACGGCGTTGGGACGGAAGAGGTCATCGGTCGTCCTTGAGCGGGCGGAGAGGTCGCCTGGCGCAGCGTTGAACGGACAAGGAGGTCGCCTAGCACGGTGTCGAAGTGGACGAGGTCTCCTGGCATGGCGTCGAAGTGGACGAGGTTGACAGCCATCCTCGAGTGGGAAAGGAGGTCGCCTAGCGCGTCATCGGAGCAAACGAGGTTGCCGTCCATTGAGTGGGTAGGGAGGTCGAGTGGGCGAGAGAGGTGGCTTGGTGCGATGTTAGAGCAAATGAGGTCGACAGCTATCGAGAAGGGAGATTGCCTGGTGTGGCATCGGGCAGGAGAGGGAGATCGCCTGGCACGACGTCGGAGGGGACGAGGTCGTCGGCCGTCGAGCGGACAAGGGGGTTGCCTGGCTGGACGCCGAGGGAGGTCGCTTGGCGCGGCATTGAAGCGGATGAGATCGTTGGCCATTGAGTAGGCAAGGAGGTCGCTTGGCACGACATTGGAGTAGACGAGATTGCTAGTCATCGAATGAGTAAGGAGGGTGTAGGCATGACCGTTGAGGATGCAAGAAGTGAGATGGTGGTATCTTGCTAGGGCGGTTCGACACAACTTTTGTTTCTTTTTCAAATGATCAGTTCAAGTTAAGATGCATCAATATGAAGCGTTGAACTAGAATCTAGATATTATAACGATCAAATTAAAAGATGAGATCAATTTCGTCATTTTCACTCTAACTTTTTTTCTATTTATTTATAGCCAATTACGATCACAACAATCTAACAATTAAGGAAGATAAAATAATAATGTTTAGATAAGAATATCAATTAAATAAATCTATCTTATATGACATGACATTTCACGTGTCATCCAATAGGTAACACCAACTTTTTGGTGGAGCACGTTCCTCCGTGTAATCATGCACCTCCCGACTTTGCTCATTGCCGCCATGCAACGTGTGAACCGGACAAGAATGACATCAGTCCAATGGACGTCGTCGATGTGAACAATGCAACTGAAGCTGCACGGACAGCGAGGCCAACCAAGTGGCACCCTAAATTACTTGGGCCTGTTTGGTACGGTGTCACACTGCGCCTGAAAGAAAAATAAATTTGTACATAATAAATTTGTTTTCTATAAATTTGAATTATTTAAAAATTTTTTAAAAAAGTAAAATATTTATTTTTCTCTGTCCCATCTCACAGCAAGAATATTTAAACTTTCACTTTTTTAAATTACGAGACGAAAACAGGTGACCAACAAAAATTTTTCTTATCTCTTCAAATGTTCTTGTTCCTACAAAGTTTGGATAAAATTATAAGAGAATACTTAGGATGTTCTTAATGTCACTTCATATTTTTCATTTTATTCTCTTATTTTCATTAATATTTTCTTAAATCACTTCTCCCATAACATCTTTTCATCTTTCACTTTTCACCAAATTTATTTAAATTAATTAATATTATAATTATCTTTCCTTTCTCCACTTTCTCTTTCTTCTGATTAGTGCTTTTATTTTTTTATTATAAAAATATAATACTTATATAATATGAGATATGATACACATATAAATTCAATTAATGTGTAAAACTAAAATTGCATCAAATATGTAAAGTATTAGAAAAGATATATGAAATAAAGTGAAAATAAAAAATAATGTAAGTGAAAATAAAGTACTACAAAAAAATTAAAAAGAATTTTATACAAATAATTATATATTCTGATTATTTAATAAGTCTGTGTCATTTTTCTAATTTCTTAGAACTCATTTATCTTATATTTTTTCCAAAACTAATTTATATGTATATTACTTAATATGTGTTCCCTTTATATTATACCATATTTTCCCCTTAATTTTTCTGTAGTACTTTATTTTCATTATTTCCATTTTATTTTATATATCTTTTCTAATACTTTTCATATTTGATGCAATTTTAGTTTTACATATTAATTAAATTTATATGTGTGCATCATATCTCATATTATATAAGTATTATATTTTTATAATAGAAAAATAAAAGCACTAATCAGAAGAGAGAGGAAGTGGAGAAAGGAAAGATAATTAGAATATCAATTAATTTAAATAAGTTTGGTGAAAAGTGGAAGATGAAAAGACACTATGAAAGAAGTGAAGGGAGAGAATATTAATAAAAGTAAGAGGATAAAATGGGAAATGTGGAGTGACATTAAGGATTAGAGGAGTGGCATCAAGGCACCCAATTACTTATGCACATTTTTGTTTGCAACAGTAGGGGCTCCGGCCAAGGGTGTAAGAATTAAAATTCATCCCTTACAATTAGAACCTCATCCAAAAAATTGTAGAAGTCCGAAGAATCTATTTTTATTTATAAAATTAATACATATATTATTAATTCTTTTATTATAGATATAATATTTTTTTGTATAAAATTTCATACTTTTCTATCACATTATCAAACTCTAATTTATTAACTTTAAAATTTTAATAGTATATTTTAAATTTAATATAAAATTAAATATTTTTATAAAAAATATAATTATATAAAAGTAGGGTTCCCAAAAAATCATTCGAAAAATCGATCCGCTAGAGGGTGATTTTTATTTTTTCTAAATGATTTTAGGATGATTTTTTTAATTTTAAAAATCGATCTAAAAAATAGTGGTTGGTTTGTTTAGACAGAAAATCTGACTCGACCCAAACTACTTTCACCCTTAGCTCGGGCAACACCTTATTTCGCAAAAGACTTGAGGAATATATTCGATAAAATGATTAGGCAAGTTTCGTTGGAAGACAAAGTTAAGAAGAATAAAATAAAAAAAATTAAAATATTCTTATTATATCTATCATTTGATTTGAAGAGAATAAAATTTACAAATATAATACTTTATATTTAAAATTTATTATACATAAGTACTCTTCAAATATCATAATAATAATAAAATATTTGTATAATACTATATGATTGAATTTTTAAAAATTAATATACGATTGAAAAGTTTGAAAATTTTTCATAAGAATACATTTATTCTTCTTAATGGGTTAAAGATATCGGTTTCATGATTTTTAAGGTGATTTTATGCTTTTTGAGATTTGATCAACATATTTCTATTCTAAGAGGTACGGTGTTTGACTATATTATCAGAATAATGATATATTTCAGTATTTATTCTGCAACCAAATGACCTCATAAAGGATTTGACAATCCTCGAACCGAGAATAAGTGGTAGAGGGTCACTAACATCATCTGAACCTTGAAGGAAGTCGAATCTTCTGTACTTGAAGCTTGGGACTTCACCTGCAGAACATGGCTCTTGTGGAAGAGAGGTCGAGTGCATGTCTCCTCGATCAACACATATCAGTCTATCCGCACATTGCCACACTTGGGCAGAATGGGATACAAAACATCATTCATGGATAACATTTGTGTACTGTAACGTGCAGACAGTTTCCGCCATACCCCTTAGCAAGAACTCATGGAGACCTCTCCCTCCATACAAGGCAACTAGCTTGTGCTTGGAGACTTACAACATCACTTGGGCACTGAAAAGAGAGGCAGGGCCCTCGACGATCAAGCGGCAGGCTCCTAATTGCAAAACACTCTATATTAGAGATAAGCAACGGTCAGGTCGGCTAACTAACCGACTGAATAATTCGATTAATTGCTTGAATCGAGTTAACCAAAATTTTGATTTGATTGTGTGAATTCAATATTTTAACCCAAATTTAAAATATTATAAAATTCACAAAATTTGAAAATATGTATTAAAAAGTTATATGTATTCAAAATAAAGGGTAAAAATTAAATTTGAATGTTGTAATTGTAGGATCTCAAAAGACACCAAGAGAGGGAGTGAATTGGTGCTCAAATCAAAAATGTCGATTTCACAAAAATCATCGCAGAAGCGTAAAATTGATTCTTAAATCTTTTACAATTCAGACCACAAACTCAATGTTAGAGGGAGAGAGAGAAAAAATCAAACGCAAACATACGGTGGTTGTTGTCGAGGTTCGGCCACACCTTGACCTACATTCCCGCTCCGACTTCTCGACCTCGAGACCGTCGGAGATTCCACTAATCCCTTTGTTCCAAATGGGGCAAGGAAGAAAGCCCTTTACACAATTACTTTTTTCTTCGCTTCGAGAGGCAAGGTTACCTCTCCTCCTAGGAAGTTAATCTACTTCTCTCGCTCAAGAAGTAAGATTTAGAACCTCTTTTACACAGGAGCTCTCTCTATTTTTCTGAATAATAATGTTTCTCTCTTTTACAATTCTATGCTCACAAGAGTGGAAGAGAGAAAGAAGAGCAAACTAAAAATGAAAACTTCAAGATGAATGTCTTCTTTTGATAACTTGAAGTTTTTCTTCAAGGCTTGGATGAGTGCACTTCCTTCTAACTTTGTCACTCCTTTTATAGGCTTCTGCAAGTGAGAAAGTCGTCCAAAAATCATTTCACACTTTTCTCCTTCAAATTTAACCGTTACTGTTTATTTGACTCGGAGGCCAGTCGATCGCACATATGGACCGGTCGACCGGTACACATTCTTTTATGAAAAATGTGACTGTTGGCGAATTTTGCACTGTCCGATCGACTTGTATCTTGGACCAGTCGACCGGTACCTCGACCGATACAGTCTCGACGTTCTGCTGGTTGAAATTAAACATTTTCTGCACTGACCGGTCGACATGTGTTCTGGACCGGTCGACTGATATTTTGGACCGGTCGACATGTGTTCCTGACCGGTCGACCAGTTTTCCAGCCGGCAGCTCGACCGCCCTGCACTATTTTAAGCATAACTTTTTGCACAGTTATCCAAATGAGATGATTTTTATTCTATGGAAAGCTAACAGAATTCTCTATAACTTGGATATTTATGACTAATCCAAAATCTAATAGGATCATAGTTAATTATTTAATCGAATTATAGTGCATAAAGTTATCCCTTTTTCTTTAAACTTTTTCAGCATTTTAACTTTAATCTTTCGAGGTTTGTATCATCAAAATATAATTTTATATATCTCTAAAACTTAGATCCAACAGTAATAAGAAAAAAATTAGGATATCAATCAAATTAAACAAAATATAATTTATGTACATATAATAATCTTTTACATAAAGATAATGCAGAAATATAAACAAAATTTAATTGTTGGTTAATTCAAATTTTAATCAAAATGTTGATTAATTATCCATAATCGATCGATTGAGGTTCCAAAAATTTACTTGTGCTTGGGATCAATTGGGAGCCATATCAAGGAGGCATGTCTCAAAATAGAAGCACGTCAATAGGAGAATGGAAACTGTTGCACAGAAGGTGAGTCCCTCCGCTCCCATGTGGTAAATCATTTAAAATCTCCTATAGAAATCAAGGCCAATACAAGCCACTACACAACTTTTACATTGCTTCATCCCTAATGATCGCATAGATTCTTTCCATCTAAAAGTCGGTCTCACAATGTAATCAAGAAAGCCTTATGGAGTATGTGTCCCTTCAAACCCCCGGGTTCGGATAGCTTCTAGGCCTATTTCTTCGAATCCAATGGATAGCAAGTCTTATAAACAACCATAGACATCATTCAAGGTAGGAGAAGTAAACCACATCTTTATTTTCTTCATCTTAATGACCCAAAAATAGTATCCAACTTCTGGAAAATAAGCATCTACAATGTCATTCTCAAAATCATCACCAAAACTTAGCCAATCGTCGTATCAAGTGTGCCATGACATGACTCATTTCTCCTAACCAATCAGCTTTCATCCCCGAAAAACTCATACATACAACATAGTTGGCAACAAGAGATCATCCAATCCATGTGAAGAATGATGGGACGCAAGGCTTTTGTTGCTATAAAGCTAGATCAAGCCAAAACTTTCGACAACATCAAGTGGAACTTCATAAGGGACCCACCCTCTCACCTCTACGAGAATCCCTACCTCCACCTGTTGAGCCATCATGTCATGCATTCCATCTCCGACGGCTCAAGTTTTATGGAACGGTGAACTTATGACCACCTTCAATCCAAAAAGAGGTGTTAATGGCAAGGATGTTGGGATCGCTTTTCGAGATAGGATCATAAAGGATTTGAAGGATCGAGGATCATAGGATCGGATCGAAGATCATAGAATCATATCGATGATCGTCCTACTCCATGAATAAAAAAATATTTTAATATAAAATAATATATTTGTCCACAAATGATATATTCATATATAAATTTTCATATTTTCAAACCTAGTATATATTTTTATACCGTATGAAAAATCATATTATTAAAAAACACTAAAATAATATATAATATTTGATCTTAATGAAGTATATTATTTTATCAAAATGCAATATAATTCTTAGTATACATGCAATGTAGAATTAGATTCATAACATACCATTAAACTATTACAAGATATTAAAATTCATGAAAGTGAGAATAAAATATACAATATATAAAAATAAAATAGCTAATCAAAATTTTAAGGTACTTTATGTTTACTTTTATTTTTTTTTCAAATAAATAAATTTGTACTAAAATCATAGAATCGGTAGGACCATTATAGATCCTATATTTAAGATCCTCTTTGTAGGATCAAGATTATTTTCTCTGTAGAGGATTGTAATAAGATTAATGTAAGATCGTACTACCGTATCAAAATCTTGACAACAATGGCTAATGAAATCAGGGAAGTGCGCTAATAGAATCTCTGATGATATCAAAGTCAAGAAGACGAAGTATAGACGTAGGTTAAGGTGTAGTCAAACATCATCAACAAATCTTTTAGATTTATGTTTGCATTCTCCTTTTCCATTCCGGTGAGAGAGGGGGCAACCCCACCCATCCCCCTCTCCCGCAATCACTAGCGAGGTCGCCGGTGGGAGAGGGTCGATGCTACCCTCTATTTCTTAATATTTGTATTATTAATTTAGTATTATTTTGTAATAGATTTTTTAATGGTGTGCCACACAGGCAAGAATATAAAAATGATGATACTTGATCAAAATAGCAGTTGTTGAAATAAAATTAATTAATTATTGGAGGACAATCTCGTTAGAAATTAAAGTTTGAGTACCAAGTTGGGAAAGAAGGTATAGGTCGAGACAACTAAATTTTACACTACAAGAACTACTAAGATGGAACAAATAATCCAAATAAACTTAATTTCCAACATATCTAAAGTAAAATTCTCACCCTATGAACATTGTTCCAACAGAAAAGATTATTTAAAAAATTTTCAATCGGAACAAGGTCAACAAAATTGTTATGATGAATTTATTCTAATATTTTAGATCAGTAAGTGTAAATTTACATATCAATAAAAAAATATTTTATTTCATTCATAGATTATGGTCCAAGTTCTTGTCTATCTCTTGGAACGAACATAAAAACTTTTAATTTATTTAACATAAATAAGAAAAAAGTGAAGAAGAAGCTAGAAGAACAACCAAGTGTTAGGAATGGACAAAAAAAGGAGAATATGCCTCATGTGAATTCGAAAACTATTGCATTTAGAAAAGTATAAGTAGGCAAACTACTATACCATATAAGTCACATCAAAATAGAATGGTAGAAAGGAAACTAGAACACTAATGAATGCGATAAGATGTGAAAATTAATAGAGGAGGTGTGGAATGAAAAGAAGCCTGTGTTAAACTATCTCTGATAATGGAGATATAAAACACACATTTGTTTCGAAACAGTTTAGGGGCAAGCTAGACTTCAGGATGGAAGTGTACATACTTATATAATATAGTAAAAAAGGTCCATGGGCTGTAGATTCATTCACACAGATCAAAAGTCAAGATGTATTTTTTCTTGATAATGGAAGGGGAATGGAACTGAAAGCAATGAACATTTAATTATTCTAAGGAGTAATGAAGATTCACTACAAGAAAACGACGAATTTGCGATGGACATTTTTCGAAGGAAATGAATCCTTCTCATTTATTGACGACATTGCGATGGATATGAAACTACTTCCGAATTATTGAAGGCCAAAATGGCCTTCGTTATTACGTACAAAAAAACCCTCGATAAATTATCAATGGGTATAGCGAATTACCGAAGGATTTACATCCGTCGGTAATTTCGAAGGAAACACCCATCGGTAATTGTATTTATAACAGTATATATGTAATATAATAGAAATATATATTCAGTATTTTATTATAAAATTATTATTTCATTTACCGAAAATAGTGCCTTCGCAATTACCGAAGGATTTGAGATCCGTCGGTAATTTCGAAGGACATTACCCGTCAATAATTACCGAAGAAAAATGCCTTCGAAATTATCGAAGGATTTGCATCCATCGGTAATTTTGAATGCATTATCCTTCGGTAATATATATAATAATATTATTATTAAACATTAATAATGGTATATGTATTGATATTAATTATATATATCCTTCTATATAATTCATTAGTAATATTATGTTATATTAAAAATATTTTATGAAAATGGAATAATGAGACGTGTTATATTATAATATATATATATATATTATAAATATTATAATTACATTAATAATATACTATTTTATTTACCGAAGGATGGTGCCTTCACAATTATCGAAGGATTTAGCATCCGTCGGTAATTTCGAAGGACATTACCCGTCGATAATTATGAAGGGTATTACCCATCGGTAATTTCGAGGACATTACCCATCGATAATCGTGAAGGACATTACTCGTCGGTAATTACTGAAGGATTTGCATCCATTAATAATTTCTAAAGTATTATCCTTCGGTAATATATATAACAATATTATTATTAAACATTAATAATAATATATGTATTGATATTAATTATATATATCCTTCTATATAATTACAGTCATAATATTTATTAATGCATTAAGAAAAAAGTATATAAAAAGATAGACATGAATTATAAAAAGTGATAATGAATAATATTATTTTAATTACCGACGGATATTTTCCTTCGCAATTACCGACGGATATTATATCCTTCGGTAATTTCGAAGGAGCTTTCCTCCGGTAATTGAAATAACAAATTATTATTAATGTTTATAATATAATACATATCTCTTCCATTTATTAAAATATTCATAAATATAATATGATAT
This sequence comes from Pontederia crassipes, assembly GCA_030549335.1. Lineage (NCBI taxonomy): Eukaryota > Viridiplantae > Streptophyta > Magnoliopsida > Commelinales > Pontederiaceae > Pontederia > Pontederia crassipes. Next base: position 36,425,150 of record CM060194.1, read on the forward strand.
TATTCATGTTTATATTCATATATATTAATTCATATAATATTATTATTATTAATATTAGGTTTTAATATGATATTATTTTAATTACTGACGGGTATTTTCCTTCGAAATTATCGACGAATTTTAAAGCCTTCGGTAATTTTGACGAAGCTTTCCTTCGGTAATTAAATATATTAATAATATATTATTATTTTATTTATAGAAGGATAGTGTCGGCGCAACTAGCGAAGGATTTAAAATCTGTCGATAATTTTAAAGGACATTACTCGTCGGTATTTATCAAAAGATAATGCCTTCGAAATTACCGAAGGATTAACATCCGTCCGTCGGTACTTTCGAAGGAAATACCCGTCGGTAATTAAAATAGTATCATTTATTATCAATATATCTAGATATATATTAGTATAATTTATTATCAATATAATATGATATTATTAATGTTTCTAATTAGATATATTAATATGTTAATATATATATTATTATAATGTTTAATAAAAAAATTCTTATATAAATAATGATATATTATTACCGGCAGATACTGCCATCAGATGTCATATCCTTCACTAATTTGGAAAGATATATCCGACGCTAACTCAAATATTTTCCCGCCTACTTTCCCCCCTCCACCTTCTCCTTCCCGCGTCCCCTCTCTTCTTATAATTATACCCCTCCTCCTAATCCACCTTCTACTTCTCCTCCCTCTCTTTCTCTCCTCCTCTCTCTCTCTCCCCCAAGGCGGTGACAGGCGACGACTCCCGTGATGATTCCGGCCGCTCTCCTCCACTCCGATTGTCGGATCCGGTGCTCGGGCGCCGAATCCAGCGCTCGGTCTACCGGATCCGCGCCCAAGCGCCGGATCCGACGCTTGGGTGTGGATCCCGCACTCGGGCAGCCGGATTCAGCATTGGGGTGGCCGGATTCGACACTAGGGCGGCTGGATCCGATGCTCGGGCGGCCGGATCCGACGCTCGGGAGGCCGGATCCGTCACTCGGGCAGCCGGATCTGACGCTGGGGCGGCTGGATCCGGCGCTGGGGCGGCGTGGATCTGACGCTCAGGCGTGGATCCGACGCTCGGGCGTGGATACAGTGCTCGGGCAGCCGGATCCGGTGATCACTCTCTCTCTCTCTATCTCGATTCCAGCCGCCCACGTCGGATCGGCTGCTAGCGCCGATCCAGTAGCCGGCGGCCTATTTTTTAATTTTTTTAACTTTTCGACGGACATATTCGTCGGTGCTATGATGGAAGAATGACCCGAAGCCTTCGATAGGAGAACGCCGCCGAAGCCTTCGGGTTGCACTCGCTGAAGCCTTCGATGGATTTCACCCGTCGAAGGTTTCGACGGGTATTCGTCCGTCGAAATTATCGACTGGTTCTCCCATCGAAAATTGTGGAAACTTGCGAAGGGGGCATTGGGGCGCGGATCCCACGCTCGGGCGGCTAGATCCGGCATTGGGGCGGCCGGATCCAACAGTGGGGCAACCAGATCCGACACTCAGGCGCAGATCCGGCGCTCGCTCTCTCTCTACTGCTAGCGCAGATCCAGTAATCGACGGCCGATTTTTTTAATTTTTTTAACTTTTTGACGGACGTATCCATCGGTGCTGTGATGGAAGAACGACCGCCAAAGCCTTCGATAGGAGAACGCCGCCGAAGCCTTCGATGGGTTGCACCCGCCGAAGCCACCCGTCGAAGGTTTCGACGGGTATTCGTCTGTCGGAGTTATCGACAGGTTCTTCCGTCGAAAATCATGGAAACTTGCGAAGGGGCTGGCACTTCTCCCTCCGGCCTAGGCCGGAACCGACAACCAAATTAGGACCTCCCAATGGCAAAATCCATCGGAAGTCCTAAAGGATGACCATTCCTTCGGAACTTCTGATGGATTTTAGCCTTCAAAATTTTTAAAAGCCATTTTTTCATCATAAACGCCCGTCAAAATCTTCAAAGCGATGTTTGAGGACTGTCAAAATTTTTTTGCGATGACAAAATTTTCAACTAACCCCTATCCGTCGAAAAATCCGTCGCAAAGACATATTTGAGACGGATTTCGAAGGTTATGCGATGGATTGATCTGTCGCAAAATTGCAATATTGTTGTAGTGATTATTTCAAACAGGACACATTGAATTATGATCTAACAGTGGCAAATAGAATTGTAATCTAGGATATTGTTCGCTTCGGGCACTGACCCACACTATTTCATCAAAATGTGTCATATCAAGTCAAGTCCATGCTACAATTGGGATAACTACCCGATCCCCTAACTTCAATTTATAATTGAAATGTCTTCAACCTTTGATTTTCTTGCACGTGTTGTCCTCCTAATCGGCAATTGTCTGTTCTTTGGTTACGCTACTAACATGGAACAACAAAAATGATAAAATAATATAATAAAAATATAAAGATTAGCAACCATGAGATTGTTGCCTCTTCGCCGGAGCAGAGTATGGGGCCCAGTGCCCCTTCCCCTCTCCTCTTTGGCACTGGAGGCGAGAGGGAAGGGGTGCCAACCTCGTGCAAGCTCGCCAGTGAATTCACAAGGGAGAGCATCCCCCCCTCCCCTTTTCCTTTACAGCCGGTGAGGAAGAAAAAGGGGGGTGCCAGCCCCCTTGTGCGAGCTCACACAGGGGCACTGACGCCACCCTTTTCTCCTTTGTAGATGGCGAGGAAGAAAAGGGGGGCGCTGGCCCCCCTTCCCATAGGGAAGCTGATGCTGCAATTACTGTTGGTACAAATTCTTGTCAAATGATATTAAAGATAAATCTTGATTCTTTTGTTTGCTCATTTGTCTTCTCTTGGGTTGAAATTGTATTCAAGTTATTTTACAGGTTCTAATTTGGATTTACAACTTGTTGTATTGAGAGTAGAAGCTCTCCTTCATCTCCATCGACTTGATGAGGTTGATTCAGTTCTATCAAGCTTTATTAGATGTGAGAATCCATCTCCATCAGTTACTAATTTCATTAATATGCTTCCTACTTCCTATTTCTACATCGTTTGAGCACAACTTGATATGGAATTGGGGAGGTGAGCTCAACATTTTGATATTATGCAAAAGCAATATTGAACAACATCCTAGAAGATGAGAATTGATAATGGAAATTTTACAAGTTTGATATGCAGACAGCAGTTGAAAACACTAGGCAGGCAGATTTTAGAAATATGGAAGTTATGATGGCAATGAACAATGTTAAGTCGGTGGCAAGGGCCCCAGTTGAAGGAAATGAGTTTTACAAGTGGGAAATTTTGCTGAGGCTTGTGCAGCTTATGGAAAAGGACTGAAGTATGATACTTCAAAATCAGTTCTCTTGTGCAATAGAGTTGCTCGTCGATCTAATCTTGGACAGTATGATCCTTTTCTCTCTCGTGTGTTATGATCCTTCAAACTCAGTTCTTTTGCGCAATAGAGCTGCTTGTCGATTTAATCTTGGAAAGTACGATCCTTTTCTCCCTTGCCACGCACGAGGGAGAAAAGGGGGTGCCGGCCCCTTGCACGGACTCACTTTTCTCCTTCGCAGTCGGCGAGGAAAAAAGGGAGGTGTCGGCTCCCCTGTATGAGCTCGCTGATGCGAGACAAATTTATTTTATTTTTTATTATATTTTATTGCATCACGTCAACATTATAATTGGGGAACTGACTACTAGTGATCAAGAGGTCGAAGCATGCAAGAAAAATAAAGTTAGGGGACAATGTAGTTATAAATTAAAGTTGGAGGACCGTTGAAATATTGATCCAAAGTTGAGGGACGATTCATGTAATTTACCCACAATATATATTTAACATTTCTCCCATGTCTTATGCATATAGGATTAATTCAAGGCATGCCTATTGCATCTTTTTCCTCTTAAAGGATTCAATGTCCTCACACCCCACTATGTAATACCACATGAATATTTTCAACCAACGCCTGATATTACCCGCTCTAGACCTTGTCCAACATGATTTCATCAGAATGCGTAATTCAGTATCAAAGTAGTGCAATAGCTCATTGTCCCTTGGGGCCTTTGTGCTCGGTATGATATTGTTTGCCTCATCCCCTTGGGCTCATAGTTTTTTAATGTGTCACATCTGATTAAAGTCATGATTTCATATATGCTCAACATCTCTCACATGAATTATATTTGTGAGATTAATTCAAGGCATGCATCTTGTATCCTACCCCCCCCCCCCCCCCCCCCCCGTAGGGGACTCAATGTCGTCACCAAGTGATCTTACACCACCATGCATAGAAGTCCACGCGGAATGACTCTAATACCACATGTAACATTCTCGATCAACACGTGATATTGTCTGCTTTAGGTCTTGGCCCACACAATTTTACTAAAATGCATCACACCTGCTCGAGGTTATGTTCTCGTGTATACCCAATCCAACATATCTCTCTCATGACTTATGCATGTGAGACCAATCCAAGTCGAGAGAGATATTGTGTATATATGAAAGGACAGAGCCATCTTGAAGTTAGGTGGGTCTTTATTGAGTTGAAATCATGAACGACCATCGTAACTGACGAAATGGATTTAATAAATTAGAATGGAATATGAATGCTATGTGATTCGTCAACTAATAGACAATCGAGAAGGTGCAAATGGGTATTTAAAAGAAAATATCGAGTTGATGTTATGTTTATAGGAACAAAGTAAGATTAGTTACTAAGATCATACTCAACAAGTCAGAATAAACTTTCAAAAAATCCATTCTCTTGTGTCTAAGTTTGCATCTATAGAACAATTTTAGTGATAGTGGAATATATCAATTTAAAATTATTCCAAATGAATATCGACTTCTCTACATGATGAGTTGTCGAAGATGTTTATATACAACAACATGAAGTGTTTCAAGTTAAGGGTTAGGAGAATAACTTATATAAGTTGAAGAAATCATTATATGAGCTAAATAAATTTCGCAGCAATGATACCTTAAGTTTCATAAAATAATAGTCCCATTTAGTTTTAAAAAAAATTGGACCACTATGTGTACATCAAAAAGAGTGAGAATAATTTTATGATATTATCACTCCAATTTGATAATATCTTGCTCAGCGAAAATAATGTAATACTGCTAAATGAAATTAACGATAGGTTCAAGAAGGAATTTGAAATAAAGGACATGGGAAATTCATCTTATGTTATAGGAATTTCGATTATTCATGGCACAAGCCCATGGACATTGAGATTAAGTTAGGAACAACATATCAATAATATATTGAGAAGGTGCATAATACAAAACTACATACCAACACTGACGTCACTTGTTATTCGAAAAGATTTAGTAAAAGTCAATGTCTCAATGCAAGGTAGGAACCTTTAAAGGAGACCCATGCTCGAGCGTCAGGTGCTTTGGTGCATGCAAATTTTTGTACAAGACCTGATTTAGTTTAGACAATACGTCTGATTAGTAGATATCAAAGTAATCTTGAAAGACCCATCGAGAAACCATTAAAAGTATTCCTAGATATTTGAAAGATGTAGTACAATTAGAATTAGCATATCAAGCGAACTCATTAGAACCAATAGGATATTCGGATGCAAATTTTGGTACCAACATGGATAACAAAAAATTCACATAGGGTCATTTTGTTTATGTTGAGTGGTCTAGCTATTTATTAAGTAGAAAGAAACATGAGTATATAATTAGACACATAAGAAGCCGAGTACATTACTTGTAGCATGGTAGTCATCCATGGTGTATTGCTCGAATATTTTCTTATGATATTGGGATCATTGCCAATGTATTATGATAATCAAACTGGAATAAGCTAGATAAATACTAGAGCAAACAATTTCAAAGGATGTCATATTAAGATGCAATATCACCATATACATAGCATAGTGAAAAGAAAAGAAAAAGTGGTCATGACTTACATGCCTACAAAAGATAATGTTAATTCTCTTACAAAAAGTATTCCAGGTGAAATATTCATCAAACATATTAGTTTGATATGACTTGAAAATAATTGAACCAAGAATGAATATTCATATATAGTGAACTTCACAACAACATATCAATTTGGCATTATAAGAAGAGTGAGAGTGTTATTCTACAAAACCACATCGGTCAAGTGAGATTGACTTACAATAAATGATCGTAGGAATTGCAGAAATTCTGATTCTAAATCATCTAATGGAATTAATGGGGATAGTCATATTACCCGAATTGGCATAAGAACTATGCTTCGAGATCATGAAGTCATAATAGGAGGGCATTGATGCCTGGGCGGATAAATGTAATGTCGATGGCTATATAATCCGGTCAAATTGGATGAAATAATGGAGATTGGGAGTCCCTTAAATCTTAATCCCTCTTCTCAACTCTCCTCTCCTTTATCTTTGTGTCTGGCATTCTCTGCCGTCGGTCTCTCCTATCAGGTTCTCTCCTTGTCTCTCTCGTTCCTTTTCACCGTAAGTGACATGTTATCTACCTCCACATTTCTCTATCTCTCTTTGTATGTGTGTACTCTCTCCTTTCTTTTCGTCCAAGCTTCTCTCTCTTTGTCCCTCTCCCTCTACCTCCCTTAGCCACGTCCGCTCCTCTATATATAGCTTTGAAAGGTATTTCATTTCCTCGGAGATATCCATTATTATTTGTATGTGTAGCACTTGATTCTGTATGCCTTCTCATGGTGAGAACTTGATTGTCGACGGATGGGCCTAATTTGCTTGTTTTTAACTCGTGGATATATAGTTTGCATGACCGTAATTATGAGCAATTATTAAAAAAATTATATATGCTGAGGTTGGGGTCGGCACCTACCCGAATTGAGTGAAGTCTATCAATTGCAAAAAAAAAAAAAAAAATGAGACTGAGGTGTGTTTTAGAATTGTAACGCACCCGATCCCAATTGAGTGAAGTCTATCAATTGCAAAAAAATGAGACTGAGATGTGTTTTAGAATTGTAACGCAAGTGGCAACTAAGATTTTTAAAGTATTTTTTCTCACCTTGTGATATCTACTCATGTCAATGCGAAAAATAGACGATATATCTTCTTATTTTAAAAATGTAAATATTGGCTAGATCTAGTTCTTCATTGTATAAAAAAAATCACTTTTAATTGTTATATAAATATCCATAGTCACATTAATATTATATTTTTTAAGAAATAACCTAAGAAACTTGTGTTTTATTTAACTAATATAAGTAAGATATCTAATATGAATTAAAATTTCCTACCATTATTATTCAATTATGTTTGCTGTCTAGGTGGGATCTTTTTTTTTTTTTTGATAAGATAAAGGGTTTCACATCTATTTTTTATTTATTAAAAAATTCGTAAGCCGCTATTATAATCTTATCAATATAACATTTATCTTTCTTTTTTGTTTTTAGCCATTATCAATATGCGTTGAGGCCATATTGTCCATAAAAACATAATTGTTTGTATGGAGCCGCATATGAATTTTGCAATGTGATGTAACGCAATGACGCACATCATCACTCAGAGGTCAAGAGACCACTAGTTCAAATTTCACTAACAAGATGTTTATTTTTAATCTCTAATTTTCTTACATTAGATCTATGGACCTCTCTATATACTGAAAAATGAGCCAATAGGCAATGAGATTCGAAGATCTATATATAATATTATATTCATCTTGAATAAGAAGATAACTATTGCTTTGATTGGTTTCGACGCGGTGCATTTGTGCATTCACCACTTATGACAGTTATTTTTTTTTAAGTTCTTTCGTCTCCTTTTTTTCATTTTTTTTGTCTATACAAAAATATTACATATATTTTTATCATTAATTTATTAGGTTTTACCGTTTTGGCATATAATAGCATTATTTTTTCACATGCAACCATAATTCATCCATGGGTTCCAAGCACATAGTTTTATAACAAAAATTCTTTTTTTTTCAAAAATGTAATTGTGCATAATCTACATTGTTTATAACTTATTTTTCATAGGATAATTATGTCATTATTAAAAGTTATGTAACATGAAAATTTTATTAGATCAATTTTTAAAATTATCATCTCATTTTTTATACTAAAAATTATTATTTTTATTACGATAATATGAATTATTGAGTAAATATATATTTAACAAATTACTATTTTTTCAGTTTGATTTATATAAAATCTTATATAGATGGATCTTTGGATTAGAAATTTTTGCTAAAGAAAATTAATTCAAAAACTTAGAACAAAAATTATAGGAGTATAAAAAGTTTCAAAATATTCATTAGTGAGCCCAATGAAAATTATTGTTGGCTCCGCCATTTAATACGTATAAGTGTAAGTTATTGTCATAATATAAAATATGAAATATTAAAATTCAAATAAATATAATATTTTTAACAACATATCATCATAATCATTTAAATATCATGTTTGTTTAATTTATTTATAACACGATCCTCCAGGTTAAAGAAATTTAGTTTTAAAACCATATATTATTTTCTATTATTATCTTTTAAACATAAAAGTATTGTTAAAAATTAAAATCTTTGCAGATGCATTTAACAGAAATGAGTTCTACTTCAAAGGTTCATTTTTTTAGTTATCTCGGGTATGACAAGTTTTTCTTTATAATAAATCGTGGTCTTATTTTTGAGAGCTAACGAAAAAAAAAAAGACCATAATTTACTTTATAGAAAAGACAATCATTTAAGAGACAAGTCTTGGTTTCAGAATTCCAGACATTATTATTAGTTTGCAAGTTAAGAACACAAAATTCTCCAAAATATATACAAATAAAAAAGAATTAAAAAACATCTTTTAATCTCTCCAAGTCTTGATAACTGACCTTGAGAAATTGCTATTAGTTGTAAGTTAGGAACATCAAGCCCTAAAAAATATACAGATATTTGCATCTTAACAAGGATCCAGGGGTAAAGGGGTTTTACCTCTGCTACAAGATCGAAACCTAAATCTCCGTATATCCATATACAGTTTATGCCAATCAGAAAGTATTACTGGTGACTGTACGTGTATATTGTTTTAAGCTGCTGTTCCTAATTACAAGTAGGCAACGTTTTATTTGATCATGAGATTGCGCACGTTAATATTTGTCAGGTTCTGGAAACTGGACACACTCCTCCTGTTTCATCTCTCCTTTCATAGGATCGAAGCTGCATCTGTAAAATCTGTAAATAAACAAAGGAATAAAAAAGTTGCAGAGGTCACTACTAGGAAAATCAATATGACAACAACAATTATAACAAATTTAAGGTCATTGGTTCCAAATTCCAAAGATTATTAGAAAAATTATTATCAAATCAATATTACTCACAAGAAAATATTATCATATCAATGTTTCTAGTACTACAGATTATAAAGGAAAAGGCTAACTATCCTGCAAAACCACAGAATCAGTAATGAACATTTGACACCAATGCAAACATGTCATTGCAAGTGGTTATGTTAGAAAATTTATAATTGCAGATAAAACATTTGCACATATCAGGAGAACGTTATTCTTTCTTCTCTTTTGGAAAGAGTTCTGATATATACTTATAATAGACAATAAGATACAACTATTGCTATGAATTCTGAAGGAAACAATTCTTCCTGAATAATAGGTACAGCTTCAAAACACAGAAAATGCACATTTCAAATAAGAAAAGAATATCTGAATTTAAATTGGAAAATGAGCAAACAGTAAAACACTTAGCTAGCAAATGTGAATTCATATTAAAAAAAGAGGTTTATAGATTGCAGAAAACTGTTAACATATACTTCTAATTAAGAAAAAGTGATGAGATAGATTCTCCAGCAAATGCACGTTCATTTAAGGTGAAGTGCCATCATAAGTGGCCAGCAATCAAACATCACAAACACAACACTTCATAATTGGAACTCTGAGCATGTTCTGCATTTTAATTGGAACTCTGAGGAAGATGGGGGAATCATCAATAGACATACATGACGGATGAAAAGAAGTATCTTCTACATTCTAATTGGAACTCTGAGCAAGATATGGAAAGTTACCTGCCATTCATGCCAAGTATCATAACAGTGTTACGAGCTCCAAATGTGACAATGTATCGTACTACTTCAGGCAAACGAAACTGAGCAAATGACCACTCAGAACTAAAATATTTTGGTAGAGCACCTGGTAATATCAAGAACATAACATATTCATTCAACATAAACATCCTAAATTGTTTTCAGATTTTGAAACTAAAAAATATGATGGATGAGAAAACATCAATATCCTATGCTCATCTACATCAACAAATGAATAACTTCAAATAACATAAACCAAGAAAGCTTCTAGAAGCCATACTAGAAAACATCTATCTTTTTTTTTTATGTACTCTGATGATAGTATGAGCAGTTTTTTGGAATTGTCAATAAAATCTAATGAACGGTTAGGAACACAAAAGTACACAAAGGATTTGTAACGAAGATAATGTAAAATATCAAAAAAAGATATTTCTGCATAAAATAAAAGGAATTAAAATAGGGGCTTTGTGAGAACATCTATTCTTTCTTTTCAGTTATCAAAACGGGAAGGAAAAAGTATATCTTGCAGAGGATATCCTGACCTTTAAGAAAAGAAAAACGATTAAAACCCGCTTTTATGGCACCACCCTGAGCAATGCCTGGGTTTCGACTATAAGATGAATCTTCCTGAAGCTTTTTAACCCTGAGGCCAAATAAATGAACAGTTCCTTTATCACTAGATACTGCTAACCACTGGGAATTTGGGGAAAATGCTATGCTGTATATTTCAGCTCTTTCAGATCCTCTGCGTACCTGTAATATGTGAAAATAATAAAAGAAATGAGTTTTCATGAAAAGGTAAAGTGGTTATAAAAGAATAAATTGTATGTGCTCGGGGTAAGGGAAGGTCGCGCATTCGGACAGATTGTTGCTACCAAAACGGTGGAAATGTAACATCACTACTTCCTAAAAGAAGGCAATAGTAAAATTTCTTTGAGTTTAAGAACTCATGATCATGCATCAGACAGCAACCAAAATGATAATGAAAGGTAAAAGGGAAAGATAATTAGATAAAATCACAAAAGATAGAAGGGATCATCAACAACTAGTGTTTTTTCCTTTTGTTTGAAGTGGGAGATATTACTGGACAAGCCATAAATATAAGAAAGGAAGAGGCAGGCTGGTGAACTAAAATCCTGATCTTTAATCTGATGATAAATTGAAAATTTATGAATTGAACTTTAAGAGGTTCTACTAACACAAATGCTTTAGATCGAATTTTTGTTCTCTAGTGGCCTATTGATGCAATATTGATCTTAAAGGTCATCATATCACTGTGACACTTTGTCCTTGCAACTCTTCTAGAACTCGATCAAAATGAGATCATATTTGTAATACCCAATCGCCGACATATTTCCTTATAGGCAATCATAATTTTATAAACTGAAAAATGAAAAATGCAGTTGCGACCATATAGAAATGATGTAAAAGAATAGTAGAAAACATAAAAATACAATGCATACTATTGAATGCTAGACTTACCTCTTGAAGATGGGTTCCATCCCTGGTGTCAAAGATCCTAATTAGAGTGCCCTTTATACTTGCAGTGGCAAGAATCGCACCATCTGGAGTTAGGGCTAGGCAAGCAAGTTCAGAATCATGAGCAGTAAAGCCTATGATCTTCTTATCAAAGTTTTGGATGCGAACTTGTCCCTTTTGCAGACCAGGCAAAACCAGAACGGGCGTATCATTACTAGAAGAGATGCAACAAAGACCTTTTGGATTAGAGCAAGTTTCAAATTGATGAAGAAGCCCCAAATTAACAAAGTTGTACACATATATCTTGTGTTCCACAACCACCACAACCACATCGCTTCTCAACCTTACTCCCATGACAGGAGACCTGAATGCGAACTCGCCAATGCAGCGGCTCTGATGGTCGTCCCAAATCATCACTCTGTTCGGCGGGTACTGCTTGTTATCGACGCCTCCCACGACGGCCATCAGATTGCTCCTGTACAACATCTCGACTACGGCGAAACCGCCGCCCTGCAAGTCCCGCCGTATGGTCTCCTTGAAAGGCTCGCAGTTGTATATCCTGAACCCGGAACTCGTGGCAGCGATGAAGCAGCCGCTGTCTTGGTTCCACGCCACCGAAAGGAGTTGGGTTTGGCCGAGGCCATTGACGTTAACATCAGAAGGCTGCCGCGAGGCCGCCGCCTGCTGAAGCGTCCCCAGCCGCGTCGGCGGCTGATACAGCGGCTCGGAGGTCATCATCGCTGCTAAGCACTCGTCCCAATCTGGTCCTCCGAGAAAAAAAAACCAAAATTTCCTTAAACATTTCACAAAAAAAAAAAAAAACGGAAAGTTCAATCAGAAAAAAAAAACTGGTGCCCGAGCAAATATATCGAGGAACCAAAATTGAACGAAGGCAACTCTAACTTTGCATTGCTTCCATAACCTTAGAATCTAAAGACGTAAAAGTTTGAGAAACAGCACCATGAATTAATCAGGGAACAAAAAGCAGCGATAGATGCACAGTACAGTCCGATCAATGCAGCAATTTTGGATCACAAGTTGCTTACAGAAAGGGGGGGTGGGGGGGGCACTGAATCTTCAACGATCAAAAAAGCTTCCCCTGGGAACAGAAACCTAACAATGGAGGAGGTGAAGGTTCATGGCTGCGCTTTATATCGATGGCTTGACACCGAAGACAAAGGCACGGGAAGTTGTAACCGAAGACGTACACCGCGCAACGGAATCGACGGCTAAGAACGAGGGGCCGTCAGCCGTAGCGAGAAACCTAGCCGTTGATTTCGGAGTCGTGTCTCGATTCGGAGTCCCGGGAGGAGTCGCGCAAATTTACGACCTCGACGTATATGCAAACTGTGAAATTTGGGTCCGATAATAACCCGCAACCGAAGGGGTTATCAAATCCGATTAGAGTTGTCTTTTTTATCTTGAAGTATTTGAAGGAAAAGTTTAAAAGTGTATATATAATTTTAAACATATAAAATTATTATGTTAAATCAAATTATTTATAATTGGTCAATATATTTTAAATGAGAACTATGATAATGATATATCATTAAATTACAATACTCATATAATAACTATAACCGATAATAATCAATGTTGTCAGGCCCGGCTCGACCGATCGGATCGGTCAGACTGGTGTCCGAAGGCTTAAAACGGCCCACGGATCGATTGAAATTCGAGGAGGGATTTGACCAACTCGGTTAAAACTCGGGTTCAATCGATCGACCCGATAGATTTGACAGACTCGATCGGATAAATTATTAAAATAAAAAAAATTAAAACATAAAAAATATTAAAATATTTAGATATATTATATATTTTTATTTGAAATTTATATTTTAATATCCTTTTGTCACATATATAAAATTTTTCGATATTTTTTTATTCATAACTACCTAATAAGAATTATTTTATTTATGATGATGACTTTAATTTATGTTACTTTATTATATTATTTAATCTAAATTATTTTATTTTACTTTATTATAGTATATTTTATATTTTTGTTAAATAAGATATTATATATTAATAATATTATAATAATCTATTTAACTTATTTTATTCTTTTATTAATTTATATTATCCAGTCCGATCTGATCCGTTGATCAATCCGGGTGGATGGCTAGACCAGGTCTTATAACATTAATAATAACTGATCCTCATTAAGTAATAATACTAATAATATTTAATATGAATAATGATAATTATTACTATTATTGGTTGTTATAAGGAGTACTATAATATTTTGTATTTTATCTTTTATGGAATTTAAAAGTCAGATTGTCACATAATAAGAAATGTATATTGTTGGACAATTCAATTTGATTATAAACTAAACCAAACAAATGAGATAATGTTGTAAGCCTACACAACTTTAAGCCTAGCCAAGAAAAAAAATTACCTGTACAGAATAATTACATGTTATAAAAAATATTAATACTCTTTTTAGTAATCTAATATCAATGAATTTATTTATCTGAAATATATTACCTATAATAATTTACATATTTTTTTTAAAAAATAAACCTTAATTTACTTCACCTTCCAATCCTAGTTATGTTCACTTTTATCCTTCTCCTAGCTATTTCTTTGGTTTTTTAATACCTACTTCGGACCCATGAGTTCAAAATTATTAGCACCCATCAAAGTAAAAAATCAAAGTGACAGCTCCAAAGATTAAGGCCGAAGCTACCAACCAACTTGGGTTACATATTTCCTTTTTTGTTTATTCGTTTCCTCTCTTAACATTTTTTTTCTTCCCATTCAATTCCTTTCCTATTTCACATCTCATATTTAAGTTTTCGTATTCCATGCTAAAATGTATTTCTGTTCATTTCATTTTGATAAGGCATTGTATTTTTTTATATTTCTTTAGAAAAAATGAAAAAATCGGGTTAACCCAATTTGTTTGTTGAACCCAATTTTTTGTTGTTACGGTTCAGTTTAATTAGTTCCAAACTAGAAAACCTATTACAAATAACTTAAGAGTTATTATGACGTTTCAGTAATATTTGCATTACTGGCATAAACAAACTTAAGTTTAAAGACATCTCAGTATTAGTTAAATATAAGCTTATGTATTTGTCATATTTAAGAAAAAAAGTGCAATAATAATATATAAGTTACATATATGGGATTAAATAGTATCAATTGGTTTCATTGCTCCCCTGATACATATTGCTGGATTAATTTAATTACCTTAACCATGATCGGTTTAAGAGGTTTCAGCAAAACTTTTTGTTAGTAGTTTTCAGCAAAACTTTCTTTTCCCTTTTTTGACATATCATGCCCAAACATGAGGGATCATAACACATGGACGTTCACCCTCCATCTAAGAAATTGTCTAATTATTCCTAACATTAAACAAACAATAGGTTACAGTTTGACACAATAATAACACGCATGTTAGTTAGCGCTGCAGGCTAAATTTAACCTTGCTTGTATATCAGTATTACAGGCATGGTCTAAAAGACCAAACTAATATCGCTTTTAATATGCCTTGTAATTTTTATTGGGAAGCCCTGTAACGCCCCCAAATCACACCTCGTCACGTGTCAGAATATGCTTCGAAAATACTACGGGTCATCCTTACGTATACATCATATTGATAAAAAAGAAGACTTTGACTGGTCAATTCGACATCGATAAAAGCGGAAGACTAATCATTATTAAATAATAAAAGAATATAACATCATAATATGCGGAAGACTGTCAAAGAATTTCATGTGAGTCCAAAGAAAAATTTGTACATCAAAATGAAGGACTCATGATACCCATGTGCAGTCACCTACGAGCTTGATATGTCACTGTTAATCACATTCATCATTAAAATCTGATCCTGCATTTAAGAACATGCAGGGGAGAACCTCCCTATGAGTTTTATAATTCAATATGAAAGTAAGATAGAAATAATCATAAGATCATAATACTATATAAGAATCATAAGGACATCGTCATCATCATATAAAAAAGAATTCTTATAATGTGTCATATGGATAAGAGATCACTAAGATCATAAGAAATTCATAGATCAAGATGTCATCTTCTTGCGATCATAAGATCAAAAGATCATGATAGATCATAATAAATCATCATAGAATGACAAGAGTCGATTATCATAATTATGAGGTCATCATCATATAAAAAATCATGAGAGAATTGTATGAAGATAGAAAATTATGAATTGAATCATCTTCCTTAGACCATATTAAGCTTCATCTTCTTCATCATCTTATTATTCATCTTTGACTTATAGTGGAATATATTTCAACCCACAGGGAGACCTACCTCAACCCGTCCATCATCATCATCATAACTGGCAAAATCAGCCCATAACTGACCGTAATCAGCTCATAACTGACCGAGGTCAGCCCATAACTGGTCGTCATCAGTCAATCATAAAAGGAGCTCTCCATTTAACATTTTTCATCTTTTATCTTGCAGCTTTTAATTTATCTTTTATTAGAACATAAGGATTATGATTAAGATTTGATCATCATAAGAAAGGATCAACGAATCATACTGATCAATGGTCTTAATAATCATCATCATCATTATTATATAAGACTTAATCAGAGTTAAAAGATAGGATCATAGAGAGAAATCAAAAATATATGAACATCATAATCATCATCGTCGTCATAAGGTAGATCAAGATCGATGGATATGAATCAGTGTTGTCATAGATATAATTGGATCTAAATTAAATCATCATAAGGTCATAATAGACATAATCATCATCATGACTTGGATCAGGATTAAGTACATGAATCAAAAGCATTAATAGCATAATTATCATCATCATCAAGATATGAATTAAGTACGTAATCAATGATCAAAGGATTATAAAAATCAACTTAATTGCTTCGGAACTCGGACCGAGTAGGGGTGAAACCCGGACCGAGTTTCGTAAGGCATCATCGGAGAAAATCAAAACATGACCTGGGTCGGGTGTAGGTCATACCTGGGCCGGGTTCATACTTAGTAGCATTGTCGGCCGATTCGACGAATCGGTCGACCGCTCGACAGAAGTCGCGGCCGAGCATGACTTTGTCGTGGAACTGCCCGGGTCGGGTCATCATTAACCCGGGCCGGGTTCTTCTTCGTTGCAGAGCTTTGAGCTCGTGACAATGGCGGACTCGACCGAGTTCCAATGAACTCGGTCAGAGTATAGACCTGTCCGGGTTGGGTTCTAGGGAACTCGGGTCAGGTTCCTCTTATGCAGAACTGCGCATGTGCACGGTGTGCATTCCGTCCATCTTTTTCGGTGACGGCCGACATCCATAATCATCAGAAATCAAGAAACTAATACTAGGCATAAACTATGACATACTTCGAGTCTAAAATCATGATTGTAGGAAGAATCTACCCTAGTTCCATACCTTGTAAGTTTCTGTTCAAGAAATCGTTTATTCTATTTTTTTCTTCCTCCTCTTCTTCTTCCTCTTTTTCTGGACGTTCCTCTCTGTCCAGGCATGTTGTCGTCGGTGTTCACGTCTCCCAATTACCCTCCTATTGGTGGCAATAACTGGCGCGAGAGAGGGGGAGAGAGACGCACAAAAATGAGAAGAAATTAGGGCCGACTTGTGGGGAAAAATAAGGGGCTGGTTTGTTTGATTTGGCCTCATATTTATAAGAGAGGAATAAGAGTTGTTGGATTTAAATTTCTTTCAGATTTGTTTCCAACTTATCTTCCTTGATTTGGTTTTATCTTTATTCCCTTTTTCTTTTTTTTCTCTCTCTCTTCAATTTGGTTTCAATCTTTTATTTTATATCTTTTTTTTCCAACAAAATCGGGTGTTACATCATAAATCTCTTAAAATAAAATTCATCCTCGAATTTAGTTCTCGGGTAGAAGCTTACTAACAAGAAGAAAATTTCTTGTTCATTTGTGCGATGGTCCATCTTATACTTGGAAAGACATTTTTCTCGTCATCGTTCCATCTTTATCATCTTAAGGACATAGTCATTTCGTCATCATATGCATTGCGACGATGTGTCCTTTTAGGACGAAGGTCCTTTTATCATATAACATTTTTCTTCATCTTTTCTTTCATCGTATGGTTCATTTTTTTCATTTTTCCTTTGTTATAATTGGGAAACAAAATCTACTTCAGCCAACACAATAATGTGTTGCTATCCAAATCGTCCATATGTCACTTGGAGAATTTCCTCATATGAGGGTTTAAACTCTTCTTTACATAAGTCATGACAATTCTCTTTTCATCTTGTATCTTCTTTAACCTAACATCCTAACTTTTGGTCACAAGGGACCAATTAAGACTTTTAGAAGCAAAATTCGCTTCAATCATCATGAGAAAACTTGAGGATGTCGTGACATGACATCATTTAGACATATTTCACTTTCCGATCAAATGAGTGATATGGATCAAATACCTTCTTAGTAGGAGGAACTTGGTTGGAGATACTTTTCATAAAACTTTATCTTTAGATTTAAAAATCCATCTACATCAGTCTTTTTTGGCATAAAATTTTATCATGCCTGAGCTGTCTTCATCCTCTTTATATCAATTCAATTTTTTTGGAATGTTCATTTTGTTTATCTCAGCTCTTTGGCATTTAGAAACTTCTTTTCGCCTACCTCATTCCTACATGTAAATAAGCAGTATGGTATCCTATACAATGCCTCGAAGGAAATCTTGCAAATGGCATAATCCTCCTTAACAATAGAAATCATCATGAACAATGACATAGAATCAATATGCATCGATGGGTGAAAAAATAAGACCTTATCTTATTATTATTTCGATAAAAGTGATTATCATAATCATAAGCATATGGCATGATCATCGTCGATCATAAGATTAAGGGTCATCAAGGTAGCATATAGTATGATTGATTATACAACCATGGGACATCATAAGGAAATTAGGAAGATTGATTATTTGACATCTTAAGATAGATTATCATCATCCTAGAATCACTCATTTATTACGGGGTGGTCATCATGTAGATCATCATGTGGATCATTAAGATCAACAATGGCACAACCTAGCATGGTAGGAGAAACTTTATCGTGAGGGTCATTAAGTATAATCCATCATCATTGGTAGTCACAATCTTTATAAAATAAAATTGTTCATAATTCATATAATCATATACATGATCGTAATGATCATTAAGATTAGCATTTACATCAATAGATAAAAGTGTCATCCTAGATAATGCCATCCTTATATAAAAATTATTAATGTCGTGCATCATCTTTTCATAAGGTTTCTGGTACTCTACCTTTTTCATATTGACATACCAGGTACTTAGGACATACTTTTGTATCTCCATGTTTCATGTCATTGCTATTTGTTCATCCTTATACATCTGTGCACTTCCCAAATGAATCGCAACCCAGACTTATGGTTACATCCTTATACTTCTTGTACTTTTCAAATGGATAGTAACCCAAGCTTATAATATTCCTTTAATACTTTTTTCTTAAAAGGCATAATCCCCAATGGATCGCAACCCAGGCTTAGAACATTTGTGTAATACTTCCTCTTTTAAGGCTTCGTCATTTGGGTTCCACATGTTTGTTCATATTCACGCAGTCTCATTGAAGCCTAATGAGCCTTCCTTCTTGTATTTGAGTGCATGTGGAATAGAATTTGTTACCATTGTGGTAATTTACGAGGAACTCATAATCTTTTAGAAACTTCATATAAGTAGTATTTCAGAATAATACTATAACCTCAAAATCCTTCCTGAATAATTGAGGATAATACCACAACTCATTTGAGTTCCTAAGTTAGTTGTTTCATCTTATACTTCTTTAATCATTTTTTTTTTCATGTGAATTTATGCTATCTTAGTACCATCAATACCAATTCACATATGTTCCTTATATTGCTTTAGGGATAGTCCGAACACCATGTTCATGAGGTCCATATAAGTTTGAGGGTGTTCGTTAGTCCAGTGACATCACTAAATTCATAGTGATTATACATCGACATAAAAAATATCTTCATCATATCTTATTCAACAATCCGAAGCTATCGGTACTCACTTCATAGGTCAACTTTGGAGAACATCCTGGTTTTAAATAGGTCATCCATACATGGAAATAGATACTTGTGCCTTGATGGTTGTTTTATTTAACAACTTGTAAATAAATCTCTAAATTCATAGAGTCAACATTCTTCTTTACAAAAGAAGTGGAACATTCTAAAAATGAGACCCTTGGTTTCATAAACCCCTTGTCTTAAAATTACTAAATTTGACTCTTCAATTCATGTGTGTGGGACTTTTGAAATCAGAGTCATACTTGAAAGGAGATCGAGGTACTGGTAACTATCTTCTTCTTCTTGCATAATACATATATCTTAAGAGGAAACTCAATTGGCACTAAGAATCCCATCATAATCCTCCTAAAAATTTCTAATCGATGTGAAGAAGAGATCTTATCTTCCATCGTCATTTGTATTAGTAGGACGTACTTTATGGTATGAAATTATTTTCATAAGGTCATCTTCCTTAAAAGTAGCTTGTGTCATATAAGGGTCAATAGGCTCACTAAGAGTGTTGTTCATCATCGTAGATAATGAAAATATATGATCCGATAAGATTGATAATGGAATCATGTCAATCATCATCTTTACCAAATCAATATAGATCAGAAACTTTTCTTGCTTACGCTGATGTGACCTTTTCCTAAACATCATTATGAAAGGACTCTTCTTTAATAGTATGAACGACTATATAGATTGAGGTCACATATGAAATCAATAATAGAGATTTGGTCAAATCATCATTGGATCATTACTTCATCATCCTAGCATGATGGACAATATGAAGTGTGACATGAGAAATAAATGAGAAGATAATACGGAAGATAAATGTTATCATGTCAATTATCACATCATGAAATTGTTCTATGTTCATACAGTAGATCATCATTGGTCATCATTATAGACATCGTAAAGATAAATATTGACGTAAGCAAGTATCATAAGTTAAGAGTTGCCATCTTAATCATTCAACTTATGAAAGAGGGACAAACTTACTTGACATGACTTCAGGTGTCGCAGTGACTGCTCGTGGCACTTGCACATGGACCATGACATCATACATTAGGACATGAGAATGCCCTAACTTTAGGCTTTGATACCTAACTATAACGCTCCCAAATCACACCCCGTCACGTGGCAGAATACGTTTCGGGAACGCAACGAGTCATCCTTATGTGTACATCATATTTACCAAAAAGAAGACTTTAACTGGTCAATTTGACATCGATAAAAGTGGAAGACTAATTATCATTAAATAATGAAAGAGTGTAACATCATAATATGTGGAAGACTGTCAAAGAACTTCATGTGAGTCCGAAGAACAACTAGTACATCAAACTGAAGAACTCAAGATACTCATGTGCAGCCACCTACGATCTCGATCTGTCACCGTTGACCACCTTCATTATTAAAATCTGATCATGCATTTAAGAACATGCAGGGGAGAACATCCCTATGAGTTTTATAACTCAGTATGAAAGTAAGATAGAAATAATCATAAGATCATGATACTAAACACGAATCATAAGGACAACATCATCATCATATAGAAAGAAAATAAGCATCATCATGATATAAATAAAAGGATTCTTGTAACGTGTGATATGGATAGGACATAACTAAGATCATAAGAAATTCATAGATCAAGATGTCATCTTCTTGCGACCATAAGATCAAAAGATCATGATAGATCATAATAAATCATCATAGAATGACAAGAGTCGATCATCATAATTATGATGTCATCATCATATAAAGAATCATGAGAGATAATTGTATGAAGATAAAAAATTATGAATTGAATCATCTTCTTTAGACCATATTAATAATAAATTAAGAGATCATGAAAATATCATCATAAGTGTGGCAAGAGCCACTAATCATCATAAAGAGAGTTAATTATTAATATGCTTCATCTTCTTCATCATCTTATTATTCATCTTTGACTTATAGTGGAATATATTTCAACCCACGGGGAGACCTATCTCAACCCGTCCATCATCATCATCATCATAACTGGCAGAGTCAGCCCATAGCTGACCGTAGCTCATAACTGGTCGTCACCAGGCTTATCATAAAAGGAGCTCTCCATTTAACATTTTTCATCTTTTATCTTGTAACTTTTAATTTATCTTTTATTAGGACATAAGGATTATGATTAAGATTTGATCATCATAAGAAATGATCAACGAATTGTACTGATCAATGGTCCTAATCATCATCATCATCATCATTATATAAGACTTAATCAGAGTTAAAAGATAGGATCATAGAGAGAAATAAAAAATATATGAACATCATAATCATCATCGTCGTCATAAGGTAGATCAAGATCGATGGATATGAATCAGTGTTGTCATAGATATAATTGGATCTAAATTAAATCATCATAAGGTCATAATAGACATAATCATCATCATGACTTGGATCAGAATTAAGTACATGAATCAAAAGCATTAATAGCATAATTATCATCATCATCAAGATATGAATTAAGTACGTAATCAAGGATCAAAGGATTATAAAAATTAACTTAATTGCTTCGGAACCCGGGCCGAGTAGGGGTGAAACCCGGAGCGAGTTTCGTAAGGCATCATCGGAGGAAATCAAGACATGATCCGGGCCGGGTGTAGGTCATACCGGGCCAGGTTCATACTTAGCAGTACTGCCGGCCGATTCGACGAATCGGTTGACCGCTCAATAAAAGTCGCGGTCGAGTGTGACTTTGTCGTGGAACTGCCCGGGCTGGATTCTTCTTCATTGCAGAGCTTCCCGCTTGCGACAATGGCGGACTCGGCCGAGTTCCATCGAACTCGGTCCGAGTATAGACTTCTCCGGGCCGGGTTCCTCTTACGCAGAGCTGCGCAGGCGCACGGTGTGCGTTCCGTTCATCTTTTTCGACGACAGCCAACATCCATAATCATCAGAAATCAAGGAACTAATGCTAGGCATAAACTATGACATGCTTCGAGTCTAAAATCATGATTCTAGGAAGAATCTATTTCTAGGAAGAATCTATCTAGTTCCATACCTTGCAAGTTTCTGTCCAAGAAACTGTTTACTCTATTTTTCTTTTTCTTCCTCCTCTTCTTCTTCCTCTTTCTCCGGACATTCCTTTCTGTCCAGGCACATTTTCGTCGGTGTTCATGTCTCCCAATTACCCTCTTATTGGCTGCAAGAGCCGGCGCGAGAGAGGGGGAGAGAGACGCACAAAAATGAGAGGAAATTAGGGTCGGCTTGTGGGAAAAATAAGGGGTTAGTTTGTTTGATTTGGCCTCATATTTATTAGAGAGGAATAAGAGTTGTTGTTGGATTTAAATTTCTTTCAAATTTGTTTCCAACTTATCTTCCTTGATGATTTTATCTTTATTCCCTTTTTCTTTCTTTTCTCTCTCTCTTCTATTCAGTTTCAATCTTTTATTGTATCTCTTTTTTTCCAACAAAATCGGGCGTTACAAGCTCGGTGTTTAGGAGGAAGTACTGACGACTCAATTCGCGGGACACTAAAGGGCGCATTATCAATAGATTAGAGGTCGGTCTACCGTCGAGTTCAACTAATTCGATTAGATCATTCCGTATCATGTATCTAATTCGAAAAAAAAACTTTTAGGACTCAAATTAAGATCTTACGAAAGCAAAGAGTAGTCGTTTACCCCTCTAAGCCTTGTTGGTTAATATGCCCTGTAATTATGAATATTTAGAACACTACGTCCATTGTCTAGGCCAAAAATGTTTACCGCTGACAATTGATGATAACTTCGACTCATTAGCATTTACAATTACAAACGTTGTTTTTTTCCTAAGCCCACTATCAAATACCTTGAGGATCAATATTTCTAAAATCGAATCAGACATAGAACGGATCAAATAATTGAGTCATGACTCGACATATTTAATGGAATTCGATCAGATTGAATCTGATTTTTATTAAAATAATAATATTTAAATTTCGTTCAAAAAATAAAGTATAAGTAAAAATATAGAAATATAAAATCATAACCTAATAATGTTTAATTATTATTTTAGCATAATTAAAAAGTTTGAAACATGCATTTATTACAAGACTTTTAATAAGATACATTTTTCTTATTATAAAATATTTTTTTATATAATTATTTTTCCATTTTTATTTACAAAGTTCAAATATAACTTCCTTATTATTAATTTCCTAAATTTTATACTTTCTATTTTTTCACTTTATTTTTCTCACAAATTTCAAATATAATTTTTCTATAATTAATTTTCTTTTTTAATTTGCACTTCATAATTTACTCTATTTCTCAATTTCTTATACTTTCTATTTTTCAACATTTATTTCATTATTATATATTCCTTATTTTATAATTCTTTTCCATATAATAATTTATTTTTTTATTGATTTGTAAAGATCCAATTTGAATTGATTTTCCTTGTTTTAAAATGAATCTATATCTGTATCTATATCTATATCTATATCTATATCTATATAATATAAAGCCATGCATCATGACATTTTTGTAATTAATTTTGGGACTCTCTCCTTCCACCATTCCTTCTATTTTTTTTTTTCATTTTTTTTGAATTATCAAATTTTTTTATTCAATATCTTTTTGTGTAACTCCCACTTTAATTTGTTTTAATGGCATTATGAAAACATTAAAATTTACAATGTCATCGTTATGACATCCTTTTTAATTTATTTGTAAATTTAATTTAAGGTACTTTAGAATATTTAATATTTCCATTTGAAACTATTTCTTCTTTAAATCTCTCTAGTTCTATACACACACACATATATATATATATATATATATATATTATCCATATATCTATATCTATATATAATATAAAGTCATGCATCATGACATTTTTGTAATTAGTTTTGGAACTCTCTTCTTTCACAATTCAATCATTCTTTTTTGTAGATTTACTTTTCCAAGAGAATATTAACAAATTATTAATCTACATATAATATAAAGCCGTGCATCATAACATAAAAAAGTTAAAATAATATATTTTTATAATTAATTAAATTTGTGAGATCCTCAATTGTGATTTCTCTATCTTCCATTAAAAATAGCACATAATTCATATTAAAAGTCACAAAGCACCTTTAAACTTCACCATATAAAGACAAAAGATTTTTTATGTCATTTTAAATATTATAAAATGTAAACTTAAGTAACATATTGTTTTCAAAAATATAAAATATTTACAAGAATATTGGATGTTACAAAAACATTACTAATATTTTATTATTATAATAAATATAAAATTATATTTTTATAATATATTTACCGAACTCGACCGCACCCGATTAGCGATTGAACCACCTCTTGGAAAACCTTCCTCTCGGAAAGCCAATTACGATTTATCAGAAAATTTGAAGCTGATTTTAGTGTTCAGACGCTCTTTGCATCAAAAACCACACGATTACTTGAGTTTAACAGTATCCTTTCTGGTACATCACAAAAATAACAAGAAAACATTTTATTTTATTCAACTCTACTTGTACATATTTCACCCATAAAAAAACTCTACTTGTACATATAAGTTTTCTTTAATGAAAAAGGAGTTAACCATTAATAAAAAATAGTCAAAATTGTCCAGGTACAATAGTTGGAGGACTCCCACAGGAGGAGAACCCTCCTAAAAATCATCGTTGTATGAGCGACGAGCAAAATTCGCAAAGTAATGAGCAATAGTATTAATTTTCCTATTACAATGTGTCACTTTCCATTTAGCAAAAAATGGTAATAAGGATCTAATATCTAGGATGATTTGTTGAATGGCCCATGGGGGTTGGAGGCTTCCGCAAAGGGTCCGGACAAGAGTTTGTGGATCAAATTCAATGTGTAACCGATTGATTTGATGTTGAATGCAATGCTTGACACCCTCCAAAATGGCCCTTGCCTCAACCTCCATTACATCTCCTGCCAAGAGCGCCTGCAGCAAAAAAGGAAGAGTTGTGAGAGCGAATGATGAAACCAATACCTCTAAAGTGCTCCGTATCGTCAAAAGATCCATCCGTGTTAAGTTTCTTTCACCCCGCAGCAGGGAGTTGTCCTTGGAGGTGAAGTGCCTCAGGTACCTAGCAATTAGCATATTCATTATAATTAGACATAGCTTTCTACCGGGGCGACCTTGCGATTGCCAAATTGGACCTAAAAAGAGTCTCATTCCTGACAGACCAAATACCCCACAAAGAAAAAACAATAATATATCTCAATTTTATTTTTGAACTAGGATTCAGCATGGTTCCCTCGGAGACATGCCATTGATGGAGAAGTTCAAAATTAAAATTCAATTCAGATTGGACAAGAGACCAAAGAGATAAAGCAAAAGGGCATGAAAAGAAAAGATGTTCAACAGTTTCCAAATGATAACCACAGAGTTTATAGGAAGGATTGCATAAAGGGACAAAACGTAATATAATATCAGAAGTGGGAAGCCACTTGTGTAATAATTTTCAGAGAAAGATATGAATTTTAGGCGCTACATTGATCTGCTAAAGAGAGTTCCAAAGTGGTCGTCTAGGCAAGGTAGTTGGTAGATGCTTATCCGCAATGAATCTATAGACAAAGCTTGCCTTAGCAACTCCATGGGTATCTTTCACCCAATGCCAAGTGTCATCATAGGCGTTGCAAGATAAATAAATAGCACTTATACAATTTAAAAGATCAGGACCAAATATATCAACAAGTAGTTCAAGTTTCCAGCAATTATCGCAAATAAGTTCATTTACCTTCATAGAGTAGGATATCAGGTTAATATTAATGTAAGTAGGCATCCATGTAAGAGGGGTGGGGAAGATCCATGGATTAAGAAAAACAAAAGTATTGTACCCATTACCAATTTGAATTTGGAGGCCCAATTTGATATGATCTAACGTGTAAAGAATAGTTCTCCAACTCCAAGCCATGGCGTGGGAGGATTGTGGAGATTTTTTAGGGTGCACATGCTCATACTTTTGAGTAACTAATTGCATCCATGGAGTGTTATTGTTGTTCAGTGAATCAAGCATCCTTTTGACAAGTAAGGAGGTCCAGATATGGGTGAGATTTTTAATACCTAGCCCATCACACATCTTAGGTAACTAGATAGTCTCCCAGTTTATGAGATGAGTTCCCTATTTTCCCTCGTCTGGTTCAGAAGAAAGACTTATTATGCTTTTCAATACCTTCAGGATGCCCTTGGCCATAAATGTAGAACTCAAGGCATGCATAGGGATAGAATTTATTACAGAGTTAATCATTGCAACTTTTCTAGCCTAATTTAAGAGTAGTTGCTTCCAACCTTCAATTCTCTTGGTTATTTTATCCATAATTAGCTTTTGAGTTCTGATAGGTATGTATTTGTGAGAAAATTTGAATGCCAAGATATGAAAACGGGTAAGAAATAATTTTGAAATTGAGGATGTTCTGAATGCTTTCTATTAGCAGCCAACCTGGGTGAGTAATAAATTTTTTATTTGTTGTGATTTACCTTCTGGTTTGTTAACAATTTTGTTTTGTTGCAACAATAGAGATGAGGAGATCATCAGCATGCATAAGGTGGCTTAGTTTGAAAGTATTGATGAAAAAAGAAATTAGGGAATCGTCATTGATGTGCTAGTTAATCAAAGATGTGAACATTTGGAAAACGATAATAAACAAGTAAGGGGAAATAGGGTCCCCTTACCTGATCCACCTATTACTGGTTGGGAAGCAATTCCATTAATATTGCAAGTAAAGATAAGGGATTTGATACAAGTGAGCACCCAATGGATGAGAGTGAGTAAGATTTGTTCAACTACAGTCCAGAGACCCTATCAAAGGCCTTTTCCATATCTTCCTTAAGCATGAGGAATTTTTTTCTACCCTTAGCAATGAAGTGAGTAAGCTCTTAGGCTAAAAGAATATTATCTTGGATTGACTTATGTGAGATAAAAATTGATTGGGAGGGGTCAATAAAACTGTTCAAAGTAGGCTTTACTCTTTGAGCAAGGATCTTGGTGGTTACCCTGTATAGAACATTATAGAGTGAGATAGACCTAAAGTCAGTTATCTTAATTGGGTGGTCCTTTTTGGGAATGAAAATGTGAGAAGTCTTTGTCCAAGCTACAGGTAAAGTATTCTCCATAAGGGCTTTTTTACTGTAAGTGCAGATGTCTACCCCAATAATATCCCAATAATTCCTATAAAACTTCACCGTATACCCATCTGGACCCGATGCCTTACAAGCTCCAAAGAGATGGCTTGATTCATCATCTGATATTGGGGCAATCAAACGTTCAATCCAAATGGGTCTAAAATCAGGAGAAAGGATATAAAGACCACACAACTCTTTGTAATGGTCAACAAAAGCATTTCTAATTTGTTCCTCATTAGACAACAACTGCTCCTATGAGGAAGTGATGGAAGATATACGATTATGCTTTGATCCGGTGATGGTGGACACATGAAAGAAATTTATATTCCTATCCCCTTAGGTCAATCAATTGACTCTAAATTTAAACCATCATTTTATACTAATTTGCTTGAGAAAAGCAAGATGTTTGTTACAAGTGGCTTTCAATGTGATTAATTCATTTTCATTAAGACCTACCCTTCCATATTTATGTTCAAGTTTAATAATAAGATCGTACATCTCCTGAGCCCTTTCCTCGAGCTTGCCAAGAACACTTTTGTTCCATTTAATAATTTTCTCTCTGATGGTATCGAGGGCATTGTTTAGATCATTGTTAGGGGAAAGCAAGGCCCACTCACGCCTAACAATGTCCTTAAGTTCATCATAGTCAAACCACTTCATATTTAAATAACCTTGGTTTCCTAATATGGTGATTCGAAGTCAGGTACAGAGGGGAATGGTACGAGGCAAAATGGGGTAAGGTTTGTAGTTTAGTCTCTGGGTAGCATAGTAGCCATTGGCTATTAACAAGTAGTTTGTCAAGTCCACAAAGAATTCTAGGACTACCATATCTGATGTTGCACCATGTGAATTTAGATTGAGCCCTTGGGTGTGAATCGAATTTCTAAGAGCCTAGATTGATTTTGTGAGTTTGAAAGTGGAACCTCCTTTTTTTATCATGATGCGTGATTAAAGAGTTAAGATCGCCAATTAAAGCCCACAAGATATTAGTCATGTCAAGGTTAGCAAATTCGTTCCAAAGATTCAAACGAAGCATAAGGAGGGTATTAGTATATATATATATATATATGAAAGTAGAAAAGCGAACCATTATGAGTAACACCAATGTGTATGATCTAAGGTGAGATATGAATCAGTGTCACCTGGGTGTTGGTTCCTTGCCAAGCAACAAGAATTCCCCTAGACGCGCCGCTGCCAGCCTGAAAGTGACTGACCACGTGTGCCACCCTTTTTGATGCTTGCTGGTTCGTGTGTCTCCAGGACCAGGATGTCAAGCTTGTTATGTTTAATCATCTTCGAGAGGCGATCCTTAACCTTACTACGACCCGCCCCTCGGTAGTTCCAGCTAATGAGCTTCATTTGGTCTTAGAAGTGACTTGTAGTAACAAAGAAGATTGTGAGTCATCAATAACAAATGAGCTACTTTTTTTTACCTCACGGGGGTTCTTTTGGACGCGGTACGACATTGAGGTTGAAGATCTGGAGGGCGCGCGGTTAGGGTCCTCGATTTACGGGGTGATGCAGGCGAATCTATGCGCAGGGAAAGTTGATCCGCATTTGGATCTTCCTCGTCAGAGATTATAGGTGAGGGCTCAATCCTCGAAAGCTTAGGCAGGGCGAAGCGTGAGCACCTAGCAAACCAAGTCCTGTGTTGGTTGTTCGCCATGATCAGAACCGATTTGAGCACCTCCAAGGTGTTGACGGATCCCTTGTCCATGGTAGGGCAATATGTTCATTGCGCGGCGGAGAATGGCGATGTATAGGTGACTTCGTAGGAGGTCGCTCCATGTGTACACTTATAGGAGGATCTTGGACGGAATGGATGGTGGATGCCAACGGATCATTTGAGCCAATTGATACAAATCGCAATTCATCTTGGCCGTGCATTTCTGCCCTAATTATGAGGCAACCCGGACCATTGGATGATAGATCAGACCGTTGCTCACCCACGTCTGTGTAGTCCTTGATGTACGATCTCATAGTGGGCGCAGCCTCCGTACTCGACCCGTTGAAATCGGGGATCGAGGTACGCACAGACGACTGCGATTACAATGGTGGCATCGTCAACCGAGAGTCCGTCATCGTGGGGCGAGGGGCCAGCCTCCCCGTCGATGCCTGTAGCCAAGGACCGATAAGCAAGACACCTCCGGGTTGACTTATCGTTGGAGCCGATTGCAAGGTCAGGCAAGCCTCCAATCGGTGGTCGGGAGTTCCGCATTGGTAGCAGAGAACAGGCAGGTTCTCGTACTGTATTCTCTGAAAATAACGTCAGCCTTCCGAGTTACGAACCCATACTCCCTATTTCACTAGTGACGCACGATCAAGGTCGATGCAGATTTTGGCATACTCGCAATCATCTTGGAGGTCGTCGACATGCAAGGGGACACTGAACTACATGGCAATGCGAATAATCGTCGAGGTAGTGCGCAGTTCAAAGGGAAGTCCTGAGAGTCAGATCCAGCAAGGTGATGACGTAATGGATTCCTCCTCTGGGCGGAAGAATGGGCTCGGAATGGAGACATCTAAGATGTAGCCGGCAACAATCCAGGGACTACCGATGAACACCTGCATTCGATCGACATTAGATGCAAAATGGAATAAAACGTTGAAGTTTCAAACCTAGACAATGCGAAGTGAAGCCGAGAGTTTCCAAATGCTCGGAAGTTCGCGACGAATGGTTCCCATAGATGTAATGTCACCGACAAATCTGGCGATGAGGCACTGCTATAGTTGCACGACTTTGCTCCTGATATCTTCAAGCAAGATCTCAACTTCGTCGATGATTGATTCCTGGATGCCGCGAAGTTGACTTTGGGACATCAACGAGGGCACACAGCCATGCTGATTTCTTTGAACAACATTTGCCCAAGAAGATCGATGAGCAATGTTGCCATCAGAACGAACAACTCTCGTTGGCTGGATAAAGGGTGTAAATTTAGAAGCGATTGTGGTGGGGGTGGGGGGGAGGGGGTGGTGTCGAGGTTATGGGATGGCGGCGGTGGATTGAAATCGATGGGTGATTTGACATGGTAATTTTGTCTCCTACGCCGACAATGGCCGACGGGGCAGGAGGAATGGAGGAAGGGGGTGGGAGATATGGAGTTTCGGACGAAGCAATGTCCATGGGAAGGACTGGGGGTGGCACCTTTAGCAAGGGGCATCGGGGATGGAGGAGGGGGTTCCTAAGAGTGGGGCCGTATCTCCTTACAGAAAGAGTTCGAGTGCACTTGTACATATAAGTTAGTAGATGCTTATTGCACCGTAGCTACACGAGATATCTAAATATGAAGAACTAAATTGCATGCATTCAAGAGTGCAGGAGCTGTTTGAAAAATGTAATATTCATGAAATGTCAATGTGGATGGATAATAATGCCCTTTGGAACTAAAATGACATTCACAATTGCCCATGCTAAATTTCAAGTTCTTGAGATCTGCTGGGTTGTCTTCAACTCATTGGGTTCCCTTAGACCGACTGAGATAGGGGTATCGATTACTTCACCCTCAATGACTCTTTTATTTTTGTAGGTCCCCGACACCGTATAGGCAAATTCAATATTGGAGATTTGAGCGCGTGCCTTACCGATATCCAGAAGTGTATGAAGGTTGAACTCTCCCACGTTCAAATCTATTCATATTCAAAAACACTTATTGAGGGATCGACACTTATTGAGGTATCGCCGCTTACATATGGCCAGTCATTTTAATTATTACTCCTATTGTAACCGCAACACCAATCAAGCAGCGAATTACGTTGCGCATTTTGATCGCACACACAGGGATACTTTTTTAATGGACAAACCACCTCTAGTGTTGCCCAATTTTTGTACTCAAACTCCGGCAGAGCGATTAATATTAATGAAACTTACTTTTTAAAAAAAAAGTTCTTGAGACAGACATCTGATCAAGTAAAGATGGGGAAGAAAAGATGGCGTGATGGCTTTATACAAAGGCACTGAATTGGCAAAAGCTGCCATCAAGAACAATGACAGTGTGAATAAAGGGATCACTGATGTTGCAATCTGAAAAACAGATCTAAAACTACAAGCAAATGAATGACGTGCTGAGTAGCACAGGAGGCGGCGCGTTTCAGTCGAGTTCCAACATAATGTTTCCTGCATTTAGCATCGAACTGAATCCATTAAAATTGACCAGAAAACAACTACCAGTTCATCATATTTTTTTTCTTGTGATGATTCTAGACTTCACCTCTTTTGGAAGGCACGCATATCTTAACCAAGTGAAAACTGGGAATAATTATATCTAATTTTATTCTAGGACTTAAAACCATACCCACCCTAATTACAGTGTGCTGATCACTGTTTCGGTAGTTATGGACCTCATGGTAAAACCGAAAGAAGAGACGTTTCTCGCTCGGCGCCGCACTATGCTCCGCTTCAACAAATGAGAGTTTTCGGTTGCCCATCCACAAAGATATCTCATTTAAATATGTCAATTATGACAATGTCGACAGACAGCCACTTTAGAGAAGACAAAAAAAGGGGGCACTCAGTGCATGGCATAAGGGCAAAAGACAAACAAGTCCAAGGACCAAAGCATTAATTAATTAGTTAAGGTCCACTTGGGGGTTATACTTTGTTAAATAAATCATCATCAAGAACTAGGCAATACACATGGGGGTTCATTGATGGACAAGCTTTCCCATATAAGGTAATTCTTTCCTGCCACCAACTTGGTTTTAAACAGAGCAAGCACCCTACTTTTAGCAAGTTGTGCAGCTGTATCTGAATCTAAAAGGAACATGTGAAGACTCCGTTTCCAATACATTGCTGGTGAAATTAAAGAGAGGAAATACCCCGTAAAGATAACTTACATCGTACTTAAGATGAATGTAATGATGGTGTGGCATTGTACTTCAACAACTTTGTTATTATTAATCATGAAAAGAAGTAAAAAATCGAAGCTTTGAGGTTGTCTGACAACAGAAAATAAATAAAAGAATGAAGGATAAGACTCACTTTTTCTGGACAATTGTCAAAAAGAGAGCAACAGCAGCAGCATGCAGGTAGAGCATCTACCTTGGTGCAGCTTATGGCATTATTCATCATATCTCGAAGATCTATGCTCTACAGCTTTGAGTATCTCTCTAAAAAAAGTAGTGTACTTCCCACTGTTGGGGCACAAGGAGCATTGCCCTCCTCTGGAGCTTTTCAGATCCACTCTGCAGTACTAGAAACAACAATGCTTTCTCAACCTTTCAAATAAAAATCTCATAAACAGGTTATACACTTCATTTTTTTTCTTCTGGTGCAGGTTGGTGTTTAGCAGAGCAAGTTCTATTGGTGAATAATATACCGAAAGATTTGACTACTAATATAGCGGAATGACGTCGTATGATCCATATAGCCGACCTAATGAGATAAGGCTTTGTTGTTGTGCAAATTGGTGTTTATTGGAAGTGCTTCAATGTCTGTAAAACACTTGTTTACGTACCAGAAAAAGTAAAGAAACCTTTTTTCCTCTCGTAAGCTGTCTAGCTCATAAACATATGCCTACACCCTCTCAAATAAAAATAAAAATAAACATATGCCTACACACTACACAGTATTTGAAGTGTGAATATATGCAAGTAAAATGTCGAGGTTAGCTTAGCATGTAACATAAAAGACTTCCTATGACAGAGAGAGAGGTCCCATGGTCAGCAAACAAAAATAGGTCATACTATAAAATCACTTTCAAGTTCCAAGAAGCCAAGACAAAGGTGCTTACTGCATTCAGGTGAGGAAATCAGCTTATTTTAGTTTCTACTAAAAGGCATTTCTAGAGCAGAAGATCACAGAAAAAAAACATATTTTAATGATAGAGATACACACAACTAATATCCCACGGTTGCTAATTATAATAGATTTAACAAAAGACTCATCAAAAGCAACAATCTGGTACACACTTATTTGCATTAAGGTTATAAGATGTGATCTTGAGGGAACTAACATAGTGGATACAATGAAGAACCAAAAAGGATGAGCAATGTAGCTCATCAATGTGAAAGGATAGGGAAATGAGTTCATGTACATCACAATCAAGATGGAAGCAAAAGGAAGAAGGTACCTTTCAAAGATGAGGAAGAGGGAGCTCCCTTCAGTCCAAGTATGGAATGGAAGAGAGAGAATAATCTCCCGCATCATTCACTCATTCACAAAGTAGCTCAAAACTGCTTCTCTTCTACCTTACTGGAGAATCGGCTGATGCTTCTTTCTACTGAGTGTTTGAATGAATGAGTCGGCAGCTGATTCAAACTCTAACAACCATCCATGAGTGGACTGAAGGAAGCTCTCTCGAACACATTTCTCAATTCCAAAACAAAAATGTTCAGAAACACACTGCATGACCAAATTCATGAATCAAAGAAAGGGAAGAAGCATTGTTCAAAATACTCAATCTGATGACAGGTTAGAGAAAAAAAACTATCATCTGTTTCTAATTTTATGCATTTTTTTGCATATTCAAGGAATAGTTTGTTTCTCCATGAGATACCCCTAGATTGTGGAGCATATATTTCAACCGAGACGTATAAAGTCCTAAGGAGCTTAACGCGGCACATTGTAGCTCCTTTATGACTAGTTGAGGCAAAGAAATGACCCTAGATTTGTTATGAAAGATGATTGCTTTCTACCTAATGAGAAAAGTACTCTGTAAATACACTTCAAAGTCTGCTTAACTTTATTATCTTAACTCAAGCAGTCATAGATAAACAAGAAATATATGTTATATTCCAGGCCCAGGTATACGAAAAGTCACAGCCAAACTTGTAAAATCAACACATACGTACATTGTTTTGAGAAAGAAAAAGCACAGAAGAAACCAAAATATCATGCGCTAACAGTATCTAAAAGCATATCCTCTTATCTACAGTTCAAAAGAGTCCTCATTAGATCTGACAATTATATTATTATTTTTTCATGGAATCTTCAAGGGAAACAAATATCACGGTGACCTGTCAAAAAATCAACTAGAACAATATGCATTCTCTCTGACAACTTCTTGTTGAAACAAATAATTAATAAGATATGTACATATTTATCTATTTTATTGTAATGAACTAGATAAAATTCACAACCACACGAGAGAGAGAGAGAGAGACCTTCTAGGTTTCTCCAGATATGATGAGAAGAAAGCTAGACTCGCAGGAATATCTCAGGTTTGATGAGAAGCATATCATATTGCAGGAGCACTTCATGTCTCGGCCAACATAACCCTAAAATTTTAGTTTCTAGGCAAAGCAGTTCGGATGGAAGAAGGAAATATGTATAAGAATACGGAAAAAAGCATAACGTATTCTCAAAATACAGCGTTCCTGCCTTATAAATCCAGGATGGAGAGAATATTCCATATATTTATTGCAGGCACAAAAGCTTCCTTCGCTCTCCTCATGTCAACACAGTAACCTTGAAACGATCATCCATGACATAATCAGGCGTGAGTGAGACAACAATAACATGGAAAATGACAGATAATTATCTATACATGACAAGAATACCAATCATACACACAAAAAAGAAGCTCATCAAACAAAAAGAACATGAGGAGCTTACGAACAATAGCCCACAAAGCTCACATCCTGTTCACCAGGAGATGGAAGACCGTGTCAAAATAGACATAAATTTACGAGAGAGAAAGCTTACGGAGCATGGCCAGAGGATACCAACTGGATCTCCTCCCAATTATATAAAGGGGAAAAAGAAAGAAAAGAGGAAGGAGGATCAGTGACATATAGCAACGGAGATGGGAAGTGAGTTGTTGTCTGCTGCCTCTCCTTTAACTCTTCATGTGAAGTTATAGGGGGATGGGAAAGCGACCCAGAGGCAGGAGGGAAATCTAAGGCAAAGTAGCCAAAAGGGATCCCCATATCTGAGAGAGATCTTCGAGTCATCTAATCTTTAGGTGCAGAGATCTAACAGATGTGTCCAAAAGTCTACCATGAGCCCTCTCCCAGAGGGCAGCATCCAGCGTTCAATACTGTGGCTGAGAGAGAGAGAGGGGTACTGCTCTCTTTGACTGCCCTTCTCACCCCAAATAGGGAGGCCCAAACAGTACTAAGAAACAGTAGGAACAATGCTTTGCCCCTCAGATGCCACAGGGCTCTCTGGGGGAGGGGGGGGGGCGCCAATCCAGCTTTTTAGAAAGGCATAGGAGGAAAAAAAAAATCCAGGACCTGCAATTAAAATTTTTGGGCCATGCTTGTGATGGTCCCGGGGCACAGAAGCTATGCCTTGAGCTTGTGCTGCTGATAAGTTCGTGTTGAGTCGATGAGATAAAAAAAATTAGGGGAGAAAAAAATGTGGACATGGATTAATGGTGTCACCGAGGTGACTTGGTTGTTTGTTTTGTTGGTTCACTGCTTTGGCCCAAGGTACATGCACGTTAGGTAGCCTTGTCCTCTGTCATTGTCTCTCTCCTCTCGCATGCACATTGGTGCTGTGCGAATGACTGGTCATTCGTGATGTTGTTGGCCTTCGTGCAGTTGTCCACAAGTCACTTCCAGGCTTCAAAGCAGGCCGTGCGAGGCCTCCAGTCCATTTTTATTGCAAAAACTTGACATAAATGCTCTCTTTCTCTCTCTCATCTAATTTTGTTAAGGTCAGGAAGTGGTACTGGACCTGCATGTGTGTAAGTGTCCGGAGGTTGCAGAGCTTGTGATTCTCACGTACCAGTATGCGATAAACTTAAAAAAGAAATTCATGTAAAAATATTAATAAAAGCTCGTGGAAGTACTCGTAATTTAATGGACTTCTGGCGAGTGAAACAGCCAAAATTTTTTACATAGCAACCAAAAGTTAAGGAATACTAACTTTTTTGCTTTTCTCAGTTACTTTGTTGGATCGAGGGCTTGGAAGAAATGACATAAAATATGAATATAAATTTTATTTGAATAATTATTTTATATTTAAAGAAATAAAATGAATTATATTTTTATTTCATTAAATTAATAGAATAAGAATAAATTAATAATTTCATATCAAATTAATTCTTCCTCTTCCTTTTTAGCGTTCTTTTTTTTCTACCCTCTTATTAATCTCTCGTCTCTTTTATATTTATAAACAAATATTATATTTATATTTTTTTAACATTTTAAAATAGATGAATAAAATAATTTATAATATAATATAAACGAACAAAAAAATAGGTCAAACAAAAGATAGAAGAAAAAATAAAACGTGATAAAGAATTTGTTAGTCATTAAATATTATAAATAGTTAAATATATAATGAGAAGTAAAAATGACTTTTATACAAATAAAATTTTTATTATTCCACCTCATATCTTTTATAATCTATTATATAAAAATAAATTTTCTAATGACACAACATATTTCACTCTTCCATCAATGATCATATTACTCCACTCCACCGTCGGCTCCACCCTTTGTCAGTTATTTGCCAAATAAATAGTAAGAGAAAAGCAAGTAGTTGAAAATTTAATTGCTACTACTATGATCTATGGATTCAAATATTGCAAGAGACCGAGTTTATGATTTTTTTCAGTAAAAATATTATTATGAATTTTTCTATTTTGTTTGTTTTGCAACTAAATAAACGTTAGCACAAAAAAGTTCGAATGTAACACTAATGCATGCGCGTCATTAATGATGCATCGATCAACTTATATACTCATGTATGCAAATGACATAAAAACATTACAAAAGCAAAACATTTAATGTTTTAACATAAACGGTACTCAATTTACAAAAAAAGATTATCATTCATAGAGTTTTATAAATATCAATAGCTACGTGGACATTTATTTTATAACAGTACTAAACTATTATATTTCTATTCATGTGTCAAATGTGTCATCATAAGACTCACCAATTGCATATTTAAGTACAAACTTAGAAAACTTCTAATGAGCTAAAAACCTAGGGTCGCCTTAATAGCATATAATCATAAGACATTTGTTAATTCAATAAGAAAAATATCAATCAATGGAGTAGTTAAATTATAAACTATGAGTAGTTATCAATGATCAATTTGTAAATTATTATTTATCAATTTCCAATCAACAATCAATTTGGAAATCCAATTATCCATTAAACAATACTAATAAACTGTTATCAATTAATTATCACCAATAACAATTATCAATTTTGACTTTGAATGAAAACATCAATCAATCTCCATGTAAAAAGATATCATATGTTGATTTTTTTAATTTTATCTTGGAGAGTAATCACTTATCAGGTGTGGATCATATTATATCCATATCTATCAATTAATCAAGGTTTGCACACTAAGATTACTTTCATATGTATGAAAGAAACATCATATCCTCAATTATTATGCTTATTACATAAGGTAAGATAATCCTTTGCAATAGTTTATTTTAAAATTAAATAGTTTTATTCCCCAAACAATTTCTATTATATTTTCATTGACAAGTGAATATAAAAATTATAAATACTTCTCTTAACTTTTCAACTTGATCTTTCAAAATAATCACTTTCAATAATACCTTTTTGTTAGTTAATAGAAGCATTAAAGTCATCATTTTTTTTATTTTTAGCCCATCAATTAAAAAAATTAAATTATAATATTTATCATTCAAAAAAGAAGGCTCATTCTTTTCATTTTTTTTAGTTTTCCAATCTTTTTAAAGTTATTATGCTTTTTTAGTGAACCATATTTTTAAATTTTCGAATAAGTTTTCTGAAGTCTTGGTACAAAAATTTAATTCATCATATGAAGAGTTAGAATGTACCTTTTCGTTTGTCATAAGGTAAAAGTGAACTTCATCTTCACCACTTAAGAAAGATTTTTTTTTTCTTTACTTTCATCCTAAGTAGATTGAAAAGTGTTTTTCTTCCGTTTGGATGATTCATTTTCCTTGTCTTTCTTAGCAAAATTTGGTCATTTTTTTATAATGTTCAATATTGTTACATTTGAAATAAGTGGCTTGAATTTTATAAGTGGACTAAGGTTCATCTTTTCTTTTCTTTGTTTATTTTGTAAACTTGTGAACTTGTCTAATTTTCTTTTGCACGGAGAATTGATTTTCTTTAATTAATGTCCTCATCCTTTTTATTTTGTAATCCTTATCATTTGCCTTGAAAACTAATATTTTATTCTTATGAGATGTGCTTCTTCATCGTCCTTGATAATTAAAGTTGATAGTGATTTGTCGATTGACTTTCGTTAAGAGTAAATTATATGGAATACTATAAAGATAATTACATCTTAAAACAAAAGCATTCATACTTTGATACCAATAATTCGATCAAAAAGCTCCAAGAGCCATAGGGTGAATTCTCAAGTTATAAAGATAGATCAAATTCATGAAAATCAATTTATCAGTAACAAACAATGCAGAAATGGCAAAAGTGCAAAGAACCAGAAAACTTTATTGACAATGTCTAGTCATATCTTAGTCTACTCTCTATTTTTATATTTCTCACACCTTGAGATTGTCAGAGATGCACTAACATATTCCTTTATTCCAATAAGAATAAGAAAGAAATTCATTTTTACATATCCCTTTTTTCCACTCAAGACACAAGGACATATCTCCTCTGATGCGTAAAATGATGTAGCAAAATAAAAATCGCTAGCAAGTGCACTAGTCGCTCAAGTAATATAGTAAATAGGAATAAAGAGTGTCGAACCCACGAAAAATATTATTAATTTAATATCTGAATTTATAAATTAATAAGAGAGAAGAAAACATGGATTTTGGAAAAAAAGGGGTTTTTAAAAGTAAAATAAAATAAAGAAAACAAGATAAGATAATGTAGTGGTGTTGAAGTTAGGCCTTAGGATGAAAATAGATCAGGATAAATATTTGAATCATAAAAGATAAATTTAATCTTTAAAGATAGATTAGAGTCTTCCTAAAGTAATACAACATGATTAACTTGTGATCTCCACGGCTGGCATCCCTCAACCTAAGCATGTAGAACTATCTCAAATTAATAAAAATTGAAGTCTCCACGACTGGTACCCTCAAAATCATATTAAAATTAAGATGCATTAAATTGGATTCCCTAGACTATTAATCACTCCACAAACTAGTATAGATTAATAGACCACACAAATTTGATTCTCCACACATTAGTTATCAAATTTATGTCAATTATTAATTTCAAATAAAATCAATTATAATTAGTATAATAAATTCTGAAATTAAACACTCCACAAACTGGTATAGCCTAATTCAAAAATCCAATTAACTAATATAAAAGCATTAAGCACAATTAATAATTGATCAGAAAAGATTAAAACAAATAAAATAGGGTCCAAACATTTCCCTTCAATTAATAATCTCCTAAAATAAAAAGATATAAAAATATGGAATTCATTTTAGAAATTCCGGAGAGATAATAAAATACAAATAAAAATTGGAAAAATTACACCCAAAATAAAAAGTAGAGCTCTCGAATTGGGCAGACAGTCGGGCAGCCTCTCGGACATTCGGCCGTCGCACCTCTCTCCTCTTGGTCGTAGCCTGCAGAACTCATGACTCGCCGTGGAAGAAACCTGAACTTTCGAGCACCCCTTGGGACGATGGCTTCTTCACGTATTTATAGGTGCGGATGGGTCTTTAGGTTGATTACGGGCATAAATCATACAACTGGATTTAAGTCGATACCGTCTCGGCCAAAAAGATAAGTTCTTTTAACTATTACGCCCAAAAAGATAAACTCATCTTATCTTTACCCTCAAAATGATAGACTTTTCTTATCTTTACCCCTTCTTGGAATCTTGACCAAAATGATAAACAATTATTATCTTTACTCCTTTTCATTACGCCCAAAACGGTAGAGTCTTCTTCAATTTTGGCCAAAACGATGAGTTCTTGTCATTACGCCGAAAATGGTAAAGACTTCTTATCTTTACTCCTTTGATCAAATCTTGGCCAAAACATTAAGTCACTTCTTCTAATCTCGCCCAAAATGATAAGTCCTTTATCCTAATCTCGGCCAAAATGAAGAAGAGTCCTTTAATCATTACGCCCAAAATTACAACTATTTTTATGCCCAAAAAATCTCAAGTTGCATTGTTTTTACCCCCAACGATGTCATCCATAAAACTTATCTAATGAAATGATAAACTCATTTACGCCTTCATCTGATCTTCGGCCGTAAGATCTTTGTATTCGAATTGCGGCGATAAATCACATTGCAACTGAATTGTGGCCGATACGTTAATAATTCATTTAGTATAATCCCTCGAATAATTATGTATTCACCCTTTCCTGCAAAATAAATATCAAATTTTAATTAATCCATCCATAATTAAAATATTCAAAAAATTAAAAATAAAAATCGATAAATATGGAATTATGACTAAAAGTGACTAAAAATGATGCATGCCATGATCAAATTACATAAAAATTAATTAAAATAAGAATCTAAAATATATTGTATTTTTGCATGCATCAAACTCCCCCAAGCTTAAAGTCTTGCTTGTCTTCAAGCAAAAATTCAAAAGCAAAGCTCAAGAACAAGAGTTTCATCATAGCTTTCATATTATCAACTGACTAATTTTCTCACACAGTTCTTCTGCATACATACTACTCAGCACCTTATCATTTTCCATGCACTTAACTTCATAGAGGTTCTGAATGCTACACAAATTTAAACAATTTCAAATTCAGCCTTGTAGAAGAATAAATTTCCTGTCAAATAATAGCATTAATATTGAAAACATAAGTATTAATTGAGCTTAAAACTTTTTCTTTTTCTTTTCCTTTTTTTCAACTTTATTTTCAATTATTTTAAAAGTTCTAATCTTCAAGCAAGATTGCACATGGAAGTCCATGTAACGGACTTTGGACTGATGACTCCTAGACCAGATGGCCTTAGGGCAACAGGTGATGAGGCACCCCTCGAGTTTACTTGCCCGAACAACCAAGGTTCTGAATGAAGAGTTCGAACTTATCCATAATTCAGTACTCATGTGCTTCTCCATATTTCACAAGATGGTCTTGTAG
Source organism: Pontederia crassipes (assembly GCA_030549335.1). Lineage (NCBI taxonomy): Eukaryota > Viridiplantae > Streptophyta > Magnoliopsida > Commelinales > Pontederiaceae > Pontederia > Pontederia crassipes. Next base: position 36,466,650 of record CM060194.1, read on the forward strand.
CAGGTTTTCGATCGACGGATCTCAGAGCAGTTGCCCTTAGGTCGGCAGGCATGAACTCCTACGAATCTAATTATCCGAACACACCTTAGTTCCGGATAATACTTTTGTACGTACATATAACTTTATTCTTTTTTTACTATTTTTTTCACATTTTTTTTAGCTCAAGGAGTACTTAATATGGTCAATACAAAGGCTACTACTTTCAAGCTTAAAAGAAATAAATAAAAAAGGCATGAATATGATTTTGTCGTCTAGTCATTCATAGTTCTACTTAGCATAGGCACATAGTCCATAAGTTTGATACTAAAATAGCAAGTGATAAGAAAGAAAAAGCATTCAAATTTCATCAGTTAACGATATGTCTTTGAATTTTTACTTAAAGATAATTAAAATAGTAAGGCAAGAGTTTGTAAGATGGTAGCAAAAATAAATGCATGCAATGGTATTTTTGGGAAATTTTTCAATTTTTTTTATTTTTTCAAAAACATATGCAAACATAAGCAAATAAAAAGAAGGAAACATGCAATGCATGAAATGCAAACTCCCCCAAGCTTGAACTAGACACTGTCCTCAGTGTTAGACCAACAAGGGAAAGAGATACAAATATAATAAAATGAAAAAACTAAAGAAAAAAAGAAAATAAAGAAAAGGAAAAAGACACAACCGGATTTACTGTTTGTGGGGTGACGAAGTGGTTGGTCTCAGCCTCAATATATATATTGGTGGAGAGATGCTTGGCCGATTCGATGAAGGTGCCGGCCGCAAAAGCTGAAGAGACTCGGTCGAGATTCTTGTGGTGGTAGTGTTATGAACTTCTTGGCTGCAAATGGTGTCGGTGGAGAGGTGATATCGGCCGCAATTGATAGAGGTGGGTTTGGCGGCTGAGGTGATGGCTCTCGGCCGCAATAGGGTCTCGGCCGATATGGGAGTTCTCGCCACAATAGGGTCTCGACCGATATGGAAGAAAGAGAGGGGCGTTGCGGCCGATATTGTGACAGAGACAAATGGAGGTTCTCGGCCGCATATGATCTTGATGAGAAGAGATCTCGGCCGAGAATGATGACGATGACAGCTTGGCGGCAAAATTTTGTGGATGAAGATCTCGGCCGATAGTTGAGAGTCTCGGCCGATAAATAAGAAGAAGCTTGGCCGTAATGTGGTGTGGATGAATATCTCGGCCGAGATTTGCTTAAGGCTGGTTTCTCGGCCGCAACAAAAGAGAAAGGGCCGCAATCGTAGGTTGTCGGTCAAATCCATTGGAGTGTGGGCACAAACTTTGTGTCCGACGTTCTCCCCTTGCACATAAATTAATTAGATGACTCCATAAAAAAATAAAATTTTTAAATAAAATAAAACTATTACAGAAACTAATTCTATCTAACTAAGATATTAGTTAACAACTAATTAGAAAAATAAAAGGATAGAAATAGTTCTGATTTATAGTCGTCAGCTTGACTTAGTCCTGATGAAGATCAAGGCCTATTTTGCTCTTCTCCCCTTGGATTTTTCTTTGTTGCTCGGGAGGGAGTCCAGTGTACGTTCTTGTCGCCATCTGGCCTAATTGTCTTTCCAAATTTCAAATTGATGCATCCTGACTCGTGGCTCTAGACTCCATATTCTTTTGTAATGCTTGCATGGTGTCTATCATCTATGCCATCATCTTCTGCATGTGTTTTAATGATTGATATTGGGAAGCATCAGGTTGCCTTTTCAATATATAATTTTTTGATGGAACAGAAGGTTGGCCTTGATTCTGATTATAGGCAAATTTCGGATTGTGTCTCCAACCACAATCGTTGCTCCTGAAAAATGGGTTGGAAATAAAGTTAGCATTTTCAATTTGGTTTGAATCTGAAGTGTTACCTATAGGGCTATAATTGCTTGAATTTCCCATTAGTGACATCATCTGTTCGAATTTTTGATTAAGTGACTCCAGCTGAGCCACTATTTCCGAAGAATGTATTCCTTGTGCAGCATGTACATCCTGAGTTCGATGAGATGGTCTCCTTTCTTGGCTTGACTTGAGGGCTATAGCTTTAATAATATAATGTATATCACTAGGGCGTTTAGATCCCTTGGTCGAGCTTATCTTGATCTGCAGCTCGCAATCCATGGTAAAAATCTTCCATCACTTGCCACTTTGGAATCCTATTTATCAGGAACTCTGGCTAACAATTCCTTATATCGTTCCCAGGCCTCATTTGATGTCTCATCATCGTCTTGAACAAATGCCCGTAGCTCTCTTCTATATTTGCCTGCTTTTTGTGGTGGGCAATATTTTCCAACAAATTTTTCTACTAGCTCCAACCATGAGTGAATCGATCCTGCAAGTAACGTTTTAAACCATGTGGAAGCTTTGTCATGTAAAGATTGTGGAAATAATAAAAGACGAATAACTTCAGAAGAAACATTATTATTTCTAAAGGTGCTCAGAGTAGCAAGAAATTTGTCAAGGTGATCATGAGGGTCTTCGTGAAATCCTCCTCCAAATTGAGATGCTTGTATCATCCTCACGATTGCCGGATTGATCTCAAAATTATTTGAATTGATTTTAGGCAGCACAATGCATGATTCTCGATCATTATATCTGGCCGAGACATACTCTCTCATAGAAAGCTCTGCTTCATCTTCTCGCCGATTATTTTGTGATGGAACTAGTTCATTTTGTTGCTCCAGTCTCTGATTGTTGCGTGCTTGTTCAGCCATTCTTCTTATATCTCTTCTTAATCGGTGTGCAGTTCTTTCAATTTCAGGATCAAATTCTAAAATTGGATTTGAACTCCTAGTGCGCTTATCAAAAGATTTCATGATTGGTTGTGATTAAATATTCAGTATTATGTCGCCAAATGATCCATTACGGCCAAGAAAGAAAAATCCACAAATAAACATGTCGAAACAGGGTCAAATCAATATGATTAATCATGACATAAAACAAAATTTAAAACATTACGGTCGCAAAGTAGTTTAGACAATAATTGTTGGTAGTAAGAAAATCCAAGGCATAAAAAGAACACGAGATATATGCAGTAAATCTATCGGCTGTAAAATCATGCATTTAATCGAATTCTTAATTAAACCAATGCGCAAGAAAGAAATCAATTCGATATCATGGATAAAGTCAAATTTCGGCCGTAAAACTTAGATAAAGTTTGTCGGATAAACAGAGTATTTTACGGGCATAAAATTTTTTTTGAAGTCATTAAAGCCGAAACGAGGTCAAATCGAATTTATACGTTCAGAAATATTCTATGGTCGAAATGAAGTCGACAACCTTTGGCCGTAAAACAGAACAGGGTTTCGGCCGAAATAAAAATCAAACGAAACATCGACAAATGACTCATTACGGCCGAGGAAAAGTAAAATTCATATCGGGCGTAAATCGATGAAAATTAAGTCAAATGTGATCCTTTACGGCCGAGAAAGAAAGACGAGACATGATTCGAATAGGGCGTAAAAACTTATACCATATATAAATTGGCCAAAACAAGGTCAAATCAATATGCATTACTCATGGAGTAAAACAACGTTCGGATAAAACATTACGGCCGTAAAACAGAAGATTAGAACTCAGAATTTATTGCGAGGCCGTAAAACCAGTAAAGCCGACAAAATAAATCACAATCGTAAAACATAAGTCGACGGTGTAATCTAAAAAATTCAATCGATGTCAGAATTTAAGCCGAAAGTCAACAAATTATAAAAATGTCGTGACCTTTATCTGCAAAAGAAAAATGTTAGTTTATTCACAAAAAATAAAAATAATTAAAACAAATAGTACATGTTTACAAAGAATTATTTACAATTTATTTACATCTCCTAATAATTCATAAAAATTAGAAATTAATTAATAAAATATTTTCCGGCAATGGTGCCAAAAACTTGATGCGTAAAATGATGTAGCAAAATAAAATCGCTAGCAAGTGCACTAGTCGCTCAAGTAATATAGTAAATAGGAGTAAAGAGTGTCGAACTCATAAGAAATATTATTAATTTAATATCTGAATTTATAAATTAATAAGAGAGAAGAAAAACATGGATTTTGGAAAAAAAGGGTTTTTTAAAAGTAAAATAAAATAAAGAAAACAAGATAAGATAATGTAGTGGTGTTGAAGTTAGGCCTTAGGATGAAAATAGATCAGGATAAATATTTGAACCATAAAAGATAAATTTAATCTTTAAAGATGGATTAGAGTCTTCCTAAAGTAATCTAACATGATTAACTTGTGGTCTCCACGGCTGGCATCCCTCAACCTAAGCATGTAGAACTATATTAAATTAATAAGAATTGAAGTCTCCATGACTGGTACCCTCAAAATCATATTAAAATTAAGATGCATTAAATTGGATTTCCTAGACTATTAATCACTCCACAAACTAGTATAGATTAATAGACCACACAAATTTGATTCTCCACACACTAGTTATCAAATTTATGTTAATTATTAATTTCAAATAAAATCAATTATAATTAGTATAATAAATTCTGAAATTAAACACTCCACAAAATAGTATAGCCTAATTCAGAAATCCAATTAACTAATATAAAAGCATTAAGCATAATTAATAATTGATCAGAAAAGATTAAAACAAATAAAATAGGGTCCAAACATTTCCCTTCAATTAATAATCTCCTAAAATAAAAAGATATAAAAATATGGAGTTCATCCTAGAAATTCTGGAGAGATAATAAAATACAAATAAAAATTGGAAGAATTACACACAAAATAAAAGTAGAGCTCTCGAATTGGGCAGACAGTCGGGCAGCCTCTCCGACTCCCAGTCGTCACACATCTCTCCTCTTGGTCGTAGCCTGCAGAGCTCATGACTCGTCGTGGAACGAAACCTGAACTTCCGAGCACCCCTTGAGACGATGGCTTCTTCACGTATTTATAGGTGCGGACGGGTCTTCGGGTTGATTACGGGCATAAATCGTACGACTGGATTTAAGTCGATACCGTCTCGGCCAAAAAGATAAGTTCTTTTAACTATTACGCCCAAAAAGATAAACTCCTCTTATCTTTACCCCAAAACGATAGACCTTTCTTATCTTTACCCCTTCTTGGAATCTCGACCAAAATGATAAATAATTCTTATCTTTACTCTTTTTCATTACGCCCAAAACGGTAGAGACTTCTTCAATTTTGGCCAAAATGATGAGTTCTTCTTGTCATTATGCCCAAAATGGTAAAGACTTCTTATCTTTACTCCTTTGATCAAATCTTGGCCAAAACGTTAAGTCCCTTCTTCTAATCTCTCCCAAAATGATAAGTCCGGTATCCTAATCTCGGCCAAAATGAAGAAGAGTCCTTTAATTATTACGCCCAAAATTACAACTATGCATGTCATGTTACGCTAAAAAAATCTCAAGTTGCATTGTTTTTACCCCCAACATGTCATCCATAAAACTTATCTAATGAAATGATAAACTCCTTTACGCCTTCATCTGATCTTCGACTGTAAGATTTTTGTATTCGAATTGCGGTGATAAATCACATTGCAACTGAATTGCTGCCGATACATTAATAATTCATTTAGTATAATCCCTCGGATAATTGTGTATTCACCCTTTCCTGCAAAATAAATATCAAATTTTAATTAATCCATCCATAATTAAAATATTAAAAAAATTAACAGTAAAAATCGATAAATCCAGAATTATGACTAAAAGTGACTAAAAATGATGCATGCCATGATCAAATTACATAAAAATTAATTAAAATAAGAATCTAAAATATGTTGTATTTTGCATGCATTTACAATGAGATTTTATTAATATTCACAATAGAAGAAAATTTTCTCTAAACTCGCCTATCAAAATAAATAATTCCCATAATTATCACAAAATAAAAGGCAAAAATTTGCAAATGAAAATTCAAAATTTTCCTTAAGACTTCAAGGTGTTCTTACATTATATAACTTAACTTGCTTTCCTATGTTACCTAGAGGATTTAAGATCTTATAGGCGTTTTCCCTCAATTTAGCCATTAGGATAACTTTTTCTAGTTTTAGTCAACAAAATAACTTTTACCGTAAATGTCTGATTTACATGTGCAAATCGAGGACTAGCAAAAGTTAGAATTCTTTTATCATTGAAATTAGCCATTGAGTTCTAATCTCAACCATTGTAATTCTTTCTACCACTTCCTTGATCAATCCTTCGATAAACATTGCTACTATGCATGTTCATCCAATCATCATTTTTGCTTATCAAACTTTGCATCTGCTTCCTTGATCAATATTGTATTTACCAATTGCTTTGTTGCCACTAGCCAATCGAGTAAACTTTGAGCGCACCATTTATCAATACATTCTCGATCTTCATATTTTGACCAATTTGACATTCAAATTCTTTGACTGACCACATAGATTGATTGGATAATCAAGATTGGTGGTTCAATTGTCTATTCAACTAGTATGTGACTTTCTAGGTATTTATCAACATTTTTCAAGGATGCTCTATTATTAATCCTAAGCCTATTTGATAGTCATATGCTAGTTCATGTCAACCTAACCAATTTTATTTGTTATAATCAAAATATGAAAATGATCCACTAGATTCAATAGCTTGGTTCAATTGTCTAACCAATTACAATGCATAAGTTTTTAGTTTTGTGAAAGAAGACAAATCAAAGCATGTCATCAAGCAGTTGTCCCAAATTCTTAAGTTCACGAATCATATTGGCATATCTTGAATGTCTCTTTCATCTTATGAATTGAACACTTTCAATAATTGATCGTAGTGATTGTGTATTTTTGTAAAGTCCTACCCATATTTTGAATATTATTTTACAATTTTGTATTCATGTACAAGAGAATTATTTATCGTATTTAACAACGTAATACGAGCAATATAATTATTTTTTAACTAGAATTTTTATATTTCCATATCACTTTGAATTGGACATGAATTATCCAAATCAATAGAGCATACATACTCATGCATTCTAATTTTTCAATATGAAAATTTTGTTGGGCTAAAGAGTGGTGGATGACTTGTCGATTGGCCTTTCATCGTGAGTGAAATTACTTGATGCTATAACTTTAAAGATTGTTAAATATTGATACAAGTGCAAACTTGCTCTAATATCAACTATATAAAAAGCACTAAGAGAGGGGAAGAAAGGTGAATTAGTGCATAAAAATGCAATAAAAACTTTAAATCAATTTTTAAAACTGAGAATAAAACTGAATATACAATAATAGTAATATAAGTAAAGGATGCAAAAGGAAAATTGTGTTGAATGAGATTCATCACAACTCCTTTGCCTATGTTCTCGTTCAACCATGAGACCACTAGAATTCCATTATCTTCCACTTTTCATATAGAGCGAGGAAAACATTTTTTTTATAAGACACACCTCTTCTAACAATAAGTTCCAAAATTCATCACAAGAATGTGAAACAAGTTTCCTCAATCATTCTTTTCTTATAAGCTCACACTTGAAACAAAAAGTAGGGGTGTTGAGTGAGTTGGGTCGACCTGCGAACCCGATAACCTGACTTGATCGGGTCAGTTTGGGTCAATGGTTGGGTCGAACTTGACTTGACCTGAGGGCATGAGTTGGAATTTTGACCTGAGTTGACCTAACCTGACTCGAAGATTCGATGTTTTTTATTTTTTCAAGTTATTTTAATTTTCACCTTATATTTTGTATAAAAAATTTAAAAATATTAAAATAAAAACTATTTTAAAATTATAAAATATATTTAAATATTTTAAAAAATATTTTTTGCTTTTTAAATGAATATTATATAATATTTTTTATATTAAATAATAGAAAAATAAGAAAATATTTTTTAAAAAAGAAAAATGGTGGTCAGATAATCCGACCACCCGATCCAACCCTTCAAAGAGGGCTAACCCGACCTGACCCAACCATATCAAAATCGGGTAGGTCAGGTCGAGTCTGAGGTTGGGTCGAGTCAAAAGACCCATGAACACCCCTAACAAAAAGAGAGAGGAAATGGTTTGCAAAAAAAATTCTAAAAAATGTGCTCTTATAAATGGAAGAAGCTTTGGAACAATTTTACTTATATGAATCACTTCTCTTCATGCTTATGAAGTCATCTAGACATCAGTAGTTTACTTTAGTTTTAGTCTTTATTTTTTTGTTATTTAACATTCTGCAAATCTTTTACCCTATTAGCCTATGAAATTAGTTTAGTTTAAGTTAATTCATTATGAGTTTGACACTCTACTATTACACTTTATTACTTGAGCGACTAGTGCACTTGCTAGCTTTACTGTCATCAATTTTTTCATCAGGATGACACACAAATGTGTAGCTATCTAGACCATGGTGGGCCAATGGGGGCAGTGATACCGCCAACCCCGTAGGATAGGATGACCTAGTGCAAGGCGAAAACATTCGTAGGAAGAAACTCCCATCTAGATAGGACAAATGATAACCCTCCATTTTATCTTATAATTCTGAACATATTTTTCAATCACGTAAGTCGATCAAGACTTAAGGGAGCAAAAATAACTCCTGATCATTTTTTTATATTCATATCATTAAAAAAACACAGTTACTTGGTTTTTAAAAAATAGCAAAAAAGTTAGTGCTTACTATAGTTGTCAGACTTGATTAGAGAATACAACCATTGCATTTTTTTCTTCTGACTGGGTGCACTTTTCCTCAGGTCAATCGAATGTTCTTTCAACTGGTTATATCACTTTATTTTGGCAAAACATTGTAAACTTCGATCGATGCAAGTGGTCAGCTGGTCAAGGCGAGTTCTTCGATCAATGAGCATATTGATGAAGCGATCGATTGGTGGACAGACCGGTCGAACATTTTCATTACTTCATTTAAATATCTTCATTGGTCGTATTACTATTCATAAAAGTTTGACTGGTGGCACTATTACATCTTTTTATGATGTTCAACTTCGCAAATCTTTTGAAATATATTTCACTCGCTAATCTTATACTTGTATTGTCACCACCCAAAGACAAATTAGTATCTTTACATTCAAATTCATTTATTATAATCAAATCTTGAGAACATGGGATTCAACACCAATATCTCCAATAAATATTATCATCTACTATAATAATAATGCATCACATTTATCTAACTTTTGAATTTTAAATAAACCAATAATTTAAACTTATATACTCTATAAATTTTGAATCAACACATAATTTAAAATTATCAATATTAATTTTATGTGACAAACTAAATTATTTCCAATCTGTGCAATCATAACTAGTGCAATGAGTGCCAATTCAGTAGTCGTGCACTATACTTAGCCTCGATATCAAATTAGAAGAAAATATGTTATCTCTATCACATATTAACCCCATTTTCAGATATAGCATCAATAATGCACTAAGTTAGTTCAAAAGAAGTTTTATAGACATGCAACTAATGTTACACATCATTTGCAGGAAAGACATTAAGTTATTGTGATAATATTAAATCAAAAGGTGCCTTTCATATCATCTATGCATCCTTTTGAAGACAATGATAATTGTTTTTCTTATAATTTTACCCGGCCCGGCCATCGAGCCAGATTTCAGGTCGAACTGGTTGGACCGAGTCGAACTAGATGGTTGGACCGGATAATATAAATTAATAAAATAATAAAAAAAGTTAAATATATTATTATAATCTTGTTAATATATAATATATTATTTAGCAAAAATATAAAGTATAGTATAATGAAGTAAAATAAAATAATTCAGATTAAATAATATAATAAAGTAACATAAATTAAATCATCAACATAAATAAAAAATTCTTGTGAGGTAATTATAAATAGAAAAAATAGTGAAAATTTTATATATGTGACAAGAGGACACTAAAATATAAATTTCAATATATATATATATATAATATCTAAATGTTTTAATATTTTTTTATGTTTCAATTTTATTTCATTTCAGCAACTGATCCGGCCGAGTCGGTCGGTTGAACCCGGGTTTTGATCGGGTCAAAGCAGGTCAAATCCTTTCCCGAGTTTCAACCGACCCGCGGGCTGTTTTAGGCTCGGGACACTTGGCTGACCGGCTGGGCCGGACCGGTTTTGACAACATTGGGTTTTTGGATTAAACACATAATTTAAATCATGAGTACTTCATCACATAACCAAATTTAAAATACTATCATACATGTTATTAATTTTTACAAAGAAATTAATACAATTTTAATTTTAATTTGAATTGAAAATCTAAGTTTATTATCATGTGGGCATACCAATTTTCAATTTTAAAATCAAAATCCTAACAAAGTCAAAATTTTAGAAAGGTTTTCATTTATGATATATTTAATCATAACATTAAATGAATGACTCAAATTCAAATTTGAATAAGAAAATTACTTTAAACAATTAAATTTTGAAGACATCAATAATAAATAATAAATAATATGATATACACAAAAAATAATAGTTATTTCAGCATATAACATATTTATTTTGATAATAACTGATACTAGATGCATTTTAAATTTTATAGTTATTGTATTAAATATTATGACATACACAATCTTTTGGATATGTTGAGTTAGGATAAGAAAATTTTGATAACGCAAAGAGGTCATGTACCTCAGCTTATTTGAAAAATGCTAGGAAAATAGAATTTTGAGAATGATATTTTTTTAAGAGAAGATATATTTTGACATTTTAATGTAACGTCCACATGTGGCAGAATACATTTCGAGGGACGTTATGACGATATTGACAAAAAAGAAGACTCAAAACACCTACCTACAGTCACAACCAGCACGATCGATCGCCGTTAGCCACATTAATTATTCTGACCTGGTGCTACATGTATGAAAATGCAGGGGAGATAAACCTCCCTATGAGTTTTGTAACTAGACATGAATCATATGGGCATCATCATCATATACAAAGAAAGTAGGCATAATCATAATAGGAGTAAGATAAATCATGAAATGTAGCATATTAATAAAAAAATAATGAGATAGTAGAAAAATCATCATAAAAAGATTTCATGGATTAATATGCTTTCATCTTCTTCATAATCTTGTTATTCATCTTTGACTTATCATAGGGGAGGAATGCCTCAACCCATCATCATCATCATCATCATCATCATCATCATCATCATCATTGTCGTCGTCGTCGTCGTCGTCATAATTCCATAATTGACAAAGGTCAACCCATATCTGGTCAGCATAAGAGCTTTCCATTTAATATTTTTCATCTTTTATCTTGCAACTTTTAATTAATCTTTATTAGAATACAAATGATCAGAATGGCGTCGTATGATCCATGTAGCCGACCCCACCTAGTGGGATAAGGCTTTGTTGTTGTTGTAGAATACAAATGATCATGAAATCATAAAAATCAAAGGATTCTAATTGGACATCATCATTATAATCACATAAAAGTAAATCAAGACTACAAGATAGGATCATGGAGACAAATAAAATGATGTAAATGACATAATCATCATTATAACATAGACTAGGATTAAACACATGAATCAGGGGTCAAAGAAATATAAGAATCAACATCATGAGGTTGAAACCCAAGCCAAGTGTCAAGGAGATCCGGGCCAAGTTCATACAACATTATAGAACAATTTACATAAGAAAACGGGCCGTGTTAGGGTTATAGTCGAGCCGATTTTTGGGTGTCAAGCGATGGGGCGAAAGTTGCGCCCGATAGCCTTTGGCAGGGTTGAAGTCAGGCTGTGTCATCCTTAATCTAGGTCGGGTTCATCACCATGCCAGAGCTCAGGGGAACTCAACAATGGAGGATCCAAGCTGAGTTCAAATGAACTCGGTCCATATTACCCTGAAGCCGGGTCGAGTTATGTCATGCAAAAAACTATGCAAAGACGCAAGGGACTTTTCGGTCATCTTTCGACGATTGTCGGCATCATGCATCATCATATAACAATGGATTACGACTAGCGATTAACCATAATTATTAGTAACATGTTTCAAGCATAAAATCAAGATTCTATGATGAATCTACCATAATTTCATACCTTGCAAGTTTCTGTCCATAAACTATTGTCTTCTTCTTCTTCTTCTTCCTCCTCCTCTTCTTCTTCCTCTCCCTCTCCCTCCGATCATTTCTCTCAGTCCAGATGTGTTGGGAGATGCCCGCGTGGCCCACTCGCTGACCGCACATGGGGCGCGCTCGGACCGTGCGCGGAGTGCTCTGATCGCGCGCGGACTGCACATGGAGCGCATGGAGTGCGCTAATCGCACGTCGCGAGAATTGCAGGCTACGCGGTACGATGGATGCGCATGATGCGTTCTGCCTAACTTGTCGCCCAAGTCTTCCTCCACTATAAAATGGGACCCGTACTAGAGGTCCCAAACACACTTTTGAGGAGATTCTTCCAGAGGTACTTGTGTTGTGGCAAAGAGTTTCGTTCCTCCAAGGTTCGGTTCCTGATCCCGAAGTGCAAGTGCGTTCCTCAAGAGTTCATGAAAAAGTCCAAACGATTAGCTTTCGCTGTAAGAAGTATTCCACAACTTGTAGGATTTATATCTATTATAAATTCCTACATTGATATCGAACTTTTTTTATATTTCTCGAATTTGTGATTGCGCCAAAAAAATGATATTTGTTATTATTTTTTGGATCTGCGAATCTCGGTTGTGTGACAACAACCGAGGGACAAAGTGGATTTTATCATCACAAATATCTTATGGATGAACCTAGACCATAATATATTTTTTGGATTTATTTTAATATTTATGGCGAATATTTTTGGATTTTTTTGCATGTGTTGCAGCAAAAAAAAGAAAAAATATTCCAGCGGCACACGACCCGCTGGAAGGCCCAGTAGGTGCAAAAGTGTTGCACATATGAGAATTGACAATTGAGCTGGCTGAGAGGCCCAATAAATAGTTTTTTCTTTTTGTTTTCTTTTCTAATTTTCGCCAGAATTTTAAAATAATTCAAAAATAAAGAGTGTCTATTATAAAATATCAAAAGATTAGGAAAAATATTTTTCTCCTTAGAAATTTCTCCTGAAATATTGCATGCAATTTAATGTTGTTAAAAGAAAATCATTTGTTGATTTAGTGCATTAAATTAAATGATTAGATTTGCATGTCAATAACAAATATTGCCTAACAAATGTGTTATCATGCATGAAATAAATATTTTCATTTATGTATGTCATAATGATATTTATTGGTGTGATCTAAATTTTGACTATGTGTTAAAATTATGAATTTGAACTTAAAATTGGTACCTCCAATTTTGTGAAGCATGATAAGTTGTCTAGAATTTCAAATTGATTTTAAATTGAATTAATTAAAATTAATTCCTTTTGTGAGAATTAATTAACATGGAAATATTATTTTTGGCTATAATGAATGATAATATTTCTTAAATTATAAGTTGATTCTAAATTTATAGAGTAGAAAATTTTGAATTATGTGTTGGTTCAAAATTCAAACATTTAGATTAATTTTTGTTGCATTTTTAAAGTAATAAATGATGATATTTCTTGGAGATAGTGGGAGATGAATGAGAGTTTAACAACCTCTCGATGTTAGTACTCCATAAATATTGTTATTTCATTATTTTTCTTGTTTGCGAACAAAAATTGAACATGCATAACACTGATTTCTCCTATTTTTGTGACCAAACTAGATTATGGATTCAAAAATAATAATTGCTAACCTGAACAAGAATGAAAAGCTCAATGACGATAATTATAATATCTAGCACCGCAAGGCCCAATATGTCATGGAAGAACAAGAGGTCTTGAAGACCATCAACCATATTGTCAATGAACCTGCACTTGGACATAATGCTCAACGTTAAAAGGACATGGATGCATATCAAGCCTGGACCAAGAAGAATCGCATTGCTCGCATTACTTGAAGAAAGAGCATGACTGCACAAAATCGCATTGCAACTTAAGGAGCTTGTAGCAGCTTACAACATTGAGAGGAAGAGCATGACTGCACAAAATCACTTGAAGAAAGATTTTCGTCCACATAACAAATATGAAAGTTCAACTTCTGCTTGGAAACCAAAATGGCATGCGGATTACAAGGCTGGACATTCCAACTCAAGGAATACATGTCATATTACTTCACAATGTCCAAATGAACATGCTATGATAATGATGGACAATGGTGATATTGCATCTAAAGAAGAGTTGTTACAAGAGAGTGCAACTTTCTCAGAAGAAGAAAGCGGAAAAGAAATTGAAGAAGTTGGAAAAAGTTTGGTTGTACAACATCACTTGAAGAAAGATCAAGATGATTGTATAACAACTCCAAACAATTCTGAACGTTGTGAGGAAGACAACAACAACAACAACAACAAAGCCTTATCCCACTAGGTGGGGTCGGCTACATGGATCATACGACGCCATTCCGCTCTATTGGTAACCAAACCTTTCGGTATATTATTCACCAATAGATCTTGCTCTATTAGTTCGCCAAGTGTCCGCCTTGGTCTCCCTCTCCCTCTTTTAATCGGATTCCAGATTATTTGATATACTCTTCTTACTGGCGCATCTAATGGTCTTCTCTGAACATGACCAAACCATCTCAAACGATTCTCTATCATTTTCTCACTGATAGGAGCCACTCTGACTCGTTCACGTATATGGTCATTCCTAATCTTATCTAATCTTGTATGACCACACATCCATCTCAACATCCTCATTTCGGCTACCCCCACTTTACGTTTATGTTGTCCCTTCATAGCCCAACATTCACTACCATATAACACTGCTGGCCTTATAGCAGTACGATAGAATTTTCCTTTAACTTTATTGGGTACTTTTCTATCACAAAGAACTCCAGTGGCTTTCCTCCACTTACACCAACCAGCTTGAATTCTATGATTAACATCATCATCAATCTCACCATCTTGTCTTACAATTGATCCTAAATATTTAAACTTTGTCACTTGAGGAATTATATCCTCCCTTAGCCTAACTTTCAAATCGTCAAAGTGATATGAGTGTCACAACTTTGTCACTGAAAGTTGTGAGGAAGACAAAGATGAAAAATATGAGTGTCACAACTTGAGTGATGAAAGTGATAGCCACACAACTTTTGAGTGTTTAGAAAGGCCACCTTCTAAAAGCATTGAGATGAAACATTTAGATGCTGAGTAATATGAGAGTTGTGAGAATGAGAGAAGATTAGATCTTGAGTGTTTAGAAAGACCACCTCCAGAGAGATATGAGCAAAAAGACTTGACTATTAAGACAAAAGAAAGATAATTCAATAATTTTTCTCCTAACACTAATCATCTTTTATCTTTTGATTTTGATTTGTCCATGCAGATATGTTGGAGTGGAATATATGAAGATACAAATTCTCTCATGCAATGAATTGAAAGATGTTGTATTGATTTTATAACGACTAGTTTGAAAAGTTCATTTCCTTGTTTTGAAACTTTATATTTGTTTGATGTGACTAACTTGTAGGTTTTAATTGGAAGAAGTATTGAATGGCATGCAAACATTAGATCTCAATTATGTATTCCACTTTCTTATTCATTGAGTGCTGAAAACTTTATTTCAGCCATATGGTGAAATTTTGGAATGAATATCTTCTAGTCCTGAGTACTTTTGATTGGTTGATTATGATTTCAAGTTCTGAGTATCTTCTAGTCCTGAATATTTCTAGTCCTGAATATCTTCTAGTCCTGAGTATCTTCTAGTCCTGAATATCTTCTAGTCCTGAGTATCTTCTAGTCCTGAATATCTTCTAGTCCTGAGTATCTTCTAGTCCTGAATATCTTCTAGTCCTGAGTATCTTCTAGTTCTTCGAATAGTATAATTTATTATCAATATATATAATATAATTAATCATTAATAATATTATATATATTAATATTAATTATATGTATTAATATATATGATTATAAATATTAATAATATCATATTATATTATAAATAAATGAAGATAGATATGTATTCTATTATAAACATTAATAATAAATTATTATTTCATTTACCAAAAGAATATTCCTTCGAAATTACTGAAGGATTTGATATTCATCCATAATTTCAAAGGAATTACCCGACGGTAACTAAAATAATATAATTTATTATCAAGATTGATATATATATATAATATTATTATTAAACATTAGTAATAATATATGTGTTAATATTAATTATTTGTATAAATATATATATGATTATATATATTAATAAAATCAAATTATATTATAGATATTTTAAGCAAATGGAAGCGAGATATGTATTATATCATAAACATTAATAATAAATTATTATTTTAATTATCTAAAGATAATTTCTTCAAAATTATCGAAGAATTTGATATCCGTCGATAATTTCAAGGAATTACCCGTCGGTAATTAAAATAATATAATTTATTATCAATATTTATATATATAATAATATTTTTAAATATTAATAATATTATATGTCTTAATGTTAATTATATATATTAATATATATGATTACAAATATCAATAATAAATTATTATTTTAAATATCGAAGGATAATTCCTTTGAAATTACAGAAGGATTTCATATTCGTCGATAATTTCGAACGAATTACCCGTTGATAATTAAAATAATATAATTTATTATCAATATTTATATGCATAATAATATTATTATACATTAATAATGTTATATGTATTAATATATATACATATATATGATTATAAACATTAATAATATCATATTATATTATAAATATTTTTAGTATATGGAAGAGAGATATGTATTATATTATAAAAATCAATAATAAATTATTATTTTAATTACCAAAGGATTTGATATCGGTCGGTAATTTTGGAAGAATTACCCGTAGATAAATAAAATAATATCATTTATAATCAATATTTATATATAATAATAATAATATTAAACATTAATAATATTATATGTATTAATATTTATTATACATATTAATATATTAGATCTAAATGGCTATTATTAATAATATTATATGTATTAATATTAATTTGCAATAATATTATCATTATTAAATTAATATTAGATCTAAATGACTAATATTAAAATGTTAATCATATTTTTATATTATAGTTCACTATTTTTATTTATAACAATAAATAATTATTTAAATGCATCTTTAATTAATTTGAACTAAAATTTTAACATACTGATTATTTTTTTATAAATCACAATATGACTATTTAAAAATGGAAAAGTCATAATTGTTTTTATTTTTAATAAATATTTCCTCTATAATGATATTTCATAAGTAATAAGAAGTAATTTGAAAGGATATTTCTTGTATAATCATAAATATTTCTTCTATAATGATAGTAAATATTAAAATGATATTTCATAAGTAATAAGAAGTAAAGTAATAGAATTTTGAATAAAATTAATTGAAAGAAATAAAATTTATAATTATGGTGGAAATTTAACTAATTTTATAATGTTAATGTACATATCATACTAATGTTAATCAATGTGTATATAAAATGTGTTGAAGACTTATGATTAAAATTAGTTATATTATGATTAAAATTACTTATATGTTGGATAGGAAGTTATGTTAAAATTAGTTATATAAAATGTGATGAAGACTTATGATTAAAATTAGTTATACTTATGATTAAAATTAGTTATATTATGCTTAAATTTTATTTATTTTATATTCTAAATTTATTTATAATCTATATTCTATATATATGAATATATTAAAAGAAAATGAGTAACATGATAAAATATTAAAGACAATTATGAGAAAATGAGAAATAATGATAACTTATTTAATATATTATTTTATTAATGCATCAAGAATAGAATATAAGTAAATGTATAAAGAGAAATATGTATTATATTGTATTGTAAATAGTAATAATAAAATATTAACTTTAATTACCGATGGCCCTAGCCTTCGGAATTATCAGGGGATCAAAATCTGTCGGTAATTCCGAAGGCTATACTCGTCGGTAATTTACCGATGGAGATTGTCATCTGTAGTAACGAAGGACTTTTTGACCTTTGGTAATTCGGAAGGATTTCTCTATTCGTCGCAACTACCATTGAAAAATACGAAGGATTTATGCCCGTCGAAAAATATCCGTTGCAAATTAGCCATTTTCTTGTAGTGTTAGACGTTGATAATCCTGCCCACTAGATTCGTATTTGATGCATCATCAATATTGGTCCATTCTTAGTAGGTCTTGAATTCCACATGCTCAATTCCTTCATTATCTCATGCTCAATTCCTTCATTATCTCATGCTCATGCACCTTTATAAAGTCTAATGAGCTCTCCCGCTTGCGACTGAGTGCATTTGCAATTGAGTTTGCCTTACTTGGATGATAATTAATGACAAACTCATAGTCTTTTAAGAATTTCATATATCTTCGCTATTAGATATTGAGGTCCCGTCGAGAGAAGGCGTACTTGAGGCTCTTGTGATCAGTGAACATTTTAAACTCTTCTTCGTAAAAGTAGTGTCTCTAAATATTCAATGCAAATACTACCGCTGCCAATTCAAGGTCATGAGTTGGGCTAGATGAATATGCGACCATCATTCCATATTGCATGCCCATGCATCCCAATCTTGTACCGCAAGCATAATTGTATACCACATAACCATTAGTACCTTTTGAAATAATAAGTATGGGCACATTTGTCAACGTGGCCTTAAGCTCTTAGAAGTTGTCTTTGCATTTTTATGACCATACATACTTCATGCCCTTCTTTGTCAAATTCATTAAGGGAGATGTAATCTTGTTGAAGTACTTGATGAACTTGTGATAGTAACCTACCAATCCGAGGAAACTGTGGATTGATGTTGCATTCTTCATCTTTGATCAGTTGGATACCGCTTCTACTTTAGCTGGGTCCAAAGAAATGCCCTTCTTTGAGATTATGTGTTATCTCCTTAAGTTAGAACTCGCACTTTGACAACTTAATATATAACTTGTGTTATCTCAATGTCTCCGGAACAATTCTCCAATGTTCTCTATGTTGCTCTAGGCTCTCCGAGTAAATTAGATGTCATCTACAGATATAATGACAAACTAATTTAAGTACGATCTGAACACCCGATTCATGAGGTCCACAAAAGTTGTAGAAGCCCTCGTCAGTACAAAAAGCATTACTAAGAACTCATAGTGACCATACATTAGAAGGTTTTCTTCGGCACATCTTCTTTGGTGACTCTATGCTGATGGTACCCACTTTGTAAATCGATCTTGGAGAATACTACGACCTTGATAGCAGATAAAAAAGGTCATCAATTCGCGGTAGTGGGTACTTATTTTTTACCATTGCCTTATTTAACATCTTGTAGTCAATACAAAGCAATCATTCTTCTTAACAAAAAGAACTCGAATAGCCTAAGATACACTTAGCCTGATAAATCTCTTGTTTGAAAGTTGCTGGATTTACTTCTTCAATTCATGCATTTCGGCCAGTGCCATCTTGTAAGGGGCCTTTGAGATCGGAGCAGTGCTTAGAAGAAGATCGATGTGGAATCAATCTCTCATAGTGGTGGAAAATTGGAGATGTCTTGTAGAAATACATCCAAAAACTCGCAAACTACATCCTACTATTGCAACTCAATTGGTGGATCCATCTTCATCACACGCGCTAGAAAATATTAGCATCCTTTCTGCATCATATTCTGTTCTTTCACTTCAGATATGATGACTTTTTATTCTTTGCCAATAGTGCCCCCACCTTGAGTGCCAATGATTATCTTCTTTTGCTTGCATAGTACAACTATGTTATAGTAGGATAATCAATTCATACCAAGAATTACATCATAGTCCGTCATAGGAATCACTATTAAATATGTAGAAAAGTTCTTGCCTTCTATCATCACTGCTACGTTAAGGAGGTACTTCATAGTGTGGAGCGTTCTCATAGGAGTAGTCACCTCCATAGGGCCCTTATGTCATAGAGTGGTAAGCTCAAATCAGCAACATAATCTTTAAATATGAAGGAGTGCGATGCAACTGAAATCAAATAAGAGTATAATAGGAAGACCATATATGGATAATGTACCTCTGATGACTTTGGTGATCGTAGTTGCATCTTCTTCCAAGTGGAAGTCTCTCCCTTGTACTAGATTGTTCCCACCTTTGGAATAATGCAGAGCTTGAGTTTGGTCATCCTTATGGAAGCTTAGTAGGGCAATCCCAAATGAAGTTGCCATGTTGGCCATAGTGTAGACAAACTCAAGCCTTTATCCTACATTTCCCAATATGAAATCTCCTACAGTGTGGGCAAGCACCAATGTTTTGTGCTTGCTGCGGAGGCTGCAAAGGGTCGTCAATGATTTCATCATGAACATCTTAGCTTCTTATTCATCATTCTTACATGGCGCTAGGCTGCTGCTGACAATTGGAATCATGAGACTTATATGGCCTCACCCTATTATTTTGATGAACATTCCATGATCGGGACCCCAATTTTTTCACCAATCATTCCATCGAGGTTGGTGTTGCTCAGTGGGCTGTATTGGGGTCTTTCCTTTCACATTTTTCAGTTCTTTTCCATCGTGATTGCAAGATTGACTACCATACTCAAGTTTACACAATGGCTCTCCAAAGTGTTTGCCCTGACGATCATATTCAAGCCTCGGCAGAAATGCTCTGCCCTTTGCTTATCGCTCATCTTCAAGTGTTATACCTGTCTAGACAAACAAATTGAATATAACGCTGAACTACAAATATCTTGCCTTAGATCAGTTGTAAGAATTTATTCTGCTTCTAGGCACATTGGTACCATGGAAAGTACCTCTCCTCGAATATCTCATGGAAGCATTCTAAGGGAATAACATTTTGTCCTTCAAACTTGGTATCCATGGTAGTCTTCCATCAATCCAATGCATCATCAAGACCTTCTTATCTTCACTGAAAACTTTTCCTTCATGGTTCTGAGCCACCTCTCAACCTTGTCAAATTCACTCATGCCATCAAACTCTGGAGGGTGCAACTTTAGGAATGGCTGAATGATATCCTTAGCAAGCACCAACGGTGGCACTGGTAGAGGCTACACCGGTGGGGGCTTCATCGGGGGAGGCTAAATTGGCGGGGGCTGGAACGGTGGTGTCTGCACATGAATTTTCGGCTCTATCTAATGAACTTGACTAGACTAAACTAAACTTCATTTTGGTATGTTCCTTCTTGTTCAATCTCGATGCCGGCCTTGGTTGCGACCTCGAATAGCACGAGCATGTCGTGAAGGCATCTACATCATCATACATCATATCAAACTTAGAAAATCATGTATCTTACAAAAAAGGGACAAAAATTTGACTTGACTTTCCCAGTGATTGCTCATGGCATTTGCACATAGACCATTATATCATAGACAAAAGGACATACGAATGTCCTAATGTTGGGCTCTGATACCTAAATGTAATGTCCCCAAAACATATCCTGCTACATGGCAGAATACGCTTTGTGGGGGACCTGTAGGGTCAAAGTTTTAATGACATATAAAATTATATTTTGATGAAACAAACCTCGAATGATTAAAAGTTAAAATGTTGAAAAAGTTTAAAGAAAAATGGATAACTTTATGCACTACGCTTTGACTAATAATTGTCACTGATCTCATTAGTTTTGGATAAATGTGGAACTTGTAGAGAATTCTGTTAGCTTTCCATAGACTCCAAGATCATCTAATTTGGATAACCGTGCAGAAAGTTATGATCAAAAGAGTGCAGGTCGACCAACCAGTCGGTCGACGCAAAGAAGGCCGATCGAGAAGACACCGGTCGACCAAATAGAAGATGTCGGTTGACCGATAACTACTAACCCTGCTCCGGATGATGTCGAGCTGATACCGGTCGATGTATCGGTCGATGGATTGATCGACCGATCAAGCGCAGAAATTGAAGAAAACGCGCAACGGTCACATAGACCGGTCCAGAAGTGCGGTCGACCGGCCTCCGAGTCAAATGAACAGTAACGATCAAATTTGAAGGTCTCCGGTCACATAGACGGTCTCGAGGTCGAGAAGTCGAAGCGGGGACATAGGCCAAGGTGTGGTCGAACCTCGTCAACAATCACCGTGTCTTTGTGTTTGATTTTCTCTCTCTCTCTCCCCGTTCATATCGTGTTTATAATCTGAATTGCAAAGGTTTTAAGAATCGGCTTTGTGCTTCCGCTACGAATTTTGTGAAATCGATATTTTTGATTAAACACCAATTCACTCCACCTCTTGATGCCCTTTGGGATCCTACATGACCATCCTTATAGTGTAAGATAAAAAAGAAGCTTTTGATTGGTCAACTCAACATAAAATAATAGTGTAAGATAATAATCATATAAGAATATTAAAATGAGAGTATAATCATCATAATGTGCGAAAGAATAATCAAAGAACATCATATGAGTCATGAGTGTGTCAACTAATATATCAATCTAATAATCATGAGAGGGAGACTAAGACATGAAAATAAAGGACTCAAAACAGCCATGTGCAGACACAACGAACACAATCGGTCGCCATTTGTCACCTTCATCATTCTGACCTAGTCCTGCATGTATGAAAATGCAAGAGTGATAGACCTCCCTATGAGTTTTGTAACTTAGTATGCAATTAAAGTAAAGACATACATTATAAGATCATGATACTAGACATGAATCATATAATCATCATCATATACGGAGAAAATAAGCATAATCACAACACAAGATAAATAATAAAATATAGCATATTAATAAAAAAAGTAATGAGATAATAGGAAAATCATCATAAAAAGATTTCATGGATTAATATACTTTCATCTTCTTCATCATCTTATTATTCATCTTTGACTTGTCATGGAATATGTTTTAACCCATATGAGAGAAATGCATAAACCCAACATCATCATCATAACTAACATAGCTAATTGACAAATATTTGTCCATAACTGATTGTCGTCAATCCATCATCATAAGAGCTCTCCATTTAACATTTTTTTGTCTTTTATATTGCAACTTTTAATTAATATTTATTAGAACACAAAGGATCATGATCAGAATTAGGTCATCATATTAATGAATCAAAGGATCATGAAATCATAAGAATCAAAGGGTTCTAATTTGACATCATCATAATCACATAAGATTTAAATCAAGACTACATGATAGGATCATGGAGAGAAGTTAAAGGATGTAAATAACATAATCATCATTATAACATAGATCATGATTAAACGCATGAATCTGGGGTCAAAGAAACATAAGAATCAACATCATGGGATTGAAACCTGGGTCGAGTGTCAAAGGAGACTCAAGCTGAGTTAATGCGACATTTGTAGGATAATTTACATAGGAACTCAAGCCGAGTTAGGGTTTTACCCGAGCTGGATTTAGGGTATTGAGCGGTCGGGCGAACGTCGCCCTCGATAGCCTTCGATGGGGTTGAAGTTGGGCCGGGTCATCCTCAACCCATGCCGGGTTCATCTTGATACTAGAGCTCTGAGGAGCTTGAGAATGGTGGATTCGGGCCAAGTTCAAATGAACTCGATCCGGGCAAGATATTACCCAGACCAGATTACTCGGGCCGGGCTATGTCATGCGAATAACTATGCAAACACACAAGGAACTTTTTAGTTATCTTTTCAACGTTTTTCGGCATCATGCATCATTATATAATAATGGATTACAACTAGGGATTTAATCAGAACGATTAACAATATGCTTCAAGCCTAAAATCATGGTGAATCTATCATAATTTTATGCCTTGCAAGTTTCTGTCCAGAAACTATTATTATTATTATTATTATTATTATTATTATTATTATTATTATTATTATTATTATTATTATTCCTCTCCCTCCGGCTTTTCCTCTCAGTCTAGGCGAATGGTCGTCGGCATCCAAGTACACAGGCGGCAACCATGAGGTGCATGATGGCTCGATAAAAATGCGAGAAAACATAGGAGAAAGATGGGCAGCGCGTAGGGAAATTAAAGATGACTGATGGTTTGGTTTTATTCTCATATTTGTAGGGAGAAAAGAGATTGAAACTAATTGGGATTATAAGGATTTGATTTTATCTCTAGTGGTTTTAAAATCCCTTTTTTTATTCAATTTTTATCTTCTTCCTTTTTTTGCTGCTACGTTCATGGGTGTTACATTTTAGTTCATCAATAATAGTGCCATAATGTAATTGATTTCCAAACTAAATTAGTTAAGTCAGCAGGATGAATTCACTTTTTGAGTGCATAAGTCTTTGCTTTGATTCCTGTTTTTGAATTTCCATACCATCTTGGCGGTAAATCAGTGCAATGACAAGCCCTTGTTTGAACATATGCAATACAAAAGAATTGACTCGTTGATAAAACAAACTCAACCACTTTTTCAATTCTTGATTAAAACATAATTTTGTGCATTTACCCCAAAAAATATAGGATGCTAGCATATCAAAGACAACATTTCTGAATACACAACAATATATAACAATTTAAAATATAAGAATTTTATAGTACTAATATCTTTAGGATCTTTTTGATTGAGAGTGAAAGAAATTTAAAAGGTTGTAAAGGAAAAGAAGGGTAATGGGTTTATCTTATTTCGTTGAATTTATGATGGATGTGAAAGGAGGTGAAGATTTCATCCTTCTTCCTCCATTCTTCTTCCACATCTCATTGTTTTAATCTCAAATGAATGGAAAGAATGTGAAGGAAAGAATGAAAGGATATATGTATTAACACATCTATATTTGACCTTAAAATTGACATATAAATACACATATAAAAATTTTCTAAATATATCTATCAGTTAATTTGCTTTCCTTTTATTTATGTCATCTAAATATAATTAATTATTTTTTCATTCTCTTTTTATATTTTTCATTATTTATATTTCCTTCATTTTAACGAAGTTTGAACTAAAGAGACCCTAGTGAATTACATAAAAATATTTGAATGCTTTGATGGTCTAAACATATATATGTCAAAGTTGAATATTATAGTTTCTATTTAAAATTCATAAAAATAGAATATATGCTTTAATCATATATTTTTTCCTCTATTTTCCCTAGAAAATGCAATAACAATAAATATAATCCAATCAAGGCAATGATAGAAATCTTGTACCATTGAGAAAACAAACATGTTACCTGACACCTGAAAGAATTACTATTTCTAAACTCATATTCTAATAAATAATCAACAATTTTTTTTAAAAAAAATATCCACACCAAGTTGTTTTATTGTGGATGACTAACTTTACTAACAATCCAATTTTACCGATTATCCTAAACACATCACAACCTTACTCCAGAGTTGGACTTTTAGGGAAATGAATAAAACAACAAATAAACTTTTATTCAACATGATATTCCAAACAAGCAAAACAAATGTTAAGATAGTTTATTAATCCGGTCAACTTCTAGGAATCTGAAAAAAGTTTCTATGAACTTGAAAAAGGTAAAACTAAATGAGGTTAATAATTCATTAGATATGGAAATTCAAACGGACGGCCCGACCCGACATGCGACCAATACGGGATTTTGCCATGCCAGCCCAGCTTGGCATGGGCACCATCACTGGGTTGAAACTATGTTGGGCTGCCCATCGAGATGTTGGGCTCGACATGACACATACCCAATGAGCGGGCTCAAGCCATAAGAGATCCATTTTTTTATAATTTAGTAATTATTAATTATTATAATATTATATGTGTTATTAATAAAAATATCTTAAATTTATAATAATGATTAATATTGCATTTTCCATGTCTCTCACTATATTATTACATATTATGTATTACATAACTAACTATTATAATAGAACTATGATATGTAACTAAATTTAAATAACTAAATAAAAAAATGGGTGCACAACTTTGGCGTGACTCGACCTGATTAACCATGTTGGGTCATGCAAGATTGGCATTGCACTATTTTGATACCGTATGACGCGCTTTAATAAAGTGGGCCAAGATTCAGAATGATGTCAAAAATATTACGTATAATATCTGAACGCGTGAGCCTCTTCTCTGTGTTGTGCATTGCGTGGTGCGATCACTTAATAAAGGATGTTAAGTTCTTTAAAAGAAGAAGGATGCAAGAGACATCTTGAATTAGTCTCCTATGCATAAGTTATATGAGAAATGCTAAATATATATAAAAGACTTGATTTAGTAAGACGCATTAGTAGTAGGCCCCACTCCGATACTGGATCACAGGTTTTGATAAAACCATGCAGATTAAGATTTTAATGTCGCATCTTAATTTACAATTCATCTCAGCATTATGAAATATTGAATTCTACTACAATATCTATTTTCTACGCTCAATGTTTATGTTATTTATGTTCTTACATCTATCATCCAAATACTTTTAATTTTTTTTGTAACGCCCACTGTTAGAAAAAAAGGGAGAGGAAACAAAGAGCAACAGTCGTGCTCCTCCTTTCCCCTCCCCTTTTCAATTCTCTACCAGTTGTAGAAATGGAGGGACAAGGGGAAAGCAAGGAACAAGATGCCCCCATAAAATCCCCTCCCCTTTCTCCTCCTCATGGTTTCCTCTCCCATCTCTTTTTCACTCTCTATTTTCCCCCTCCCATCGACGCACGCGGAGGATGACGTCGATAAGACTTTCCAACGTGGACAACGCATCAGACGGCGGCAGACGATAGCAGACGACCTGAGGACAGAAAGCGCACGAACGAACCACAGATTCGTAGGCACTAAGGTGTGTTGTTTGGGATCTGGGTCATAGGTTAATCTTAGAGGGATTTTGCAAGCTGTAAAGACTGGTTTAGATTAAGTTTTCATGCTAGAATGGGTAGGAATGATGCAATATGTTTTCTCTGAAGAGTTGATTTTCTGTAGGTTCATGCTATAGCCGAATTGTTTCAAGTGATGTTATAATCACATGATGAATGATTTGATTCGATTGGTTAGTGTATGATTTAGATGGTTATAAGATTATTCTGTTGCATGCTTCAAAGATGATGAATGATGTCAATTAGATTAATAAATGGGCGTCCGTTTCCTCCTATCGGATGACCGCTGAATGGATTTATAACGGACGATCGTTTTACTAATGGTCGACCATTATGTGGACAAAAGAGAATATGATTGTAATCGAACTCGTCTGCTTTATAAAGCTTCTGTCCACCTGATTTTTCAAAGAATGAAATAAACTTAAAGAAGATTCGGAGACTTACTCCATACAGTCTTGACCGATCTACGATTGGAAGATAAGTCCACATGATTCGGAGCTTTGCTCCATATAGCCTTGACCAATCTACGGATTGGAAGATAGGTCCACATGATTCAGAGCTTTGCTCCGTATGGCTTTGACCGGCCTACGGATTGGAAGAAAGGTCAACATGATTCAGAGCTATGCTCCATACGACCTTGATCGATCTTTGGATTGAAAGAAAGATCCACTATGATGTGGGAGAAGTTAAACCAGCCTTGAGCAAGGCACTCCCGCACGAGTTACCATTTAACCTATCTATATGGGAGTTTCTCCCTTACGGATGTTTCCACTTGGTACGAGGTCATCCCAGCTCGACGGGGCTGACCGTGGCACTAATCATCCACTAGCCCATGATGGTCTAGATAGTTGCACTATGATTGCCGGTAATGGTATTCCCTAAAAGAAATGAAGAGCTCTTCCAATAAATGAAAGAAAGATTGAATGAATGAAAGAAAGGAAGAAAGAATGAAAGAATGAAAGAAATAAAGGAAGAAAGAAAGAATGAATGAAAGAGTGAATGAATGAAAGTATGAACAAACGAATGGTTCCAAAATGAACGAAAGAACATGAATGATGAGCAAGTGCTCATCATGCTTTTATTGATCCATTTTTCATCATACATGATTTATATGTTTTACTCCATGCTTATTCTTATGGAATTATCGTATGACCTATATGAACTCACACTTAGCTTTATTCTAACGATTGAGCTTGCTCCCTTGTGTGATCCCCACAGGTACATGATGTTTGCTTGTGACGTGATGGTGTGTTCGTGGAGATCACTACGATTTGGGTGGCACGTGCATATGATTATGGTTATGTATAGTATGAATCGTATGTTTATCTGTTATGTTAGGTAGTATATCTATCTGGATGGGTCTTATTAGGTCGTGATTGATGTGAATTGTATGGAGTGTGATTAATTGATTGATTTATAACACAGAATTGAAAATGCAACTAAATGATATATGGTCTAAACTTCTCACTTCACTAAATTGCAAGTGCACAGATCAGAGTAGTAGACTCGAATGTCATATCCACAGTGATTTAAGATCTAAAGATTCACTAACTAATCTAAATTAATCATAAATTAAGTTAACTCTTTTTGGTGTTTTAAGGTAATTGATATAAAGTGATAACTAACAATAAATGAAAAGTTCTCGTAGGAATTGGGGTTCATCTAATATTCTGTTATGGAATGGATTAGAACAATTTAGCAATACAAATCAAACTAGATTCAACATGTATAAACTGCTCTCACAGTGCATTAAAGTTAGAACTAAGCATCATACTTTCATATGAATGTTAGTTAGGTTGATTCAACAAGGGTTTCAACTGATATTAAATTATCATGAAACATCTAGCTCAATGCATAAATACAATCAGATCCACAACTAGTGCTAATACTTTTGGTTTATCTCTAAACAACAAGGGAATCTAAAATCAACCTCTCGACTGCCATTTCAATAAGAGATTCACATCAACAAAAGCTAAATGGATCCATTTTTAACATGGATTAATTAGAACCAGGAAATCAACTCAATAGAAATCACAATTGAAATCAAATCCAAAAACTAATTGTTAATGTTCTTAATTCATTTCTGAATAATAAGAGAATTTAGAATCAACCTCTTAGTTGTCATTACAAGATGAGATTCACATTATCATGAAGTAAAAGAATGCATTCAGATCTTGACATGGATTAGAATAAGAAAATATGCTAATGTTCTTTCTCATTTCTGAGCAAGAAAAGAATCAAATATCAACTACTCAGTTGCCATTGTAAAATAGGATTCACATCAATATAATACTGATTCAAAAGCATAACATCAGTGGCAAAAGTGATGTTCAATCATCCATCCATAAATAGAAATTAAACTACTATCCTATCCTAAGAGAGCTAAGATTTAGCTCCTAATAAGTGATGAAATTAATAGAAAATAGATAAGGATCTGAATAAAAAACATTCTAAAATATAAAGAAGAACAAAACCCTCAGCTCCAAGACTCCAACAAGTAAGAACTCAACCTCTAGCCAAATGTCTAGGAGAGGAGATCCCCTTTTTGCTCTTGAACATTCCCTTTATATATGGGATTATCATCACCCTTTGATCATCATTAAAATCTTCCATTCTATCTGATTTTGCCACCTATCTCTGGTCCTCTTTTTCGGCCAAAAGATTCCTTCTAGCATGCTTTATGCCAGCTTGCAAGTGGTCCCATTCTTCTTTTTCAGCAGGATTATTTGTCTCTTGTGCTTGATTTTGATGCTGCAACAACATGAATAGCAAGCATCAATTACTCAAATAAAAATTAAATAAATAAGAACTAAATTAGTATATTATCCAACTCAAATGTGCAAATGTAAGATAACATAATGCTGACAAGATCATGTATATTAAGCATAATTATTATAATATGATCAATTCAGGGCTTATATGCACATGAATTAAGATGGAAAACAAGTAGAAATTTAGTATGATCAGCTAGTGATCAGTGGTTGACCGTCATTGTTTTTATGTTTAGTACTCATACTTTTACCTTTGCTACTTCATATTGAGACCATGGATGTACCTTTTTGCTTCCGCACTATGCTTTATATCGAGACAGTTTATCGCATTTTCTCCTTTGGCTTTCGCATTGTACTCTAATTATTGTATTATTTTAATTGATAAGTCTTCTGCTAATGTGTCATTTCTCTTGCCCATTTGGGTCAACAAAAGAGTCAAAGAAAAAGAAGAAAATGGTAGCGCAGATGTGGAAATCGCACCATGTGGTGGGTTGAACTTTGGGACGTTATATTTATGGTATCAGAACCTAACGCTAGTACTCTCGTGACATCCTAGAAATAGAGTTGTCTAAGTATGGTCCATATGCACCCACTAGAGCTACCGCCACACCCAGCCGTCGCAGAGCAAAGTAAGAATTTTTACGCTTTTAAAGTTATGATTGTTTATTGAAATAAAATTATTATGTTGGTAGATGGCTCCCATGACATGTTCAACGGCCCGATGCAGCAAAGGTCGTGGGCGTGGACATGGAGGTGACCGTATCATGGTTACCTCGGAGATTGCTATGGATGGACTTGACTCCCCCCTAGGGAGTTATGTAGGAGAGGACTTGCAACAGGAGCTTCCTCCAGTGCAGCCAGAAGAGCTCCAGTCGTCCTCGCTGCAACCGACATATTCGGTACCTATGTACCATATGTCGTTCCCTCCTTTAGAACTACCGATGGCTCCTCCTCCCGATACGATTTAGGAATTTTTGAAATTGCACTCGTCCTACTTCGGGGGGTGGTGAATTATGAGGAGGCAGTCCAGTGGCTTACTAAGATGGAGCAATTGTTCGACACCGGCCAATGCGGTGAAGATAGTAAGGTCCGCTACGCTACCATATGCTCATCGATCGGGCCAACGACTAGTGGGAGACAGCACGAGAGGCTAATTTCCCGAATCAGGCGAGTATTCCTTGGGCAAGGCAACATGATTATATCAGAATATCATGCGTGCTTCATTTAGTTGGAGTGCTACTATAAGGGTCGCATGGATGAGACTAATTGTGCCAAGCAGTTCCTCGATGGCCTTCATCATACCATTTGAGAGAGTCGCCTATGGAGTAGAGATCGACTTGCATGGAGCTGTTCGGGTGGTGTACAGGATCGAGTGGGAGATCCGGATGTGACGTGAAGAACTGAAGAAGGAGCCGACATGAGTTACAGAGTCATCTAAGCCGAAGTGGGAGGATCGCCACCCAGCTCGCAAGGATGCACGATGCGACAATTGCCACCAGCCCTACGCAGAGTACCCGACGAAAATCTTAGACCGCAAAGTGAAACACTGGAAGGACAAGGAGGTTCCACTAGTCAAGGTCGCATGGAAGTACTACCACAAAAGATATGCGACATGGGAACATGAGTCCGAGATGCGAAAAGAGTTTCTGCACCTATTTGGTAAGCTCTATTCTTTTTTCTATGCGAAAAGAGTTTCTGCACCTATTTAGGGATGAATCCTTTTTCTATGGGTATTATATTGTAACGCCCACTACTACAAAAAAAAAAGAAGGAGAGGAAATGAAAAGAAATAGTCGTGCTCCTCCTTTCCCCTCCCCTCTTCAATTCTTTACAAGTTGCAGAAATGGAGAGACAGGGGGAGAGCAAGGGACAAGTAGAGGATGACTATTTCTCCTCTCTCCTCTCTCCTCTCTCCTCTCTCCTCCTCATGGATTACTCTCCCATCCGTCTCTCACTCTCTATTTTCCCCCTCCCATCGATGTGCATGTCTAGAGGAGTAGAGGACGACGCTGGCGAGACTTTCTAGCGTGGACGACGTAGCAGACGGCGGCGAACGATGATAGATGACCTGAGGACAGAACGCGTGTAGACGAACCACAGATTAGTAGGCACTATGTTGTGTTGTTCGGGATCTGGGTCATGGGTTAAACTCAAAGGGATTTTGCATGCTATAAGGACTGGTTTAGATTAAGTTTTCATGCTAGAATGGGTAGGAATGATGCAATATGTTTTCTTTGAAGTGCTTAATTGATTTTCTGTAGGTTCATGCTATAGCCGAATGGTTTCAAGTGGTGTTATAATCATGTGATGAATGATTTGATTCGATTGGTTAGTGTATGATTTAGATGGTTATAAGATTATTCTGTCGCATGCTTCTAAGATGATGAATGATGTCAATTAGAATTAAAGGTGAATTCTGAAAGTCTGCTTCATGTTTAAAGACAATGAACTATGTTGTGTTAGTGATGAAGAAGTGATCAGAAACATGCATTTATATTCGGTTCTATGCTGAAACATGTTTCTGAAGTATGATAAATGTTATGAATCATGTTAGTACAAGTTTAGGATTGTTTTGTATTGAAAACTGATTGAAAACTTAAGGATTTCTGCAATGACATGCGGCTCTGATAGATAGAAATGACAGACCAATCTCATTACGAGCGTCCGATTTAGTTCGACAAGAGTATAGTGACAGCTATAACGGTCGATCGTTATAGATCAGAACGAAAGCCTGAAATCCTTTCGGACGACCAAACTAGAAAATGTCAAGACTCGACAATGGCCACGATGACCAATTGGGCGACCGATACTGTTTCGATCGATCGTTCTAGGTCTTCTCACCGGAATAACTTCCGACCATCGACGGAGAAATCCGACTGATCGTCGATGGAAGAAGATGAAACTGTTCATAATGGATGACCGAATCCCCTCAAGGTCGACCGAAAGTATGATTATGAAATGAATGAAGAATGAACATCAAACGATCGACCACTACCTTTTCGGTCGACCGAAATACTGATAAATGGGCGTCCATTTCCTCCTATCGGACGATCACTGAATGGACTTATAACGGGCGATCGTTTGACTAATGGTCGACCGTTATGTGGACAAAAGATAATATGATTCTAATCGAACTCCTCTGATTTATGAAGCTTCTGTCCACCTGATTTGTTAAAGAATGAAATGAACTTGAAGAAGATTCAGAACCTTACTCCATACGGCCTTGACCAATCTATGATTGGAAGATAGGTCCACATGATTCAGAGTTTTGCTCCATACGACCTTGACCAATCTACGGATTGAAATATAAGTCCACATGATACGGAGCTTTGCTCCGTACGGCCTTGACCGATACACGAATTGGAAAAAAGGTCCATATGATTCGGAGCTATGCTCCATACGACCTTGATCGATCTTTGTGTTGAAACAAAGGTCCACTATGATGGGAGGGGGAAGGTGGGAGTTAAGCCAGCCTTGAGCAAGACACTTCATCACAGGTTACCATTTGTCCTATCTAGATGGGAGTTTCTCCCTTACGGATGTTTCCTCATGGTACGAGGTCATCCCAGCTCAACGAGGTTGGTGATGCGTAAAATGATGTAGCAAAATAAAATCGCTAGCGAGTGCACTAGTCGTTCAAGTAATATAAAAAATAGAAGTAAGAGTGTCGAACCCACGAGGAATATTATTAATTTAATATCTGAATTTATAAATTAATAAGAGAGGAAAAACATGGATTTTTTAAAATAAGTTTTGTAATTATAAAATAAAATATAGAAAATAAGATTGTAATAAGATAAGATAATGGTGTTGAAGTTAGGCATTAGAATGAAAATATATTAGGATAAATATTTGAACAATAAAAGATAAATTCAATCTTTAAAGATGGATTAGAGTCTCCCTAAAGTAATCTAACATGATTAACTTGCGGTCTCCACAACTGGCATACCCTCAACCTAAGAATGCAGAACTATCTTAATTTAATAAAAATTGAAGTCTCTATTACTGGCATCCCATCAATTCATATTAACATTAAGACGGAGTAAATTGGATTCTCTAGACTATTAATCACTCCATAAACTAATATAGATTAATAGACCACACAAACTTGATTCTCCACACACTAGTTATCAAATTTATGTCAATAATTAATTTCATATAAAATCAATTAAAATTAGTATCATGAATTATGAAATTAAACAGTCCACAAACTAGTATAGCTTAATTCAAAAATTTAATTAACTAACATAAAAACATTAAGCATAATTAATAATTGATCAAAAAAGATTAAAATAAATAAAATAGGGTTCAAATATTTCCCTTCAATCAATATAAAATCTAAAAACATGGAGTTCATCCTAGAATTGAAGAGAGATAATAACAAAAATAATTGGAAGAATTACACCAAGAATAAAATTGGATCCTTGGATGTTGTCGGAGCGTCTTGATCAATTCTCCTATCGACTCTCTCTCTTGATTAAGCCTATAGAGCTCACGTAGAAGAAAACCACACTTGTAAGCACGAGTTGGATCAATGGTTTTGTCTTCTATTTATAGGTGCGAATGAGCCTTCATGTTGATTATGGCGTAAATCATACGATTGGATTTAAATTCACTGGATAGAAGTTGATATGGTCTTGACCAAACTGATAATTTGTTTTAGTCATTACGCCCAAAATGATAAACTCTTCTTATCTTTATACCCTTCTTCTAATCTTGGCCAAAATGTTATGTTCCTTCTTCTAATCTTGGCCAAAATGACGTATTATCGACAAATAAACTTTGGCCATGTATGCATGGATTACTTCATGTTATGCCCATAATATCAAGTTGCATTCCTTTTACCCCCAAGGAGGTCAGACGTAAAATTTATCCAACTGTAATATTCACGACTTGATCCACGTAAGATTATATTATTTAATCATATATTATTGATTGATATGAATTATGATAAGTGTGTGAGGCTATGCTTATTAACTCCATAGGATCCAACACCTGAAATTGATGACAAATGACTAAGGAGAAGAAAAAATGACTTTTAAAAAATATTAGAATTTGAAAAATTAAAGTCCCGTTAATTATTGCTATACATAAAAGTATGTTAAATACGATTTTTAATATTTTTTAGGTAAAGTCTTAGTTAGGTTAAATGA
Source organism: Pontederia crassipes (assembly GCA_030549335.1). Taxonomy (NCBI): domain Eukaryota; kingdom Viridiplantae; phylum Streptophyta; class Magnoliopsida; order Commelinales; family Pontederiaceae; genus Pontederia; species Pontederia crassipes. The sequence continues at coordinate 36,501,188 of CM060194.1, forward strand.
TAACGGAAAATCAGAAAATCAGAAAAATAATCGATTTTGTTTTTCGGACAAAAAATTAGATTTCGATTCTTTGAAAATTTATTTTCCTAACTATTTTCTTTGAATCCAAATGGGGGGTAGTTTATTATTTACATGTAATGTCTTAAGTAAATGAATAAAAAAATAAATAAAGGAAATGTCAAGCCATTTGCTTAAATGATATTAAAGTAAATAAGGGGACTTCCAAGGGCACTTTGGGGATTTCACTTACAACCGACTTAAGGTCGGTGTCCCTAATATATAACACATGAACCCTTATCTTTATTACCCTACATACACGAAAAATTCATCCCATAAGGCAGCAAGGAAAGCAAGGAAAACAAAAGAAAAAGAAGAAGAGAGCAAGGGTTTCTTGCTAAGGTTTTATCTAGGTAAGTTGTCTACTCCTTATCTATGAATTATCCCTATGAAATTCAGATGAAAATATGTTCTTATCAGTCTCCAAGATCTTCTTCTACTTTAATGTCCATGTTCTTGTGGTGTGGATCAAAAACCCTAGTTCACCTACATGAAGTTTCCTCTTTGTTGGACACCAAACCAATCCGAAAGTTGGCAACATCTTCTAGGAATATTAGAGAGATTAAATTAGTAATTTTGTAGGATGAACCATAATTAAGTCTACTTTCTATAGGCTCTGGAATCGTGTTAATTGGATTTGTATACGAAAAGTTATGAGTCAATCATTCTGAGCCACCCTTTTTGTTTTCTGTGATGAGTAGTCCAAATTGTAAATACTATGGTAATTTAAATACTTATTCTTAATAAATGATATTTATATGTATGAAAGATGTTAAAGGCCTCTTTGTAATCCAAGTGGAATCACCTTTATAGACCTTATACGAGTTATGAGTTTTAAAGCAAACATCACTCTATCAAAATAGAAAAGAAGAAGGGAACAGAGGCAAATCTTTGGATTTTCTGAGAACCATATATGAGTAATAAAATTATGTGATTTATATGGGTTAAACCTTGGGGAGTCTAGTTTCATGGAAAATTGTAATTACTTAATTATCATAAGTATTATAGAAGTTATGACTTTTATACCCGTAACCCCTCAATCTGTCAACAATTAGGTAGGTGAAGAATATAGTTGTCTTGATAAAATTTGTAGAGCCCTTATACAATATACCTTAAATGGTAAATTTACAAAGGATTAGGCTTCGTAAAAATCATTACTATGCAAAATTATGATAGTATTAATATCACATGTTTACTAATTGTTATCCATGATGTTTTCAGCCCCACACGAATTCCTAGTGTACTAAGGTGCACTAGAAATAATTCATCATTGTTATAGCTCATGTTATGTCTTTGGAATGTCATTTGATATGACTATATGTTCTATATGATCGAAAAGTGAGTGCATTAATTTTAATGCAATTATATGATATGTGTTCTAAATGATATGATATGGTTAATGCATGCATTATGCATCTTATCTGTCGTGCATTGCATTTTCTTTGCCGAGATGATATGTCTTATGCAGAGAAGGTACCCCATTTTCATGGGATGATATGGTATCCTACGAGATAATATATATTCCTCGACAGGGATGATATGATGTCCTACGAGACTATACGAGGCCTCTGGTCAGGGATGATATGTCTTTTGCAGAAAATGTACCCCATGATTTGAGATGATATGAAATTCTATGGGGTAATATGTTCCTCTGACCAGTTGGTAATATGACATGTGCATTATGCATACGTGCATACATGATATGATATGATACATGACATGTTACATTATATGATATGACATGATACATTGTATAATATGATACATGATGGATATGACATGATACATGATATGATATGTGAAATGTTATATGAAGTGAAACAAATATGTGAGGCACTATATAATATGCTAAAGATGTTATTCATTAAGATTAGTTGATGTAGTATCCTTCATTATATGAAAATTGTTCATAAGTAATAAGATGTCAGCTTGTTTCCTATATGTTTTTAAAATGCTAAACTAGTTTATTTGAATTAAATAGATGGTAACACATATGTTATGAGTTTTCAACTTATTGAGCTGTCATTTGCTCATAATGTTGTTTTAACACTTTTTCAGATTAGTAGATCAGTCATGTGGCCGTGCTTGGAAATCCCCTATCGGATTAGAAGCACTTTTGAAGACTTAGTCTCTTGATGTCTTTTTGTGAGGATGTGTGACTCCTCTTAATGTGTTATATGGTGTGTAAAAGCTAAATATTTTAGAAACTATTTTGAATGTATGAGTTTGAACTAGAGTGTATACTTGCTATGAGTTTAAATATAAGTGTGTATGAACAATAGTGTGATAACTTTATTTTTCATGTTTCTATATGATAATATGATGCTTCCGCTAGAAGAATTTGATCGATAGTATTATGTCGCGGCTTGCGGATTAGACCAAGGTTTAAACTAGGATCGTGACACCAACGAAGGTGATAAACTCAATATTACGCCTTGGTTGTGATCATCTCGGCCGAAATGTGTTTTCTTCATACGTGTTTTGCCCAAAACTCTTTGTGATGTAGATTACGGGCGATAACAACTATGCAATTATCTTTTACGCCCAAAGCCTCTAAATTTGATTTTACTTCTTATCTCAATTATGCATTAATCCATTCATTAATTCGACTTGTCTGCAAGATAATTATAAAAATTAAGTAAATTCCCTCTTAATTAAAATATTTAAAGTGTTAAAAATTAGAATCGATAAATTCAAAATTATAACTAAAAAATTATCTAAAATGATTCATGTCATGATCAAATTATAGAAAATTTAATTAAAATAATAAACTAAAATATATTATATTCTGCATGCATCAAACTCCCTCAAGCTTAAAGTCTTGTTTGTCCTCAAGTAAAAATTCGAAAGCAAGGCTCAAGAAAGTTTCGTCATAGCTTTCACATTGTCAACTGACTAATTTTCTCACACAATTCTTCTGTACACTTACTACTCAGCATCTCACATATTCCATGCACTTAGCTTCATAGAGGTTCTGAATACTACACAAATTTAAACAATCTCAAATTCAACCTTGTAGAAAAATAAATTGTCTGTCAAATAATAGCATTAATATTGAACACATAAGTACTAATTGAGCTTAAACTTTTTTTCTTTTTCTTTTTTTTACTTTTATTTTCAATCATTCTAAAAGTTCTAATCTTCAAGCAGGATTGCATAAGGAAGTCCATGTAGCGGGCTTTGGACTGATGACTCCCAAACCAGATGACCTTAGGGCAACAGGTGATAAGGCACCCCTCGAGTTTACTTGCCCGAACAACCAAGGTTCTGAATGAAGAGTTTGAACTTAACCATGATTCAATACTCCTGTGCTTCTTCATATTCCACAAGATAGTCCTTGTAGTAGGTTTTCGATCAACGGATCCCAGAGCAGTTGCCCTTAGGTCGCCAGGCATGAACCCCTACGGATCTAATTATCCGAACACACCTCGATTCCGGATAACACTTTTGTACCTACACATAACTTTATTCATTTTTTTCACTATTTTTTTCACATTTTTTTAAGCTCAAGGAGTATAAAAAGTCTACTACTATCAAGACTTAACAAAAATAAATAAAAAGGCATGAACATGATTTTGTCGTGTAGACATTCATAATTCTACTTAGCATAGACACATAGTCCATAAGTTTGATACTAAAATAGCAAGTGATAAAAGAGAAAAGCATTCAAATTTCATCAATTAACGACATGTCTTTGAACTTTTACTAAAAGATAATTAAAATAATAAGACAAAAGTTAGTAAGATGGTAGAAAAAATAAATGCATGCAATGGTGTTTTTGGGAAAATTTTCACTTTTCACTTTTTTAATTTTTTTATAAATGCATACATAGAAAGAAAAATAAAGAAGAATGCAAATGCATGAAATGCAAAGTTCCCCAAGCTTGAACCAGACACTGACCTTAGTGTTAGGCCAATAAGAGAAAGAGATACAGACTCAATAAAAAAGAAAAACTAAAGAAAAGAGAAAAAATATAGAAGAGGGAAAAGACACAACCAAATTTACTATCTGTGTGGCGGCGAAGGTGGGTGGTAGCCGAAATGTCCATGGTGCATATGATAGTCGTGGATGTGCCTCGTCATGCGAACATGTTGATTATGAAGGGATTCAAAGCGGCCCTGATGCTCCTGCATATCTGTGAAGCCTGCTCGAATGGTGGTCAATTCTTTGGCCTGTCGGTGTTGGTCTTCTATAATAGCATGTATCTCCCCTTCTTGGTGAAGCTGCTCATCATACATAGATTCGCATGAATTTTGTATGAAAGCATAGTTAGGCAGAGGTGGCAAAGATGGATAGTAAGGCTGCTCAGGGGGTGAAGTAAAAGTGGGCTCTGGTGCGAGAAAGTGATTCAGCACAGGTTGTGATGGTTGGGGTTGCGGAGGAGGTGTGAAATATGTATGCTCATGTGGAGACAAATAAGTGGGCTCAGGTTCCTGCTGAGGAGCAGACACTTCCATTAGATCTCGTTCCTCATAAGGAGTGGCTGGTATGAACGAGGAATCAGAAGAGCTCTCTTGTGCCGGAGAAGGAATCAGAGAGGGTACTGGCATATAAGGTGAAGGGGCTGATGTCACATGTTGGGAACCTGCCGATGATGCAGCTTGAAAGACTTGTGGCTGCTAAAAGTACTGTTGAGCTGTCGCATAATCAGTAGAATCAAATCAGGAGAAGATTTCATCCTGGTCCCGACAGCTATAAATGGTCCTGTAGGTGGGATTAATAGAGCTGCGACCTGCCTAAAAAGTAGCCAACTATTTGGATTAATTGGCGTAAAAGCATCCCGATCTGAGCAAGGCACCTCCTAGTTGTGGCCTTTAAAAATAAAAATTTTGATCCCTGCATTGTTAGTCTTCACAAGACTCATAACATGAATGGTCCGACGAATGAGGTGGGTGTTTCCTGGCATAGCTTCGAGATCATCCAAGTCAAGTTGTAAGTGCTGAGCAATAGGTGTGAGAAGGGCGCCCATATTAATGCTGCCGCCATGATGAGTAGTGCGGCGCTGGAATCGACGAATGATGAAGGGACCCACGTTAACCGGAGTTCTGTGGAGCATGATGTCGATGAGGTATAACTCTCCCTCTGAGACAGCACCATCATTATCACTGTGCCCACTTAAGATGTTGCTTAGCATGCGATGGACGAAGTGCAGAACAAATTCTGAATTAAGCTATCTTTAGTAGTGCTCCAAACCAATCGATCTTCATCTGTTATCTGTTTCCAAAAAGCTTCGGCATTAAAGTCATTAGGTACAGAATGAGATCCACGATTAGGAAATCCATAAATATTATTAATCTCTCCTAGAGTGAGGGTAAAGGGTCGCCCATAAAGTTGGAATGAAATATGGGTCTGATCATAATTCCTGCCATCTAAATTAAAGACCTTCAAGAATGAGAGAAATTTCATAATTAGTACTTCATAAGTTGGCCACTAGGAATGCACAAAGTAGTCCAATTTGAGAAAATAATAAATGAATCTCTGCAAGTAAATTGTACTCCCTAAGCAATTTGGTATCCAAAAATCTGGTGGCATGAATTCAAATCTCAGACATCCGTTCATATCAGGCTTGATACTCCGGCCTAGTCCAATAGTAGTTTCCAAGGTAGGAGATTAGTTGTGAGGGCTGTGGGATCGGCTGAGCATTTGGATGTCGTCGTTCGCGATGTCCCCTCCAAATATTTGCAAATCACCTCATTTTAATCTGAACAAAATTCAACAAAGAAAGGTGGCGGCTTGGTCGGCTGAACTTTCGACCGTAGTATATGTCGGAGTGTCGGTCGCGATTCGATGAAGAGCTCAAGTGCGAGGTGACTCGACCATAAGGCAGAGAGAGGATCTCGACTATAAGGAAGAACATCGAGTGAGTCGGCCGTAATGTATGTATGCTGGAGTGTCGGTCGTGATTCGATGAAGAGCTAAGTCAGAGGTGAGTTGGCCATAAGGCGGTGAAGTTGGTGGTTGAAGTCTCGGCCATAAGGAGGAAAGAACCTCGGCTATATATGGTGGTGGAATATTGCCCTAGCCGATGATCGTGAAGTTTGTGACCGTAAGAAGGACTCGGAGCACGGTGGGGATTTTGGCCGTAAGGCGGAACAGGGTCGTGGCGGTGCAATGATGACGTCAGTGAGACTCGGCCGTAAGGAGGAAAGGGGGGCATGACAGTGCTATGCCAGCAGTGTGAGGGCGTAATGGAGATGGTGGTGAGACTTCGGCGCTCGTCCGGGCGTAAGGGGTCGGCTCCGGTCTAGGCGTAAGGGAGGCGGTGCTGTGATCTGCAAGGGCACAAAGAAGGAGTAAGAATTTATAGAAGAAAGTTGGGCGTAAACTTGTTTTGACGTGATGGCATGAAGTGACGAGTCATGTCAATTGAATTTGGGGCGCGCAGTGATCGACCTATTTCCAAGGCGATTCGTCCGTTTCACCTTTTCATGTTCGAGGTCAGACGTGGTGTTTGTGTGGCAGCTCAGCCGTAAGAAGAACTTGTGGCATTTATGAGAGTGGCAGGGCGTAATAGTCCATAGGGCGTAATAGTCCATGATTCTGCCTTGACGAGTCATTTCGTGCCCTCTCGTGAAAGCAACTTTCGTCGCCCGATGTGTGATCCGGTGTCGAATTTTACGCCCCTACACGTCATCATGCTATCGCATACTCTGATGTGCGTAAAGCGCACCAATGTCATAATGTGCCCTTAGTTATCCGAAGTTCTCTCCTTACACAAAATAAAATATTAATTGGACGACTCCATAAAAAGAATAAAATAAATAAGTAAAAACAAAAATAAAATCACCCAAACTAATTTAATGTAACTAAGGTATTAATCGATAACTAATTAAAGACTATTCTAAAGAGAGAGAAAAAATAAATAAATAAATAAATAAAAATAGTTCTGAATTTATAGTCTTCAGCTCGACTTAGTCCTGATGATGAGCAAGGACTATTTTGCTCTTCTCCTCTTGGATTTTTCTCTGTGTTGCTTGAGAGGGAGCCCAATGTACGTCCAGTCAATTGTGTCGCCATCTGGCTCACTTGTCTTTCCAAATTTTGAATTGATGCATCCTGACTTGTGGCTGTAGACTCCATATTCTTTTGCAATGATTGCATGGTATCTATTATATATGTCATCATCTCCTGCATATGATTTGATGATTGATATTGGATAGTATCGGGTTGCCTTTTCGGTATATAGTCTTTTGGTGGACCAGAAGGTTGACCTTGATTTTGATTATAGGAAAACTTCGGATTATGTCTCCAACCATAATCGGTGATCCTGAAAAAGGGGTTGGAAATAAAGTTAGCATTTTCAAATTGATTTGAATCTGAAGTGTTACCTGTAAGGCAATAATTGCTCTGCTCGCATGTCCTATTAGTGACATCATTTGATATTAAGTAACTCCAGCTGAGCTACTACTTTCGAATATTGTATTCTTTGTGCAGCATGTACATCATGAGTTCGACGAGGTGGTCTCCTTTCTTGGCTCGACTTGAGGGCTACAGCTTTAATAATATCATGTATCTCACTAGGGCATTTAGATCCTAGCACTGTCCCTCCTACTGATTGGTCGAACTTATCTTGATTTGCAACTCATAATCCATGGTAGAAATCGTCCATCACTTGCCACTTTGGAATTCTATTATCAAAAACTCTGGCTAAGAGTTCCTTATATCATTCCCAGGCTTCATATAATGTCTCGTTATTATCTTGAACAAATGCCCTTAACTCTCTTCGATATTTGCCTGCTTTTTGTGGCGAGCAATATTTTCCAACAAACTTTTCTACTAGCTCCAACCATGAGTGAACTGATCTTGTAGGCAAAGTTTTGAACCACATAGAAGCTTTGTCACATAAGGATTGTGGAAATAATAAAAATGAATAACTTTAGTAGAAACATTATTATTTTTGAAAGTGCTCAAGGTGGCAAAAAATTTGTCAAGGTGGTCGTGAGGGTCTTCATATAGTCCTCCACCAAATTGTGATGCTTGTATCATCCTTACGATTGTCGGATTGATCTCAAAATTATTTGCATTGATTTTCAGGCAGCATAATGTATGATTCTCTATCACTATATCTGACCGAAACATATTCTCTCATAGAAAGTTTCTTTTCATCTTCCTGCCAATTATTTTGTGGCTGCATTATTTCATTTTGTTGTTCTTGATTGTTATGTGCTTGTTCAACCATTCTTCTAATATTCCTTCTTAATCGGCTAACAGTTCTTTCAATTTCAAGATCAAATTCCAAAAGTGAATTCGAACTCCTGATGCGATGTCTAAAATTATCAGAAGATTTTAGGATTAGTTGTGATTAGATATTCAATAGTACCGGCAACAACCAATTGCCAGAGAGAAAATATAGAATTAAAAGAAATACAAAAAAAATACAAATATAAGATACTTGCAGATAAAGATCACAATTAATCAATAAAAAATTAACTTGTTTGCGATGACTATTTTCGTCATATACAAATGAGTCGAAAATATGAAAAAAATGTCAATATGAATTGATCGACTCAAATTAAATTCCATGCAAATCAGAATAAGAGAAAATATCGTAATAAATTCTGGCCGAAATTCGACGAAAAGATAGAAGTTCAATGAACCTAGAGTTAAAAAATAACACCGAAATGTTTTTTTTAAATTAATCACAAATTCCTTGTCCAAACGTTTTAGAAAATAATCCGACAAAATTTCCAAACGATAGAGTCGTCAAAACATATCCAAAAATAATTATATTCAATTTATTAACTATCGGATAATAATAAAAATCGATAAAGCATATAATAAAATTCTATAAATGATTGGGGTCCAAATCGAAACTCGAGATTAAAATGGCAAAAAATATTAATAATGAATCATCATGGCCGAAAGAGAATGAAACCGACACTTGGGTCTAAAAATTAATCAAGTCCTTGCATACAAAACTCTAGGCGTAAAGAACCACAATGAAGTCGACAACTTGATTCAATTGGCCGCAAAACAGAAAACTATCAAGGTTTCGGCTGAAATAAAAATTGAATAACCTTGAAAGTCATGCATTACCCCAACTCTTACGTATAACAGAAGTCAACAAATGAATCATTATGGCCGAGAAAGAATAGAATTCATACCGGGCATAAATCGGACATTAACCAATGTGAATTAAGTCGAAACGTGATCCAAAAAGGGCGTAAAACATAAACCATATATAAGCTGGCTGAAACAAGGTCAAATCAACATTGCATGAATAAATTAAGAAGATTAAACTTTTACGGTCGCAAAACAAAAAATCAGAAGGTTTCGTGCATGTGATTATTTGTCGACAAAACGAGAGCGATATTTCCAGTAAAGCCGATAAAAGTCAATTACGGTCATAAATCCATAAGTCGTAATCAGAAAAGTCCACTCGGTGTAAAAATACTAAAATAGAGGAGAATATCGGCCCAAAGTCAGCAAACTTTAATCCATACATACTTAACAATCCTGTGATCTTTTTATCTGCAAAAGAAAAATATTATATTATTTACACAAATAATTAAAACAAATAGTACAATAATACGTAATTACATAATAGAAAATTTATTTACAAATAACTTATTTACAGAAAATTATTTACAATTTATATACATCTCCTAATAATTCATAAAAATCATAAATTAATTAATAAAATCTTTCCCGACAACGGCACAAAAAACTTGATGCGTAAAATGATGTAGCAAAATAAAATCGCTAGCAAATGTACTAGTCGCTTAAGTAATATAGAAAATAAGAGTAAGAGTGTCGAACGCACGAGGAATATTATTAATTTAATATCTAAATTTATAAATTAATAAGAGAGGAAAAATATGGATTTTTGGAAATAAGTTTTGTAATTATAAAATAAAATATAGAAAGTAAGATAGTAATAAGATAATGGTGTTGAAGTTAGGCATTAGAATGAAAATATATTAGGATAAATATTTGAACCATAAAAGAAAAATTCAATCTTTAAAGATGGATTAGAGTCTCCCTAAAGTAATCTAACATGATTAACTTGCGGTCTCCACAACTGGATACTTTCAATCTAAGCATGCAGAACTATCTTAATTTAATAAAAATTGAAGTCTCCATGACTGGCATCCCATCAATTTATATTAACATTAAGACGGAGTAAATTGGATTATCTAGACTATTAATCACTCCAAAAACTGGTATAGATTAATTGACCACACAAACTTGATTCTCCACACATTAGTTATCAAATTTATATCAATTATTAATTTCATATAAAATCAATTAAAATTAGTATCATGAATTCTGAAATTAAACACTCCACAAACTGGTATAGCCTAATTCAGAAATTCAATTAACTAACATAAAAGTATTAATCACAATTAATAATTGATTAAAAAATATTAAAACAAATAAACTAGGGTTCAAACATTTCCCTTCAATTAATAATCTTCTAAAATATAAAATCTAAAAACATGGAGTTAATAACAAAAACTAGAGTTCATCCTAGAATTGTAGAGAGATAATAACAAAAATAATTGGAAGAATTACACCAAGAATAAAATTGGATCCTCGGATGTTGTCGGAGCGTCTGGATCAACCGTCCGATCGACTCTCTCTCTCTCTTGATTAAGCCTATAGAGCTCACGTAGAAGAAAACCACACTTCAAAGCATGAGTTGGATCGATGATTTTGTCTTATATTTATAGGTGCGAATGAGTCTTATGTTGATTATGGACGTAAATCGTATGGCTGAATTTAAATTCACTAGATAGAAGTTGATACGGTCTCGGCCAAACTGATAATTTCTTTTAGTCATTACGCCCAAAATGATAAACTCTTCTTATCTTTACACCCTTCTTCTAATCTTGGCCAAAATGTTATGTTCCTTCTTCTAATCTCGGCCAAAATGACTTATTATTGACAAATAAACTTCGGCCATGTATGCATGGATTACTTCATGTTATGCCCACAATATCAAGTTGCATTCCTTTTACCCCCAAGGAGGTCAGACGTAAAATTTATTCAACGAAGGTGATAAACTCAATATTACACCCTGGCTGTGATCATCTCGGCCGAAATGTGTTTTCTTCATACGTGTTTTGCCCAAAACTCTTTGTGATGTAGATTACGGCCAATAACAACTATGCAATTATCTTTTACGTCCAAAGCCTCTAAATCTTATTTTACTCCTTATCTCAATTACGCATTAATCCATTCGTTAATTCGGCTTGCCTGTAAAATAATTATAAAAATTAAGTAAATTTCCTCTTAATTAAAATATTTAAAGTGTTAAAAATTAGAATCAATAAATCTGAAATTATAACTAAAAATTATCTAAAATGATGCATGCCATGATCAAATTACAGAAAAAATAATTAAAATAATAAACTAAAATATGTTATATTTTTCATGCATCAATTAGTCGTGGCACTGATCACCCACGAGCCTACGATGGTCTAGATAGTTGCACTACGAGTGTCGGCAATGGTATTCCCTAAAAGAAATGAAGAGCTCTTCCAATGAATTAAAGAATGAACGAAAGAAAGAAAGAAAGAAAGAAAGGAATGAATGAATGAATGAAAAAAAAGGAATGAATGAATGAATGAAAGCTGAAAGAGAGAAATGAATGAATGAAAAAAAGGAAGGAATGAATGAAAGTATGAATGAATGAATGGTTCCAAAATGAACTAAAGAACATGAATGATGAGCAAGTGTTCATGATTCTTTTATTGATCTTTCATATTGATCCATTTTTCATCATACATGATTTATATATTTTATTCCATGCTTATTCTTATGGAATTATCGTATGACCTATATGAACTCTCACTTAATGTTATGCTAATGGTTGAGCTTGTTCTCTTGTGTGATCCTCACATGTACATGATGTTTGCTCGTGACGTGATGGTGTGTATGCGGATATTACGCATTGGATGGTACGTGCATATGGTTATAGTCATATCTTGTATGAGTCGTATGTTTATCCGTTATGTTAGGTGGTAATGGGTCTTATCAAGTTGTGGTTCACTGCCGTTGTTACTTCATATTAAAACTATGGATGTACCTTTTTGCTTCCGCACTATGCTTTATATCGAGACAATTTGTCACATTTTTCCTTTTGGCTTCCGCATTGTACTCTAATTGTTGTATTATTTTAATTGATAAGTCTCCTACTAATGTGTCATTTTCTTTGATCATTTGAGTTAACAAAAAAGACAAAGAAAAAGAATAAAAGAATAGCGCACGAGAGGAGATCACGTCACGTGGTGGATCAAATTTCGGGATGTTACATTTTTTGTACTCTATGATATCATTAAGAATAATGAAATTAATAAAGTAATTATTCATAACAAGCTGCAATGTAGTCTTGTTGGTGAACCACAAATCAGGCAATTTGGTACCCATGAATTTCGTGGTACAAGAGTGAGGGTGGGGTCAAGATAATTATGTGAATGGGGTATTATGAATTAACTTATGCCTCCTTTTTCTTCGTGCTATTTGGCTTCGGAATTAATGGTCATCAAGTTTTGAAGGCATAGGAGATATCTATCATACAGCAACGGATTAATTCTCTCATTATGGTCTTGTCTCCTTCACACGCATCGAAGCAGTAGAAGAAAGAAAGGACAGGGATGGCATACCGGAGGAAGCACAACAGGACACGGTCGATGACCTTCGAGAACCATCGACCGGTCTCCGATGAGTCTTTGTTCTCGCCGACGACGACGCCGACGCCGACGCAGCCGCCGGTGGCCGCGCAAGAGATCTGCACCTCCGGTGCCCACAGGAACGCATCTCTCTCTTCGGCGTGCAATGACGACATCTCTTCTTGCACCTCGTTCCAAGATCAAGATCGGCCCAAACATTCCATGGTGCAATCCGATTCCACGCATCCTTCTTCTATGGGGGATGTCTTTTTTTTTTATTTTATTTTTCAATTGTCTTCATCTTCAAGATCCCATTCATGTCACAGGAATTGCTTTCAATTTTGTGGAAGTTCATTTGACATGTTTGCTGAATTTAATTTTGATTGACTTACTGGATGTTCAGATAAAAAGAAGGTTGATATTTAGAAATCTTGCATGTTTTGTTTTCAAATTTATTTACTCAGCTAATTAGAAGATCTTTGTTATTAGCAATGGGCATCATACTTGGAGGCTTAGTTTGATGGTTCATATGAAGATCTTATTCCTAGTGGCCTCGTTTGATATGATAATAGAATTAGAACAAAGGTCTTGTTTTTTTTTTCAAATTTTGCGGGCCTCACTTTTAATGATGGCAAAAGTTAAGGATTATAAGTCTTTAGAGGGGTTGAAAACTTGATTGTTCTTGATGAGAACAAAAAGAAAAAATGAGAACAAAGTAGAACTAAAAAGAATTGTCTGCCAATGAGTTTTCCCATGCCATTTGCCGTCATCAATTTTCATTAGAATAAATATCAAGTTTGTCTCATTAACTATAACCATTCGATATATATGTAGTTCGTATCTGCATTTATTTTTGTAGGCAGTTTATGTATTCATGTTTCATTTTAGGAGACGAGAGCACATGAAAACACATCTTTGAAAAGTTTGCATGAGCCAAAGTCTGGATTTTGGGACGTTTTGGCTAGAAAGGCTAAATTAATACTTGAAAATACTAATGATCCTCCACCACCAGAAGAGCATCATAACCAACTTGATGCTTTTGACTCTACAAGTTGTCAGGTGAGTTTCATTTTAAATTGACAGTTTCCTAATTAGACATTGTTTCTCTTTGCATTATTTGTAATTTTCTTTTTTAATATATATAAAAAATTTCTCGTAATATCGTCTCTAATATTCAATGGAAGTACCACTCATATTTAATTAATTGATTTATTTAAGTTAACAAAAAATAAAAATATTTAAAAAATAGAGTAAGATTGCTAAAAAAATGGGAGTGAGAGATTAGTACATAAATCCCATTTAGTTTGCTTGATCATATTGATTCATTTCTACCGGAATTAAGTTTTCTTTTCTTCACTCTTTGTTCATGAAAAACATGTATTACAGTTGGAGGTCCGCGGTTTCTTACATTGTCCAAATACCTGATGGATAAACTATTGGGTTATCTCAGATAATTTAAAATTTCATATGCGCTGTAGCTCCTTTTAAAGTTTAGGATTATTTCTTTAAACCTCTCCCAAATTATTATAAATGTTCACACTTAACTTCAAATTATGAACTTATCTTATAATATTTTTAAACTTTATCCTATTTTTTACATTAGTCCTTCCGTCTCATTCTATTAATTTTATTTTTCTTTTTATTTGTGAAAAAACTAAAGTGCCCTCCCCGTATAATAGTTGAAATATATGTGCTATATTTAGTGTTTAAAAAGAGTAAAATAATATAATAATAAATAATATAGAAAAAAGGTTGTTGATGACGAAAAGGATTATTTTTTCATTTTTATATTATATTATATTATTCTTTTTTAAATACTAAAATATAGTACATATATTTCAAATATTAAGTGGGGACGTCACTTTACTTTTTTTCATAAATGACAAAAATAAAAATAATAAAAAAATTAATAAAATTAGACGAAATGACTAAAGTGAAAATGCGACAAAGTTTACGATATTATACGGTAAATCAATACTTTAAAATTAGATACAAAAAATCATGATAGTTCAAAGGACCTTAAAGGAAATAAATGTAAAGTTTATTATTAATTACATTGAAGATAAATGAAATGATTTTTTTTTCAAATTTGTTCATTACCTACATAGTATTCATTAATAATTAACGTGATTATTCTCATTTGCGCACAATGTGTGTTCCTAGTTAATAATAAAAGTACAAGACTTTTATTTGAAATGGACATGTCGATATGCATCTTAATTTTCATGTATCATACCAATAACATTTTGAATTATGTCCAAGATCCGCTGATGATTATGCATTTAATCAGAAGTTTATTTTTTCTCAATATCAATCCAATTGGTCAAATGTTAAAATTTCATTTCAAATGTAAAAAATCCTTTGAGGTAATATTTTAAAATTTCATTACAATCGACATACTTCAATTAACACATAAAATCTTTGTAACTTTTTAAGTTTCTCTGAACAAGAACATTATGTTAGGTTAAATGTTAGCTGTAGTCATTAGTTTATTTAATTGAATGACATAATCATGTGGATGATATATTTAATATGATTTAGAGGCTATTTTTCCTTCCATTGCCCTCCAAAATCTATATAATGTCAAATATTATATGCATATAAACTCGTTCCTTAAGTAATTTCATGTTGACATAGATTCGATGTAACTTAACTTAAAAATATCTTTTTTAATCTTTTCTCAGGAGGGTCCAACAATTGTTGAAAGTCGGATAACTGACATCATACAAGACACAAAGAAGTTCGAAATTAGGAAAAAATTTGATAGACCCGATGCTTCATTTCAATCCACGGACACATCAGTTGATCAAGTTTTTACTTCTTTCAACCAAGAAGAATATGAAACACAACTAAAGACCTCTCGCAATGTAAGGGGTCATATGTTGTATTGATCGACTCATAATTGCATTTATCGTATCAAAGCACACAATCGAATATTCCTCAAACATTTTTATCATAGTGACATATATAGGTACATTCTTATTGTGTAAAGTTTTTTATATTAATAAAATGGACGACTAACAAAATATTTGCTATCATCTTTACCTTCAAAGCTCATAATCAAATTTTCTATATTCACCTTTTGTGTTTTTTTTTAAACCTGTAGGTGGCGAATGCAATGGTTGCTAAGGCCAAACTTCTTTTGCGGGAATTAAAGACTATCAAAGCAGATTTGGCATTTACTAAAGAAAGATCTACTCAGCTTGAAGAAGAGAACAAGGTCTTGCGGCAGAGTCGAGAAAAGAGAAATAACCCAGCAGATGACGACCTGGTTCATATTTTCTTTTATGAACTTTTTTCCATTCCTTAATACCAAGGGTTTAGAATATTACACATCTTGAATATATAGGTTGGCACCATATGATATGAATATCACACACATCAGGTTTATAAAGAAACCTAGAATAGGTTAAGTTTTTTTATTTTGTGAGCAAGAACCCTTACATGTAGTTGAGGTTAGTATTTACATGTTTTCATTGTATTTGTTTGTTTAGAATAAATGGTTCGTGGATTTTAGTTTGTCTCTCTCCTTACCTCTTTTTTCTCTTTTGAACAACTAGATAAGGCATCAGTTGGAGACATTGTTGGCCGAGAAAGCTAGGTTACTGCATGAGAACTCCATGTACGCACGAGAAAACAGGTTCCTACGTGAAATTGTTGAGTACCATCAACTCACCATGCAAGATGTTGTCTACGTAGACGAAGACAATGAAGAGGTCACAGAGGCATACACGATCCAACAATTCTCCACACTTCCTTCACCAACTCGTTCTGAATCTGATGTGCTATCACACGCCATTCCTTCTTGTTCGCCGACGCCTAATGGCATGTTATCTCCATCCCCAAGTGCCTTATTCTTATTAGCAAGCCCCACCTTACATAATTCTCCTCCTAGGACCAAAATAGCAAATGTCGCTCTAGACACAGAGTTCAGTCTCTCATCACCAAAGATTAGAGTGCCACCACAATGATGCTCTTCCATCTCAATCTATGAACTAGAATATTTCTCACCTTTTGTTTGCATTTTTTGTTTATGTTTGGTTGATTTGTATATTTTGTATTGCCATTAATTTTGCAATCATAATTTACACGCATAGTGATAGTAATACAATTTTTAAAACTTGAAACATCATTTTGGGTTATTCAACTGGTCATCACATTTGATGCATAATTATTAAGAAGTAACCAAAATGAGATGAAGAAAATTTTCTTTGGGCATTCATTGTCCTTTTGGATATAAATATTGTAACGCCCCCAAATCGACCCCCGCCACGTGGCAAAGATCAACCTAGAGACGCTACGGCATGCTATGACTTTGACTATCATATTGACCATATCTCAGTCAAGAACCGAGACACGTCAGCGGAAGAAAAGAAATAAAGATAAATTATAACTTTAATTGCGGAAGTCTAAAAGAAAAAAAAAGTTCTACATCATAAATCGAAAATGCGGAAGGTAAATGAAAACTAAATAACATTTTAAAAGTCCGATGGTTCATGTGCTGTCCTATCGCCAGAGCATCATCACCACACGCCTACTCCACCACGTTACTGACTTGGTCCTGTGAAAATCAGATACAGGGAAGGAGGTCCTCCCGTAAGCTTTACAGCCTAGTGAGGAACCACATGATATACAATGCATGACATGAATATAATAATCAACGGTAAATAATCATGCTTAACTTGAACGTGGAAGATAACATATCAGTATCATGGATCATAATAAGAATAAGATCAGCGATATCATGTATCACGAGGATCAATAATACATAGTAAACTTGGAATCATGACATACTTGACTTGACTTGAACTTGAATATGCTTGTTGATCTTGGATATTAATTAACAATCAGGGTGACTTTGAGGTGCCTTTAATTCTTGAGATAATTCTTGGGGTATGCCCAGCAAACGATACGGCCTTGTGCGGGTCAATGGGTGATCAAACCATGACCAAGGGAGCGACCCTTATCTTGATGCACTTGGCTTGGACTGGCAACCCATCATTAATCTTTCATCTGAACTTATTAATCGCTTTTAATAACTTGTAGCTCTTTGTTCTTGATTCAACCGATACGATAGGATCAATGTGAAATAAATCAATAACAGAGTAAATCATGTAAATCAGTGAGGGATCTCTGTGGGGTCAGAAAATGGGATCAATCATCATATATATATAAATAATATCTGGATAAAAGAAAAATAATTAATAAATGTAATAAAAGATTTTCTAGGGAATCGATCGACCGGTTCGGGGGAACGATTGACCGATAGTCTGTTGATCGGTCGATCGGTCTGTTAAGATCGGTTGACCGATAGGTCAAGTCGGGTTTAATTGGTTCGGTCAATCCGTTCGGTTGAACGGTCAATCAGTGGACAAGGATCGGTCGACTGGTGATAGGGATCGGTCGACCGGTTGACATGTGTAGAAATACGACGATAGGAAGGTTATCGGTCGACCGGTTGCCATAATACCTGCGGACCGGTCGACCGGTCGGCATCCAGAAGGTTACGAAACTTTCGAATTTCATCATTTTTCCAATGCAATCTCATCCTAACCTAATTTCTATCTCCTAGCAAATCAATCACACAACAACAGAACAATAAGAAGTGAATTATGCATGCAATTCAATCAATCAATCAAAGAATACAAGGAATCAATCAATTAAAATGATAACTTGAACCCTAGCTTTGATCTTTTCTTTTCATAACGATTAGGGTATGAATTTGGGACAATTCAGAGGTCATACAAGGTGATTTCGATTCACCCACCTCGGTTTACGATCAATCCATCTTTTCGTTCGTAAAAAAAATCGATAACAGCGCCCCTATTCTTCCCCCGGTTCCTCTCGGCCAGCCTCTGCAGAAATTTCAGCAAAGGCGTGAGAACAACACCCAACAGGTGGTAAGAGAACAAGTAGATTTCTATACGATTTGCACTTGAGATGAGAGGGAGGAGGGATCGGTCGCAGTCGCGAATGCCCAGCGGCCTGGCGGCGTCCAGAATTTCCAGCAAAGGTCTCGTGAGATTTTCCAAGGGAGAGAAAGGGTTCTGTTTTTACCTAATATAAGTCCCCTCTCTTTTAAATATAATCCAATTTAAAGTTATCTAATCAACTCCCTGATTGGTGGAGACCAACTTGTAGGTGGAGTCCCTAATCCAATTGGACTTTGGTTTTTATTTCCAACCGACCATCCTTGTTTCAATTTTGATTCTTTTTTTTAATCTTTTTGTTGGTTGTTACATTCTTACCCCCTTAAAAGAAAATTCGTCCTCGAATTTTGCACTAAGTAGAGGGCTTACCGAAAAGGTGAGGAAATTCTTGGCGCATTTCCGATTCGAGCTCCCATGTTTCATCATCGCCGTAATGGTAGCGCCAAGCTATTCTGACCATGGTTACGTCCCTTGTTCTTCTGACGTTGCACCTTGCGCTCCACTATGTGCATTGGATACTCAGTGAAGGTCAAGTCTATGAATTCTTAACGTCATGCATCATCATCTAATAGGATTTCTGATGCTCTACTTTTTTTTCTCCACATTGACATGCTGGGTACTTGGGACTTATTTCCGTATCTCCATGTTTCATGTCATTACTATTTGTTCATCCTTATATATCCGTGTCCTTCCCGAATGGATCGCAACTCAGGTTTATGGTTACATCCTTATACTTCTTGTACTTTCCAAATGGATCGTAACCCAAATTTATAATATTTATCTAATACTTCTTATAAGACTTATTCCTAAATGGACCGCAACCCAGACTTATGTTATTCATCTAGTATTGCTCTCTTTAGGACTTCATCATTTGGGTTTCACATGCTTAGTTCCTCCAACATTTACATACGCAGCCTCATGAAGCCTAGCGAGCATCACTTGTGTCTGAGTGTATGTGTAACTGAGTTCATTTTTACCAAAATGGTACTTCATGGAGAACTCAGAATCTTTCAAACTTCATGTTATCTTCATTGTCACATATTAGCATACTACTAAAAGAAAACATACCTAGGACTTTTTTTTTAATCGATGAACACTTCAATCTTTTCTACACAAATGTAGGCATAGTTTGAACACAATGTTCGTGAGGACCTAAAAGTTTGAGGGGTATTCTTAGTCCAATGGCATCGCTCAATTTATAGTGATCATTCATTGTCAGGAAAAATTATCTTCATTACTTCCTCTTCAGCAACTCGAACTACTGGTACTCACTCCCTAGATCGATCTTGAGAGCACTTAGCCTTAAACAGGTCATCTTTGCATGATAACAAATATTTATGTCTTGATGGTTATTTTATTTAACAACTTGTTAATGAATCTCTAGATTCATAGAGTCATCATTCTTCTTTACAAAAGATGTGAAACATCTAAAAATGAGACCTTCAGTCTCATAAGTCCATTGTCTTGAAGTTATTAAATTTGTCTTTTTCAGTTCGTGTGTCATGGGGCCTTGAAAATCAAGGTCATGCGTGAAAGGAGGTCGATATGACACTCAACTTCTAACTATATCTTTTTGATTTTTCAATACTGGCAACTATCTTCTTCTTTTTTCATAATACCTATACATCTTAAAAGGAAGAATCAAATAGGAATCCCAACGTAATCCTCCTAAGAAGTTTCTAGCCGATGTGAAGAATAGATCTTATCTTCAATCGTCATTAATATCACTAGCATGGACTTCATGGTATGAAGTTATTTCCATAGGGTCATCGTCCTTATCGGGTGACCTATGTCGTGTAAGGATCAATAGGATCACTAAGAACATTGTCCATCATCGTAGATAATGGCATCATCATATGATTCGATAAAATAGGTGATGGAATCATGTCAATCATCATCTTTATAAGGTCAATTTAGATCAATCACTTTCACGATGACCTATGTTTGATGTGACCCTACTCTAAATATCATCATAATCATTTAGCTTTTGAGTGGAAGACATAATTTATTTGACTACATTGATCTGGTTCTTGCAATGCCATATCATATAATTTCATAGGAGACTAGTGGTTATATATTACCACAACAAGTTCTTTCCTTGAGTATCTTGAAGCACTTTGAATTAATGTTAAGGTTGAACGGTATCTACCCTGGGGTCGCTACATAGTATGATCTAATCCAGAATTAATAGAACAATTTATGTACATTACCTAACATAAGTCCTTAGTCAAATATCATGAATGCAGGAAGACACATGGAATGAATTCAACCAACAAGACAGGGAAACAAAACAATCAACAAAATAGAAGACAAGCAATCATTCTTCTTCTTCGTGCATCATTTCATGGTCTTTTGCATTAACGATATCTTGTAGTACATGGGAGAGGGTCGGGATAACTTTAAAGTTGGAAAGGAGAACTAATCCATTTATAAGACTTATGATCAAATCATAAGTGGTCCACTTGATCAAGACAAAATCTTGAACATTTTTTTATCATACTGACGTAGAGGCATCTTAGAGAACATTATATATATCATCTTATATCTTGCATCTTAGAGGACATTCCATGTATCATCCGATGGCTTGCTTAACCTATTATCTAAACATATATATGATTTATTTTTCCTCTTGAACCATCAACTATGAGTATATGATTAAATACTCTATACATTTTGACATTATTATGAAAACTATAATTATATCAATAATCAAGATAAATCAATTAAAACTTGCATAATCATCCCTCTCGGGTGCATAATTTGCTTTTCCAAAAATCTTGTAGGGGACTTATAAAATTCCTCATACTTTACCTTAACCCCCCATACTTTCTAAAGATTTCCTCACTTGATGTTTTGATCTTTTAATACTTAATGGTTGGAGGCTCATATCCTCCTTAAGCATATCTCAATTAAGAGACCTTAAATCTTTTTAAAATTTCTCACATTCATTTTAACCCTTTCATGTCTTACTTGTTCTTATATAATTCTTGTATTAATCATATTAGTCTATTTTGAAAATATATATACATTGCGATGATAGAGAATTCATTATTTAATAATGGCTATTTAAAAATATACTTCATATTAATAAAATTTCAAATATACTATATACTAAACTAAGTTAATTAAATTTGTTTACTTATTTATTTATCCTTATATATTTATAAGTATATTATGTTATATGTACATATGTGTGTGAGTATACTAGGTCTAAATGTTCGGTTAACTTAAATAATCACTTACTTATTGAAAATTTCTCCTAATATTTATTCAAGCTAATGTGACTTCTAAACCCTTTAAGCTTCTATATTTGTCCATCCATATCTTATACATGATTTTTGGACAGCTTACTAATTCTTTAAACTATTGTGTACGGATATTACATAACTTGAACATAATTAATAATTTTATTCTTATTTTTCCACATAAGGTAGTCCAACTAAGAATTTTGTATAACTAGTTTAGATTTGCTTAGGGCCATTATCAACATAATATAAGGGGGTCATATGAAGTCTAAAGCACGACGAGCATTATGGGTCCATATTATCAATATATATAAATATAAATCATATAATTTATTAAACCCCTATATTGGTAGACTCATGGAACCACATAAGTCATAATGATAAAGCATAACTTAGATATGCTTAATTTCACTTCTACTATTTGAAATCATCTCACACCTACATGTTGTGTGAGTCGAATTATTTAATTACCCTTATAATTCCCTCGTTTATTTTTTTTAAATCTACATCTCTTTGCAACTGATATGCCTATTCATTTCCCTCTTCATACTGCTGCAGTCAGCAGAAGAAGTCCGTGAATAGAGCAATCATGAAAGAGATGAAAAACATGAATTATAAGAAACGTAATCGTTTCTTATATTTTATTCTTTAACTATCTATAAGACTCATTTCTTTCACGTAGGTATATTTATCCACATGCTTGTTACTTATTATGTTCCAATTTGTTTGTAACATTTATGACCCTTTTTGTCTAGTCACTAATAACATTTAAGTTGATTCCTACCATACAGAAATAATCTCCTTAGGAATCAACCACTCATGTGAAATACATATCAATACATTAATAAAGAATAACACAAAGCAAGAAATATCTTACTTGTACTTTACGGTGGAGGGTGTGGCGACTGCTCGGCGATAGCACATAAACCAATACCATACTATTCTATACCATAAATGTAACGCCCCCAAATCGACCCCAAATCGATACCATAAATGTCTAGTCCTGACTTTAGGCTCTGATACCATAAATGTAACGCCCCCAAATCGACCCCTGCCACGTGGCGAAGATCAACCTGGAGACGCTACGGCATGCTATGACTTTGACCATCATATTGACCATATCTCAGTCAAGAACCGAGACACGTCAGCGGAAGAAAAGAAATAAAGATAAATTATAACTTTAATTGCGGAAGTCTAAAAGAAAAAAAAAAGTTCTACATCATAAATCTAAAATGCGGAAGGTAAATAAAAACTAAATAACATTCTAAAAGCCCTATGGTTCATGTGTTGTCCTATCGCCAGAGCATCATCACCATACGCCTACTCCACCACGTTACTGACCTGGTCCTATGGAAATCAGATACAGGGAAGGAGGTCCTCCCGTAAGCTTTACAGCCTAGTGAGGAACCACATGATATACAATGCATGACATGAATATAATAATCAACGGTAAATAATCATGCTTAACTTGAACGTGGAAGATAACATATCAGTATCATGGATCATAATAAGAATAAGATCAGCGATATCATGTATCACGAGGATCAATAATACATAGTAAACTTGGAATCATGACATACTTGACTTGACTTGAACTTGAATATGCTTGTTGATCTTGGATATTAATTAACAATCAGGGTGACTTTGAGGTGCCTTTAATTCTTGAGATAATTCTTGGGGTATGCCCAGCAAACGATACGGCCTTGTGCGGGTCAATGGGTGATCAAACCATGACCAAGGGAGCGACCCTTATCTTGATGCACTTGGCTTGGACTGGCAACCCATCATTAATCTTTCATCTGAACTTATTAATCGCTTTTAATAACTTGTAGCTCTTTGTTCTTGATTCAACCGATACGATAGGATCAATGTGAAATAAATCAATAACAGAGTAAATCATGTAAATCAGTGAGGGATTTCTGTGGGGTCAGAAAATGGGATCAATCATCATATATATATATATATATAAATAATATCTGGATAAAAGAAAAATAATTAATAAATGTAATAAAAGATTTTCTAGGGAATCGGTCGTCCGGTTCGGGGGAACGGTCGACCGGTAGTCTGTTGATCGGTCGACCGGACTGTTAAGATCGGTTGACCGATAGGTCAAGTCGGGTTTAATTGGTTCGGTCAATCCGTTCGGTTGAACGGTCAATCAGTGGACAAGGATCGGTCGACCGGTGATAGGGATCGGTCGACCGGTTGACATGTGTAGAAATACGATGATAGGCAGGTTATCGGTCGACCGGTTGCCATAATACCTGCGGACCGGTCGACCGGTCGGCGTCCAGAAGGTTATGAAACTTTCGAATTTCATCGTTTTTCCAATGCAATCTCATCCTAACCTAATTCCTATCTCCTAGCAAATCAATCACACAACAACAGAACAATAAGAAGTGAATTATGCACGCAATTCAATCAATCAATCAAAGAATACAAGGAATCAATCAATTAAAATGATAACTTGAACCCTAGCTTTGATCTTTTCTTTTCATAACGATTAGGGTATGAATTTGGGACAATTCAGAGGTCATACAAGGTGATTTCGATTCACCCACCTCGGTTTGCGATCAATCCATCTTTTCGTTCGTAAAAAAAATCGATAACAGCGCCCCTATTCTTCCCCCGGTTCCTCTCGGCCAGCCTCTGCAGAAATTTCAGCAAAGGCGTGAGAACAACACCCAACAGGTGGTAAGAGAACAAGTAGATTTCTATACGATTTGCACTTGAGATGAGAGGGAGGAGGGATCGGTCGCAGTCGCGAATGCCCAGCGGCCTGGCGGCGTCCAGAATTTCCAGCAAAGGTCTCGTGAGATTTTCCAAGGGAGAGAAAGGGTTCTGTTTTTACCTAATATAAGTCCCCTCTCTTTTAAATATAATCCAATTTAAAGTTATCTAATCAACTCCCTGATTGGTGGAGACCAACTTGTAGGTGGAGTCCCTAATCCAATTGGACTTTGGTTTTTATTTCCAACCGGCCATCCTTGTTTCAATTTTGATTCTTTTTTTTTAATCTTTTTGTTGGTTGTTACAAATATATTAATGATAACATCATTGGAAGTAAAAGGACATCAAACATGCTCGTAGCTGAACAAAAAAAATTTTGAATGAATCATAAAAATTATAAAAAATATATATATTATACTTGAGCTTCATTGATAATATATTTATGGTAACAAAGATAACTTTTTCTCTCTATTGTGATCCTACATTGATCCCAAACAATAATAATAAATATTATTTTTAATACAATCACGAGTTCGAGAAAAAAAGTTTTAGTTCGTTGATTGTGATTCTCTCTCACTAAGATCAAAATATGGGAGTTGTATGTCATACAAACTCCTCAATAAGTTGTCCGCTTGTGTCGCCAATTCGGGATCCTCTTATTTGTATAAAAGAAGTTCTTTTCCTATCTCACCATACTTAGGCAAATGTCACATCCCTACTTTCAAATTTTGTCAGTATACCATCTTCTTTTCATTTATGAATACATAGACATTAGGGGTTTCATAATATCTTATGAAAATATATTTCTACTATCTTGGACTCAACTTTTCTTACTTATGAGAATTATTTAAAACATAGGCCGCTCATAACCTCAAGAGCACAAATAACCATTGTAAGACTTTCGTCTTGTCCAAAAATTCATAAGGAGTCGTAACGATAGATTTTGAATAGTACACAATTTAAGATATATGTAGTAGTCAATAGTGCATCTCTCCAATATAAAAATGAAAGATTAGCTTCCAAAATAATGAATCGAGCCATATCTAATGAAGCACAATTCATTCTTTCCACGATATCATTTTATTAATGAGTCATTGGTATTGTTACTTGCCTTACTATACATTTTTTATCACATAACTTTTTGCATAAATCAAAGAGATATTCATGCCTATGATCGATTCATAAGATTTTAATCTTGCGATCAACTTGACTTTCTACTTTGTTCCTGAATCGTACAAAATAATTTAAAACTTCATACTTATGAGAAATCAAGTATATATGCAACATTGTAACGTGAATAATCATAAATGAAATGATGAAGAAAAATTGTGTCATGCGGGAACTATTATTAGACCACATATCTCTGAATAGATTAATTATTATACATTTTACCTTGCCAAATGGTGTTCTTATTTTCATACCAATTAGATATTCTTCAAAATTTGGAAGATTGACTTTTTCGAGATACCCCAAGAGTTCTAGCAAATTTGTTTATTTGATCTACCAATGTGTCCCAATTTGGCATCACAAATATTGTCATTTTTATTAACATCAACTAATATAAAAGAATAAGTATCAATAGAAAGTATAATATTTAAAATATAAAAATCATTATGAAGAAAATCATTACATAGAAGAACATTATCAAGACATATTTTTCTTTATTTTCTTTGAAAACTTATTACATAATCAAGTTTATCTAATGCTGACACAAATAAAATTTCTTCATGAAGATCATAAAGAATTTGGTCGTTGCGAAGTTCTAACTTCTGCGTTACAATTCTTTTAACTTCAACATTTTTGTTGTTGCCAACATAGATTCATTACTTCCCATATTCTTTGACAAAATTCCATGAAGATCCCACATTCTTTTGTTACATGATCGATAACTTCCAAATTTACAATACACGACGGACGAGGTTCAACAAGTAAAACAGTTGGAGACATTACCAAATGAATGTTGGGACATGCCTTCTTAAGCTCAATGCAATAATGAGCAAAATGATCACGTTTATCACAATTATAGTATTTCACTTTGTTTATGTCTAAATTTTTCATCACATTTTTCATGTTTGCTCTTGTGCCTTGAGCTTTCTTCTGTCCGACATCTCCACTCCTTTTAGTTGGTCGCAACTTATGTGACCTTTTTCACTTAAGTTGGGAATCAACACTTTGTGTATCATTTTCAGTAACTAATACTTCATAGGATTGATTCATGGCTTGAAGAGTCGCATCCTCCATCTCAATATGGCGAGTAGCTTGGTTAAAAATTTTGACACTTTTGTTGTGCATTAAGTTATAATGCATTTGTTCTCGTTTTCTAGGAAGAAAGAAAATAAGAGTTTGCACTTGTTGCTTGTCATTGAGTTCACGAATCATGTTTCACATCTTTAGATACGCTCCCTCATCATATGATTTAATTTCTTCTTATAAGAGTGAAATTTGATCGTAAGCATCCGATGCTTAGTGGTCATGGTGACCCATGTTTATTGCAAAGCGGAAGCTCTGCCTATATTTCGAAAGTTGTCATATAAACTCCGTATTTGCATATGAGAAAATTATTCATCGTGCTCAGCAATGCATCGCAAGCAATATGATTTTTTTACTAGGTCAGATATGCCTTTATATCCCTTTGGTGTTGGATATTACTTTTAGGTGCAAGTCATTTAGAACAAGATTGATTAATGACATCTTGTTCTTTTAAGAGATATTGAAACTTTTGGTAGCAAATATCATAATTGTCATTGTTTAATTTTTTTGTTCTTGTTTACCTCAGCAATGATTATTTTGAAAGCCATGATATAGTTTAATTACAAAATAGGAGAAATTAGTATTATGCATGTAAACATAAATAATGAAATGACAATACTCGTGGAGTAATGACATCAAGAAATTTCTATTCCCTCGATTATCTTCCATTATCTTCAAGAAATATTATCATTCATTATATTAATAAAACGACAAACTAATCGAAATTTTAGAATTTTGAACTAAAAAATGATTTAAATTATTTACTTTATAAATTTTGAATCAACTTATAGTTCAAAATCATTAAAATTTATTTTGTGTGGTACGCCAATTTTTTTAATCCGACCAAGACAACTAAGATTAGTGCAACAGAAGCTCTTCCCTGAGGGATGCCAATTAAATAACTGCGCACTATCCTTGCTTCAGCATCATAGAAAAAAAGTTGTGCTATGTGTGTCACACATCAAGGTATTTTAGTCTTAAAAAAGAACTACTTATGTTTGAAATATTATTTAATTACCTATATTTTGTACAATTAGATAAATTAATTATTCTTTATTATAGGTTTGTCTAAAATATTAATTTAGCACATAGCTAATAATATTGTCATGCTTATTTATTAATTCTCACAAAAGGAATTTAATTAGTTTCAAATTTTAATTCTCTTTGAAATTTTATAACATTTATCATGTTTAACAAATTTGGACATAATAATTTCAAATTCAAAATTTAAGAAATGGAAGACAATGGTATGCAATAAATACCGGGCATATCAATTTTGAATTTAAATTCAAATTTTGAATTATTCAAATTCCTTCCATAATTCAATTTAGGTTATAGCAATAAATATGAATTATGACATAAAATATTTATTTCATGCATGATGACACAATTATTTGGCAATATTCGATACTAGAATGTAATTCTAAATTATTTAACTATTTCATTAAATCAGCAAATTATTATTTAAAGAGTATATTTCACGTAATATTTTAAAATTAACAAAAATTGTTAATGAAATGAAAAATTTCCATATTTTACTAAATTTTTAAAATAAATATTTTTATTTTTTAATTATCTTAATATTCTCGCAAAATTCTAAAAAAAATTGCACTAGGCCTCTGCTAGCACCCCAGCCACCAACCCACTCGGCTGTAGATGTTCTGCACTCAAGTGCGAGCCTTTTCTGGGGCTTTACGTTCGCAGGAGCATTTTTATTTTTTCCTGCAAACATACATACAAAAAATTCAAAAATTATCAAAACTATTAAAAATTAGAGTCATTCATAATATGATGACAAAAACTCATTTAACTCTTGATTGTGGTCCTACAATTGAGATGTGCAGATCCTAAAATATAATAATAAATATTACTTTTTCAGAGGAAATCACAAGTTCGAGAAAAAAGTAAAAAAACTTTGATGCCAGTGTTAGAATTATAATAATAAATATAAATTAGAGGCCACAAAATACCTCTTCAATGGAAGTAAATAGTTGAGACTTTTTTTTTAATACTTGACTAACACATTTGGACCTTGCCATCTAAGAGTGAATATATCTTGGAGGAATAGAACATATAACTAAAACATAAGTACCTAATGAATCTAAACGAAATCTTGAATCCTCAACGTTGGTCCCCTTTTATAGAAAAAAGGATAAGACGAAGAAGACTTGGGTGAAAAGGCAAATGGATGCCGGCATGTGATGTGCACGCATTGCACAACACGTCTCATGTGAGCTAACAACACATGTTAAGCTCGTTTCTTTTGCAAGGAGGCAGCAGCCCTCGGTAGTTGTTGCCTTAGGTGGACCTTACACATGACCCACCAATGCCCAAAAGGGCATTTGCCCTTCAATCTCTCACTTACCTAGGGCTACTGTCCCAAGTGCTTCATGCATGCTCCTCACCAATGCCCTCTAGATTGAACCTCATCTTGGGTTATTTTGTTCGGTCCTCATATTTGATGCGATTATTAAGAAGTAACCAAAATGAGTTGAAGAAATTTTTTCTTTGTGCATGCATTGTACTTTCGGATATAAAAGAATTAATAATACCATAGGAAAGTAAAAGACATCAAGCATGCTTGCAGCTGAACATAATTATTGTGAATGAGGCTTTTGTTTTAAGCTTATTTCTATGCAATACAGTTATGTGCGCTGTGTGTATAAAATATATGTAATGTGACCAATTCAAGGGACTAAAAGTGTGTGGATATAAATTATATTACACAAAACGTAGTTTTTCATTTTATCCTTGATCTAAATTATTATTTTACTCTTGAAAAATGTTAGTGATACTAGTTAACAAGTAAGAATGGGTATATACCTAAGAATTTGACTATTTCCTATAGTTCCCAAGTGGACTGCTTGAAACCTTGATTCCCTCTTGTAGACATTACAATTACTTCACCCACAATTATCAAAGAGAAAGTAATGTATGTGATTAGTCACAATTTGGCACCCACTAGTCATAAATTTGAGTCACAATTGGTACACATGTCTTTGACATTGTGAGTAAATCAACAATAAAAATTTCATATCTACTAGTTGTCACTACTTTAAAAAATTTATTGCTAAATTGCAACACTCTCATGATGATAAAAGTTATGTGCACTTGTCATGGTTGGAGTCTCGGTCCACAATCGAGATCTATTAATTTGGTGTTTCAACAAGTTGCGCGTCTAGCTATGAAGGGTGAAGCTTCTAGTGAAAATATTTTGGATACGTAAAAATCGAAATTGAGACTTGCTTAAGCAATGAAAGTTTGCCTACAACTTCTAGTGAAACCCTAAATCCTAAACCCATTTATTTTCCTTTTGTTCTCTATATATACTTCTTGTACGATTGCATGCACCGGAGGGGAAAGATAGGGAGGGAGAGAGGGGCAATAATGATATTGCGACTTGAGAGGGAGGGAGTTCTAAAGTTGCAAACTCCCTCCTTTCCCCCCTTTTCAGGGGTATCTTTCCATTTGCCCCCTTTCTCTCTTTTGTTAGTCTTACGCATTACATTTCAGCCTCGTTAAAATTAAATTTGTCCTCAAAGTTTTATGTATAAGAACATCTCAATAGCATAAGAGATTCCTTCAATGCCCATAGTCTAATCATCATCCTTCGATTACTAGAGGTTTAATCATCATTGTCATATTTTAGTTGAGCTCACTTAATTTCAATTAATTTCACGATGGTTGCAAAATCAATGAAATGTATTGTTACTTTGCAAGCATTTTGTCTCGACATATGAATTTTTGTCATGCATTTGGTCACTCTTTATAATAAGCTCAATTGTACGTTAAAATCAATCATAAATACACCCTGTAAATCAAAATAATTTTCAATCTGACTTGATTTTCATAAAAGGTTCTATTTAATGTTCTTTGTATTTTCACATGTCATCATACTTCTCATAGTAATTATATTTACATTTCCCCAAGTGTAAGCATAACATTCCTCAATTGGGTTCATATAAAAATTCTAATTATATATATGCAACAAGCATTCTAGACTTTTTAATGTCCAATACTTCATATGACCATACCACATCACAACAAAAAAATAACAATAACTCTAGTCTCACATATCATTATTTCTTATGTGATCCTATAATAATATGTTTGGTATAAAATTTGGTCTCTTGTATATAAAAATCAAAGTTTATGAATTTATAAGTATATCATTACAATTGTTTTACCATAATTAGTGGGTATCTCTACTCGTACATGTATAATGCATTATGACACAGGGTCAATAACTTCCTTCCTTAATAGGAGTATTCGTCAATGTTCTTTTTCAACGTTCATTAATAAGAAGTTCATTAGTCAATATTATTTTTAAATGAGCGTTAATAAGAAGTTCAATCATAGAATGGAAATACTTTAGTTGATGGTCTATAATCATTGACAATGTATACTAAAAATTGAAGAGCAATCAACTACCGATGAATCTTTAAATAAGTGGTTGATAGTACTCGATTAGCTTTAGTTTTTTTCTAATATAAATCTTTAGTAATCATCATTCAATGATAAGAGAAAAATCAGTAATAAGAGAACAATTATTTTACCATAATTAGTGGGTATTTCTACTCATACATGTATAATGCATCATGACACTTAGGGTCAATAACCTCCTTAATATGAGTATTTGTCATGTTCTTTTTCAACGATCATTAATAAGTTCATTAATCAATTCTTTTTAAGTGAACATGAATAAGAAGTTCAATCATAGAACAAAAATACGTACTTTAGTTGATGGTCTATAATCATTGACAATATACACTAAAGGTCGACGATCAATCAACTATCGAGGAATCTTTAAATAAGTGGCTGAGAGTACTCAATTAGCTTTTGTTTTTTTTTTTAATATAAACCTTTAGTAATCATCATTCAATGATATGAGCACAATGACTGATAAGAAAATTTATATTCAATGGCTAGTATGGCACACAACTAGTCATACCTTGACGTAGGTTCAATCTCTAGATAGTAATCAATCAATAACAATATATGATACCACT
The DNA here is from genome assembly GCA_030549335.1 of Pontederia crassipes. NCBI lineage: Eukaryota > Viridiplantae > Streptophyta > Magnoliopsida > Commelinales > Pontederiaceae > Pontederia > Pontederia crassipes. The sequence goes on from CM060194.1 coordinate 36,533,023, forward strand.
TCACTTTAATATTTCATTATTATAATTATGAGTGATCATTCACACATAGTATTGCTTATACATAACTTTTATATAATTTCGTATCTTTTATAGAGTTAGTTCAATCTTCAACATATCCTCAATTCATTATCATTAAAATATAACTCGTATTAAACTCCGAACATGTTATTAGTCATGATGACATTATGAATTCTTGTTGATCATATAACCTAAAAATTCAATGAAAAACTTTGCTACAAATTCATGATCGTACAAAACTCATAAGCATATTCCATGAGATCATAATATAATGTCTTTGATAAAGTATTATGAATAATTAGACTTCACAACTGAATTGAAGCTTAGCACTAATAATATTATGAACTATGATTCACTTGAATAAAATCATACAAGGTACACATTTTCAGCACTAGATAGATTTATGTACCCTTAGCCTTTAAAGTATAACATCATTTACAAACATCAACTTTCGTCAATTCCAATTCTACTTGATAGTAGATGTTTAGAAGATTTATATAATACCATCGTTTGATGGAAAAGTTCTAATCCAAATTATTATAACCCTCAGTCTTGTTTAGCAATTTTTAAAATTAAAATTTGGGAAACTTCCTCCCTAACATCTCTTGATATTCTTTGCTAATATCTATAACAAATACAAATATATTCATTAAAATTTAATCAAAAGACATAAAACATAATATTCACATATTGCCATTATTTTTGACACACCATCTCATTATAACACTCCATATGATATCAATGTTACAAAATATTTTATTACTCTATTTCAAAACCTATGTTTATCTATTACATGCATGCTTTAAAAAATAGAAGTAAAGGGGGTATGAAAGTACTCCAGCGGCTCGAGGTCTTATACATGAAAGCAAGCTCTCAATCAACTCAAGTAAAAAACTTAAAAATATCTTGAAAACATAAAAAGAGTCATGTTAATAACAAGCAATTGTCCAGTGAGTAAAATAAAAGTACAACATAGGAGAAGTGCATATAATATTTATATAATCATAGTTTGCATATGAGAAAACATTTAAAACATAATATATGTAAATTAAGTTGTCAAGTCATATGAACTTTTACATAAAAAAAATATCATAATATTCACAACCAAATTCTACAAATGTGTCACTACAAACACTCAATATGGGTCAATACGATCACATAGAGGAAAATTGGTCGATACATGTCGTAGAGATTCATTATCATACAGTTAAGCTTCAAAATTATGAGTTGATACAACTACATAGAGTATAATATAGGTCAATATGAGTCACAGAGCAATAATTATAGATCAATATATGCACACAGAGTAATCCTCAAAGGGTAAAATCACATATAGCCTCAAAGGCATCATACATATCGAATGTGAAACCAAAATCTTTTTTTTCAATTAGTATGACACACTACAAGAAAAAGCCTAATTTCCGACGGTTTATTTTCGACGGGCAGAAATTCGTCTGAATACCGATGGATTTTCAGGCGGATCTAATAAACCGTCAAAATTTTTGTCGGGTATTTTTCGACGGTTCTATCCATCTAAACTTTCCAAGAATTCATCGAAACTTTCCGTCGAAAATTTTGATGATCGTAACTGTCGATGATGTTAAAACCGGCTAATCAGTTTCCATGTTGGTTTTTCGACGGTTCACCTATTCGTCGAAACTTCCAGCGGTCTTAGCCGTCGAAATATTTTAACATTGGTCAGGTATTATTATTTTATTTTTTGACGGTTCCGACCGTCGAAAGTTGCGACATTTGACGGAACCGTCGATATTTCGATTGTTAGGCCCGTCGGAATGTTAAGTGATTTAAATTAATTAAAATATTCTGCTTTAATTTTTTTCGACAGTTTTAACCGTCGAAAATGGAAATTTATAATTTATACAATTCTGTTCAGTTGACATATATTATTATATATATATCGACGGCTAAAACCGTCGAAAGTTTTGACGATTTAGAGAACCATCGAAAGTTTCGACGGTTCGTCCAACGGGTTTGATCGTCTTAATTCGAATTAATATTATATTATATTTACCTACTTTGCGATGGTTACGACCGTCGAAAACTGGCTATATAAATACTCGACCCCACTGTCACTTTCTCCGTTTCGATCCCTCCGCCTCTCTTCGCCAAATCCGGCCGCCCTCCACATTTTGTCCGCCGGCGACCTCCGCCCGACCTGCATTGCCTTCCCTCGACGCCTGAAGCTCTCGTCCGCCGCCCGAAGGTCTCGTCTGCCGCCTGAAGGTCTCGTCCGCCGCCTGAAGCTCTCGTCCATCGCGCAGGTAGGCTCCGATCCCCGCCCTCCGTGCTCTCTCCGCCCTCTCAGATCCGGCCGCCCGCCGCGTGCGGCGGCCAGATCCGGCCACCCTCCGCGCGCGGCGGCCAGACCCAGCCGCCCTCCGCATGTGGTGGCGAGAGCCGGCCGCCCTCCGTGCGCGGTGGCCAGATCTAGTTATTCCTGAAAATCAAATTATTCATTTTTTTTTCTTTGTGACTTCATTAATGAAAATCAAATGAAATCCTTAGATATAATAAGGTATTTTAGCACATAACATTCACAAATGATGCAGCAGATGATGATATTTTTGCAGATTTGATGTTCTGCAACATTATGTCTGATGGCTAAACAATGATCAGCAAAAGATTGCATTAGAAATGCAGTCAACATTGCAAAATGAGACGACATAGTTCGAAAAGGACTCGTTTGGCTACAGGTTGTCAGATGGCCCTTTCAGTTTAAAAGGATTAACATGGAGCAACCAGCTTGAAAAAAATTGGGTCATCCTCTGAACAACAATAGTGGCATCTTCAAAAAGATTACAGTTAGGAATAGCATAAAATTTGCAACATATTCCACCTCTTAATGGCACATTAGATATGCACAATCTAATAAATGATACTAACAAAATCTGTTGCATTGAAACCAAGGACTCGTTTTCAAATTCTGGGGAAAGCCACACCATCCTCTAAATTATAAAAACTATTCTAACACATTTTATTACTGAAAGAGAATCTGTTTAACTAATCAGAAGAAAAAAAAGAGAGAATTCTTTTTCTGTCAAACCTTACAGATGAACTGTTAAAAAACTATTAATTTATTCTATCAGATAAATAAAACTGATTGTAAACCATAGAACTTGCAAAGAAAAGATTGACAAAACTAAAGGATTTCCTTCCAAACTTATGTCATATCTTTTCTCGTAGTTGCAATCTACTATTCGTGACTTCATTTGTGAACTATTCCTTTTTTGGTGGAAGAAAGGATTTTTCTTTTTTTCTTTTATTGGTCTTCATAATCTTGCTTTTATGCAAAGCATTTAGTTATTCTTTTATGTTATTCCAATGGAGTTAACTGTAGATCAGTTCTTACAGGATTGCGTTGCAGTTCTCTCAAAGAAATTTCCTGGCAGCTCGCGAATCAGTGAGTATTTTAAGATATTGGTATCATATGAGCAGTTATTTAAACCTAAGCATACGTACAGCCAGATGAGAATATAGGATAAGTGTTATTTTATATATTTTGAATCCTTATTCATTTTGTGATTCACCAATCGTATTTTATAATTTTGTATTCTTTCAGGTTTGTACCGTCGAAATCCGCGGCTGCGGCAGTTACTAAAGTGTTGCGACATAGGTACACTGAAGCGTGACTTACATAGAGGGAAGTTCCTTATGCCATGAGACAGATGCTATTTAATGAATTTCAGGTGTCCTTGGAAGCCAACATGGTCATTAAAATTTACCTTCGTAATACTTTAATTATTTTTATACACATGCAGACTGATGTGTGGTGGGAGTCCGAGAATACGGAACAAATGTGGAAGGCTTTTAATTCCCGGTACTCGAAGAGATTGTCCACGATGCTTTCGGAAGCTCGAACTGCTGGGAACGGGCCAATTGGTTCCCCGAGGCCATTCGGATTGATTTGCTACGAAAGTGGTCCACTGAGGAGTACAAATTGAAATGTGAAAAAGCAAAAATAAGTCGAGAGTCCGACCAGGGAGCATGCTTGCATTCGGGTGGATGTGTATCCATGAGCACGATTGCTAAGAAAATGGTAAGGACTTTCAATATTGTGTCGACAAAATATTATACTTTATTCGATAAATTATTATCATAATGCAGGAGAAAGAGACGGGTAGACCATCTACTCAGGATGAAGTATTTCTCTGAACTCATTATAAGAAGAACAAAGAATGGGTTTCGGATTATGCTCCGAAGACATATCTATGTAAAATTATGTGTCACTTTTTTTTCTAAGTTTCAAGTAAATCTATAAGATAGTAAAATCTTCGTTTATAGTTAATTATTTTTTAGGCTCGTTGATTTTTTTTCCTAATTTCAGGAGTCTTTCAAAACAAAAGAAGTCGATCACATTACGCAAGCCACGCAGGAGGGGACCACACCGCTGACCCCAAGACAACTTTGGACGGACCACGTCGGCGTGAAGAAGGGTCGCATTTACGGCCTCGGATCTTCTGTGAGTACAGCAGATATTGGATATGGTTGTAAATCTACTTCAGGTTCTGCTTCCTCTAGTCAAGGTATGCAAAAAATGATGGATGAGATGAGGCATTCGATTAGGGAAGAGGTTACGCAAGAGCTCAGAAAGGAGTTCGAAGAACGTGAACGTCGTACCAAGTCTGAAATGAAGAAAATGGTGCATGCCATTATGCGTGGCGAATTCAACGATGAGGACGCCGAGGTAGATTCATTTGGTTTAATTTTTGTGGAATTTGCTTTAATTTGTAGTCTAATATATGTGATGTAGAAGATGCATTAATAGTTTGGATGAAATTTTACTCCCCATTAGATCAGCATGCACTTTGACATCAATATGACCTAGAGAAATAAGATGATGGGAAATGAATTTGAATGTGCACGTATACATATATTGCTCCTATCTTTTTGGGTGTCACACCACTAGAGAACCTTCCCTTAAATTTACTGCTCTAAGGAAAAAGTAATTGGAGTAATTAAGAGCCCTTTGATGATGTAGGCAGTGTTCATATGGTTTGAATAAATGCTCTCACTAATACATATATATACATATTTATGATGGCCTATGCATATGATTAATTAATGTATTGAATATAACTCCATGGAGAAAGATAATATTTGAGTTCTGCTATAATTAATTTTTCTGCACTGGGAAACCATCATTCAGATTTCCTACCTTGGTTATATTTTGAGGTGCATGTTTCTTGACTTTTTCACTCATCTTTACTTTTTTGCCGCGAGGATGTTTATTCGGCGATTTAGAGGCATATAATGTTATTGCTTCATAGCAGAACTCAGGTTGCAAATGATAACACAAGAACTGTTATAATTACTTTTGCTTGTAACTTTATGAATGCAAGAGAATCGATATTTGAGTTATTGAACTTTCCGTGCACTAAAGTGGGGCAATTTGATCAACAAGGTATATGGATGCTAAAAAAGGCTACAACTGATGTATTGTGTAGCGAAGTGATGTATTTGAGTGATTGTTCCAGATTTCGAATCCTTATTCATGTTTTCTTTGCAGGTATATAGGTACTAACTTTCTCAATTCTCTTTGCAGGTATAGTGATGTTCGAATTGTCTTGTGAAAAGCTCTTCAGATCCGACAGGAAAGGCGAGACTCATCTTTGCTTTGTAATGGTGTTTGGAATGTTTGGACAATTATATGTGTTATATGTGATGGTTATATGTGTTTGGACAATTATATGTGTTATATGTGATGGTTATATGTGTTTGGACAATTATGTGATTGTTTGTGTTGGTTATATGTGTTATAAGCATGCAATGATGCTTCTGTTGTATGTTCGGACATTAAATTTCAGCATTTTTTTAATATTTTTTTGTTTTCGACGGTCAGAACCATCAGAAACAGCTGAAAATTAATTATTGACAACAAATTTTTCGATACTTATCGACGGTTCTGACCGTCCGTGCAAGCTTTTCGATGGTTTGAGCCGTCGAAAATTAGCTATGGAGTCGACGAGTGAAACCGTCGATATGAGTGTTTCGACGGTTCTAACCGTCGATACTATCAACGTATCGACGGTTTGAACTGTCGATATATATCGACGGCTTAAACCGTCGATACTCAACCTTCGACGGATATTAAAATGAGTTTTACTTGATATTAATATATAATTATGACATACTATTTTGGTGTATTGTGAAACTCCACATGTTCATTTGTCACTACAAGAAAAACATTGATTATAGACGGTTTTGACCATCTGTAATCAGCCCAAAAACCGTCAGTAATTGTATTACCGACGGTTTTTCAGACGAAATTGATCCATCGGAAAAACGCTCATCGCAAATCGATTGCGACGGTTGTAAAGCATTTGTCGGTAATATCGACGGTCCAGCTTTGTCGGTAATATCGACGGTCCAGCCGAGCTGGACCGTCGATATTACCGACAAATGCTTTACAACCGTCGCAATCGATTTGCGATGAGCGTTTTTCCGATGGATCAATTTCGTCTGAAAAACCGTCGGTAATACAATTACTGACGGTTTTTGGGCTGATTACAGATGGTCAAAACCGTCTATAATCAACGTTTTTCTTGTAGTGACAAATGAACATGTGGAGTTTCACAATACACCAAAATAGTATGTCATAATTATATATTAATATCAAGTAAAACTCATTTTAATATTATAAGCATTTTTCTTTGAATTTTTCATAAAATAATTTGTATAAGATTATGTCATATGAAAGCCTTGAAATATATCATAAGTACTTTTCATAACTCAAGATATTTTTCAATGAATATATCTTTCCATCATCATCATCATCATCATCATCATCATCATCATCATCATCATCATCATCATCATAATAATAATAATAATAATAATAATCATCATCATCATCATCATTACTTGAAATATTACTATAAGTAAAAAAAAAAGTAGCACATACTATTTTGCTATGTTAAATTTATCCATTCATATTGTGATTTACCTTTTCAAGGAGATTTACTACATTTTCTTCCTTTTGCTTGCAGATTGATTGTTTGCTACAAATAATAATGTCATTTTACATTTCAATTACCAATAAAAAAATGCAATGCATGCTCATAATGCATGAATTATTATGTATCTTAGAAAGTTTCTAATCTCTTATAAATATCAACATTTACTTTAGGTAGTATGTTCATATATTATTCCACACTTGAACAATTTGATACTATTATCTCCCAAAGTTTAACTAGGTGTGAGTTCATATTTTCAAACTGAGTGTCTCTCGACAAATAATTCATAAATTATTAACCATTAAGTCAAATCTTACTATTATAGACAAAAGAGGAATCAAACTTACTAAGGTATGCAAATATCATCAAACTAATTCTTAGTGAGTAATTCATAAAAATCTATATAATTTTACTTAGGTTTGTATTTTGATAAAATGCATGGTACTGAAAGAATTATTTACATTTTCCTCAATACTTGTCTATTTAATAAGCTCCTTGTTTTTTTTTTCTAGAAACTTGACTTTAGTAACATTTAAGCATAAAAATTGTAAAATTAACTCTTATATTCTTCTAAACTAAGTAGCCAATTCGATTTATGTTCTTTCACTTTTCTAAAGCATGATAAAAGGAATCATATGAGATAAAAATTTTATTTCTCCATACATACAAGTCCAAATTAGATTATTCAACTTCTCATTAAATTTAACATATCTAAATTTCAAACCATAATTTATTCTACCTGAATCATGCCCTAAGTTAAAAGATGAACATATAGCTGACTTGGTATTGAATGAGTTGCAAAAAAAGGTTATCTTGTAACTTCTTTTATAAAAGCCATTTTTTAAATGATACTAGTGTCCATGAAAATCTAAATTTCAATGGATTATACATGAAATTTATGTACTGATCATGGATAAAATATCATCTCAATTAAAAGATCAATTTTGGATTAGAGAACTCACCTTAAACAATCAACCTTTCCAAATTTCTCCAAGTTGTTCTGCCAGGGCTTGGCCTCTGGTAATTTTTCAGCCATGAAATGATAACTAAAAGTAGCTCATTTTTTGTGAGGGCATATGACAGTTCAAAAAATTGACTAAGAAACTGGTTAGATATCTATCTCAACTGCTTAAAACCATCTTGACTAATATGATTGTTGAATATTTTTATTAAAGATAAATTTTTTTTACCTCTAAGTAAAGCTAATTGATCATATATATTATATTTATAAATTTTATAATTTATCCATAATAGATTATATATAATTTCTTTATGTCTCTTATCAATAATCATTATGATTTAATTCGAATGTTAATTATTATATGCAAACAGGACTATATGAGCATCTAAACTAACATAATATGCTAATTAAATACATGCTAATGCAAAAATAATGCTTCTAAATAATGGATACTTCTTTCTTATTTGATCATGTCACTCCCAAGTTGCATCTTCTCTTAATTGATTTCTACGGGGCACCAAAATTAAAGATTTTTTTATTCTTTCTTTTTTATTTATTCCAATAATTTGTATTGGATTCTCTTCGATAAATCCTCTCGTAGTTGAATAGATTGAGACTCCAACACATGAGAAGAATTCGATCGGTATCGTCAAAATAGAGAAACATCACATACCTTATGAATATGAGATAATTTTGATAGTAGGGTAACCAATATGCAATTAGACTAACATGCTCCAAAATTTCAAATGGATTTAATATCTCAAACTTAACTTTTTTTTCTTCCCAAATCGTACAACATCTTCTTGAGATGAAACTTTTAAGAAGATATTATTGTCCACTTCACACTCCATTTGTCAATGGTTTTGATTTCAATACTCTTTTGTCTATCTTGTGTTGTCTTTAACTTTTATTTGACGATTTTCATATTATCACCAATATCTTGTACTTTTGTGGTCCCAAAATAACATGTGTACCTTTTTCATTCCAATATATTGGTGTCCTACATTTTCTTTCATATAATGCTTTAGAAGGAACCCATCTCAATATTTGAATGAAAGCTATTATTATAGACAAATTCAACTAATGACAAGTGTTCATCCATTGATCTCTTAAATTTTAGAATACAATATCTAAGCATTTCTTTGAATATTTTAATTATACTTTTTGATTGGCCATCTATTTAAAGATGAAATGAAGTACTAAACTTTAATCTTGTACCCAACATATTTTGTAAACTATGCCTGAATCGAGATGTAAACCGAGGATCTCTATCCGAGATAATAAATGTCAAAACACTACGTAACCTCATAATTTCATCAATGTATAGATTGGCAACCGTGTTTAGAGAATCATCCTTTCGAACTTAGTATAAAATGAGAAAATTTTTTAAGGTGATCGACAATTACCCTAATAGTGTCATGATTTTTTTTTGTTCTCGGCAAATCAATCACAAAATACATAGTGACATCACTCCGGTTCCATTCTAGTATAAAAATTTATTGAAGTGTTTCAACTAAAGCTGTATGTTCTATTTTTATTTATTGGCATCTTAAATATCGATAGATAAATTATATTTTCTCTTTCTTCATACCATGCCAAAAAAAATTTCTCCTCAAATTCCTCACATCTTAGTACTATCCAAATGCATAATATAAGGTGAAAAATGAGCTTCCTCCATAATTTCTTGTTTGATATTTTCAACATTAGAAATAAATAATGTGTTGCATAACATTAGAATTTCATCCCCTTTACTAAAATTTGAATTTGTTTTTCGTTCTACACTTTAGTGATAATTTTCACTAACTCTTTATCTTGACCTTGCATTTCACATATTCTTTTGGCTAGAATGGATGTAATTGTAAAATGTGCTAAGAGTGTTCCTTAATCACTTGAATTTAAGTCAACTTCTAAAGCTTTCAATTGGAGTACTATGGTAGCTAATATACCTTAATGTAGCCTAAAAACCTTGATGATTTTTTATTAAGTGCATCTACAACCACATTGGCTTTGCTTGGATGATAATCAATTACGCAATTATAGTCATTTAATAACTCCATCCATCTTTCTTTATGTAGATTTAATTTTTTTTATGTGAACGGATATTTAGACTCTTATAATTCGTAAAAAGTGACATGTCTTTTTTATAAAGATAATGTCCCCATATTTTAAGCATAAAAGTGATTGCCACCAATTCTAAATCATATAGGGGATAGTTTAACTTGTGTGTTTTGAGTTGTCGAGAAGAATATGCAATTATATTTTCATGTTGCATCAGAACGCAACCCAACCTTTGTCGAAAAGTATCACTACACACCACATAGACTCCGGTCTTTGGTAGGAGTGTCAATACCATAGTAGATATTAAACATTTCTTTAAAATTTCAAAACTACTCTAACATTGATCTATCCATTCGAATTTTATAATTTTCTTGAGAAGTCTAGTCAATAGAACTGTAGTCATAGAGAAACCTTCAATAAAATGTCAGCCTAAGAAAAGTTCTAACTTTTGTCATACCCTTCGAAGGCTCCCATTCTAATATGCCTTTTGTTGAGATACGTCACAAAAATACAATTGAATTGAGCCAAAATTCTCATTTGCTAACTTTGCAAATAAATATTTCTCTTGTAGTATTTTCCAAATAATTCTTAAATTTTCTTCATACTCTTCTTCGCTTTGAGAATATACTATTATATCATTGATAAACACATAAAATTTATCCATGGTTTAAAAACTCAGTTCATTAGATTCATAAAAGTTGTGAGAGCATTTTTTAAGCTAAATGGCATCACCAAAAAAATTATAATGTCCATATTGAACTCTAAAGATAGTCTTGGCAACGTCAACATCTTTAATTCTCAATTAATGATACCCTAATTGCAAATCTATTTTTAAAAGTACCTTTGCTCCTTACAATTGATAAAATATATCACGATCCACAAAAAAAGAATATTTGTTCTTCATAGAAACTCTATTTAATTATCTATAATCAATTGACAATCTCCATGTTTCATTCTTCTTTTTAACAAATAGTACTTGTGCGCCCCAAAGATAAACATTTAGTTTGATGAAATATTTGTCCAATAGTTCTTGTAATTGCAACTTTAACTCTTTTAATTTCCTTTAGAGCCATTGATAAGGAACAATAGGTTTAGGAGTCATCCCTATAAGAAGTTTTTGTAATGAACTCAACCTCGTGGTAATGCAAAAAGATCTTCTAAAAAACATCTACAAATTCATATATGATTGGAATATCTTCCAATTGCGGCATTTTGTCCGTATCGATCACAAAAGTAAGGTAAGCTTCACATCCATTCTTGATTAAATTTTGTCCCATTATCGTAGAACTAATGCAGGATGAGAAAATTTGACGTTTACTACAAAAGGTGACTTTTGTTTTTCCTACTGACTTGAAGTAGACTTCTTTGTTAAAAAATTTATAGTAGCATGATGATGAGCTAATGAATCCATTATAAGAATGAAATCGAAGACTTGAATATTTATAGTAATGAGATCTGTCATCATGTCTTACTCAACAACTTTGACTATACAATTTTTATATGATTGTGCAAGAATAATAGAATCCATCATTGAACACTCTAAGGAACTAGATTTCCTATCAACATGCATGGAAAAGTTTTTTGATATGAATGAATGAGTGATTCTAGGATCAATAAAAATATGTGTACTTTTATCAATAAATTAATGGTCTTATTTCTTATGTCCCACTTGACTATATTTGAAGGAAGCCCCTATGAATATTGAGCATTTTTCAGGATTCCACAAGTTGTGAATATTGGTTATTTGTTAGGATTCCATAGTCTTATTACTTATTACTGAACTAGCTTGTGTATTTATATTTTTCTGATTGATTTGATATCTTTGTGTGCCTTTGGGTCCATTTTCATGCCTTGTGTTATTGTTGAAATTGTCGTGTTATTGATATGCACCATTACCATATCATGCTCGTTTGTTGCTTTGCTTAGCTAGAGTAAAGTTTGAATTTGGTCTTTTAAAATACTGATTAGTTTAATTCCTTTCTTCTATAAGTTTTTTTAGCTCTTGATGATGCTGCCATGAATTTGGAGTAATCTGTGAACTCTAGAATTTTAACTCTTTCTTTGACATTCTTAAAGTCAAGTCCTTGTTCAAATTGTCGACACTTATTATTTTCATCTAATACCAAGCTTGATGCATATTTTGATAGTTATGTAAACTTTAATTCACACTTTGCAACCGACAATGTTCCTGGTATCATATTAAAAAAATTCTTTTTTCCTTTATATCACTGTATATTCAAAGTAAATCCTCCCATCCAAGAGTAGCCGAAAAATTTCGACTATAAGAACTATCTTCCACCAATCCATAGCGTCTTTTGCAACAAGAAAATAATAGAATTAAATTTTTCTTCATTACTACACCATATTGTTAAATATTCTATCCATATGCTTTAACCATATATCTACCTACAATGGATCCAATGTACCTAAAAAAAATCAGCTATACCTTGTTTCATTATCTTATCATTGGCATCTCATGTCACACCATATATCGATGCATGAGATGAAGTTGAGGAAATCCTAATAGGTCAATTGTATATTGTTGTAGAATGACCTTGTGCCAATAATAGTAAATTGTATTGGTTCATGAGATGAAGTTGATGAACTCCTAATAGGTTGATTGTTTGTTGGAGAAAAATGACTTAGGCCAATAATAGTAAATTGGCCTTTTTCATGATCATTTTACCTTAAACTTATAACCTATGCTTTGATAACCACAATTTGCAACATCGTTGCTCAATCGAAAAGTTCTAATCGAAATTATTATAACCCTTACTCTTGTTTAGTAATTCTAAAAATGAAATCGTGAAGACTTCCTTCCTTTCTTTTCTTGATATTATTTGCTAATATATATATACAATAGTACAAATATATTCATGGACATTTAATCAAAAGATATAAAATATAATATTCACGTAACACACCATCTCACTATAACACTCTATATGATAAGATTTCGTACAATTTTATAAAAAAAATTTGTTACACTCTATTTTAACACTTAAGTTTATCCATTACATGCATGCTTTTAAAAATAAAAGTACTCCAGAAACTCGACCTCTTTTATATGCAGCAAAAGAAACTTTTAAATCAACTATACTAAAAAACTTAAAAATATTTGAAAAAATAAAAAAATGTAAAGTTAGCAATAATCATTGCTCAGTGAGTGAAATAGAAGTACAACATAAGAAAATAATATGAGTGCATATAACATTTATATAACCATATCTTACATATGAGTAAACATTTAAGAGACAACATATATAATATAAGTTATCATGCCATATGAACGTTTTTTATAAATAGAAATAACTCAAGATATCATAACATTCACAATCAAACTTTACACATATGTCATTGAATATACTCAACATGATCAATATGATCATGCAGAGCAAACTGTCAATACGTGTTGTAAAGCTTCATGATTATATGTTATACACTTAAGCAGAGCTTTATAATTATAGAGTGATACAACTATACAGAGCATAACATGGATCGATACGTATCATAGAGCAATAATCATATCTGAATACATGCATGTAAAGTAGTCCTCAAAGGGCAAAGATACCTAATATATGCCCCAAAGGCATCATGTATATCGATTTGTTCCAAAAATCTTTTTCATCAAGAATGGCAAACACATGGAGTTTTACAATACACCAAACCACTATATCATAATCATATTTCAATATTAAGTTAAACCCATTTTAACATCACAAATGTTGTTCCTTAAAAAAATGAATAAAATGATTTCAATATGTTCATCTCATATGAAAGTCTTGAAATATATTATAATTTAGTTTTCATAGCTTAAGATATTTTTTAATGAATATACCTTTCCATAATAATAATAATAGCTATTTGAAATATTACTATAAGTAAAAGAAGTATCATATATAACTTTTCTATATTATAAATTTACCCACTCACATTGTACTTTTATTTTTTTTCAAGGAGGTTTTCTCGTTTTTCTCTCTTTTGCTTGTAGCTGGGGTTATTTCCTACAAATAATAATGTCATTTTACTTTTCAATCATCAATAAAGCAAATGTTAAATGCATTCGTATAATGAATGAATACTTTGTTCTTTAGAATGCATTTAACCTCTTTTAAATGCTAATATTTACTTTTAGGTATGTATGTTCGTATATTATTCCATGCTTAAATCAATTCAACACCATTATCTTTCAAAACTTGACTAGGTGTGGGCTTAGATTTTTAGACTAAGTGTTTGTCAAACTTCTTATGCACAATGAAAAATCTTATGATTATGAATGAAATAGAAACTAGACTTAGTATATCGTCAACTAATTCTAAGTAGATAATTCATAAAAGTTTAGACAATTTGACTTAGAATTTATGTTCTTGAAGATTGCATGATAGTGAAAGAATAATTTATGTCTTCATCAATATTTGATGAGATATTATTTTTTCCAAAACCTAGAGTTTAGTAATATTGAAGCATAAAATTGTAAAATTAAACTCCTTGTTAATGTTCTAAAACCTGACAGAAAGAATCATATGAGATGAAAAATTCATTTCTTCATATATATAAGTCCAAATTAGATAATTCTACCTTTCATTGAATTTAATATATCAAAATTTTAAACCCTAATTCAATCTACTCTAGTTATGTCCTAATTTATAAGATGAACATGTAGCTGACTTGGGACATAATGAGTGATAAGAAAATATGTACTCATAACTTTCCTTATTTTTTAGATGATTCTAGTGGCTATGGAAATCTAACGTTCAAAGGATTATCCATATAAAATTTTAGAATTTATGGAGTATTGACCATGGAGAAAAGATCATCTAATTGAGAAAGTCAATTTCGAATTGATAAACTCATCTTAAACAACCGACCTTCTAATTTGTTTTAGATTTGTTTCACTATTCTGACAAATTTTTGGCCACAAAGAGATAACTACAAGTAGCTTATATAAATTTTTCATAGATCATACAGTGGCTTAAATAATTGGTCAAGTAATCAACAATTGAACTACTTAAAATTCTCTTGACTAATATGATTGTCCAATAATTTTTATATGGTATTTTATCTCTAATTAAACCTAGTTGATCATAGTTAAACATATATTTATAAGTTTTATAATTTATTCTTAATAATCAATATATAATTTACATATTAGCCTTGTTGATAATCATTATGGCTTAATCCAAATTTTAATTACTATATGTGAACATGACTATATGAGCATCTAAATAAGTTAATATGCTATTAAATGCATGATTTCACTAAAATAATATTTATGAAGCATGTTTGTGACACACACATAAAATTTTAAATCATAATTTCTTAATACTTCTAAAAAGATCCTACAATATTCTCAATTTTATTTTATTTTGGTATCATGATAGCTAAGGTGGAAAAACCACATCTTTTTTTTTCACATACCTTCAAATAAGATGATTCAAAGTTATACTAAAAAATTCTATATTCATCTATTCCATGAAGTAGGTATGAAAAATAAATCCATCGCTATATTCTTATTTGATCTATATTATTTGCAATGAATTTTAAAAATCTATCCAATATTATTTTGGACTGCATGATAGTGGGTCATTCTTCTAAAGTAACTCATCATTAACATCTTTGATAGAGATGAATTTATATTTCATACAACATTCCCTCACTTAGCTTTTTGTGCTCCCTTCAAGAACAAACCTTCTCTCCAAGTAATGTCGGGTCGATTCTTCACTTTTTATATCATTTCTTCACCATCCTACACACGTACAACTTTTTCAAAAGAAATATTGTATTATTCATCAAATGATGTGAAAAAGTTGGACAGTTGGGCATATTAGATTAGATTTTCAAACTTTTATCCTCTTGTGACATAATCATGTGCAAGGTTGTGTTCAACTTATTGCAGAGGCATGATATTATATCATTTAGCTTATTATTTGTTCCTTTAAAGTCCTGAAGTAAAATACGATTAAAGTAGTATCTTTTGGTTCTAAAAAATAGAATAATTAATAAATTCAAATACCACAAAGGTTATTAGTAAGGAATACCACAAAGTATTTATATAGTTTTTGCAAGAAATATTAAAATATGATTCAAAATGTAACGCCCCCACATCGCACCCCGTCACGTGGCAGAATATGCTTCAACGACGCTATGGATCATCCTTACGTGTACATCATATTGACTAAAAAGAAGACCTTGACTAGTCAACACATAGCAATATAGGCGAAAGACTAATCATCATTAGATAAATGAAAAGAGTGTGACATCATAATTTGCGGAAGACTGATAACAAGCTTCATATGAGTCCAAAGGAAAATTAATACATCAAAGTAATATGCAGAAAAGGAAAAAGCTATCCCATCATCTAAAGGGCACATGATACTTATGTGCAACCACCTACGAGCTCGATCTGTCACCGTTTGTCATTTTCATCATTAATATCTGGTCTTGCATTTAAGAACGTGCAAGAGAGAAACATTCATATGAGTTTTGCAACTCAATATGGAAGTAAGGTAAAAACAATCATAATATCATGATACTATACAGGAATAATAAGAATATCATCATCATATAGATAGAAAATAGACATCATCATCATACGAGTAAAAGAACTCTTGTAACTTGCCATCTAAATATGAGATTGCTATGATCATAAGAAATTCATAAAATAAGGTGTCACCTTCTTGATATCATAAGATTAAAAATCATGATAAATTAAAATAAATCATCGTAGAATGACAAGAGTCGAACTCCGCCTATGTCTTATAGCCGGTCCCAAGCCCGGATAAAGGAGGAGGGTTGTGTTAGGCCTCGACAGCCAGCGTAAAACCCTGTCGAATCTTATGAACATGGATCAACGAATATATTCTAATAGAGCAGAATGACGTCGTATGATCCATGTAGCCGACCCCACCTAGTGGGATAAGGCTTTGTTGTTGTTATTGTTGTTGTAGAATGACAAGAGTCGATCATCATGATTATGAGGTCATCATTATATAAAGATTCATGAAAGATAATTGTATGAAGATTGAAAATTATGAATTGTATCATCTTCTTTAGATCATATTTATAATAGATCAAGAGATCATGAAAAGATCAAGGGTGATAATAGCCACTAATCATCACAAAGAGATTTCATTATTAATGTACTTCATCTTCTTCATCATCTTATTATTCATCTTTGACTTATAGTGGGTTACTCGATCTGTCACCGTTGGTCACTTTCATCATTAATATCTAGTCTTGCATTTAAGAACATGCAGGGGAAAAACCTCCCTATGAGTTTTGCAACTCAATATGGAAGTAAGGTAAAAACAATTATAATATCATGATACTAGACAAGAATAATAAGAATATCATCATCATATAGATAGAAAATAAATATCATCATCATACGAGTAAAAGAACTCTTGTAACTTGCCATCTAAATATGAGATCACTATGATCATAAGAAATTCATAAAATAAGGTGTCACCTTCTTGAGATCATAAGATTAAAAATCATGATAAATCAAAATAAATCATCATAGAATGACAAGAGTCGATCATCATGATTATGAGGTCATCATTATATAAAGATTCATGAGAGATAATTGTATGAAGATTGAAAATCATGAATTGTATCATCTTTTTTAGATCATATTAATAATAGATCAAGAGATCATGGAAAGATCAAGGGTGATAATAGCCACTAATTATCACGAAGAGATTTTATTATTAATATACTTCATCTTCTTCATCATCTTATTATTCATCTTTGACTTATAGTGGGATATATTTCAACTCGTAGGGAGGTCTGCCTCAACCCTTTCATCATCATCATCATAACTGGTAAAGTCAACCCATAATCGACCGGAGTCAATCCATAACTGACCGGAGTCAGCCCATACTTAGTCGTCACTAGTCCATCAGAAAAAAGAACTCTCCATTTAATTTTTTTTCATCTTTTATCTTGCAGCTTTTAATTTATCTTTATTAGGACATAAGGATCATGATTAAGAATTGGTCATCATAAGAAAGGATTGACAAATCATACCGATCAAGGGTCCTAATAATCATCATTATATAACACTTAATAAGAAATACAAGATAGGATCATGGAGAGAAATCAGATGTGCATAATCATCTTAATCGTCATCATAAATAGATCAACATTGATAGATATGAATCGGTGTCATCACCGATATGACTGGATCTAATTTAAGTCATCATAATAAGAGTCATAAGATCATAGTCATGTTTGACATCATTATAGTAAAGGCATAATAACATAATCATCATTATAACTTAGATTAGGATTAAGTACATGAATCTGGAGCGTTAATAGCATAATTATCATCATCAACAAGATCTAAATTAAGTAGTAATCAGAGATCAAAGGATTATAAAAATAAACTTAATCTCTTCGAAACTCGGGCCGAGTTCATCGATCATCGTTCATGGAAATCTGGGGTAAACTCGGGCTGGGTTCGGGTCACACCCGGGCTGAGTCGGGGTGGCCATCGCGCCCGACATCTTCGTCGTGCGTGAAACTCGGGCCTGGTCATCCTCAACCCGGGCCGGGTTTGTCTAGTTGCAAAGCTCGAAAGTGTCAGCAATGGCGGATTCGGATCGAGTTTTGACGAACTCGGTCCGAGCATATCTTAATTCGGGCCGGGTACGAAGAAACCCGAGCCGGGTTCATCTTGCAGAGAAAGACTGCATCGCGCAATACATTTTTCGATCAACTTTTCGAGGATGGATGGTATCAATAATCATCATAATTCATAATACTATAATTAGGGATCAAGTAGAGTATGCTTCAAGTCTAAAATCAAGATTCTTTGATGAATCTACCCTATCTCCATACCTTGTAAGATTTTCGTTAAAACATCACGTTCCTTTCCCTCATTTTCCTCTTCTTCTTCCTCGTCTTTTACTCTCAGTTTGTCCTTTTCTTGCTAGCCCCCTCAAATTCGAAGGAGAGAGATAATGCATGGCAGCAAGAGAAATCATGGGAGAGAAGTACGTGCATGCAGGAGATGGAGTCATACGTAAGAGAAAAATTCATCTAGGGATGGACTGATTTGGTTAATACTTATAGGAGAGAGGAGAGAGAATTTCAATTGGAGTCAAATTTATCTTATATCCCAGTTTATCTAAATCTCTCCAATCTTTTTTGTCTTTTTATTTTTTTTCTTTTCTCATTCTCTCTCTCTTTTGTTTTGGTTTCAAACTTTATCTCCTCTTTTAACTTCCTTTTTTTTTAAACGGCCCGGGTGTTACACAAAATGTTTTGTAGAGAATGATATATGTGCATGTACATATGCACATCAAGTGCCTTACTAATTTGACATCATCATCATCATCATCATCATCATCATCATCATCATCATCATCATCATCGTCATCATCATCAACATCATCATCATCATCATCATCATCATCATCATCATCATCATCATCATCATCATCATCATTATTATTATTATTATTATTATTATTATTATTATTATTATTATTATTATTATTATTATTATTATTATTATATGCATATTTGTCATAAAGAGGGTCCTCATTCAGTACAAGAAAATTGCGTATTTTCGATGAGCCAAAATCTCCCGCATTTTTATGATGGAATTTATGACGGGAAACCGAATCCTTTCGAAATACTAATGGAGCCCATCTTTAGTACCAATGGCTTTTTTTGTGTTCATTAGAAAATCGTTTATAACGAGCATTTTTCAAACGGCATCATCCTATTGGAATTTCGATGGTTTCGTGGAATTTTTGATAGGCCGTAATAAAATTGCAAAAATGTTGTAATGATTATCATATTTGTATGATTAATATTGCACATCCTATTTGTAATGATTCAATTTTGCACAATGTAAACAAATAATTAAGTTAATCGGTAGATATGATATACGTGTGTGTGAATTAACTATTTATTAACATCAAGCTCCCTACATCTAAGTGCAATTTCATTAATCTCATATGAATCATTCTTTGATAAATTTTTAAACGTCTATTAACACACATGAAAACAAGTATATAAACTACATGTTATAGTTGTTACAAATTAATATGTTATATAAGATCTTGTTACAAAGATCTACAAAAATGACATTTTATTGTATGCAAGATGATAGAACCTTGTTGTTGTAACCATATGATATGTAACAGTTGTTATAGAGGATTGGATTGCTTCAAGACAGCCCCGCAAGCCCAACATTATGATGGGCGATCGTGAAGACGAATCTTGGAATAGAAAGAGCAAAAATGTTGACTAAATAAATGCTTGGTCATAGAGAGGAGATAAAATGAACTTGTAATTGCCTTTTTGTGATAAGGTCAAGAACAAAGTAGAAATCTACTTCAATGTTTTGTGCGAACATGAAAAATAAGATTTGCAGTAAGGTAAGTCAAGCCAACAATGTCACAACAAAGAATCAGTGAACAGGTGAAGAGGACAAGTTCATAAAGAAGAGAACGAATCCATATGAGCTTAGCAGTAGCATCAGCAAGAGCACAATACTTGGACTCAGTGAATGTCATTGCTTACGCATAGACCAGATGCATAATTTGTACTAAGAAATATTGCATTGCCACCAATTGATTTCCTATTGTCAAGACAACCAACCCAATTAGCATTTGAGAAAGCTTGTGAGGTGATATTAGCAGAGCATGAAATTGGCACATTGGAAGGTCTATGCATGTAGTGACAAACTAAATTAATTTCGAAGGAAAGACCGGTCTTGTAAGTGTAATATATATAAGGGAGACCGCAATGTTCCTGTAGATTCAAGGAACATAAAGTTATCAACTATGGAAGTAACAAGCTTGGTGGCTGATTCAAGAGGAGAGCTTGCAGGCTTGGTATCGACAGCAACACATCACTAAAGTACATCGACAGCAACAAATCACTAAAGTACACTTGTTCAGATAAAAATAAACCGCTAGGTTGTTGAGCACCTCAATACCGAGAAAATAATGATCACCAAGATCCTTAACAACCAAAAAGAGCTAAGAAGATGTAGAGGACCGGAAAGCAACAAAGAATCGGATCTTGTGATAATAATGTCATTAACATATACAAGTTCTAAGAAGCAAACAAATCTCAATAGAAAAATAAAAAGAGAAGCATATATAAGATGGAAGGAAATCAAATTTTTGAAGTATTCTGAAAGCTTCGAAAACCAAGCTGGTGGAACTTGTTTAAGACCACAAATGCTCATGCATAGGAGACATACATGATCATGGAATGTGGGATTCTAAAAACTAGGAGGTTTAGCTATATAAATTGTTTCATGGAGATTTCCATGCAAAAGGCTTGATGACTAGGTTAAAAGTGTCCGTGTAGTCAACACCCTCGTGCTAATGAAAGTCCTTGTCAACAAGACAAGCTTTGTAGTGATCCAAAGATCCGCCAACATGATATTTCACTCAGAAAACTCGTTTACAACCCACAATATTCATAGACGGTTGTCAAGGTACCAACATCCATATGCCATTAGAGACAAGTGCATTACGCTTGTCTGCCATCATGATGCGCCATTCAAGGTACTTCTAAGCTTTAGTAAAGGAAGAAGCACACTCAAAGAGAAAAGTTTGAGGATAGGATGTTTGGTGGAATGAAGTGTCTATGAAGAGACCCGATGGAACACTCTAGTTTGGAGACCGATCAGCTAACACAATAGAATTAGTGGGAGAGGCCCGTGGAGAGCCTGAATTGAGTGATGAAATAGATGACATGGATGGCAATGAGGAAGCACATAAATTATGAGATATAGAGATCAAACCATGAGCCAGGGAGAGGAAGGAGATACAAATAAAGGAGTGGAAGGAGATGGCAAATGATGAAATGGAAAATCATTTTCATCAAAACACACATGTTTCACGGCCTGAGCTAAGATCTAAACAATGATAGCCATGAAAATTTATTGGATAACTAAGGAAGACACAACATTGAGATCTAGGTGAAAACTTATGGACAGAGAAGTGGATAGGAAACACAATCAAACACCTTGAAAAATTGATAGTTGGGAATTTGTTGAAAGATAATAGAATAAAGGTAGGAAGATGAGAGAGAGAATGGTGGTAAACGATTGATTAGGAAAATAACAGTTTGAAAACAAAAATGCTAATAAAGAAACAAAATGGAGGCATGAGTAAGAAGAGTAAGATCAATACCAACAATATGTCATATCTTGTGTTCAACTGCTCCATTGTGTTGACGTTTATGAGGGCAATTAAATTGATGAACAATGCCCAATCGATTGAATTCAAGAGTTAAACAACAAAATTCACCACTACAATCACTCTGAAAAGCTTTAATACATGTGCTAAATTGTTGTTCAACATAAGCATTAAATGAAAGAAAGCATGAATAAACATCATAAATATTTAAATGGAAACAACCAAACAAACATTGAATAATCATATAAAAGAATACAAAAAATGATGACCATCGCATGTGTTTATAAGAGAAGGGCCCTATACATCTGCATGAATCAACTGAAGAGGTTTTCTACTTCTTCTCATAGTATGAGGAAGTGGCAGCGCGTAGCTTTTCCTAGCTGACAAACTTTACAAACACGAGTTGTTGAAGTAGGGGTAGAAGGGAAGTTGAAAAGCAGCAACAACATGATGACTAAGAAGATTGGAGGGATTTGGTATCAACAATCAAGAGGAGAACCAATAGCAGCAAGAGCAGACGACGAACTGGAAGACACCAAACTAGGAAGAAAGCAGAGGATCAACCTTAGCATGTCTAAAGAAGTGGATGGTTGCATTGCAAGTCATTGATAGCAAAGAAAGAAGGATCAATTCAACGAAACATTTGTTGTTAGTAGCAAGTTGTTGAACAGTTAATAAAGATTGTGAAAGGGGTGGTAATTAAGTGCATTATATAAAGGAAGAGTGCAACTACTGCCGATGAGGAGATGCAACTAGTGCCAATGAGGAGATGCAACTAGTGCCGACATGAAAAATAAGAACAGGCTTACCATTGTCAAGTGGAACATGATCAGAATGATAAGGATGAACATGTGTAAATGTCTCGAGATCATGTCATGTGATTAATTGTGCCAGAACCAGGTAACCAATCAAAAAAGCGAGTTGGAGAAGGAAGAAGGCCAGGAGTTGAAGTCATGGTAGAGTATGCCTGAGGCACCATAGGTAACATACAACAAAACTTGCACTTGTAAGTGCTATGTCCAAAGATGCCACAAATTGGGCAGGGATCATGCCAAGGTTGTCGGGCATGACCATGTCATTTGGAGGATCCAAGTGAACCAGTAGTTGAAGTAGCACGAGTATTTGTAGATGCAACTTGAATAGTAGAGGGAGGAAAAGACTCCATATCAACAATTCGATGTTATTGAATACGAATTTCGTGGCTCAACAATTTCTTGTGAAGTTCTACATACAACATAGGTTCTAGGTTCTGCCCTTGTCAAGAGAAAGGAGATAATGACATCAAAATTCACTGTGAAGTTTATTAAAAATGATAGCATTGAAGCTTGGTGTAGATATGCAGTGCTCTGCTGTAACAAGATCATCGTCAAAAAATTTGGCTTGTTGAAGAAAGGATGAAACTGAAGAATCACCTTTCTTCACATTCTTCAAATGCATGATAAGTTTGAAGATCAAGGTATGAGATGGAGCACCAAAGCTTAACGGAGAGTTTTTCATGTTGCTGCAAATGTGAAATGTTCGATTATTAGCAACATAATATCTTCAAAGTGAGAAAAAATAATCCAGCTTAAAAGAAGTTGATCTCCTTTTGCATCCAAGTGTTTGTGCATGATTTATAAGTATTGAAGATGTAACATCGTATGTGGAGAAAGCCTCAGTAGTGGAAAATGATTGCTCAATATAGGAATCTCTATAGGAGGACAGGGACTAGAACCACCAACAAATCACATCAAATTGCAACTGCGAAGATTGGGAAGAAATTGTATCTTTCATAAGCATTTAAAGAAGAAAAAGGATGAATCTTGTCAAGTGAAGGTATGCTTGGAAAGGATATGCATAGTCTTGAGTATAAGAAGCATTGAATATGAATTGAAAGATTTTGATACCATGTTCCATAGATTTTTTAATGTCTATTAGCACATGATCACAAGTATATATAGTTCATGCTATGGTTATTAATATGTTATATAATATCAGATTAATCTTGTTACGTACAAAGATCTATATAAAATCAAAATTTATTATATATGCAAGTTGTTATAACCATGCTATTTTAACTATATGCTATGGAGCAGATTTTACACAAGAATGGATTGCTTCAACAATCATGCATTAAAAATGTAAACCATAATTATCATAGGGATGGAAGAACTAATATATGATCCTTTCATATACCAATTCACTAAAACATTTATAGATTCAATGGTCAGCTTGGGCGTTTACAAGAAATTACAGAGATCTCCAAAACCAAACAAGGCACTTTTCAATGATTAATATTTAATAATTTTTTGAGGAAAAAACACAATGCGGCTGAGTCCTTACTGTCTTTATGAGTTTTGACCAGCTCTCACCTCATTTTTTTTGTTACGTAATAGCTAACATTGTTTTATATTCCTGTATCTTTTTTCTGATGTGATAAAAAATACGTTATAATAAACAAATTATTTTTCTTCACGCAAAAAGAAAAAAAAAGATGGAAATGTGGCCTCTTGAAAGAAAATTTAAAATCTCAACTGCTCGGTCAACTACTCCATCAAAATTTTGATTATTAGAATAAACAAATCCTCTAGTTTTAGATTAAAAAGAGGCCTAATAAATAATAATGCCTGCTAGGCCAGCAGGGCGACATGTTTTCTCACGAATTGCTCCATCGACGCGGAAACCGACTCTAACGTTCACCCGCCCTGACGATTCTTCCCTAACTTTCGCGGGGCCCACGGGGAACAGAATTTCTTTATTGGCGGCGTAGCGACGAGCGTGAGTGATAGATGTCGTGCTTCCATTTCTGATTCCCCCGTGAATGCATCATTCTTTGAGGCTGTGAGCTGTTCATGGTCCCCACAAAAGTACCAAAGTTGTCCTGTGCCCCATTCGCATTTTGGACCGCCTGATCCCGCCTGATCATGATCAGGCGGTCAGCATCGGATCTTACGGACCCCCCCAACCCACATGGTATCTTGCGGGCAAAAAAGGCCAACGATTTAACTCCTCGAATCTTTCTGGTATAAAGAGTTTTAATTTCCTGCATTAAATTGCCCCCGCTGAAATGTTACATATGAAGCATAATTTTATTCCTTGATTCACATATATTGTCCACAAATATTACTAGTCAATCACTTACCATAAAAAAATATTTAATGGACATTTTCAAATTATAACATCAAAATACGTTATTATCACTTTATTTTATCCGATAAGAATAAAAATATTTAGGAACTATTTGATTAGAGAACTAAAATGTTCTCACGGGAAGAACAAAATATACAAAATAAATTTTGTTTTGATGATATTTTTGCTATTAGTAAAAAAAATGAGTGTGCCAACAAGAAAGAAAACTTAATGATGATAATTAATTGAGATATTTTACATAATAGTTGATTATTTACATTTTGAGTACTCACACAATGGAATAATAATAATAATATATTTTGAAGTAGTCCTTTTGTCACTTAATTTTTTAAAAAATTAATAGTGTACAAATATATAATTAATCTGATCATCTTAAATATTTATTTGATGGTATTAAAAAAATATATAATAGTTGTCATATAACATTTCTCCTCTACTTGTTATATTACGTTTGTCACACGAGTTGTTTATATTTATAAGTTTCAATTTTAAATGAAAAAATATAATTGATATAACTAAGTGAGTTTTAATTTTTGGACACTAATATTATCACTCCAAAAACCATTATTATCATTCCATAATAAAGAAGTGTGGGCATTTTTATCTGAAATAAAATTAAATGATAATAATGATACTTCAATTTTAATCTCAGAAATGAAAGACACTCAAGAAAATAACAAATTGACCTACCTTTTGCACTTCACCAATATAATGTTGTGATTCCCTAATTAAAGAAATTATTATATATAGAATTAATCCATGGAAGGATGCTGAACGAATCTGAATTTATGAATGATTAAATCTAATTAGTTAACATCATATTATATTATATATATATATATATATTATATATACACGAATGAGAGAAGATTAAACCTTTCTCGTAAAAGAATTAATTTTCATATTATATTCCGAGTCGAATCCGAACGTTAAAAAGAGCTTAAAAGAAAAGAAAATTCCTGCCTCTAAAAGGTAACAATACGCCTCCGTTAAAGCGTCCAATACGGAAAGTTTGGTCCTTAAATGAAACTTCAAGGGTATTATGGTAACTATCTTATACTATCGACAATTGTAAAATTAGTTTTTTTATTTCTGTTCAGCCTGTTGCCTCTTTTTATTCCCCACTCGCAAAATTCTACTGCGAGTTTTTTTTTGTCGTCGTCCGATTTATGCAGACAATAATTTGTAGGGTTCTTCTTCGAATCCTGTCGACAACTCCGGTATCTTCGTCCCTTAGGTGGCGTTGGAACAGGTTCCGGCAGGCCCTACGGCGAGATATCTTGCGGCGCTCGGGGGGTTGCCTTTCCTGAGGCGGAATCATCGCCTACTTCGTGTTTGTTGGAGTTTTCATTTGCGGAAAAAATTGGTTTTTCTTCAGTTGCACAGTTGTAGTTCGAAGAACTGGATTCGTAGCAGGAGCACCCTTGCTGGTCTGCTGGTTGGCATTGGCAGAATTCACAATAAAAAGTTCGAGTCTTGTACTTTGTGAAGCTCCGGTGCAGGAAATTGGGGGTCTTGGGTCTGTCTTTGATGGTTCTTTCGGTCCTTTTTGGGATGCTCGCGTCGAAGAGGCTTCATAGGCAGAAGTATTGCAAGGCTTCTTAGGTAGCAGCCGTTTGCTCGCGGATTCAACGCAATGTTAGTTTTCTGATTTTTACTTCTGCTGTTTATGTGCGTCTTCGTTTGAACTTGTTGATTGATGCCCATTGCTAAAATTCGAAGCTATAAACTTGGATTCGTATATTGTGTGAGTTTTGTTTCGAGCACTCCCAGTTTTATTTGTCTTCGCCGCGTCTCTTCTGTGGCTGAGAATGCATGATTGAGAACAAATCATGTTGTTTGTTTGACTGCTGTAGAAGCTGTACTGTCCAGATCCATTTCACAGCCGGAAAGGATCTGGACAACAACAGTGCTGAAGATACATATCCAAGCAGCTATAGGTTTCGGGGTTCTTCTCTGAGTCCATTATTTCAAAGGTTTTAGAATTGATGGAACACCTACAACGGATTGTGATTCTGACTGTGCTCCTTGGATCATTGTCATCTCATCATTGTAAGGCGCAGGTTCCTGGCTCATCTACTAATTCTGCTCGAACGTTGGATGCACTCCTTCAGGATTATGCTTTTCGTGCTTTGGTTAATCCCAAAACTGGAGCACTCTACGATGGCACTGCACCTTCTAACCTCACTGGCATCAAGATTGCATCTATGAGACTCAGAACTGGGAGCTTAAAAAACAGAGGAGTTAGAAGCTATAAGGAATTCAACATCCCCATCGGTGTGGTTGTGCAGCCTTATGTGGAAAGGCTTGTCATTGTGTATCAGAATTTGGGTAACTGGTCTTCTTTCTACTATCCTCTTCCTGGTTATACCTACTTGACTCCTGTGCTTGGACTTCTTGCTTACAATGCTGTGAATTTATCGGCTACAAATTTGCAGGAACTAGATTTGGAGGCTTCACAATTACCTTTATCTATAAACTTTAGCAATGTAAGCCCTGTGCCGAATGGTCTAACTGCAAGATGTGTGTGGTTCGGTTTAGATAGTTTGCCTCAATTTGGGGACTTGTTGTCGACAAATATTTGTTCCACAACCCGGCAAGGACATTTTTCCGTTGTGGTGAACTCTAATGGAATTCCCCCTTCCCCGGCACCAAGTGAAGTTCCACCACCAAACCCTCCAGTGGGTAACAGTAACAGGTCTAAGTTGGAGAAGATTGTTGCTGGTGTTTTAGGTGGAGTTGTTGCTTTAATGCTCTTGTCTTTGCTCATTGTTTGGTGCCTCCACTATAGACAGAAGCAGAAAGTTAGTAAGATGGAACAAAAGGCAGATTCAGGCGTAGCATTGCAAATGACAAGGGTTGGAGACACCCAAGCACCAGTTGCTTTAGGGACACGGACGCAGCCAGTTCTTGAGAATGATTATGTTGCGTAGTTACCATTTCTTAGTCCCTTTCACAGATCAAAGAAACGGGAAAGTGCTGAGGTCTGTCTTTTCAAGTGTTCCATATGTATAGTGCTAACAGACAGCCCTCGCCAAGCTACTTCAGCATTTCTCTTCATTGAAATTTAAGTAATATTGCATTTATTCAAGGTAGGACTAGAAATTCTTTTGGGCAAAACTTATTCTCGTGTTTTGGTTGTTTGAGTCTTGATGTTTTTAGAGTTACCATATTCATGATGATGAAATGCCTACAGCCATGTAAGGCAATATAAGGAAGAAGGCATTTTATGCTACCTTGTATTTAAGTTGTTGTACCTGAGGGCTTCAAAGCTGGATCATCATTCGATTTATTATGGTTCTCTTTAGTTATTGCATCCTCTCGACTTGACAATGTTTTTTGCCTGCATTTGAGTGCAATCTTTCTTATAGTTTTGTCTTATTGCTGATGACAATAGCTTCAGACTTGAGACTAAAGATTCATTCTTTGGATTATCCTATGTCATATCTAACTCTTGATGTAATCGCAATCATTCTGATATCTTCCACGTTATACCTAACTATTGAAAGTATATATGCTCCGAGGCATACATGTATAGACCTATATGTATTATTATTTCCAGGAAAAAAAGTTATAAAAACATTGGTATGAAAGTTCTTCAAAAAGCCATTTCTATGGTTGCACACCATGCCTTCCCTATTGTTTTCATCAGAGTTCGCATTGGCATTTTTTTATCCTTTTGAGTAATGATAATAACGCAAATTTATGTTTCTTCCCTATTTCTGATTATGTTTCTTCTCTAATTCTGATCATGTTGGCGGATGATGCGTTTAAATTTTGAGTGCCAAAAAATGATGCAGTTGCCTCATCGAAATTTGGTATGAAACAAGAACAATGCTTCTGGGTACATAAATGGAAGTGAGAAATGAAAGGAATGGGACACACAAGAAAGAAGAAACGAGTACAGCATGAAGGCACTTAATGGAAACTGTACGACACGTAGGATTTTAACGTTATAAAACATGCGTTGTCCTCTTCCAAAGTCTTTAAATTTTGTTTTATCAGACATGCCCAAAATTTAACAGGAGAATACTTTTGTGCTTGCATGCACAAAAATGAACTTTAAGAATAATGAATTTCAAAATTTTAAAGTGTTTCCATCGTTCACAAAAATGCCATTCGACTTGTATTTTCAAAATACTGTCGTTAAAAAAAAAACAAATTTATTGTTACGGTTGTGAACTCCGCCTATATTTTATAGTCGGTCCCAAGGCCGGATAAAGGAGGAGGGTTGTGTTAGGCCCCGACAACCAGCATAAAATTCTGTCGAATCTTATGAACATGGATCAACGAACGAAATGGCGTCGTATGATCCATGTAGCCGACCCCACCTAGTGGGATAAGGCTTTGTTGTTATTGTTACGGTTGTGACAATAAACAAAATGTATACTTTAAACTTAACCGCATGATATTGATTGAATATTGATTCAATCGATTGAATCGTAGATCAAACGATTAAATTTTTTCGATAATGATTGAATAAATTTAGGTTGTCAATATTCAAATTATTATATTATTAATGAATTTATGGAGGATCACAATTGTATTGTCCTTATTCATTATTATTCATTATGAATGAGGAGTGTAGGAAAAGAAAATGAAAATTTATAAAATTTACTACAATAATTGTAAAAAAATTTAATTTGTTTCTCTCCATTTATTTATTATATAATAATATGAGTTATGAAGAATATTATATTCTTTCATCTTTTCTCTCACCTCATTCACATCTTCTTCACAAATGCATGGTGGTACAAGTATGGTGCAAATTCTCTTGGTGTGAATATTGTTAGAGGAATTGCTTCAATGGCAAACTTTTTCAATTTGAATGATTTTGACGATCCAACTTCTTCGTATTATTTATTATCTCGATTCATGTATTTATGTTCAGTGACAATGACTTTTTAAGTTGATAATCTAATGTATTGATATTGTGTCGCACCTTATTAATATCAAATCAAATTTAGTCTATGATCCATTTTTGCCTTTGAAAGTAAAATGATAATGTTCATGTCACAAATACCTTTTGTATTATCATGAAATTTCGCAATTGATAACATTAAAAAATTATTAATGGAGTGAATTAAATATTTAATCTAGACGCTAAGGTATTAAAAACATGAGATTTTGCTCGAACGGTCATCTAGGGTGTCTTATAATAATATTCTTTTAACTTACAAACTGATTCAATCTAAGACCTACTGAACTTGGTATCATGTTGGCAAGAAAAAAATATTCTCGTAAATAATATTCTTTTTATTTTCTTGCTTGGGTAACAACAAATCAACAATATTCTTTTTTTTTCAGTCGACGTTGATAGTTTAATTCAGTTGGTGTTAGAAATTACACTGATCACAGATTAAAATATTGACCCATCATCGAGTCCGACTATCCGATGTCGCCTTGAACAATATGATTATAATAAATGAAACTCCAATTTTATGCATCCAAAGGAGCGATGCTTTATGGCAAACCAAAATATGGACAGACGTGCTTGACTCGCCACGCGTAAGTTCCATAAATACTCGCTGCCAACTCGATTTCTTATTCTTAATTATTCATTTCTTCTTTTGTTATTTGGCTT
Organism: Pontederia crassipes; assembly: GCA_030549335.1. NCBI lineage: Eukaryota > Viridiplantae > Streptophyta > Magnoliopsida > Commelinales > Pontederiaceae > Pontederia > Pontederia crassipes. Next base: position 36,563,917 of record CM060194.1, read on the forward strand.
ATATAAAATGTTCCTTGCCTTATATTTTTCATAGTTATTTAAGTCGTGGAAGAAACTCTAATATTTTGATGTATATATATACACTTAATACGTAACCTTTTTTTTTCTTAATACGTGCGACTCAGGACCACCCTGGATGTACCAGTGGTATGAGAAGTGAGTGCAATTTAATTTTGAAGTGCACAAGGCCAAGAGATTAAGACTTAATGTGGGAAGTAAAGTAATTCAGGCAACTTGAGAGCCAGAAATTCGCCCAACTTATTTTTGTTCAAATAGTTAAAACATGTAGCAATTAAATTCAAAGTTAACTTATTCATTTAATCAGAGAAGCTACAGTTATCGTAGAAAGATGAGACAATTTAATTGTAAAAGGCTAGTCGTGTATCATGTGAAAATGCTTCATATGGTATAAAATAACAGTACGGTCCTAAACCATTCTTTGTTGACAAAACTGTTTAAAATTATATTCCAAAACTACGGGTGTTAAATAACTGTCTGATTCTTGAAGTCGTCACTTAATAAAAAAAATTACTCATGCTCTTTATGTCTTAACACCGAATTAATCGTAATTTTAAATACAGGTAAATGTGGATCGAAAAGGCAGCATTAAGGACCTTGAGTTTTGGTGCAAGAAATTGGAGTTTCTATGTACCTTTTACATAATCAATGGACAACATTGCATGTATTACTCAATTTGCAATCTGATAGAACTCCGCAATTGAAACATCCAAGAAAGAATGTTTTGAGATCAATTCAGCTACAAGGCCACGAAATTCGGATCACCACCAGATTTGTGTTGCATAGGATGGCATAACAAATGAATCCGGTATCTATTGGTGCGGTCAAATAGAAAAAAACATAACTCAAGTTAACCTTTTAATCATCAATAGCTTTAATGGGAAGAGGAAGAGGTTTAAGTGTAGAGATGAATATTTCAAAGGCTCAAATCACACAGCAATCAAACGACTGCTCCCAGTTTATCTTTGCAAAAGTTTGCAATCTTAATTTTTTAAACAAGGTTCCTAAACGAATGAGGTGACATAATGCAGGAATTCAAATTACATTGTTTCCATGCTCCCAAGGAGCATTATTACCATCAACAAGGACCAGGAAGTGAACTTTTCCTACAGAGGGAAAAAAGACAATGAAGTCATAACGAGTGATGGAATAAAAAAATTGAAAGAAAAGATAAGGCATCATTCTTCCAAGTACTAGTTGAACTGCATGTTAGACAGCAATGGCAAATCAAGATACAAATAATAAATAGGCAGGAAAATCATGTAATGCAAGCATATAATCCTCATGCTTAATGTTACGAAAAGAGGGAGAGAGGAATTGTACGAACACAGAAAAACACGAAGATTTACGAAATTCGCCCTAAATCGGGTTACGTCTTCGGAAAGCGACGACTCTCTTTGTTATGGAATAATGATGATTACAAGGACGGATCTATGTCTAGACCCCTAAGAAGTTTATATAGGCACTCGTTTTAACAGATGATAGAAATTACAGATCGACTGAGATTCTGAATTAATTCTCAAAATAAAACACCTATCTCGCAAAGGAATTCTGCTAAAGTGTCTGATTATGTAGAGGACCAACTGGGTTCAGATTCAAAGCATTATTAACAAGTCTCCACCTTGACTTGAATCATCTTCAAAACACAAAAGTTCAATATCATATCACGCCGCTTTCAGTCCCGGGGCTATTACTAAGTATTAATGTGAAGCAAGTCCAAGCAATGCTGAAACTTGCCATGAGGAATAAATTTGGTGAACATATCAGCTGGATTCTCTTCAGTGCCAATCTTCTTCACCTTAATCCTCTTCTCAGTGCGGATGAAGTGATATCTGACATTAATGTGTTTGGTTCTTTCATGATGTACTTGATCCTTGGCTAAACATATTGCACTCAGGCTGTCATAGTGCACTATAGCCTACTCCTGATGTAATTCGAGACCTACAACAAAGCCTTTTAACCAGATGTCTTCCTTTACAGCTTCTGCCAGTGCCATGAATTCAGCCTCTGACGTGGACAATGTAACTGATGGCTAAAGTGTGGTCTTCAAACTAATAATTGAACTGCCCAAAGTGAAAACATAGCCTGTCATAGATCGTCTTCCATCAACATCTCCAGCATTGTCTGAATCTGAGTACCCTGCAACCAAACACTCTTTATCACTTCTATAGATGAGGCCAATATCATATGTTTCTCTCAGACATCGAAAGATTCGTTTCACTGTTTGTCAGTGCTCTTTTCTTGGATCGCTCATGAACCTGCTGACAATACTGACTGCATGAGCAATGTTCGGTCTAGTGCAAACCATGGCATACATCATACTTCCAACCGCACTAGCATATGGAACCCGAGACATGTACTCCTCTGCTTTTGATTTTGATGCGAAGGCAACAGAAAGATGAACATTTATAACTGATGAAGTATTCAAAGGCATCGCTCCAAACATTCCAAACCTGGATAAAATCTTCTCAATATAACTTTTATAAGATACAAAGAGTTTACCCTATGCGCGATCCCTTAGAATTTCCATCCCCAAAATCTTCTGTGCTGCACCAAGATCCTTCGAATTCTGCATTAAGGAGCTTCTTCAAATTCTGAATGTCTGTTATGTCTCTGGCAACAATAAGTATACCATCAACATACAAGGGCAGATAGATGGTGGAGTCATCCTTCACCTTCTTGTAATATACACAGCAATCATAGGGACTTCGACTGAATCCCTTACTGATCATAAAATTGTCGAAGCTCTTGTATCATTGTCTGGGAGACTACTTCAACCCATACAAAGATTTCTTCAGTCTGCAAGCTTAATTCTCCTTTCCTGGAATGGAGAATCTCTTTGGTTGGCTCATAAGAATGTCTTCTTCAAGTTCTCCATAGAGAAAAACAGTCTTCACATCTAGTTGCTCGAGCTTTACATTCTGATGCGTTATAAGAGCAAATAACACCCTAATAGAAGTATGTCTGACTACAAGTGAGAATATCTCATTGTAGTCCACACCTTTTTTACTATAACCTTTAGCAACCAGTCGTGCTTTGTATTTTGTGTATTCAACTCCTGGAATCCCAACTTTCTTCTTGAAGATCCGTTTACAGCCAACGACATTTCTACCTTTAGGCAACTTGACCAGCTCCCACGTCTGATTCTTGTAAAGAAATTCCATCTCCTCACCCATAGCAAGGATTCACTTTCAGATTCGGCACATGTGATAACATCCCTATAAGAGGACGGCTCCAGGGACTCTTATCTCTTCAGCTACTGCAGTGCACAAGCAACCATGTCCTCGAAGCCAAATCGCTTAGGAGGACTCATTTCTCTGCGAGGACGTCTAGCAGTAATTGACTCCTCTTCAGGTTGCTCATCAAATTTTTCATCTTCTGGTTCTGCTTCTTGATGTGATTCTTCAGCATCATCCCCAGTTAGAGTGATTTCAACCTCCACCTGTTTACTAACACTCTCTTCAGCCTCCACCTTCAACTGAAGCATTGATGCTTCATCAAAGGTCACGCTTCTGCTGTGAATGACTTTGTGCTCTGAAGGAAACCAGATTCTATATCCCTTCACTCCTACACCATATTCCATGAACACTCCTTCTTTGGCCCTTGGCTCCAACTTCCTTTCACTGACGTGATAGTATGCTAGACAAACAAAAACTTTCAGACAAGTATAATCAATAGGATTTCCTGACCATACCTCAGTTGGAGTCTTGAGATCAATCGAAGTCGCCGGACTTCGATTTACTAAGTAGCAAGTTGTGTTAACCGCTTCAGCCCAAAACGTCCTATTCAAGCCAACGTTAAAGAGCATGTACCTTGCCCTCTTCAGAAGTGTCATGTTCATTCATTCTGCAACTCCATTCTGCTGTGGAGTATCTATGACTATGCGATGTCTAGCAATGCTTTCATCTTTGCAGAATAGATCGAATTCAACATACGCTTCACTTTTTTTGACGTCTGATTTTCCACCAAAACCTTCCACTGCTTGAAGGCTTTGAAGGACTCACTTTTGTGTTTCATCAAGAATACACAAGTCATCCTCGAGTAGTCATTAATCACGGACAAGAAGTACCTAGCACCTCCTAATGATGGAACACGAGAAAGACCCCAGCAATCGGCGTGAATGTAGTCAAGTTTCGCCTTCGTCCTGTGCACTGCTTTGCCAAACTGAGACCTTCGTTGTTTACCAAATACACAGTGCTTGCAAAAGTTGATTTCAGATATCTTCTTGTCTCCCTGAAGACCTCGTTTGCTGAGAATATTCATCCCGTTCTGACTCATATGCTCAAGCCACATGTGCCACACAGCCTAGACTTTTTTTCTGATTCGGATGAAGTAGCCACTACAGTAACGCCAAAGATTGCCTTGCCTTGCAATATATACAAGGACTTCTGTCTGACTCCTTTCAGACCTCGCTTGCTGAGAATACTCATCCCGTTTTGACTCATATGCCACACAACCTGGACTTTTCTGATTCGGATGAACTAGCCACTACAGCAACGCCAAAGACCGTCTTTCCTTGCAATATATATAAAGACTTCTGTCTGACCCCTTTCAGAACCGTAGCATCACCCTTCATGACCGTGAGGATACCTCCAGCAGCATTAATCTAACACCCTTTAGAATCGAGGACTCCAAGTGATATCAAATTATTCTTCGGTTGCAGAACATGGAGGACATCTATCAGTGTCCTCACACGATTGTCATGAGTCCTGATATGCACAAAACCGATCCCAACTATTTGACATGACGCGTTATTGCCCATGATGACATTTCCATCGCCAGTCTTCTGATAAGATGAGAATCATTCTTTCAGAGTCATATGATAGGAACACCCCGAATCTAAAACCCAACTATCTTCCAGACATCCTTGATCAAAAGCGGCCAGAATCAAATCATCTTCGAAATTCCCAGTTTCATGTGCCACCGCAGCGATAGAGGCCTTCTTCTTCGAGCAATCTTTCTTCCTTCCTTGCAATAATTACAGATGTCCTTCGCAGTGATTTTTTTCTCCGACTTGGATTTCTTCGAATTCGAGGATTGTCCCTTCTCCGTGGTCGATATTAATCCTGCGGCCTGACTCTCTGCAAAATTTCCAAATGCCCTATGCCAAAGTTCACGAGTATGGAGACTCGATCTTACTTCTTCCAGACTTATAGTTTTTTTTTTCGATAACCATAGATTGAACAAAATTCTCATATGATGAAGGAAGCGAAACTGACAGAATTAGAATAGCATATATTTCTCAATTCCAACAACAAAGAATTTAACTAATCAAAACGTTCCTTCAGAAGGGTATTTTCTTGCATGTAAAGAGAGAACAGACATTACTTCTACAGCAACTTGTTGGTGAGAGACTTTGTCATATATAGACTCACGAGTCTCAACCACAGATTGGCCGCCTTTTCTTCATCTGCGACCTCGATTATCACAAATCCGCCAGATACAACAGAATCATCGAGTGCACCTTCTCCTCCTGTGCCGCCAAAATAGTGAGGTCGATCTCTTTTTCTTTGCCCTCCGAGTCTTCCTCCTTTCCTTTGTTCTTCGACACGTTTGAGAGCGGCACCCAGACTCCTTATTGCTTCAGAAGCACCCGCATCTTGATCTGCCACAATCCGAAACTATTTCTGCCGGTGAACTTCTCCACGTTCACGTTGTTCGACGCCATCTCCCTGCTTGACCGAGAATCGCTGACGAACCCTAAGGCTCTGGTACTAAGAGGGACATCGGAATTGCACGAACACAGAAGAACACGGAGATTTATGAAGTTCGTCCTAAATTGGGTTACGTCCTCGGGAAGCGGCCGCTCTCTTTGTTATAGAATAATGATGACTATAAGGATGGGTCTCTGTCTAGACCCCTAGAGAGTTTATATAGGCACTCTCTTTAACAGATGATAGAAATTACAGACCGACTGGGACTCTGAATTAATCCCCAAAATAAAACACCTATTCCGTATGAGAACTCTGTTGAAACGCCTAATTATGTAAGGAATCAACTGGGTTCAAATTCAAAACATTACTAACACTTAAAGTTGACCTTCATGACAAAAAAATCTAAGCGCAGTTACCATATGGAGGATGTGCGGGCTCTAAAGTCTTATCCATGTCATATCTCTGCAGTCTACATAGGCACATGAGATTTTTTTTTTTGCAGTCATACAGTTGCTCATGTGATTTATGCAAGTTGGTATTCTACGCTCTTTTTTTTTTCATTTTGCTGTTGTGTTAGAGACAACTTTTCTTCACAACAGAGGATACTGACCATCTTTTCTTCATGTGCCCCACAGCCAGAGATACGAGGCACCACTTGGGTCCTTCGCAGTGGATGCGTATTGAATAGAGGCTTTTCGGAGTTCGCTTGATATATGCAACGGTCGGGGTAGCAAAAATAATGGGCGTTGCGCATGCCTGCTGCATGGGCAGTATGGCCACGGTGCAACCACAGAGTAGGGGGGAGAAATTTTATATCCAAAATATTGTACACTATGCATCTTTTCTTTCGAGAAAGTGGGGTTCGGTTAAATGATCTTCTTTGCCTTCTCTTTGATAAACTTGAGAGCTTGATAGTTCTCAACACATACACATGTATAGTTCACGCTCAGTTTCTTAACAAAGATGGACGACCTCTATAAGTTGAAGCTGTCCTTTTCCCTCCCTCAAAACAAAAAAAACTTATCTTCGCCATCAATACACTAAATGTATGTTGTTGTGACAAGGACCAAATACCTTTCAAGAAAACCTTTAAAAAAACGCTTAGGACCAAATTTCATGTATTAATTACCCATAGTGCATTCAATCTAATAGAGGACTCATAAGACATTGATAAATATACAACCTAAAAAGGAATATCGATTATACAAGCTTCTTATATATATCTCATCCGCTCAAAGTAAAATAATATTAATATAAAAAGAATTTACGAAATAGCCAAAATAGTCAAAATAGTCTAGTTAACTAATCCAAATAAAGAACATTCTGAATATCCTTTTTTTAGGAGAGACCATCTAATCCAAAATATAAGCAAATGTTAGCTAGGTTTTAGCGCCAAATAATTGAAAAGATTCTGAAAATGGGCAGTTTATGAACATGTAGCATGTGTGTTGCCACCAAACTATCTATGTAATATCAAGCAAGTCTTATCGCAAATAGTTTCATGACCTAAACTCAAAATCTGGAGGTACAATTTAGGGATAAATCTTCTCTCCCTAATTGGAGCACATTTTAATATCTAACCTTGTATCTTAAAAACATTCAAATGTCTTCACATATTTTTGTAATAACCCTTACCATCATATTTTTCATAATTTCACTATGTTACTCAATTACAATTTTAGCCAACATATCTAAAAAGATTAAAACAAAAAGGGGAGTGAGCAGCCCCTCTCCGGAGGCTCCATTGGGTTACCAAGAGTAACCATACACTTTATTAAGATGAGGGGGCTTTAACTAGACATGTTACAAACAAGTTAAAATTAAAAATTAGCTACACATCCACTCACCACCAATCGTTCATCTACAATTCTTGATGGAAATACAATATGGAGGTAGGATAAATTAGCCCTATAATTATTATAAATTCTTGGGAGAACGGTAATAAGGTTAAATTTCTATGTAAATGCTAAAAGAACAGAGGCAAGAAGAGATATTCAATCAGCAGAATAATCTTGCTGAAGAAGTTAAGATATACAACAATTATCTAAACAAAGGTCAAGAATATATGGGGAACAGACAAGAAGATTAGAATGCGAGTTTGGATATACAAGGATTAGTTTTGTTAGAACTAAGAATGTACGGGCGTTGTTCTTAATTGTTAATTTCTAAATACAATTGTTGTTCCTTATACTATTGAATCCAGAGGATTCAAACAAATAGGCCACTCATAGAAATTTGCAAAAACAGGAAGGGTGTGAAGTACCAATAACATTCACGCTCAAACACCAGCCAAGACAAATGGCACCAAAAGTTAAAAAATTCATCGAGAACAACACTTAGATCTCTTGATAAAAAATAGCACTTGATACTTAAAATTGCCTGTAAAGTGAGAATATATTGAATTGGTGAATTTAACACTATGTTTAAGATCTGTAATAAATTAAACAAGCTCTTGGGCAGACTCTAAATAAAGGTTCATCTACAAACTCCCATATGAAAGGGCAAAGAAGATAATGCTGCTTTAACAAAATCAAATATGACTATTAGATCTTCAAGATGAAACTAGGATAAAAAAATGAAAAAAATCTCCTATGAAATGTGAACGACAGTGAATCATCATTTTTGTACAGATGTTGTGGTCACAAGATACAATGTTAAAGATAAGTCTTGCTGAAAAGACTGTTACAAATAAATTGTCCGTGTTTATATAATTTATGGTGTCTACTTTCATTCTTAGAGTTTCATTTCAAAATAATTAATTAAAAACTTGAGATACTATTCCATAAATTTTGTGTTTTTGTATTGAATTTCTAGGGTGTTTGTGGGTCAAAGGTATATCTATTTATTCCAGGAGTAGTGAAACTATGACACGGAGAAAGTGGAGTTCGGCTAGTACCAAAAGACAGTGATAACCAACTAATTCAAATAATGTGCAGTATTGATGTACCTACATTTTTGGGAAGGAATGGATATGTTGTGCCTTATGGAAACGGAGGAATGAAAATGAAACGATACAAGGGACAAGCATAGACTTTTAAACAAGGAGAAATAAGCCCGAAGGACTACAAGGCATGATGCCAAGGTGTCCTCCATAATGGCAATGAATGTAAGGAAATTAACGATGTAACTATTTAATCCATGTTTTGATGCTTAAACTTGTGATATCTGCTGCTAACTTCTAAACAACTTACATGAAGATAATCAGAAACAGGACAATGCAAACATTCAATTTCCATCAAGGACAAATTCAATGATCAAAATGCAAACGTTCATACCATATGCATGAACACTTCGAAATTATGAGATGATTAGCATAAAGATGAGCAAATGCAGAAAGAAAATAACTAAATTTGCATTAGTATAAAATTGAAATATTTGTTTCTTTGAATGAACATAAAATCTCAAGAACTCCACCAACTAGACAGCAATATTAATGTATGAATTATTTAGACGAAACCAACCAAATCCCAGGCCTTTCCCTTAAGAAGGCGAATCCACATTACAGAATTCCTTCCAAGTGGTGCCAAATCGAGCTCCGGTGATTGGAGAAATATCGCTCGCCTACTAATAATAAGTTTCCACATCATACAGAAACCCTAGTTCGATAATAGCAAAAACATTTATGCACAACGGAAAACAGATTAAAGAAGGAAATTCTAGATCGGAATAAGTAGTATCAGAGCAAAATCTGACCTAATTTCCAGCAGTAGAATGCTGCTCCGTGATCTTCTTGTCCCTCCTCTCCATTGCCACATCCCACACGTCGTTCCCGATGTGCTTCGGCTGCAATTTTTATCCAAAATTCATCGATTTTTCTTGTTTCGTTTCAAAAACCAGGAGCGCCAAATCCAAGAAATACAAAAAACAAAACGGAAACAAACAATGGTAACAAAAAAAAAATTCCCGATCGGAATTGGCATGAATGGGGATCCAACAGACGAACCCTTCCGTGGGCGGCTCTGTGTATGAAATACTGGGCGTTGCCCATCACGCACAGCATCCCAGCGATGATTCCCAAAGGCAAGACCGCCTCCAGCCAGAACAGCTTCGCCATGACCGACGATGACCGCCGCTTCCACAACCAAGTCCACCGAAGGAGCGAGCGAACGAGCGAGAAAAGCAAAGGGAAGGGCGTACTTCTTTTGATCAATTGCATCTTTGGAAGAAGACACCATGGGCCCTCGGCCCTCCAACATTTGGGCCGTCGGTAGCTCCGTGTAAGTATTAGGCCTATTATAATTCCCTCCCCCCCTCGGGTTGACAAATAACAACGAATAAACGTACTATGAACTATCCCCATTTTTTTGTTTAGTATATATAAGAATAAACAATAAATGGAAATGAAAATAGTATGATTATTATATAAAGGTATTAGAAAAATCTTATTCTATCAAAAAAATTAAATAAAAAAATTAAAGATCTGAATATAATTTATGATAATTTTTTTAGAATAAAATTCATTTGTTAAAATTAAGACTCCACCTTAGAAAATTGTAGAAATTCGTGAAGTTCATTTTTATTTATATAATTAATTCATAACTCATTAATTTTTATTATAGATATAGTAATTTTTTTATATAATGTCATATTATTACAACACGTTATGGAACTCTAATTTGCTAAGCTTAAAATTTTAGTATTATATTGCATATTTAATATAAAATTAAATATTTTATGTTAATTTTTATTATTATATATTTTAAATATAATTCTAAAATAATAGGGTTTGAAAAAATTAACCGATTAGACGAAGATTTTTATTTTTTAAATGATTTTGTGATACTTTTTAAATTTAAAAAATCAAGTTAAAAAATAATGAATAATTTTTTTGGATCGAAAATTTGACTCCAATTATTTTCACCCCAATTATTATATCCAACTACAAAAACAGAACAAAAATATGACACAGTCCGTTGTTTTTATAGCTGAATTTAATCTGCTTGCGAAAAATTATTTTAGAAATTAACTGGTTATCTAGATAAGGTGATGGGAATTAGTGCATTTCCTGATGTAATAGTCAACTTTCGGAATGAATTTTGCAAGATTTCGAATTCAAACTTCACAAATTTACATCCATAAAAGAAAAAAAAAAGAATAAAGAAATGAAGCGATTGGGATAGCCCTTGTTTTCTTTCTCTCCAAGCTAAAAGAAAACAAATTGAAAAAAAAATGGGCAATTATCGTATGGCTGGAAAATTAATCAAAATTTTATTTGTTAAAAAAAGAGGTAAACAAAAAAAGATAAAAATAAAAAGACCTTTTCCATTCATCTTATCATATGATCCACCATTGCAATGAATCCAAATTGATTTGATACCGAGTCGTTAAGCTTTTAATTGGACGCCCGGCAACTTGCTTGACAAATTTAAAAGGCGCACGTCACTCTCCCTCTCTAAATCGTCTCTGGAAGCAGGTTGATAGAGCTGTCCTGATGGATCCCTCTTATACGGTGGCACACAAAATAAATAAATAAATAAACCCAAGTAATTATTATTCGTGCCTCCAATATTCCAAACGTAACGAGTTAGTGTCATGTCATCCATGTCACTTCAAAAGGTCTCACTACTTATCTATTTGGCCTTTCATTTGTTTTCGATTTTAATTGACGAAAAATACGAGATAAAAGAAAAGTCATACATCTTTCACATTAACGGTGACCCAAGGACAAGGAAAGAAAAAAAAAGGGCCTTGTAAGCTATATCACGCACAACCAGAACATTTTACACTAGAAAATAAAATAGAAATCTTAAATGAAAATGTAATCTTCCTTTTTTCTCTAATAGAATTGTCTCAACATAGAATACTTCGCCTAACAGTTTGTGCCCCAAGTAGCTTGCCATAAATACCTTATATTTTGATTTGACGATCCAAAACATCGGTAATTTAGATTATTAAACAATATCACTCCTATAGCTTAGCCATAATAATTATTGAACGATGATATTCTTGTAATTTTTAACTTAAACATTGAATCTTCGGAGTTTATCCTCTACATTGCACATTTTCAACATACCACCCATACCTACGATGTAGTAGGAAAGAGTAGCCTAGTACTCATTCAATAAAGATTTAAAACTTTTATAATCCTGATGAATTTGCATGAAGCATGGTTGTCAAAATACACATATGGGCTTTTACGATTAAGTATTCCTCTTAGGCATTTGTTTGTTCACAAATGCATTTACCAAAATGTTCGCTCAAACATACACCATAAGAATCGTGACATTTGCAAGCCACATGGTAAAGACTTCTACCATGCTTGATCAAAAGATCTTGTCTACATGACAGCTGCTGCACAAGTCTATCACAAACAAAAATGATCTCGTGACAAACTAATATTAGAGTAATTTTTTTGGGACCACTCAGTGATGAGAAAAATGGCATCAAACTCAAAGATGACTCGTGACCATGTCACATCGAAAAAGAACATTATAGAGCGAGGACGTGTCAAATCGAAGGACATCATGATGTGCTTTTGAGTAATGCATAGTTTCAATTGAACGTTGGCAAGATGCAACATCAGGTTGTGACGCATGAGCGGGAGCTAGTCAATGTGGTGGACATCACAATTATGCGAGATGATTTCACGTCGAACTCAAAGATGACTCATGACCATGTCACATCGAAAAATAATAGTACAGAGCGAGGACTTGTCAGATCGAAAGACATCATGACGTGATTTCGAGTAACGCATAGTTTCAATTGGCGTTGGCAAGATGCAAGATGCAAGATGCAAGATCAGCATGTAATGCACGAGTGAGAGCTGGTCAATGTGGTGGACATCACAATTATGCGAAATGATTTCGCGTCATTGTATGTGCAAATTGAATCGATGGAGGCGACCATAATGAACATAAAGGAGTCTATGGCCAACAAGCTATGGAACATGTGGCGTGTTCTAGATGAAAATCCCAAAACCTTTCAAGAAGAGCTCAAACAATCCGCAAGGATTGAATAACCTTAAGAATCATTCACCTCGAATGAACCAATTGATGTGCTAAAGCCTAAGCATTACAAGGGCGAGAGGTTGGCAAGATCATGGACTTCCTATGATAATGTCTGATCATATATGGCTTGAACATGGCATCATAAGCACGAATAGTGAAGACCACATCTTTTTGTGCAAGTTGCCGCAAGTTTATGGTGGCGATACAATTGTGATGACATGAAACATAACAATAGATAACCTATTAACATGTGAGAGAAATTCAAGATGTGGCTTGTCAATTATTCCTACCCAGCAAAATCAGAGTGGAGACTAAGATCATTTTGTTCAATAACATCGAGAAGGGCACGTTGAATGAGTACATGAAAGAGTTCAATGTGCTTCTCATGCATAACTCTTAGGTGAATGAAGTTTTCGCCAACGGTTTAAAACTTTGGTCTATGATGGAGTTTGACGACGAGATTATCCCAACTTTCGCTCACTAGTCACTACTACTAATTCACTTGTGAAATATACCATGACGAGTGACACACCATCAAAGTTCTCCGACAAAAACAGTGGTAAGGAAGATAAGTCTAAGTCAAGGAGACAAGCCTAATCATCGACATAATGACAAAGGGAAGGAGACAAAAGTCGGATAACAACGAGTTTAAAAGGATCGAAATGACATCAAAGTTTTGTTACATTTGCAAGGATTCTCATTGAACAAGCGATTGTCTATAGAAGACAACGATCAATGCATGAGAGAGGAGGAGATGTGTCTCCACTTGATGCACATCCTCAATGTCATCAGTGTCTCAAAGGGAACATCATTAGACAACTTGAGACTTTGTGGACATCAAACTGAATGACAAGTCTTTAATGCCTTCATCGACACAGGAGCATCAAAATTATTCATGTCAGAAGTAGCCACCCAAAAATTGAAGAACTTCAGTCATGTTCAACATGAAATTTATCTCGATCATGAAATATATTTTGTAATGAAGGTTCATATTGGCAAATGGTCGAAAAACTTCAATGCAACATTCGCACCCATGGATGACTATGAAGTGGTGGCAAGTATTTCCTTCCTTTGACATGTCGTAGCATGTGCCATTTGGCTACCAATCGTTAGTCGTCTTCGACCCCCAATAGATATTGCTATGTTCATGTGATATCGGATGAAGATCCAAATCAGAAAATCCTCTCTGTCAAAGGTGTTGCACCAATAGAAGCACACCTTCTTGGCAATTCTTTATTGGCTGATCCATCCGAAATTTGCTGAACTCTGTAAGAAATTAACCAAACTATTTAATATAAGATATATTCAACCATAAAAGTTTCCATATGATGCCCAGATCTCTTTCAAAAGAAGTACGAAGGATCCCTTCAGATGTGCATTTACTTCAGAGAGCTTAGCAAACTTATAGTGAAGAATAAGTACCACATCCCTCTCGTGGTGGACTTGTTTGATCAACTTGACGAAGTGATATGATTCACCAAGTTGGATATTCATTCATACTATTGGCAAATTCATATTGCTAACGAAGATGTGCAAAAAATTGTGTGCGTCACGTGATATGGCTCCTTCGAATTTCTTATGATGCATTTTGGTCCCGTCAACATCCCAACAATCTTCTGCACTATGATGAATAAGATATTGCAACTCTTCCTTGATAGATTTGTGGTTTTCTACTTGGATGACATCAATATATGCAACTACATCGAAGGAGCATATCTAGCACATCCAGCAAGTATTTGAAGTACTATGATAGAACCATTTGTGAAGCGAGAGAAGTGTATCTTTGTTCAATCGAAGTGAACTTCTTGGACCATGTTGTTGGAGGTGGAGAGTTGAAATGGATGGAGTGAAAATCCGAGCCATCATGGAATGGGAGCTATCAAAGCGTATTCCCCATCTATATTAATTCCTTGGCTACACAAACTATTGTAGATTGTTCATCAAGGAGTATTGCCATGTGACGACCCGTTTTGCGAATGTTCTTTGGAAGAATTAGAAGTGGAAGTGGACACCTACTTGTATGGTGATGTTTGATACCCTCAAGGAGTTCATGAAAAAAGCTCATCATGTCAAACTACACCAAAGTCTATGAGGCATATGCTTTTGACATGCTATTAGAAAAGTTCTTACGTATGAGGGGATGCTCGAAAGTAGCAAGCTCAATTATACATACATGATGGCTCAACGATACATAGATGATAGCAAGCTCAACGTTACATACATAGCAGCGCTACATATAGGAGATGATTGTGACGATCGACTGTCTACAAACAGGATGGCAGCACCTCCTCGGGTAGTGATTTTACATCAATACGAACAATGTTGCAAGACTACCTACTTCGAGACATAGAAGAACTTTTGCCAAAACTGACACAATGGCAAAATTTCATGGCATATTTAAAATTATGTCTTGGAGTACAATTCTGACAAGACAAATTACACTCAGTTGGCTTGTGAAATTAGTAGCTATAAGCACCTCTCAAGTTGACTTGATTGCAAAGATTAATAAGGGATTAAAATCATATCCGTCAGCAAATAATCTACTGGAGAAAGCAAAAGAGGGAGGATGCGCCAATTTTAGATAAAATTGAGTTATCTTCGCTAAGGAAAAGTCACATATATATTTCATTCTTCAACAACTTATTATGTCCCATCATGCAAGAGTATGATTACTCCAAGTAAGCAGGACATTTGGGCATCTGGCGCACCTTAAAGATCGAAGATATTGAAGCTACATTGTCGAGGACATTGTCAACTTGAGTGGAAGAGAATGTCACAAATTCCTTGCAACACATTTGTCAACCATATGAGTTATATATCTTATTTTGTCACAATATTTTTCTCTTTTTAGGCAACTTTTGCAACTTAGCCTTATCATTGGTTAGATGATGGTCCCCCACACACATCGCCAACTCACCACATATGCCTATGGTATAATACGGGAGCATCGCTTTGTACTCCTCTGAAGTCTTTGTAATCAACTATTCTATTCTCAACAAAGATTTAAAGTTTTCATAGTCTTATTGCATTTGTCTTAAGCGTGGGGTGGCAACTCACATAATGGGATCCTTTCGGTTAAACGTTCCATTTAGGCATTAGTTTGTTCACAAATGCATTCATTTAAGTGTTCACTCAGACAAGAACTCTAGAAATCATGGAATTTAACAAGACACCTGGTAAAAACTTTTGTTATGCTTGACTAAAAGAGCTTGCTTAGAAGACAAACGCGTATAGACGCCCCACTGATATGTTGCATGTGAAAATGATCCCTTGACGTTCATGGATGTATTGGACTCGCCACGAACCTAAATTCGACACAATCCAATCATGTTGAATCGGATTGACTCTCTTTCTAGGTTCAAATTCGACTCAAGTTGGGTCCCATTTTCAACCCACCATTTTTTTTATTTTTTACTATAAATAATATCAATATTTTATATTTTCTCTTAGAATTTGAGGAATGAAAATATTTTTTAGATATCTATTATTTTCACATATTTTATATTTTGAATTACCTAAATGCCTTAAATTAAATAAAAAACTAATTTAAAATAAAACAATTAAAAAAGTTAGGTCATCGAGTCGGGTCGGGTTGGATCGACTAAAGTTGAAATTTTTCAACCTTTACTAGTCCAGTCGAGTTGGATTATTCTGCCTAGGTTCAATGGGTCGGGTAAGGTTCTATTCACATCCCTATCCTCTTACATCCAATGTAGAGTTATGAAGATTTCATTAATGTATTAATTACTTAAAGTTTATTGCACTTGCTATGGAAGAAAGTTGGACAATTTGAAGTCATTATTTAAATATAAATTATCTTCTAATTTTATAATGATTTCTCTAATCAAAACATTTTATCGAGTGTTTTTTGGTAAACCATCTTATCAATTCTTTTGAATTATTTGCTGAAAATCTATATTTCTTTGTGATATATACTTATGAAAATATTGAAGAATATTTTATTGCATAAATTGGCATTAATCATATTTATATTTCTTAATATCAGTATTAAAATAGTATGTGTTAAAATTTTTAAAATCTTTTAATATATGTAATTTAGTTATTAGGTTTCTATTAGACTAGTAGGATCATTTTCAAATCTAAAATAATTTTGATTTTTGTGTTGACTAGGGTCTTTTTGTTGCATTCTTTACACCCATAACATTTGCAATAAACTTTGTATTGCTTTTATGTATTAAAAAAGTTTTAAATGGTAATATTAAAACTAAAAGGTAAATGGAATTTAGAGCTCTCATTTTTTATCATTTGACTAGATTCACCTGATCGCATCATATAACTCATAAGAATAATTCATTCATATTCCATCAAACTATCTAAAAATGTAAGATAAAATATAAGGACAAATAAATTGTTATCATAGGATAGATCAAATGATTGAGTAAGAAAAATAATGGCATCGTGGAGTCATTATATTTTAATTAATTGTATTTTAAAATGTAGTTGGATCATTCATTTATTCTAGAAATTGCCATGAAATTGATTGTTTTTATGCATGAACTTGGTACTCATAGAATTTTTTATGGGTAATCTGAAAATCTAGTCTAAAATTTTTAAGAAGTGTTTGTCAAAATTCAAGTTCAGATATTTAGTCTAAATTTTTGGACATTTGAACTTATTGTAATAGACATAATGATGGTTAGTCAGTTCATATATTCAAAAACAATTTTAGATATCAAAAAATTTTCTAACTCGCGAATAACGACTATTTTTAAAGTGTATATTTTAAGGGCTTGAGTTACATGAGAAATCTGAAATATATCAATTGTTTTAAAGGAATATATATTCAACCAAGTGCAAGCACATTTGTAGATTCAAAAGGTCACTTTGAGCTTCACTTGCAAATCAATTATTTCCTTCTCTCTTATTATCTTGTATGAGACTTATATTATAATATCGAGATTGAGGCATGTAGTCTCCTTATAATAGGTGATTGAACTCCTTCATGGTCAAAGTTTCATCTTATGTCTCGGGTTAGAAAAATGTTTAGGTGTTATTGTTTGTAAAAGAAGTTGAACCTTGCCTTTAGTGCAGAGAAAATGTTCAACCGAAAGCTCCATAAGAGGAGAGCTTGCATCACCTTTTCAAATCATAGAAGATAGTGTTTAATGTAAATAATCACCTCTTTGTCCTATTTCGAATGAAGAAAACATGTTATGAATCTCCAATAGTGTCAAGATCAAACTTCGTTAATATACTCCCTTGTATTTCTTATTTGCACTCACTTGTGCCTTCATTCTTGTTCTTATCATATTGTTCTATGAGTTTTATGAATTAGTTTTGTGCTTTATTACTTTTTATAGTCATTCTTAAATTTTTAATACACCAATTCATCTTTCCTCTCTTAGTTCCTTATGATCGAATAGTTGATATAAAAAAAAATTGGTCTCATTTTTAAGATTTAATCATTTTTATAGTATGATATTGGAAATTTGATTTTTAATCCATTGATTTTTAGAGCCTCAAATTTTTACCACTAGAATTACTCATGAAAGTATGTATGTACATATGTACGTATATATGTATGTATGTATGTGTGTGTATATATGTCTATTTCTTATCTTGATTTTTTATGTTTGGTATCTTGATCAAAATGAATTTGTAAAATAAAAAAACTTTGATGTCCATATTGATCTTCCACTTTTTGAATGAGATTTACAAATTTTGAATGCAAAATAACTCTAGAGATAAAAATGTTTTGTATTACTCATTAGATGTTCATGCCATAAATGTTATTTCAAATTGCTTTACCCTAACAAAATTTCATCAAAATTATTATTTACATAAGAGCGTAATAGTGCGAATAGGAACATCGTAATTGATAAGAGTGAAGAAGAAAAGAATGGTTCCACATTCACAATATCCAACTTTGATCTAGACTTCTATTTAACGAAAAAATGCGACGATGATGGAATAGCCTCAAACTCTTCTAGTTGCTCTAGTTGAAGGATCACAAGACACGAAGAGGGGTAATGAATTTGTACTTAATCAATTCACATACAAAGACAATGCAAGAAAATTAATAAAAGAGTTATGAAGCACACACTTTTATCATGGTTCAACTCAAACAAATTAACCTACTCCATGTCTCTAGTTTCTCGATCCCGAAACCATTAGTGTCACACTATATCAAAACTTTCTTCACTTGGATGAAAGCTTATAATCATTTTTTTTTCTTAATTTGAGATGTGAATGCAACCTTTACAATAGGGAGCTTCTTCGATTAGATCATCCAAATAATCTTAACTTGCCAAAATTAAGAGAAACATATTTACAAATGAGACTTACTATTTCTCGAAGATTACTACAATTCTAAGAATGAGTTATCGAGATGGCTCATTCGTGAAATCATTTGGGGATCTTTTATAGACTCTGATATGGTTATCGGAGTTCATTTGGATTCATTTTATGCCAGAATTAACCATTGGTGTTTGCAAATTCTAATGATTGATCAATGCTCTCTTAACTAATTCCATGATCAATCGACCAAAATATATATCCATTATGAAGAATTTGACTATTAGAATTCATATCTCAATTGTTGCCTCGATTCATAACACATCCCATCTTAAAAAATGTTGGTCAATGGATGCATTGTTCGTCGATCCATCAACTGAAATATTTATGATTCACTCTGCAAATCCAAATATCAATTGAATTGAACTATTCTATGGATCAGGCTCAACCAATTAGCACTTTTGAAATCTTAGCCTTTGTTCTTGATCCGATAGACAACACTTGCCCGATCGATCACTTAGGTTGAGGTATCGACCCTATGTTGAAATTGTTGTTTTTAACTTTTAAGTGTTTGAAAATTCATGTCCAAATCAATCCACTAGAAGTCAAGGTTATAAAAACATAATGCAAGATAATTAACATGAATTTTAGTTCATATGACTATCTTTATGATATTTCATTTTTTTTAGCAATCACCATAGTACATATTGTTACCATTGAACATAAAAATAAAACATAGACTTTATGTTCAAATAGTAATACTAGTGATGATATTTTTATATTGCTTTTGACATCTATAAATAATTTGTTTATATTATTAGAAAGTATTTAACCCTAAAAAAGAAATAGAAAATCTTGAAGAATGATTTTAATAGTTTAGAAAGTGCCTTTCAATTTTTGAAAATAAAAAATGTTTCTTTCTCTTGTGCATCTTGTGACTGAGACGTTAAAAATGCACATTAGACTATTTTAGTTAAAATTTTAAAAGCGAAAATGGTACACATATTTGAGAATGAAAATTTGAAAAACAAAAACAATTCACCTTCTTCTACTATCAAAACTTGTGAATATTTGAAATAGAAAAATAAAAATGATTATGTTACCTGATGAGTTAGTAAAGAAAAATATTTATTTGCAAAATAATTATATGATAAATTTTTTTTATATTTTAAAGAATCATAATGATGTTCAAAAAATCTATTAGCAATACCAAAGATCCTGTGAAGTTTAATTTTCATGTATAAAAAAGGAAAATTAGTTTGAGAAAAAAGTTTAAAATTCATGTAAATGCATTTGAAATATTTTATTCTTTAATATATAAACATCTCATAATTATTTTTAAAAAAATGTAATATTCTTGTGACCACTTTTTAACCGAACATTTTTATATATTTCATAATGACATTTTGAAATTTAAGTATGTCTATAACCATTCCATGAAACCATGTATCATTTGTCAGTTTCATATTTTTTATGGGCATTTTGCCTAGAATGCAAAGCATGAAATTTATGTGGGTTACAAAAGAAACTATAATGTGTGGATTATATGTGCATAAATTCAATCATAGCTAATATATGTAGACAACTATGGCCTATATTTTCAAAACTTAATTGTTATTGTTTGCCCGTCTTTTATTCATATCATCACAACAAACTCACATTCTTCAATTTATGCATTTGAATGATATTTAGGCAAATTGATCTTGCTTTTATATTTAATTAAATTAACTTGAAAAAGGATCTTGAGGAGTAGACTTTACATCCTTGCATTTCAGTAGTCAACGTATTGTCAAAGAAAAATATAAAATATGAGAATGTGAAAAATCATCTCACCTAATCCTTGAGAATATTCGACTCTTTTAGGTCTCAAAGGAAACGTGACAAGATTGGGGTAAAGATATATGAAGTACCAAAACCTTAAGGGAGGAGAGTCCCCATTTTGGGAGATTATGGTGGTTGCCATTTTAGGAGGAGAAAGAAGGTTGAAGAAGGAGATGTTGTGGTTAGTTTAGACTTTGGATGGTTGGTTTAATCAACTTGGCAATTTTATTTAAGCTTTAATGATATTATGGTTTTGACTTTGGTTTTATTTAGGGTTAATTTCATAAACATTCCCTGAAATATGGAGACTTTTCGCGTCTAACCCTGAAGTATGAACTTACCGTATGACATCCCTATATTTTATCATGAATTCCACTTAGTTTCTTTCGTCATATTCTATTAACTTTCTTGTTATTTTTTTATTTTTATATTTATGATAAGACTAAAATGTCCTCCCATGATTTTGAATTTTCATCAGTTTGAACGAAGCACAAAAAGAAAGACGTTCATTTCAAATCATGGAAGGGAATTTTAGTATTTTCATAAATAGTAAAAAATAAAAAATAATAGAAAAAATAATAGAATTTGGTAGAAGGACCTAAGGGAAATCATGATAAAATTTAGGGAAGTCATAGTTTAGGGTTAAACGTAAAAAATCGCTATTGTTCAAGGAAACTTTATGAAATTAACCCTTTTATTTATTGTTCTTTGTTCTATTAAGTGGTGCCTCAGTTTTTTAGTTGTTCTAAATGGTTTGAGTTCAACTCATGAGGTTTCTATGTCATTCACATGAGCTTGAGCTTGTGTGTTGTGGGAGATTTCTATTATGGATGCATCTTGAGAGATAGGACACTTGATAATGGGGTGATGGTAATAATATTCTTACCTTTGATAATTTTCATAATTTCATACGAGAAGGGATTGTTCCTCATGATTTACTTGTCTTGGACACTGAGAAGCTAATAGAGAGAACTTTATGTGCTTGAGCTTGAAAGGGAAGCTAAACTTTACGTTCTAAAGGGAGGCTAGTAACATCAAGGAACTAATCATTCTCATATTTGACACTAATGTAGCTTATTTGCATGAAATGAATGTAGAAACTTTGATTCTTGATTTTGATAAGAACATTCATTTGTTAATTATTTTGAGAGATTGAGATATCCTCATTGCATTCTTCCTATCTATATTGTTAGCTAGTCATCGCCTTGAGAGAGGGTTAATTTGTTAGGACATAATCTTAGAGATCAATCTCTTTTGATAGCATTTACATATGTTGAGTTTCTTAGAATCATGTTGTTGTGAACACCGTCAGAGAGGTGGTGAATCTGATTGTTAAGTATCGTGTAAGAGTTTATGAGAAGAGACCCGAGAGGAATTACTTTTTCTAATGTTGATCTAAGTTACGATAGTAATTAAACAAACTCCTCTAGTGATATTGTTGTAACAAGAATTTAGTAAAATTCATATTGAATGTTGATGTGTAGACACATGACAAATGACTGCATTCAATGCATGCGAATGTAGCAAAATTAGTTTCAAGCCTTGGCTCCTACTCGGAATGGTTTCCAGACACTAAAGCAACACACCATGTAAACTCCAAACTTAGCCTCATGTATGACTTTACCAATAACTCATATTGGCACTTCTCAAATTTCTCAACTCTCCTTCCAAAAATTTATACGTGTGATGTTTTACAAGTGCATGCCATCACCAAAAGGTTACTTTCTATTAACCGTTTCACTAAAGCCAATTCTTGCTTTTTTCAAATTTTATCCTAACCATTTTGTGGTGAAGGATCTTCGCACATGGCAACCACTTCTCAAAGGACCAACCACTGATGGCCTATATAGTTTGAAAGCATCATCATCATCAACTCCTGCTGTTTTCCTAGCACTTGGGCCTCTTCTACATGCTGGCATGCAAGATTTGTACATCCTTCTATGCACACAGTCCATTCAATTCTCAGAAAACATTGTCTGCCCTTTTTTTCTACAACATCCAATAAATGTTTAGCTTGTTTCTTTGGAAAGTTTACAAAGTTGAATTTAGCAGCACCTCACCACTACAATTGGTCTTTGAAGACATTTGGGGGCCTTCTCCACATCCTTCCTCCGATGGCCATCGTTACTTTTGTCATGTTTGTTGATGATTTTAGCAAGTATTTTTGGTTTTATCCTTTGAAAAAATAATTAGATGTAATCCTTCTTTTCAAACGTTTCATTTATTTGTAGAGGACTCAAAACTTAAGTGAGTTCAAAGCTCTCTTCACTTATTGTGAACAACATGGCATGTTACATTGCTTTTATGTTCCTTATTCACATGAACAGAATGGAAGTGTTTAAGAAAAATTCGACACATTGTTGATTTTGACTTAACTCTACTCGCTCACGCAGTTGTACCTTCTCTCTTCTGGCATTACGTTCTTCATACAAATACTTAATTAATCTTCTGCCTTCATCAATTATTAATAAAAAAAATTCCCACATGAATTACTTTACCATACCACACCCGCATATGACTTCCTGCACACTTTTGGTTGTGTTGCTTTTCCACATCTTCGACCACAATCATCATAAGTTTCAGTTTCATTCCACATGTGCATTTTTCTTGGTTATCCATGCAACCATCATTATTATCGATGTTATGACCCATTCACTAATTGCATCTACAATGTACGTCATGTGCATTTTGATTAATCCAACTTTCCCTTCCACGACCTTCAACACACCTCAGCCTTCCACACCCTAGCTTTCCATTCCAACAATGTGTCATTTACCCACTAAACCTCAAAATCAACAACCTCGCACCTCCAATATCCATCACATCTCCTCCTCCCATGAACCTTTGGCCAAGAAAACTCATCAACTACAAACTTCTAACCACTCAAAAATGTCAAGCACTTCATGCAACCATTTCCACTATTGAAACCATCGCCTACATGTTTCAAAGAAGCTCAAAAAAACCATGAGTGAGATCATGCAATGTTAGAGGAATTACCTATACTTTCCTCAAATAAAACATGGACATTTGTTCCTAAATCATATGATATGAACATTTTAGGCTGCAAATGGGTATTCTGTAAAAAATTATTGACCCGGTGGCTCACATGATAGATGCAAGGCATGGCTTGTTGCCAAAGATTATCACTAGCAAGAAGGATTAGATTACCATCATATTTTCAATCCAGTTGTTCGTCCAACAACCATTAGACTCCTTTCTTTCTCTCATTCTACATGAGAAATGGTTGCTTCCTCAACTTGATGTGGGCAATGCATTTCTACATGGTGATCTCATAGAAAAAGTTCATATGTTGCAGCCACCTGGATTTATTGATCCTGAGACTCCACATCGTGTTTGTTTGCTGCATGTCATTATGTCATCTTAAACAGGCTCCTTGAATGTGGATAATCAAAGTTACAATATGCTCTCGAGCAATTTGGTTTTAGTCCTTCTTGCAATATCTTTTGGTTAGTAATTTATTCCTAGAGAAAAGAAAAGGCATATCTTTTGGTTTACGTTCATGGCATTCTTGTCACATGCTCATCCTAGGTTGGTTGAACGTGTTACAACACATCTGCAATAATGTTTCAACATTCATGACATGGGATTTCCTTGTTATTTTTGGGTATTGACTGTTGCTGCAAAAGGTTGACTTACACAGAAGAAGTATGAAGCCAAACTTGTTCAAGCTCCTCTTGCAACTTCAACAAAATTGTCTACTATTGTATCTAAGCCTTTCACATACAACTTTATCACCAAATAGTGGGTGCATTACAATACCTTGGGCTCATCAAACTAGATTTGGCTTTTTTCCGTCAACCAAGTCCCCCAGTTCATGCACGCTCCAACAGAAGCACATTGGCAAGTTGTCAAATGGATATTGTGTTAACTTCCTCACACTATCAAACTTAGACTGCTATTAGCATAAACTATTTCTCCATCCCTTCAAATATTCTTTGATGCATATTGGGCAGCTTGTGTTGATGATTGAAAATCAATAAGCGGCTATGCAATGTATCATAGTCTAAATTTAATTTCTTGGTCAGCCAAAACACAGAGTATAAAGCTTGAGGAACTATAGAGAACTATACCCCCCAATTCATTAAATTTGCTAGGAAGTACACCAGTCGTATCAAATAATGAACTATAAACTGCTATTAGCATAAACTATTTCTCCATCCCTTCAAATATTCTTTGATGCAGATTGGGCAGCTTGTGTTGATGATTGAAAATCAATAAGCGGCTATGCAATGTATCATAGTCTAAATTTAATTTCTTGGTCAGCCAAAACACAGAGTATAAAGCTTGAGGAACTATAGAGAACTATACCCCCCAATTCATTAAATTTGCTAGGAAGTGCACCAGTCGTATCAAATAATGAACTATAGAGTAGAGTTGTCAATCCCATGAGGAACTAGTTAAATCTAATATATTTCTATAATATACTAGGATAAGTAATGGTGTTGTGATAGTGAAGAAAATTAAATAACAAAAATATAAAAAGTTGATGTTGAGCTTTAGGATTATGAATGATTAAAAATAATGATTAACTTGTCTGCACAATAATGATGAATGATAACAATGATAAATAGCTTCAGTTCTTAAATGAATTAAGGTTACTTAAATTATTGATCTCTATCCTGAGTAAATCAAACTATCTTAACTTTTACGATACCACAAACACTGAGTTAATCTTCAATTAAGCAAGATGTTAAAATGCATTAAGTTATAAGTCCTTAACTAACAGTTATCCTCGTTGGATAAAAATTAATAGACTATGAGTTACTATACTTTGCATTATGATTGCTTCAACTTCAAGTTAAAAATCAATTTACTAAGGATTATTAAATCCTAAAATCAATTGCTCCACACCTGATATTCTCATCTCAATAATAATCTGAGTAAAAACATTAAGCACAACAATCATAATAAAAAAAATCAAAATAACTATATTAGTTCAAATCTAAATAATGGTTCATGCAATTTTCTTGAAATAATAAAAATTTCTATTACAAAATTAATTAAGCATGAAAATTATGAGTAAAGAGCATCCAAATAATAATTAGATGACAGAATTCATAGCCTCCAATAATCTCTGAATTGCTGTAGAGTACACGCATTGAGTTATTTTATAGTGTCTTCCAAACTAATACAAAAAAACTTGAAATTCGTCATCTACAATGTATCACAACTCCCAGATCTCAAGCACTATTTTTCTATCATAAAAGTCATTTATTTGTAGTCCTCAGGTGCCATAAGTATTTTCGTAGAGTTTCAGTTTGTTTGAAAAACATTTTATGTGAAAATAAGACAAATTTGAATTAAACTCTTGTTGAACTTTAAAACCATTCAAACTTATTTAAATCTGAATAAATATATGTCCAAATGATCCCTGAGACTTATAATAAAATTTGAAATTGATATGCAATTAAAATTCCTAAGAAACGTCGAAGGAATCTCAAATTTCTACTTTGTAACGGCCCATAACATCTTCATAACAGCCCAAATATACTTCTCATGATCCGTAAAGTTATGTTTTCACGGCTCATATCATTCTGACCATGGCCTATTACTCGGACAAGTTTGTAACACAAAACTAAGTATTTGACAAACCGTTACGGGTCTATCACAAGTGTCATTTTATCCAGTGGATTCGTGTCTCTTTTCTCTTGCTTTTTCTATAATAAAATACAAAAGTTGGATATATTTTAATTTTTTTAAAAATTAAAGTAAATAAGTGCATAAATTGATGCATACTGTATAAAAATAAAATTAAAATAAATACAAACTCCCCAATGCTTAGATACCTGCTTGTTCTAAAGTAAGTTCAAGGCAAAACTCTAACCAAGATGGTTAATCATTGCTTCCACCTTGTCAATCAACTACTTTTCTTTGCACGACATTTTATACATCATCACCAAAGTATCTCTCACTACTCCAATTTCCCAGCTTCATAGAATTTTTGAATATTAGATAAACTCTTTCAAGTTCAGCTCTATGCAAGAAAATATACAGTCTATCAAATAACAGTCTCAATGTTCAAAACATAAGTGCATATTGTGGTTATGCATTTTTTTCTTTAAAACTTTTAATTTTTATTCTCTTTTCTTCTTTTGATTTTGTCCTTTGATATTCACTCTATATTATGCAAGATGGTCTGCTTTCAACCGATGAATCGCAGAGCAGTTGCCCTTAGGTTACCAAGCAAGAATCCCCTATAAATCAAATCATTCAGACACACCAAGATTCCGGATAAAACATTTATATCCCCTATAGATTATAGATCTAAACATTTATAAAAAAATCATAAGTTGAAAGTGACCAATCATGAACATTGCTAAGAGTCTCCTCCTCGGTGGCGTCAACACTAATTGTCAAAGGGAGGGGGGATTCCACCGTCAACAAAATACAACCAACAAGATGCAAAATGCAAGGATTTCAAAAGAAGGAAGGAAAGACACCGAGTGGCAGGTGGTGACCCGCCGGCACACCATCCACCATCAGCAACACAGCCATATGAAAGACAATAGAGGGATTCAATGCTACCACTGTAGAAGCTGGGGTCTCATCCAATATCAGCATCAACACATTTACAAAATAGCATAAAGACGATTTTGGAGATCAACGTGCCATGGAGCCCCGTGATCCTTCACAACCTTGAGGCCGTAGATAACTGTATGGTTGGCTATGTGAGGAAGACCCCCATGCCCACCATAGACATCATCTACACAACAATTTTAGATATGCTGCCTGAAGAGACAACCCTTCACATATCCCCTCTCTTACACCTTTGTTATCATATGGAGTTCTTTAAGGCTGGCAATGGAGAAGTTGTACAATACAACAATCACACTTACAAACCGAGAAGACATAAGTTTTCGCAAGTTGGTGGAGGAAGGTAGAAGTAGAGACGCATAAAAAAAGACCACCACAATTGATAGCTTTGGACTTCTGCTACACCTCTGGTGCATGGAAACAATCACAACGATTACTTCATCATTTGCGACCATTACAAAGCATCTTTTCCATTGTTGGACAGAGGAGGCTGATGATGTCATGCTAGCCTTAGTGTATTTCTCTTCCAGCTATTTTTTCGTCTCCATTATTTTGAAGGTTACTTTAATCATGGAATTGTGATTTCATTTTTTGGTGGCAGCGTGAATAGTGGGATCATGATTGCATCATTTCTGCGAAAAATGAGTTGATTTGTTGCCTGAACATGTTAGCCTCTCTTCTCTGACGCCGGCCCTGCTTGGTCGACCACTTCTCTCTATGCTTGGTCGACCACTTCTCTCTAGGATCGCCGCAAGTGCTCCTGTTTGATGGCAACCTTGTAAATAAAACCTCTGACCACTTTTACTTTTGCCGGTATCCTGGAGGGACAACAATCGATGCCCGCACCACTTGCAGAGAAACAAGAAAGGAAAGGATGTGTTGCCAGATGAAAACACAATCCCACTATTATTGCATCCTCCAATAAAAAACCAGATGGAGGAGAAATATAATGAGGATAGCATGATGTCATTATCATCATTTGTAGGATCGGCTGGAAAGGAAAGTAAGGAAAGAGAAAAAAAAAGGAAAGGAGGTAGTGCTTGTATATAACACGTATGGAGATATATCTGACACATTAGAAGAAGGATCATAGGTGTCCACTCCACCTACATGTGGATTCACCAAGAGAAGACTGTGATACCTACATCACTTCCCTTTCAAACAACAATGAAGTCTTTCAACACTGAACCTTGGAACAAAAGCATCACTGGAAATGCAAATAAACATGATAGAGATTTCAAAGGAGCTGTCCACTAGAATTGAGGGGTCTCCATATGTGTTTTTACAATCCATTTCAAGGCGAGAGGAGGACAACAATCCTACATGGATCACAGAGATTGACAAAGCCTAAGAGATGGACATGGTAGCAAGGGCAATACATGTCAAGAGAAGACCGGGACCTCCAAGGACAACACAACAAGAGCCACGGAGAATTCTCACAAGATCAAGGTCGGCTGGTGCCAATACAATTTCTAGAACGTGCAAGGATTGGGCAGTGGAGACCATTGGGTGACACTTGGAAGATATCTGACCAAATGGAAGCCAGACTTGTTACTTCTATAGGAAACAAATCTTGCCTCATGCAACTAGCACACATGGCGACTGATAGGTGGCAACTTCCTATCTTCCTTCGGAGCTTTGGATGTTGATGGAAATTTTGGTAGATGTTTAATTGGCTGGCGTGAGGATGAGTTTGAGCTCCTAGATGAATGGAAGGGAAACTTGACAATATCAGTTATATTATCCCAAAGGATGGACAACCTGAGATTTCTAATCTCCTGCATCTATGGCCCATTCACAGAAGAAAGACGTCGCGACATGTGGGAAGAACTACAACTAAGACTTCACTTTAATGATATTCCATGGTTACTCGGAGGAGACATTAATGTCACTTTGGAGGTCGATGATCGTCCCGCAATAAGGATTGA
The DNA here is from genome assembly GCA_030549335.1 of Pontederia crassipes. NCBI lineage: Eukaryota > Viridiplantae > Streptophyta > Magnoliopsida > Commelinales > Pontederiaceae > Pontederia > Pontederia crassipes. The sequence continues at coordinate 36,593,095 of CM060194.1, forward strand.
TAGAGACACGAGAACATAGGAGTTTAGAGACTTCATAAATGAACATGGTTTAGCATATTACCCGACGCCAAATTGTAGATACACTTGGCGAAGTACAACATCTCCAAATGCAAAATCAAAGATGGACAGATTCTTTGGTTCAGTTGAATTGCTGGAGGCCTTTTCACCACCTAGTGTGAAGAGTTTAGAATAAGGCCTTTCTTAGACCACACTCCGATATAGTGGCAGTCACATGATGATTGAGAATTCGAAACATACTTCAAGTTTGAGAAAGCCTGATTAATGGAAGAAAGATTTAAGGCAATGGTGGCAGACCAATGGTATAAGGTTCCAGCGTCAAGTTCGGCGACTAGAACTCCATATGAAAGACTTAGTAAACTACGAGAATGCCTCTAACAGTATAAGAAGCAACTGAAGGCTAACAAGGAAAGCAAGAGGGGATTGCATCTGGCATCTTAGAGCTGGACCAACTTGAGGACAACAGAGACCTCATGACTTTGGAAGTATATATTCGGCAAAGATTTCAAGAGGACATCACTTTAGAGAACCGCAAAGGGGAAATCCAGTGGCGCCAAAGATCTAGACAACTCTGACTTATAGAAGGAGATTCAAACACAAGATTTTTTCATCAGTATGCGGTAAAACTATATTGACAAGATCCATGTTGGAGAAAATGAGATCTCAAGTAGAGATAATGAGGGAACAACCATTGCAAAATATTTTCATGATTTTACTCATAGGAGATCTCCTATGGTATGTTGTCACTGGATGAAGCTGGCCACTTGGTGAAACATTTTGTTGAAGAGGAAGTTACCAAGCTTTGTGAGACATTAATAGTGAAGGATCACTAGGACCAAATGGCTTTCCAATCTTTTTCTTTCGCGAATTCTGGACAGTTGTGGGATATGATGTTATGGTTACAATTCGGGAATTTGCTACATCAAATTCTAGGTTTGAGAGGATTAACTGAAAATTTTTCCTGTTTCTACTCGCAAAAAAGACATCTACAGAACGGATGGAAGACTTTTGACCTTTGGTGCTATCCAATGCTATTTATCTGCTAGTGGCGAGAGTCCTTGTAAATCAATTGCTCAAAGTTCTAAGTCTTCTAATACATCTTATCCAATCTGCCTTTATATTTGGCAGATCCATCACGGATGGATTCATAATGGCCTCTGAAATTATCTCTTTTTGAGACGCTCAGGTTGACATGGTTTTATGTGGAAAGTTGATTTTTCCAAAGCATATGATTCCTTGGACTGGTCTTATTTATGGAGCCCCCTTCATCGATGTGTATTTCCACTCCTCTGGATATCTTGGATGAAATGATGTGTCTGCACCATTTTTTTCTTTGTATTGATAAATGGAGGCCCAATAGGTGGATGAATCCAACCCGAAAGAGGAATTCATCAAGGCTGTTCATTAGCTCTGATGTTGTTTGTTCATGTGGCGAATGTCCTTGCTAGATGTACTTTTCAGCATGTGCTGTTTGAGTCATTTCAGGATTCTCCCCAGATTTGACGCAAGGTACAATCATTCCAATATTGCAATATGTTGATGACACTCTCTATTTTATAGAAGGGACAACTTAGGCAACAAGGACGATAACCATTATTATTAACATCTTAGGTGCTTTTTCTGGATTGCTCATCAATCACTCCAAATCATCATTCATTCCCTTTGGGATGGACGATGCGGATGCTACAACCTGCTCAAGGATGCTGAAGATAGCCATATGTAGTTTGCCAATATCATATTTGGGCCTCCCACTTAGTGATGGTCGAATCCTAGCAAGGGACTCCTGTTATTGAACGGATTGAATGACGACTTGAATGCTGGCATTTTCGTTTATTGTCACAAGGGAGAAGATTGGTTTTAATTTGTTATGTGCTTTCTGCTATTCCCTTATATTTTATGTCAATATTTCGAATGCCACACGGGATTGTACAATGAATTGACTCACTTTGCCAGAGCTTTTTTTGGAGAAATCCAGGCAGTAGTGGAAGGAGCATGTATTTGGTTTCTTAGAGTGAGATTTGCTAACCTATTTCAGAGGGAGGACTAGGTGTTCGGGATCTCAAGATTATGAATGATGCGTTACTTTCAAAATGGGTTGTTCGAATGATGGGACAAGTAAATGATGTTTGGCTCTCAATGATGAAGGTCTATTATGGGAGCACACTACCTTGGGAAATAAGGCAGCGGGTTCCGCAGGGTGCATCATCATTTCGGAGAAGTATCTTATCCGTCATACCACGCATGCAAAATTTTTTTGGAGTGACACTCGGAGTAGGAAGGGACTTTCATTTCTGGGAGGATCCGTGGCCAGCAAGAGAACCTCTTTGTGTCACTTTTCCAAGACTTTATGTCTTTGAAGAAGATCGACATGCAGTGGCTGCAACTTATTGGGAAGACAATTTATTATCTTCAGGTGTTTGGATCCCACACTTTTTGGCTCCCATCTATGATAAGAGGATTTTCTCCTCCTTTTGGAACGTCTAGAGGGTTATCGCATAAATAACTCTAGAAAAGATACATGGGTATGGACAACAAGCATATTTTCAGTGTGAGGAAAGTGTCGGCTATTGATCAATGAAACTAGTGGAATGGAAGATGAGTTACGCTTGGATTGTCGATTATTATGGCAACTGAAAGTTCCTTTAGAGGATATTGAGCACCTATTTTTTGAATGCGATGTGGCAAGGGAGGTATGGCAATCATGGGGCGGCTTCTATGTAGATGTATACTTGTCAACAACTTTTGGGAAATCATTTAGAAGTGGAAGCAGTTCAGGAACCAATCAATATTATATATTCAGGCGTTGACATGCAATGTCATTGGCTTTCCTATGGTTCATATGGTGCTAATGAAATGGATGCATTTTTAGGGGTGAAGGATGTTATGTTGAAAATATCTTATCTATGTCTAGATGCTTGATGAGAGATTGGGCAAGAGTGTAGTAATTATTATTTCAACATCTTGAAGTAACATTGTTATATTAATAAATATGGATGCGTGCACATGGCTCTCATCCTTTCCTACTTTCAAGAAAAAAACATTTATACCTTCTTGTAACTTTATTCTTTTAATTTTTTTTCAACATTTTTTTTCTTTGGGGGTTCAAGTTTCTCTTTTTCTCTTTCTTTCAACTTTAAGCTCAATAGGCACTTAAGAGTTTAACAAAGAGGCAATTATTATCAAGGATAAAAAAATTGAGCATGAACAATAATTCATTGTCCAAATATTCGTAGTTCTACTTAGCAACTTTCAACATTCCAAATTACCCAAAACTAAGGCAATAAATGTTAGAATAATAGTGCTTTGAATTTACTTGAACAATACTTGAAAAATAAGTAAATGCTAAAACGTGAGAAAATAAGATGTAATTTTCAATTATGCATGATATTCTTAATTTTGTTTTTAAAAAAATATGATATGCTAAGCAAATATGCAACTAGTAGATGAGACATGATGGGAACATGAGCATGTAATGCAATATAAAAAGGCATGATGCATGAAATTGCACACTCCCTCAAGCTTGAATTCAACATTGTCTCCAATGTTGAAAATCAAATCCGTAGGAAAAAACATGAACATGACAATGAAAATATAAAAAAGAAAAGAAAAGAAAAGAATATAACTTGATTTGGCTCAAGTCATATGGATGTGGAAGTTACAGGAAGAAGCCACAAAAAGTCAATAATGTCCTAGTCAATATAAATTTGTATCTCTGTTTGGCGTGTGATGTGCTCCCTTATAAGAGCATGACATTGTTCTTCTTGAAATGTCTTGGAATGGACCCGTGATATACCACATAATGCCCCATGACAAATAGATAATAGTCTATGAAGAAAGAAAAAAATATATGAAATTTCAATTAATTAAGTTTGTGACCTGAAGAGACATGTTAAAAATTAGAAACATAAAATAAAAATGGAAACTAATGAAACTAAGCGATCAATAAGAAATGAAGAACTACTAATTTAACTAAATATAAAGTAAAAGGAAAAATATCTAAACTATAAGTTCAAGGTTGAGAAAAAGTAGTTCTAAGTTTAAAGTCACTAGCTCGATTTTAACATAGCATATGTTGTGAGTAATCTAAATTTATCAATTAAAATAAATATGAGTAAATATAAAATTAAAGAACAATCTCATCAGATCTAATTAAGGTGATCGTGAATACTCATCATGATGAATCTTATGTGCCGATGTCATTATGAGGCAATGGTGGCTCTTCATGTACAACAACCTTTTGAGGTGGAAGTTGAGAGTTGTGTTGTTGATGAGCTTGGATCGTCGAGTGGTGCTTCAGTCTCCATTATAAAGATATTGTTGGGAAAGATTGTATTTGATGTCGGTGAAGAGATTTTCTCCTTCAAAGATGTTGTAGATATTGTTAATTGATGTAAGGAGATGTGCATTTATGTGCAACCAACGGTTTGTGGTTTTCTTTTGTCTCTGGGTGGTGTCTGAATTGGAGACCGCACTATAGTAGTGATAGGAACTTTCAAAGGCGGCCCCTTCTTTGAATCTTCCCAATTTTTATAATGTATTTGTTTGTCTTCTTGACACACCATTGAATAGTTGTTCTCGTTGAAAATTTTGCTTCTGGGTGCCATCTTCTTTGATATAAACTGGAATTGTATATAACTTAAATTTCTTTTTACTCTTTAGATAAAAAAGTTTAGACTAGATGTAATTAAAATCTTAAGTTTTATGCAATTTATCCAAATATTTACTATGATGCGGGTCACACTATAATAAACATAATGATATATTTCTTTTACCATATGCTTAATTACAAGGAAAACGAGAAATATAGTTGAGGAATAGCATATACATTTTAGCGTTAACGTTTGTTGGATGATGCATTAATAAAAAATAAATATACAATTATTCTTATCTGAACAGAAAAATCGATATTTTCCACGGTGTGAACCATCACAAATTGTGAAGAATCCATCTGAAAATAAACTTTGCGACGAATTTTCCGATTGAAACCAATCATTCTAAAATTGCTTGTCGCAAATATTTTTCGGTGGGTAATATAAATTTGTTGGAAGTTCCTGCGGTCGGAGTCGACCCTTACTATGAAAAGTTCTCATGGCTTGGCTCGTGAGAACACGGCTCGAACCTTCCATCGTTCAAGCCGTGGATAGTTCCTATGGTCAAAATCGTCGAAAATATGGATTTTTTTAAAAAATAAATAAAGTCAAAAAATTAAAAGAGTTAGACATCTAGTTATTATGATTAATGTATTATGTAATCCATAAAACAAAATTTTAGAACTTTTATTGGATTAGTGGGATAACATAAAGATGGTGTTAAAGGGAGTGCTCGATATTGACTAAAATTTTTTCTAACTTTATCCGACAGCTTATTAAGTAGTAACATTGAAAAGAAAAAAAATGTGTAAATTTCTGCTATCATCCTTCAACTTACGGAGTATTTAATCCAATTTCACTTTATAACATTGCGGTCATCTAACTTTAGAAACGTTTCAGCCACAATTATCACGACTAGTTATCGTCAATCAATCCCAATAGTTCGCTAAGGTAGATGCTTATGTGATATATCATCAATAGTTTCTCTCTCATTCACGTCAAATTTAAAAAAATAAAAAATTTTACGTCAACATTTTTCTTTCTTCTCTATCCAAACTTAATTTGCGATGTGCATGATTGTTCAATCTTTCAAAATTTTCAAACACAATCATTCAACTTTATAAAATTTTAGTCAAAATAATAATAAAACAAAAAATCAAATAAAAAACTAAAGACAGTTGGATCAACACGATTTGGGCACGACCCAATTAGGTTGGGTCATTCATTTTTTACCTGTATTAAATATATAGTACTATAATATAAATTATGAAAATAAAACATTAGAAAAATAAAATACAAAGTACATTCTTTTGTCCTAAAATTTGGACTAAAAAATATTATAATATATGATATTATGATTATTAGATATATGATAAAATTATATATATAATTATAATGTATGATTAAAGATTTAAATATATAAAAAATAAAAAACATCATGGTTATGATTTGACTCAGCACCCCCGTTGGATGTCGGATTGTGCCCAGCACCCTATTGGATGACCTAGTATGATTTGGCTCGCCCACGACAAAATATCTCACAATGGTTTTTTTAATTATAATATTTTGTATTAATCCAAATTTTAGAGCAAAAAATATAAGCAATATTTTATTTTCTAATTTTTTCATTTCCCTAATTTAATAATTATTATAACATTATATATTTAAAACACATAAAAAATTGGGCGGTCTGACTTGATGTGGTAGTGCAGAGTCGATCCAAGTGCTTTGAATTTCTATTAATTTCTATTATTTTAAGTTTTTAATGATGATCATGATTAAAATTTTGAAAAGTTTAATGGCCGTGTTTAGAAATTTTATAAAGTAAGATGATCACACTAATACAAAATTTAGCATTGATCATGGGGGATGAAAAAGATGCGTCCATAACTTATTGCATGTGTACACCGTGTGACTTACCGCATGTGTACAAGTATTTAGTAATCTAAATGTTTGATAAAAAATTATTATCATTTCATTTAATTAGTGTGCACACTTTTATTTCTGTTTAAGAAAAATAAAATAATAATAGTATTTTATTTAAAGCAACAATACTATATCGAAGAATAAATTTATTTTTGTTAAAATAAAATTAATATAATAAAATATTTAGAGTGTATTGTATGGAAAAAGTTTAAACTTTTACTTTGATCTCAAATTTATTCTAATTTTATTATTTTTTAATAAAATTATTATATTCTTATTATAAAAATTACTAAATATTAATTTGACAATCATCGCATAAATAAATGAATGATATATCATAAAATTTTAATTTTAATAATGATTAAAAAGTAACATTTTGTTAATTTATTTATGTCATTCTATCATTATATGAAATCAACCAAAACACAACTTATAATTTAATATTATTTTATATTTATGTGTAATGAATGGGAAAATATTAAATTGATATTTAACATTCAATTATACATGGAAAAATCTTTGAATTGATATTTAACGAGGATATTTTATCAACTTGTAACATAAACTAGAATTGTATATAACTTAAATTTCCTTTTAGTCTTTAGATAAAAAAAATTTAGACTAGATCTAATTAAAAACTTAAGTTTTATGCAATTTATCCAAATATTTACTTATGCTGTCACACTATAATAAACATAATGATATATTTCTTTTACCATATACTTAATTACAAGGAAAACGAGAAAGCAATATGCCTCTATGGTTGAGGAATAGCATATAGTTCTAGCGTTAATGTTCGTCAGATGATGCATTAATAAAAAGAAACAAATGTACAATTATTCTTATCCTAACATAAAATTGATATTTTACACGGTATGAACGATCGCAAATTGTGAAGAATCTGTTGGAAAACAAACTTTCTAACGAATTTTTCGACGAAAATGAACCGTTCGAAAATTGCTCGTCGCAAATATTTTTCGATGGGTAATATAAATCTGTCAAAAGTTCCTTTGGTCGAAGTCAACTCTTACCATGGAAAGTTCTCATGGTTTGACCCGTGAGAACACGGCTCGAACCATCCATCATTCAAGCCGTTGATAGATCCCATGGTCCAAATCATCGAAAATATGGATTTTTTAAAAAATTAAATAAATACAAAAAATTCAATAATTTGATAGACCAAAATGATATATTAAAAAAATCAGGGTAACAAATTACTATTGTGTTACAAAAAAGAGTTAGGCATCTAGTTATTATGATTAATGTATTAATTAATCCATAAAACAAAATTTTAGAACTTTTATTGGATTAGTGGGATAGCAGAAAGATGATGTTAAAGGGAGTGCTCGATATTGACTAAATTTTTGTCTAAATTTATCCAACAGCTTAGTAAGTAGTAACATTGAAAAGAAAAAAAGTGTAAATTTTAGCTATCATCCTTCAACTTATGGAGTATTTCATCCAATTTCACTTTATAACATTACGGTCATCCAACTTTAGAAATGTTTTAGCCACGATTATCACGACTATTTATCGCCAATCAATCCATGTAGTTCACTAATGTAGATGCTTATGTGTCATCATGTCAATAGTTTCTCTTCTTCACGTCAAATTTAAAAAAAATTATCAACAATTTTCTTTCTTCTCTACCCAAATTTAAATTTGGATGTGCATGATCATTCAATTTTTCAAAATTTTCAAACACAATCATTCAACTTTTTAAAATTTTAGTCAAAATAATAAAAAAATAAAAAATCAAATAAAAAACTAAAGACACTTGGAGCAATCCGACACGATTTGGCCACGACCCAATTAGGTTGGGCCATCCATTATTTTACGAGTAATAAATATATAGTATTATAATAATTAATATTATTAAATTATGAAAACAAAACATTAGAAAAATAAAATACAAATTACATTTTTTTGCCCTAAAATTTGGACTAATAAAAATATTATAATATATGATATTATGATTATTACATATATAATAAAATTATATATATATAACTATAATGTATGATTAAAGATTTAAATATATAAAAAATAAAAAATATCATGGTTATGATTTGACTCAGCACCCCCATTAGATGTTGGGTTGTGCCCAGCACGCTATTGGATGGCCCAATGTGATTTGGCTCGGCCGCGACAAAATATGGCACAAAGATTTTTTTTAATTATAATATTTTGTACTAATCCAAATTTTAGATAAAAAAATATAAGCAATATTTTATTTTATAATTTTTTATTTCCCTAATTTAATAATTGTTATACCATTATATATTTAAAACACGTAACAAATTGGGTGGTCTAACCTGATCGGGTCATGTCAAGTCGGTCCAAGTGCTTGTCATTTTAATTATTTATTATTTTAAGTTTTAATGATGATCGTGATTAAAATTTTAAAAAGTCTGAAAATTTTAAAAAGTAATGGTGATGTGGCATCTTTATTTTTTACATTTGACGTGGAGAAAAGAGAAAAATACTAAATTGTCACTTAAACATCCACGTTAGTGGTATGTCTCGTGATAATCGATCGTGATGGCCGTGGTTAAAATGTTTGTAAAATTGGATGATGATGTCCCATAAATAAAGATTATCGTTGAAATTTACTCCTTGTAATTATGCAATTTTTTTTCCTACATCAAAAACAAATTTCAGATCTACTTTAGTGGTGTAGAATTCTATATCACTCCACTGAATTTTATTTGTACATTTATTATTGGAATCTAGGGATGCGTGAAGGGTTTAGGCTAAAAATATGTGTATACATATGAATGATGATTCTCGTTTCAGTTTTCCGTATTATTGATAGGTCATCTAGATTAAGAATGTAAGAGCAGTCGGTGTCTTACCCATAGTTCAAACTCAAAAGGGGCCTCTTATTAAACAAAAAGTACTTTCTCCATGAGTGGTTCAAATGAAAATATGAAAATATCGCTTCTTAATAGTTTAAGTTCTTACTATTATTGATACTTGAATTAATTTAACAACTTATAATGTAATCCCAGCCGACCCCACCTAGTGGGATAAGGCTTTGTTGTTGTTATAATGTAGTCCCAACGTTACACTAAATTTTATGAAATAAATGCGTACAATTTATGTCATGATAACAATTGTTTCACCAAAATAAATAAATGACACCCACAATCAAAATTTTCGATCCAATAGAAGACTTTTCCCATGCATGCACATATACCTTTCTTCACCCTTGTTCACACCACTAAAAAATTAAGAGATAGAACAGTCCAACACACAACTAATACCTCATGTGTTTGTTAGATCTATACAAGCATCTACATATCTAGTTAGTAGGTCTAAGATAATGATGCTACCCTTTTGCATGTATCCTCATAGGAGACAACTATGCAGGGCAGTGAGGGATGGCTTGAGACTTTGAGCCCTAGATAGCTTTAGCGCAGTGCAGCAAAGGCTTTAAATTTTCTCACATGAACAATTTGTGGTAAAGCACCACCACCTACGTGATCTCAGCCCATGAAGCAATAAATAAATCACAGCTCCCTTTGGTTTTGGTTGCATGCCTTTTCTTGTGAATCAAAATTTTTTTGCTGTAGTAGGATCTATGCATCATTCAGCCCTCAACTACTCATCGCGACTATTCAACCATATCAATGATGAGTTATGATCGACTGAGTGAAATAAAATAATCCACAGTGGTGCAACCAACTTATTTTATTTTCCCTTTTTTATATTCATGATTTGTGCTGGGGAAATGCATAAATATCACTTCAATCAGTTGTTTGGTTGCTTTACATGGTCCATGCATTTATTATGTGGGACGACTGGACGAGCCATGAAACGAGAGTGCTGTCTGCTTTTTTTTTTCCTTAATGTTAATATACAGAAATTTATAAAGAGAGAGGAGTGGGGAGAGAGGATATCCAAGTTGCAATTTCACTATTGATGGTTAAGTCTACAATTGCTAGATGTTGAGGCTGGTTGATGCTGGACGAGCCGATGAAAGATGTGTGTGTGTGGGGTGGGGGGGGGGGGGGGGGGGGTGGGGCGATGAGAGAGAAGAATAATACAGCAAAGAGTTTGGTGACAAGATATTCTGACACTGAAACTGTAAAAAGAGAATTGTTCAAATCAGCTGCTGTAAAAATTTTGACAGGAGGAAAAGATCAGAAAAAAAAAAGTTGGATTCTCCACACCAATATTATACAAGCACTTCATTCCAACAAGCCACACATGTCAGCTAGAAAACTACACTGAGAGTTAACATAATAACAGCACAAGACTTAACCACGTTAGTGTCAAATACTAAACATGTGCACATATGAGCACTCCCTTAAATGCAAGGACACTGTCATAGTATGGAGAGAGAGAGAGAGAGAGAGAGAGCATAGGATTCTCTGGTCGTCTATTAGAAAAACCTTACGGCAGTGCACGTTGGGGGAGGGCAGGGACAGGATGTGGGAGGGGTTGCCACAATGCCTCCGCCCAGCCTTTTTTATTAAAAAACAACCCACACATGCGCCATCATCTGGCCCCTGATCGATCTCATATGACCAATGCACACAGGTCTCTCTCCCCCCCCATATGACCAATGCACACAGGTCTCCCCCCCCCCCCCCTCCCTTGTATATATATGATTCCAACCATATGTTAAAGAACAGACACCATATGCAGTGTCACAACTCACAACACAGATGGATGCAGCATCCATTGATTTGGCTGCCCAAACCTTAATTTAATCACAGATATGCATGGGACTATAAATATATACATGTCATGTCATCGCCCAAGGTCCAAAATCGATATATACATGAGACATGGGCTCACTTATCTCATCATTAATTAATTTGCGGTTTCTTTTCAATTTCTTGGAGAATAAGCTGATCGATCGGATCAATATACTTTGGCTTAATTCGAATTGAATCAATTCTTGTACAGTTTAATTGCGAGCTGTGAGAAACCCAAACAGGTCTACATGCATAGAAGAATGGGAGCCGTCCATCTTATGTTTTGCCCTTTCTGTAGAGACAGCTGAGCCTGACACCCAACATCCCTCAAATGGGCTCATGGGGTGTCCTTCAACCAGGCAAAGCCATGGAAAGTTGGTGGGCAAGGATAGGAGGAGTGACACTACAAGACAATGCTCCATGCCACTCTCTCTCTCTTTCTCTCTCTCTGGTTATGGTTCTTCATAAAATCATGCTGTTGGTTGGTGGCCATTGGGGGTGGGAGAGGTGGTGGATCTCTTCACTAGTTCATGTACATTCGGCGGTCTCTCTCACCCTCTCGTCATCAGCTGTGGCCTGTGGGGTGCAGCGAGAGCACGAGCTGCATGGGCGGGGCCGGCAATTAGGGGAGCGGATCGGTCGACAGGCCGAGATGTTTCTATGTGGCACAGCTCCATGTTGGGGAATTACAACTAAGGGACAGCATCCAGGAAAATGACTCGTATGAGAGCCCGAGTCCGGTCTCTCTCTCTCTCTCTCTCTCTCTCTCTCTCTCTCTCTCTCTCTCTCTCTCTCTCTCTCTCTCTCTCTCTCTCTCTCTCTCTCTCTCTCTCTCTCTCTCAAGCATATCGGGACCATTTAATAAACGCTCAGACATGGTTATTACTTTTATAACTTTGGTTCACGCAGGAACAATTGTATTCGGTAAAATGAAAAGAGGTTAATGAGAATAGAGCACTCGGCTTTATACCTATCATTTAATTTAATTAATTAGTTTAATATTTATAATTAAGTTAATTATATATTTCTTGGAATAATAATTTGATAATAAATATTATAATTATCTAAGGCTAAATAAATTATAATGATGGAATTAGTTATATTTATTAAAATGACTTGACCATCATCATCCAATAATTCGATGATGTTAATCTTAATCATATTTATTATTTAACATATACTTTAAATTATTATATAATTATTTTATTAATTTAACAAATAAAATTTATATCTGCATGATATTAATCATATTTATTATTTAACATATATTTTAAATTAATATATAATTATTTTATTAATCTAATAAATAAAATCAGTATCAACACCCCGTTCGATATCGAATGTTCTATATAAAATCATAAAACTCAAATCCCGAAAACTTGTTTCAATATATTTATATTTCTATTTCGAGAGAAAAAAATATACACCTATAGCAACCTGTACATTTTTATTCTTTTAAAAGTAAGGTGGACATAGTGAAACGATTTCAGAAATGAAATATTGAAAGAATATTTTATCTCGTCTTATAATATTGGCACACAGAAAAAAGTTATTGCATATTCATGTTATCAATCTTAATATTTAGTTTAAATTAATTAAACATTAATGAATGTGTAATAAATCATGCAATTTTACTTATCACTTTTTGGATATATATGTGGTAATGCTATCATATAATGATAATCTATATGGATTGAATATTTCTAACAATAGATCATAATAGTTGATTTAAAGAATTGCTGGATGAAGTTTCACCAGATATTCATGATGTACTGATCAATTCCAAGAGAATTATACACTTATCTGATTATTACTTAGTTGAATAAAATATTTGATGACTGTCCTATTGCTTACAAGGCCTTAAGGGATGATGCATACATGTATTAAAAATTTAAAATAATTTGACAAAGTAATCATGAAAGTGTAAAGTCATTCATAAAACAAGAAAACTAATAAAACAAAGACAAGAAAGAGTCCATCACACAAAAGATAATACAATATGTTTGATAAGATTCAGCCACATCTTAGTTTATTTTCTCTAAAATTCGAACTTAGAACTATAAACATTCCCTAGCACATCTTTTCTTTGTTTTAAATGTACAAGAAAAAAATTTTTTACACTAAATATTTTTATAAAACTTCTCGGATGCCAACTCCTACTCATCCTCTAATGAAGTTTCCATTCAAACATTTTCTTTGTTTAAGGGTTAAGGCTAAAGTTCTTTTACAAATAGACACGCATTGACTTTTCTCTAATTCAAGAGGTAAAATATAACATTTAATACAAATGAGCTCAACCATATATTACAATAATAATGCACACATAATCTCTCATTTATAATATTAGCCTAAAAAAATAAGAGAGAGTGAAAGAATAAATTTGCAATTTAAAATTCGAAGTGATATTTTGAATACACAAGTATGTTTGCCCTTAATATAAAATGATTTCCTTTAAAGACACAGTTTGTCTTGGAATCTTTTATAGTCTCGAACACTTTCAAATGGTTGGCATACTTAAACATTAAAAAAGATTCATTATGGACAAAATTTTCAAAACTTTTATATAAATTTTTATATCGATCTTACTCCCTCCAATCGATCTTGATTTTTTCTTAAGAGTTTTATGTGTAAAAATCTTAATATAATCTTAATTTCAGTCATATGATTCTACAATCTTATCTGATCATATACGGTCTGATGAGGTATAAACAATATATCTATGATAATAATAATTAACTTAAATGAAATATAATATTTTTTTTCCTTTTTTATTATATTTGATTTAACTTGCCTTAAAAATTGATAGAAATATGACTTAATGAGATGTAATTTAAGACATGAGTATGATAAGTTTGTTGTATATTTTTTCATCTTTTAAAAAATATTTTTAGTAATAAGTACATTTTTAATCCAATCTTATGATTTTTTATCTTATTTTTCCTTACTATTTTATATAAGATCTCAATTTTGACAATGTTGATTATGGATGAGTTGGCAAAACTTTGTATATCTAATTTAAAAATAGTATGTTTAGTTTCCCAAAAAATTAGACTAGGAACTTTCATACAATGTTTGGACCCTTTTTGTACAAACTACTCAACATCCGAACTTTCATGTCGAATGCCAAAGCTAGCACTGATAACATGAATCCTTTATATTCCATTATGATTTTACTTATGATTTCACCGAGTGATATGAAAGTAAGTATATGACAATGTTGTTCACTTTTATGTTTATTACCAAATCAAAGGTGTGAGAACCTATTTGCGAGGGTGTGGATTTTCAAATATATTACAACTAAAATTCTAGACTATAAGTTTTAAAATGTTACACTTACTAAGATTATTGCAAGTGCACAATATATCAAATCCACATAAAGCGAGAGTTATGACTAGATCAAAACTAAGTACTCTAACTAAAAAATAATAGTTAATAACAAATAAAGATAACTAAAGGATTCTGCAATGAAAAAGTATTATGCTACTATTTTTTGGGTTTTTGTATAAATTAATATACTTAAGGAAAAATATCTAGTACAAATATAAAGAAAATAGAATTGACAAAGATAGTCATGGTAACGATACAAATTTTTTTGTATTTTTATATGTTACTTGATATATTTATACAAGTGTTTGTTTGAGAGTTTCTAATAACAAAAGGTTGTGATCCTAGTTATGCAGTGTTGTGCCAAACATCCAACAAGTGATGATGAGTGCTATCCTTGAGCTTTGTGGAGTATGTGGCCAAGTGTGGAGCGAGTCTTTAGTAGGTCGATGAAGAGTTCTCCTGAGCTAATATGTCCCCTCAAGCTTGATGATTGCGAGGACATATCGAAGCTTGTCCCGTAAGTAATAGAAGCAAACTCCTGAAAGTGGCTTTGTGAACACATCGCTATGTTATCTTTGGAGGAGATGAAGTGAACCTGTGGTTGCTTCTCTGCCACCTCTTGCCGGACAAAATGAAAGTCAATCTCCACATGTTTGGTGCGTGGTTTGAATGCACGATTGGAAGCTAGGAATAGTGCTATAGTATTATCACACCAAAATGTGGGAGGCCGAGATTGATGCATGCAAAATGCAACATATAATTAGCCATATTTTTAATCTTATTTTGACTCATTTCTATGCATCATTTTATGAACTTATTTATTTAATTTTATAAAATTGAAAATCTAGCCAAGTTCTATATTTTATTACAAAAAAAGCAAGAGAAAAGAGCGATGAATTCATGGAAAAAATGATACTCAATTCGGAGTTAAAATGAAACCATAAAGTGCAAATTATTGAAACTTGACAATGCTAGAAATTAAATATAACGGGTTGAGATAAACACATAACAACCGTAAGACTATGACAGACTTGTGATGGCCCGTTAAATATCCAATTTTGTGCTACAAACTTGTTCAAGTAACGAGCCGTGACAAAATGCTACAGACCATGAAAACATAATCATTACTTGAATTTTAACACTGCGAAGGCCTCAATATCGGTGTTACGAGCTATGAGAAACATTATTAAGGACATTGCAAACTAGTTATGAACTATTGCGAAGCAAAAATTTGAGATTCTTTTGACTTTTCTCAGGAATTTTAATTGCATATCAACTTTAAATTTATCATAAGTCTTAGGGATTATTTGGAAACATATTTATTTAGATTTGAAGAAGTTTTGAATGGTCTTAAAACCCAACAAGAGTTTAATATGAATTTATCTTATTTTGTCATAGAAAGACTCTCAATCAAATTGAAATTCTACAAAAATTCTTGGGACACGTGAGGGCTATAAATAAAAGACTTCTATGACAAAAAATGTAATGCTTGAGATCTAGGAGTTGTGCTACATTGCTGAGGACAAATTTTAAGTTTTTTTGGTGTTAATTCATAAGAAACTATATAGCAACTCAATGTGTGTACTATGCAACAATCCAAAAATCATTAGAGGCTATGAATTTTGTCTTCTAGTTATTATTTGGATGATTTTTACTCATACTTTTGATGCTTAATTAATTTTGTAATAGATATTTTTATTATTTCGAGAAAACCACATGAACCGTTGTCTAGATTTAAATTAACATAGTTATTTCGATTTCCTTTGATTATGATTATTATGTTTAATGCTTTTTACTGAGATCATTATATTCTAATGTGAGAATACAAATCGAATATGGGGTGGTTAGTTTTAGGATTCAATATTCTTAGCGAATTAGTTTTTAACTCGAAGTTGAAGCAATCATAATACAAAGTATAGTAATTCAGTGTTAGTGCTAGATTTTGTACAGTCTATCAAGTTTTACCCAAGGAGGATAATTATTAGTTTAGGACTTACAACTTAATGCATCTTAACATTTTGTTTAATTGAATATTAATTCAGCGTTTGTGGTCTTAAGTTATGCAAAAGCTAAAATAGTTTAATTTACTCAACGTAGAGATAAATAATTGAAGTAATCTTAATACGTCTTAAGAACCGAAGCTGTTTATCATTGTTATAATTCATTAATCATTGTTGTGCATGCAAGTTAATCATTATCTTCGATCATCCATAAGCCTAAGGCTCAATACCAACTTATTTTATTTTTGTTATTTAATTTTATACAATTATCATTTTACATCACAACACATTACTTCTCCTAGTATATTATTGGAATATATTAGATTTAACCGGTTCCTCATGGGATTGGCAACTCTACTCTACACTTTTATGGTGCAATTACTAGCAAATTATTTGTTACAAATTTAATGCATCAAGTTTTTCACGCTATTGCTAAGGAACCATAATTCATAATTCTTACTCTATCTCATATAAGCTACTTTGAGAATGTTTATTTTTTATTTACATAACTTTTTCTTTCAATGTGGTGTAGTATTTCAGAAACTACATGACTTGATCATCTCGAGCATAAAGAAGAATATTATCAAGTTGAACCAACAAGATGCGATTCATATTGAGGCATTTTCATCAAGACAAAGTACAAAAAAGAAGCCTCAGCAAGCAAAGAATGAAGATATATTTCGAGAACAATCTACTGTGTTCACACAAATGTTAGATTCTCTACTAAAGAAACTCATCATGCAAAATTATCAAATAAAAAAATGGAGAGGCAAATTCACAATATTAGACTACTTAATAAGAACTTAGATGATTATATGACAACAATGCTCGAATTTAAATCATCAACCTCCGACTTGATGAAGATGATTGGTCAATTCATCATATCAATTAAAAGAAGGATGACAATGCAGATCAACTTATAGAAAGGTTGGAGGTTTCGTTGAGCAAAATACAAAAGCAAGTTGAAGTAGACGATTCCCTTCGATTATTCGACATCGAGCTCAAGTTTGAGGCGTTAAAAGCAAAACTACATGCATTGGAGGATGAAGTTAAAAATTTGAATTCTCTAAATTATGAATCTTCGAGACACATCGATGAGAATCCGAAGGTCATCTTATGCTTGTGTCATAATGTATATATAAGTTGATAGAATAACCTCGTTAAATATCAATTCAAAGATTTTTTTTCATGTATAATTGAATGTTAAATATCAATGTAATATTTTTTCTTTTGTTACACATAAATATAAAATAATATTAAGTTATAAGCTGTGTTTTGGTTGATTTCATATAATGATAGAATGACATAAATAAATTAACAAAATATTACTTTTTAATCTTTATTAAAATTAAAATTTATGATATGTCGTTCATTTATTTATGCGATGATTGTCAAATTAATATTTAGTATTTTTATAATAAGAATATAATAATTTTATTTAAAAAAATAATAAAATCTGAATAAATTTGATATCAAAGTAAAAGTTTAAACTTTTTCCATACAATATACTCTAAATATTTATTATATTTACTTTATTTTAACAAAAATAAATTTATTCTCTGATACAGTATTGTTGCTTTAAATAAAATACTATTATTTTCGTAAACAGAAATAAAAGTGTACACAGTAATTAAATGAAATGATAACATTTTTTTATCATATATTTATATTACTAAATACTTGTACACATGTCCACATGCAGTAAGTCGCATCTTTTTCATGCCATGATCCTTGCTAAATTACATGCGCTTCTCTCTCTCTCCTCTCTCTGTAAAAGTCGCATAAACTCGTGCCCCTTCAACCCATGCACCTAATATAAACCCCATGTTGAAAAGAAACTCAAGGAGCCGCTCCATTAATATTTTTTCCACACCTAATTTTTATTTTCTACCTTCTCTTATTTATAGATTTTTTTGTTTTTTTTATGGGTGTTGAGGGTTGGCCTCACTGAGAAGGGAAGGGGAGACGCCTCTTCTTCCAGCAGCCAGGAACTGCAGAAACCTTTCCACCATCTCAGACTCCACCACTTCATCCCCTCTTCTCTGTGCACCCCCCATCACTTTTTCTCATCTCCCTTTTGAATCCGCCCCCTTTTTATATATATACCTGCACATCATCCTTCCTCCACACCAACCAGCATGTCTGGTCTATACACTCATAGCTTCTCCCCTGCCAGAGCCCTCTCCCCGCAGATAAGAAGTACACCGGATATCGACAGGTAGGAGAGGACAGATGCACCGGCTTCTTGTTATCTTTCTCTGATTGTTCTGGTTTTGTGATGTTGTTTTGATGGAAGCAAATCTTGGGTTTTCTGTACTTTGGTGTTGGTGCAGTCAATACTTGGCAGAGCTGTTGGCGGAGCATCAAAAGTTGGGTCCTTTCATGCAGGTTCTTCCCATATGTAGCCGCTTGCTGAACCAAGGTACTGTTCTTCTTTTCCTGATGTTCTTCCGAGTTCTCAATTCCAGATTCAGTATCGATATGTCGCATTTTTTGTTGTTTTTGCTTGTGTTTCGCTGTAATCTGATGCCATCTCTCTTGAATTTGAAGAAAGGAACATACTCTCTGTGGTACTCAGTATCGAAATACGTCCCCATATGCATTTTACACGCATAAGTTCAGACTCGAAGTTCTGTTTTTTTTTTCTTTCTCGTATCTTGGGATTCTTTTGGGTTCTGATCGAGATTCAGTTCTCTGTCCTTATTGCTATGTCTCAGTTTGGGATCTTTTTTTAATCATCCTTCATTGTAGTATGATACCATCGCTGCTTAATTTGAAGAAAGGTGCCATTTTTCCATGGTAATCATTATCAAAATACGTCTCTAAACGTTTTGTCCGTACCAGGATCAGACCAAAGATTCCATTATGCTTATTTGCATCCTTCTACTACTGAATAGTATTTAACTCTCTTTTTCGATCATTGTTGTTGTAGGTCAAATTTATGTGATTAAATTTAGTTTGACAAAGTTCTATATGGTTCCTTTGTTGATCATGATACCTGTCAAGTTTGCTATGCGCCCAGCCAGCTGTCTGAGCGATCTAAGTCTGTATGTGATTGTCTGATCACTCTTTGCATGACATTTGTTAATCTCCTTTCCATGACTACAACCTGCTAGTCGGATGCTTGTTCTACATTTTTACATACTTAAGTTTTCCAAAGTATCTTATGGCATAGTTTGTGTTCAGTCTGTTGTATACTTTTATAGTCATTTCTCAATTAGGCACAGTTATAAGTTTGACAGAGAGATGGTCTTTTTGGGGAAAAGATTAAGTTTCAGCATATAAGAACATATATACCAGTATGGATGACAATCATCAGATAGCTTTGATGCACTGTTTCTGTAATGAAAGTTCTCAAGTGTCAAAAAGAAAATCCACATTTTCTTCAAAGTAGATGAAGGGAATTGAAAGTATTATAATATAGACAAGCAACAGTTTTTTTCTTAGATTGCAGGCAACAAAGCAGGGTTTGTCAGCTGGTTTTATTTCACACTTGTCCATAAGGAGATATTTGAATACTGATTTGCGTTAGATGTTGTAATTCATCTTTTGTTGCTGCGAGATTTTGTAGAATGACGGTTTATGGATGATATGCTATTTAAATGATGGTACAATTTTAGCTTCATTCTTTAAGGAATTTTGATTTTACAGTGGATCCCGAATGGAGGTCAATCAATGGAATGTTGAATCTTAATTTTCAGTTATCTTCGCAACATTAGTATAGTTCATCTCTTATACACTTATTATATGGTCAAGTTTTTCGGCTTGAATATTGTTTCCCTGATGTTTGTCGGGACTGTAACAGAGATAATGCGAGTCTCTGGCATGGTTCCACACCAAGGGCTTGGAGATTTTGATCGGTTGCAATACAGAAGTCCAAGTCCCATGGCTTCCCCAAACCTTATTTCTAGTGCTGGAGGGATTGGTCTAGGTGGTTGGAATGGGTTGCCACAAGAGGTAACTATCTTAACCATTATATTTTCTCCTTTTAGTTAGCAGAATACCGATGAAAATGATCAATTTTCCTAATAATGGAATTAGCAAAGAAAAATGACTTAGCTTACAAGGTTATGCAAATCCAATTATTTCTCTTCTTTTTATTCTCCACATGCAAATACACCAGACCTTTCTACCTCGTAGAAGAATTAACTTGTGAAAAAAAAAGGATTACAGTAATGCTCATGATACCTGCAGATGGGTCTCTTAGATATTGAATTGCATCAGATCCATTGCATTGAATTTTATGTTTCCCAAAATATTTACTGGAGGTCCTTATAAGGTGATCATATATCATTGAATACTCTTATACATTAATGATATTACTGAGCAGAATGGTTCCGTCCGATCATTTCTGTGTTTCTATTATCACGTAATTTCCTTTCTCATATATGGTATACTTCATTTTCGTTCAAGAAACAGTTTATATACCAATATTATATCCAAATATTTTTTTCTCTCCTTCATCAATTTTAGAAAATCCTAATGATAGAACGAATTCTAGAAATCTTTTTCCTTTTACAAGAAAAAGGATGACTAGGGAAATCTTAGTGATAATAATTAGTTGGCACGAACTTGATGTAAGACATTTTTATGTATTTTTCTTTTTTTCCATCACTGAGAACTTCCTATATATTCTTGAGCAGAGATTAGGTTTACCACAAGGAATTACTATGGATTGGCAAGGAGCACCAGCAAGTCCAAATTCATATATCGTGAAGAAGATATTGCGCTTAGAAATTCCAGTGGATACTTACCCTACTGTATGAAATTCCAAACTTTAATAGTTACTGTGTTTGTTTTTTATGCACAATATTGACCTTCTGACATGTGACATTCAGTTCAATTTTGTTGGGCGCCTTCTCGGACCCAGGGGTAATTCGCTGAAACGAGTCGAAGCATCAACAGGATGTCGTGTCTATATACGAGGAAAGGGTTCGATTAAGGATCCGGGAAAGGTATGGGGTTGTCCATGTTACTTGTGAATGTACTCCATGTTAAATGCCGACATGTCAAAGTACTATTTGTTTTGGAATGTGAAAGATATTTAGGTGATGTTTCTTAATATGATTTTGATATTACTGCATGTAACCATGTCAAATAATAGTTTGAAACTAAACAAATGTTAAACAATTATCATATTGCATCTCCACTTTCTTGAGGTTTATATCTTTTCTTATTCCCTATGATATTTCATATTTGTACAATGGTTTCAGTCTTTGGACATCAGCTCATAATTTCTCTCTCCATCGGAGGAAGTATGCTTCAGAGCAGGCATTGAAGAGATCTTAGAATGGAATACAACTGAAAGATTGTTCTGGATATTTGTTTCTGTTTTTATCTGCTAAATTGACATAGTTCTTTGTTCTATATCTGAAGGAGGAAAAATTAAGGGGGAGGCCAGGGTATGAACACTTGAGTGATCCACTGCATATTCTGATCGAGGCTGAGTTGCCTGCTAATATTGTTGATACAAGGCTAAGACAGGCACAAGAAGTTATAGAAGAATTACTCAAACCAGTGGTACTAGAAAACAATCTTTTATTGGCTTGCATTTTTAGTTTATCATTCTTGAACCTTACAGCATTATATGTTATGCAGTTGCAAATTCAAAAAATTTGTAGTATTTTTTCTAATATTTTTCTATCCATATATATTTACCCATCAATAATGAACCTTTTCATATAAGGAGGAATTTCTCAGTAGAAAAGTAATATCAAAATAAGAAACTATATCATTAAAATATAGCAAGGGCTTCCTAGGTTTGATGCATTTGACAGTAGTTGAGATATGGATGCATTTTGTTTGCCCATTTATAACTGCATATGTCATATTCCAGACAAATTCCCCAGGAATATGACATGCAGTTACCTTCTCTCCTTCCCTTCCATAATAAGTTGTTGATGAACTAGATGGATATGCAAAATTAGTTAGTATGCGTAAGTTTTTCCTATTATGTTGAAGAAATGGTCATAAAGCATGTGTGAATATTAACAGTTCATTCTTTCCATTGGTATTTTTAATTGACTTTTCATAGTCATTCTTAACCTTTAGCAAAGCTTCATTGTTGTGCCAGTATCTTTGCAGCAGTCATTGGCAATGGAATTCTGTGAAATCTTTTCTGTAAGTTTCTTCCGAGGTCACCAATCTAATTTAGATCTTTCCACAGGATGAATCACAAGATTTTTACAAGAGGCAACAGCTTAGAGAACTGGCCATGTTAAATTCAGGTCTGAGAGAGGACAGTCCTCATCCTAGTGGCAGCGTCTCTCCTTTTAACAGTGGAATGAAACGTGCAAAAACAGGACAGTAAAGATATAATCTCTCCTATATGCTTGGAGGAAGTGTTCACAATGCCAATACCATCAATTTCTTTGCAAGTTAACTTTTGTTATGAAGCTAGAGTACACTGCTGACTGGTGAATTTGATCTGCTAGTTGAATCTTCCTCTGATATAGATAAATCGAAAACACAGTCCTTGTAACTATGCTTGCTGTCTGCTGATCTCTTGATGCTTTAGATATGTTAAAAGTATGCTTGTCGAGGATCAGGAACCTTAATATTCATTTGATTCATTTTTTGAGCTTAACATGATCCATCCGAAATATGGTGTAAGTGACGATTTTACAAGTTGACGAGCGTCTGATTATAAATTAGTTCCAAGCGTTTCATTGGAAGCGATAGAATCTCTATGTTTGCCCAGTTTGGTTGGATTTTACTCCCGTGGAACAGTTGTATTTGTAACTACAAATTGTCGATGGCATAATTCAGCAGTCTGTATGAGATTTTAGAACATTGCTGTTAGTTCATCTCTGTCACTGCCTCTGAATTCTAGTTAAATGAGTCACCGTGCCACTCGGTTTAGTTTGCCTGCTTTTAGTCTCATGGTATATTTGCTTTGTTTTCCATTTGCACCTTTCTTCGGCCTCTATTTATTTCCATTTTTACACGTTGAGATCAATTCACTTGTTTAGGGAGAAATTTTTTTTAGTGATGTATTTGTGAAATTTGAATTCATGATTTATAATTTTGGCATAAAAGTTATTTTCAGTTTGGCATTGGATTTTGTGTCCTCGTTTGCTTCTTGTTTCCTGCATTACATATTTTCGATAGTGTAATGCTACAAACCAACGCCTCGGCGCATTTGGTTCTTCAGCCCAAGGTAGTAAAGATTAGGATCTTAGATAAGATCCGAGGTAGTAATATCCTATTTATTAATAAAAAAATATATATTAAAGATAATAAATATATTTTTTCTTATCTTACTGCATTTAAATATTAAATTGCAGTAAATATTTTTTATTGATTTTTAAGTAAAATTACATCAAAACATATTAAAAATAAAGAAAATATATTAAAATTCATATAAATTAATTTTTATTATCATAAATATATTTTTAATTACTATTTAAATAATTATATTAATTATATAAGATCATACATGATCAGATAAGGTCGTAAGATTGTATGATTAAAATTACAATCGTATTAAGATCTTATACATAAGATCATCAAAATCAAAATAAGATCGAGATTGATAAGGAGTAATAAAATCGTAACATCTTAAAATTTTAGATCGAGATTTACTTTGCTTCGGCCTAATCTCAGTTAAAACCCTAAACCCTCAAACAAACTCCACAAGTTCTTTTATGTTTGTGCTAGTACGTTAATATTTAAATTTTTTACTTATGTATTACAACTTTTCTTGTGATTATGTTCATCACAAATTAGCCGTGACATTCTATTTCACATGGTCACCTCGAGTGGGTAAAAAAGAAAAAAAAGTGGGGTGCACCTTGTGAGAAGAGAAACCATGCAAAAGTTGAATAGGACAACTATGGGGTCGTTTGATATCAGAGGAAGATTTGCTTTGCTCTCGTTTTTTCATTCAAACGATTTCATAAACGACTGTTTTTTTTAAGACTGAGTCCTAGTGCACGAAATTTGAAAACAAGAAAAAAAAAGCAGGCAGAGATATGTACACCCTACAACAAATTTGTTCTGGCTGGATTCTAATAATTGAAGCATAGCTGGGTCAATTAAGTTTAACCCAGGAACAATAATCTTAGATGCCAAACAGCCTAGGGAAAAGGTGACTTTTTATGTGTATTCAGCTGTTTCCATGGAATGCTACAGCAACAGTTCCTGCATAAACAACTTGAGAACGAGATACTTCCTGGCATGAGAGAAAAGAAATTAAATCCAATTAGTCAGGCAAGCAGATCTAATTGAGTTATTGCTTAGTTACTATTCATTGAGTCCGAACAAAAAAAAATTTATTGAGTTCACTATCAGATACCCGACGAGAATGATATAACTGAATTAATTAAGCTCGTGATTGGTCAATCTTCGATACGAGGACAGTGCGTTCTTTGGCGTCGCGAGAATTCGGTACCGTCTCTCAAACAACGAAAATGGCTATAAAAAGAACTAGTTTATATGAATAAAACTATTGATCTACTATTTAATGCATATAAGCATACCGTATAGCTACCTATTTTCATAAAAGAAATATTATTTATTGAATAAGAAAACAAAAAAATGTCATGAAAATTTGGTTGGTTCTAACGAATGTGCGTTACCATAAGTGCATCTGGGATAACATCTGCAACCTGGGGCACACTCAAAGGAGCATCACCACTACACTGGCACATATTTCATGCACAAACAGCATACTTAAAAAAGGAGCGGTCAAAATGCTTTTTAACTCTAACATTTATTTATATATAAATATATATAACTAATTAAATCTTTAAAAAATAGGGGAGGGCAGAGCCCGGGATCCTAAGCTATATGTGGATCCCTCCTTCCTGCGACAACCATCTAAAATTCTAAGGCCCTTTTTTGGAACGTTGGAAAAATAAAGAAATGACAAAATTCTGTAGTAATTTTCCCTATTTTCGTAATTAGTACAAAGTGCTGTTTGGCTGATAATTTTATCAAGTTCAAAACCATGATATAAGGTTCAAAACGAAGTAAAAAAATTAGGAGGTGTGACCTCCCTAAATTTTTTTCTTTGCCACAGCAGTTGTCAGGACAAGATAACTGTCAGACCACTTTATTTTTTTAAAAATTTTTTTCATGTAGTCAGCTTATCACCCAAACATCTCCATCGGATTATTTACTATCATTTTTTTAACTGAAGTATGTCACTTTTCAAAAAGTGGTATACCATATAATTTTACATCCATGGGTTAAAATACCTTTTAGTCAAACAGGCCCTAAATCATGCATACAACAACAGCAAAGGAAGAACTACTGAAGAGTCTTATATAAATTTTATGGGATCGTTTGGTTGCGGAACTGGGTGGGAACCACGGTCTTGTTCTGCTCAGTTCCGCCAAACGGGAGGTGGAACTACAGTTCGTAGCCGAGAACCAAAACACGGAACAAGAGCGTCATGTGACTAAATTCGGCCGCTTTTGTTCCATCAAAAAACATGGAACCATGGTTCGCCACATCGGCCCGCGTGGTATTTTTTCCTTTCGCTTGCCCTTCGCACTGTAGCCATCTCGTTATCCGCTGAAACCCTCTCAACTTCGCCCCTTTTTCCTCTTCGTCATCGCGTTTTCCGTCGGTCGTCCGCGTTCGCGCTGTCGTCGGAGTTCCTTTCGGCATCATCGGATTTGTCGTCCCCATCGACAAAACCTCCTAGACCTTCGCCTTCCCACTGCCACCTTCGTCTTCCCACTGCCGCTTTCGCCTTCGACACATCCCGGTGCCAACTCACATCGGTCGAATCTCAGGTGCGTCAAACTCATTCTCATCGATTCATGCTTCTACAAAGTCTTCTCGTCAATGTCCAAACACGTCGATGTCCAAACACCAGGCATGTATCTGATTTAGTCCTTCATATTAGTTTCCCCCCTTTTGCTGAAACCTAATTTGCGCTTCAAGGGCGTCGTGCGTCTTGCGTGGTGCTTTCGGGTAGTGCCAGGTATCTTATTTCGAACCTA
Organism: Pontederia crassipes; assembly: GCA_030549335.1. Taxonomy (NCBI): domain Eukaryota; kingdom Viridiplantae; phylum Streptophyta; class Magnoliopsida; order Commelinales; family Pontederiaceae; genus Pontederia; species Pontederia crassipes. The sequence goes on from CM060194.1 coordinate 36,619,614, forward strand.
CGCGTTTCATTCGTCCCATTACATTTTACTTTCTAACTGGAGTCGCGGCCTCAGAGTTCAGGTCGAGTGGAGAAGCCATCCGGGATAGTTGTTGTGCGCGGACGCAATAGGACTTCTGAATTGAGCTGCCAACATCGATTTCAGGTACTATTTGAATTTGTCTTCGACTAGTAAATGCAGAAATGTTATCCTTCTCGTATTCCCCAATTGAGCTTAGATTTTTTCAATACACACGTGCGACATGCGTATGTAATTTTGCATTGTCGGAGTCTTCTTACTTGTTTCCCGCTAAGTTCTCCACCCGCTGTCGTCCGAATTGTAATTCTATCACTACCATAAGAACACTAGCGATCGGCTTCCCTAGGACTGGAAACTGATAAATATTAGCCTTGCTGATTGCTGAGCATTATGTTTGTTTTGTCTATGATATAGCGAAAGAATTGTAAGTTTTAAGAAGATAGAACACTGTGGGGGAAATCAATTTAGTTCTTAAATGCAATACATTGCATTCCTTTTTGTGTGGCATGCATAATTTCCATACAATCTAAGGCAGGGAACACTACTTGTCGAGGAACATGGAAAGGGGGAAGGGGAAAGCAGTCGCGAAGTCGTCGGGCCGCAGAAAAAGATGTGCGGAACGTTTGCCTAGATCTAACATATGGAGTACTCCAATGTCAACCGCCTTAGTTGGATTGCTCATGCAAGAATATGTCGACGGACACATGCTAAGTGGGTCATTCCGACCTGAAGTGTGGTTGAGGATTAGGTCTAATGTTAACAAGATGACAGGGAAGGAGATGGAAGTGACACACTTAAAGAACCATGTCAAAGTCCTAAGAAGGTACTACAACTTAATCCGACAATTGACGAACAAGAGTGGGTGGGGTTGGGATAGTGTGAAGAGTATCCCTGCGCCACCTGAGAATTCTATGTGGGATGAGGTTATCACGGTGAGTTGTGTCTACTACCAACACTGATTCTAACTTAGTTTTAGCAACTCCGGTCTTAAATCACTCACCTTATGCCATATTTGTACGAACAAAATCCAGAATTTGCTAAAATCAGGAACAAGACTTTTCCATACTACGAGACATTCGATATCTTGTATTGGGACACTGTTGCAATGGGAAAGAATGCATGCCACTCAGGGAATCCATTACAGGAGGGATAAGGAAGTTCCCATGATGACATAGTGGACATGACGATTAGGGAACATGCGCAAGAGGAAGTCCCCCAGGTTTCGCTGAACGAGGGCTTCAAAAACATTGAACTTGATGAAGGCAGCCAAAGCCCTCCTACAAACAATGGAACCAATGAGACTCGTCGAACTGTGTCAACCGGCAAGAGGACTCGTTCAAATTCAACACCAGAAAGTGGTAGGTCCAAGAAGGAGAGGATGCAAGACTTCTTAGAAGACTTCGTAGTCACCGCGAAGGAGAGGCTGCAGCTTATGAAAAGCAAAGTGGAGCGAAAAGAAACAAAAGACCGAGAGAACATTACCGAGGCTGCCTCCTACATGGCGAAGCTAGACGAACGAGTTCCAAACATAGTGGGGGAAGCACGATTGGCATGCGCAACCGCACTCCTCAATCCCATCAATCAATACCTTTTTACTCAATGTCAAGATGATGTCTCCTTGCGTGCTTGGATAGGTAGGTCAGTTGCAGACTATAGCGGCAACGCTTGCGGATCTGATCCTTCCATTCGTGCCTTCAATTATTCATCCTTGGGCAGCACTTCAGGATTACCCACTCCAACCCCCCCTCCTTATAACAGCTCAGCAATGTTCGGGGGTACATTCGAAGGGTTCGGGGCTTCACAATACCCCCTCACGCACCACCGAATAGTAGCTACCCTACAACGATGGGTTCATATGTCCCCCAGCGTCCACGACCAAGGAGCCCTCGAGGTGGTTAATCGTCCGAACGTGTCCCCAACTTTATCAGCGTTGTCCTATTTCAGCTATCTAGTGTCTCCAACTTTATCAGCATGTTTGAATCTGATTCGCACTATGTCTTTCCTTATATGTCTTTGTCGAGGAACTTATGTGCCAATGTTATGATGTCTCAATTTCGAATTGTTGAACTTTAATACTCATGATTTGTAGTAATGTTGTGTGATATGCTTATTCATGTTATCAATGTCTCCATGCTTATTCATGACTTCGGTGTTGTTTGTAATCAAATTTGAATATTTCAACATTCTAGACAATTGAATACATTTTTTCAAGTTATATTCGGCGAAGGCATGTCTTCTACTAGTGACAACACATCCCTTGAGCTAGAGGATGATGTATTAGAAGAGGAGGTTATGGCAGCATTACTTGTTGCACACCATAATGAATCGAGTGACGAATCGGAGACATTACCCATTTCAAGGAGGAGGTGTAGGACTCGACCCTACTCTAGCCGTGAAGCCATCCATGAGATGTTGGCAGGCCACCCGACACGGGGTTACGAGAATTTTTGTGTTAACAATAATATTTTCTTAAAATTAGAAGAGTTGTTATCCAGTAGGGGACTCCTCACTTCATCGCGGCATGTTTCTATGCGTGAGCAACTAGCCATATTCCTAAGTGCAATTGGATGCTCGAATAGTAATAGGGATCTTCAAGAGGCATTCCAACATTCCGGAAAGACGATATCACGCTATTTCAATAGTGCTCTAGAAGCAATATGCTCCCTGAGCGAAGAGTTCATCCAACAACCAAGTGCCACCGTTGGTGTCCACCCCCGAGTGTGCGGGAATCGTTGTTTCTATCACTACTTCGCGATCAGTTTATACTACTCTACCACTACATGTTTTTTCTCATATAATGATGAAAAAGCAAATCTTATGCCCTCTCATTTTGTGAAGTGAATGTCGTCTTGTCTTGTAGAATGCACTTGGGGCTATCGATGGCACTCACATACCTGCACACATTAAGAAGTCGAAGCAAATTCCTTTCCGCAATCGTAAAGGCTTCTTATCGTAGAATGTAATGGCTGCTGTTTCCTTTGACAACTCCTTCTTGTATGTGTGCACCGGGTGGGAGGGTTCAGCGGGTGACATGAAGGTCTTGAAATGGTGCATAGAAGAGGGGGATTTTGTCATGCCGGATGGTGAGTATATCGTAGTAGTCTTATACATCTGAAGATCTTGCCCATCACAATATATTTCTAACTTTCGTCTAGTCCATAAATTGTGCAGGGAAGTTCTATCTTGTTGACTCAGGCTATGCGAATACCGATAAGTTTTTGGCACCATACAGGGGGTAGATACCACTTGGGAGCTTTCCACAATGAAGCGGCTACACCGTAACGCAAGGGAGAAGTACAATCATCGCCATGCACAACTACGTAACTGTGTGGAGAAAACTTTCGGGATTCCCAAATAGTGTTTCCGAATCCTCCAACTACCAATTCATCATCGTTTTAAGATGCAATGTCGAATTGTCATGGCATGTTGCATGATACACAAGAGGACATATATTTCAACATGAGATTGGAACGAGAACCTCCAGAGCTTCAGCCAGATGATAGGGTTCCATGCATCGATGCTGGACGAGATGAAAGGATTCGAGGAGAACAACAACGTGACCTATCTGTGGGATGATTGCAGGCAGTCGTTGAGGTAGGTTCTTTATTTTGACAATGTGTCTTCGGCCTAAAAGTTCTATATTTTGAGGTGAATATTACTTTCTTCACAAAGGTAGGTCATTTACTTTGAAGTGCTAATAACTTTCTTCAGAAAACATTTTCAGGTTACTGCATTGCTGAAGTTCCATGCTGTGAAGATCACTGGTACATTCTCAGTTATTTAACAACTTCGCGGTCGTTCAAATTCAATCTAGTCTGATTTGTTTCTACAATTTTATCACAGATGACGATGCTGATGACCCAGTGCTCCAATCTGCTCATTGCCAATTGTCCATCACAATTTCTTTTAAATATGGCTGAACTTAGTTGTCATCTACAGTGTAAAATGTGACTAAATTTCCTTGTGAACTATAATGTAAAATGTGACTGGACTTGATTGTTCAAATGTTGGATTGTTTCATGATACATAAAGGTTGTTCAATTGCAAAATTTGTGCTTTGTGCTGGTCCATATGCCTTGAATGTCACTCCACTGGGTTGTTCAATTGTTCATTTGTTTCACGATACATGAAAGTTGTTCAAACTTTGTGCTTATGTCATACAAGAGGAGCACCTTTCTACCACATTGGGTTCATTTGTATCATGTCATGTGAGAGAGACAGAGACACTGTTAATAGAATAGGGTATCAGGATATCACATCCTGCAAATAGAATAGAAATGAACATTTGTATATTTTGTTGTTACCTACGCCAATTTTGTAGCGCGATCTCATCTGAACAAAAGCAATATTTTCTAGGGAGTAGAACTCTATACCATTCTATGATCACCAACTTTCTGATTTCTGAGTCCATATTCTTAGTAACACTGCGACATGATTGCTAAGATACAAACCACTTTGTTAGTTGTCCACAATAATTTCACAAAATAACTTATGATAAAATTTTGATACCTGTCGCAACGTCTCTGTAGTATTCTTAGCAAGATTTCAGCAGCTATTTCTTATAATTTCATCTCTCGGAAGGTATATAGTTCAATTATTGAAATGGTTCAAGTTATACAATACAAACCTAGACGAGCATGCCTTTTTACCCATCAAGCACAGTTCCCTCAAACCTAAGAACAAAGGAATCAAGATATACATCTCCCAAAACCACAGCCAACTTTATTAAGATCAAGGGATAGAAGAAGATGGCCCTTGACAAATTCTAGGCATTGGTCACCTTCAGGGCATCGCCCTTCTCTTTCAGGCTGACAAGCAAACTATCGAAGCTCTTCTTGAAGGAATCCACACCCTCGGCCTCATGTGATATTCTGATATCTTAATGTTTAGTCTATATATATATATATATATATATATATATATATATATATAGCTACATTCAAAAGATATGATTAATTTAATGATGAATGGCAATGACAATTCACATGGATGCAAGATGCCATGACAAATTTCCAACTCATAACTCTAACTCATAATCTGTAACTCATGACAAAGCAATAGGTTGTCCATATAGTCAGAAGTTAATACTAAATTCTTACAATGCAACATGACAACTAAATTCTTATACTCCTTTCCCTTCTAATTTGTGACCCTCCATACCACAAACATAAGTGTTAACATGAATAAGAAAGATAAATATTACAAACATCACTAGCACTGCGTTGTTCCTCGTACATCTGCATTCACAAAGCTCACTTCTTGTGCGATCCTGGCTTGTCATCTTCGAGCTACCTGTCTCCTTCTCTGCTGCTCCATCTTCGGGGGCCTCGAGCCTTGTTGGTCTCTCGTACAACATGTCATAGTACTTGAACAATGATTCTAAAGCTTCATCGTACGAGTCAAACCTCTTATACAAACAACATGAATAACCTAAAACTTGTTCTGCACATTCTGTCCACGTGTCGTATACACCCCTCTTGCGACCTTCATAAACCACGTAGAACCTGCAAGGACTCATCTCCTGGCTATGTGATATGAGGTTCCTCCTGCGAGCGGAAAGAAACATAATATGAATGATGAAAGTTGCAATATATTTCAGTACAATGAAAGATGAAGGTTATGCATAATATGAATGACACAATTTAATCATGCTCTTACATTGACAGAGTTGATTACGACCCAATTGCAACGTTTAACACAAACAAAATATTGCACCAAGTATGCCATTGTCAACCTACTTTGCCTTCATGAGCGGCATACATGAGCGAAACATTCGTATCTTGTGAACTAAATATATGGCTTAATTTCATAGTTTGTTGCTGGAAAATCAGTATTTTTGCAGAAACTTAGGTCATCATATCAATAGTTTCTTTCCGTGATCATTACAGAAAACAAGTTTTTATCGTTGTAAAATGTGAGGAGCTGCTAATTGCTCTGTCAGATGAAGACTGAATTGAAGGCTCGTACTGCCCTATTCGACACTTCCTCCCATCATGAATTTACATTCTGAGAGATAATATATATGACTTCAAATTAGGGCTGAAGTTTATTGTGACAGCAATAATGAAATATGACCACAGGATCACAACATAACAGAATACACAGCAATATGTGATGGATCATCAAACAAGAAAAAATAGGAACGAACTCAAATGATGCTTCATGGAGAGGAGGGAATCGCCTCAGCCGGCTCCAGGGCAGATCTCCCGAGGGGTGTGCGTGCGAGAGCTAGGGAGGGAGTGAGGGAAGGTTGGAGGAAGAAAGGACCTGGCTGGATTGCAGAGGCGGCAGATTTGCCGGGCGACAATGGTTGCCTCCACCAAACAAGAGCTGGAGATCCTCACGAGAATGGTTGCCTCCACCGCCAACCTCCGACAGCAGACGACGTGTTTCACTTGCACCGAAGATGGTTGCCGCTGGCTCGAGCGCAGATTTCGACTGGGCAATGAGTCGTCCGTCTCGTGCCCTAGCCGGCAATCGTCGACGATTAATGAGAGGGGTAAATGGCTCACAAATGATTTAATAAGGAGAGGGGTAAGATTGTCATTTTGCATGAGGGTTCCCATTTGGTTCTCCAAACATCATGGAACTGTGATGTCAAATCGAATTTTAGTTCCGTCTACTATTATCCAAGCATACTCCGAACTAATCTGTCAATTCAACTATGCACGGAAAATTTAAGAAGAACCGCGATTCCGTTTCCAAACGGGGAATTTAATAAGAATAAGAGGTAGAATATGTATTATCATCTTTTTAATAATAAATCACATTAAGTTTTTTTTTTACTTGAGAGTCATTTTTTTACTTCTCTTTTTCCATCTCTTAAATTCCACACATAAAATATTTTATTTATTATATATATGTGTGTTTATTTAAAAAATTAATTTAATACTATTTATTATCTGTCATTTCATAAAAAAATTCTCATTTTTTTGTAAAATATAATTTCTTATAAATATAATTTATTAAAATTTTCATAATATATTATTTTTTAAAAATTTACATAATATTTTAGTTCATGCTCAATATTTACTAATTAATAATAATATATTTTATATTTATAATTTCTATATTTCATTCAAGCATTTATTAAAATTAATTTATCACATCATCTTTTCAAATCTTATCGTTACATTTAATTCTATTCAAATATACCATCAACTAATTTGTCAATTCCATTACTCGTCAAAAACTATGATCATGAAACTTTTAGAAATTCTACTTGTTCCAGTAAAATATTTCTAATAAACCTAGCATCATCTATGGGCAAATAAATGATAGGAGCTGCTTGAATCATTAGTGTTTCTTCTAGGGGTGTTCACTAGGTAATCTGAACCGACCTGTTAGTGTTTGGGTCAGTTCTGATCCAAGGTCGAGTCGAACTCGACCCAAACTGAGCTGAACCCGATTACTTTCGAGTCGAGTTTAAGTTCTCCTTTTTCGACCCAGATGGATCCGACCCAAACCGATAGACCCAGGCCAGATGGCATTTCAAGTTGAACCGCGGAGGTTGAGCTACTGATTCGCTGAACATGACGAGTCAAATATGATTTTGTTTCCTACTTGCCAACATTCTGCCCTAACTCTAGACCGATTGAGGCTGAGCCCCTACGGGCAGCATGACAGCACCCATCCGCCGGCGTTGCTGCATCTCGGCTCTCGCACTCACAACCTCGCAGCCTCGTAGGCGCAGGCACAACCTCGCAGGCGCAGGCACAGCCTCGCCGGCATCGCTGCCTCACAGAAACTTCGAAAACTCGAAGCCTCTGGTTGGTTGTCGATGGGCCCCTGGACTTCTCATAGAAAAGCCAAGCTACCCACGATCGGCGATCCTATCATGCCTCGAGAGCTTGGCACCTCGCAAAAATGCGTAGAACGACAGAACAGAAGCCCCTCCTCTCACGACTTAAGCTCGGTGTCTCACAACAAAGGGTAGAAAACCCTCGTCCTCTCTTGCACCTCTCATGGTCTCACCGTCAACCAATCGCTACTTGCCCCTGCTCACTGTCGTCAGCCCTTCACACACGCCACACGGAATTCCTCGCTCGCAGAATCGCAGAAAGGAGTCAACTTCAGTCGAGGATCGCTTAGTAACTAGTAAGGCCCCTGAATCCTAATTCCCTGAATCCATGTTTGATTTCTTGTTTCATTCTTTCGCGAACATCTATTTCATAACCAAATATGTACATTCTTTTCTTATGATTGCTTGCTCCTCCGGTCTGCTACAATCTTTTCTTATTATATGTACATTGATTTCATTTTTTCTGTGGATCACATAGGTATATGTGTGAATCACCTATTGGTCATGGATCTGGCTGGTAACAGATAGCTATCAAATAGATGACAACATCATAGCTGTGGTCATTCGACTAGTCACTGATCATTTTATAATTTTGGCATGGACCCTTTTATTCATTGTGTTCTGAAGCTGACTACAAAAAAGTGGTTCATTGGATGAATGAAGCACAATGAGCTATAAATGATGACTCTATTTATGACGCTCTATCGGAGGCATTCTCCTTGAAATTGAAATATGAAGCATTCTCAACTCCTCTCCTCGCCCATCAAAGATCAAACTGAGGTATGCTATGTATATGCAAAATGTAGATTATTAACTTATTAGGACAACTTGTTTATAGTTTTCTAATTTCTTCTCTGTTTTTATAGGATCATAACAATGACGATCCAAAATACAAGTGGAACTCAAATTAGAAGTGCACCTACTCTGACAAATTTACATGGAGCTTCTTCTCATGATTTAGAATAAGTACATGGTCAACAATGAAGCTCATCATGTCACGACCACAATTTAACCCGCGAGTTAAACTAGAGTTCGCGAGTCATTACGGACGATCAAATAAAATTATGAAGAAATGCAGAAACGTGATGTAATTTACTCTTCCTTTTACAACATACATAAGAATGAAAATATCATAAAATAAACTACACAATTTATGATGATCCTTCAGAGCAAACTAATAATCCTTAAGTTTTACATTTCACAAAATGCTTTTGCCTTCTTACAAAATAATACATATGAATTGTACATAACTAAATCCTTCGACATCCTAATAGAAGGATACGAAGGACTCAAATTTTTCCATCTTACCATGAACCCTTCAAATAATATCATCTCGCATGATTCCTAAGAATTATCTGAAAAATATTAGAAACAACAGAATGAGCTAAAATAGCTCAGTAAGTTGATAACTCATAACATATATGTTACCAACTAATCAATTTGGAGGGACATAAAAAAGCATGCAATAATCATAATATCAGGGTCTATATCTTCATACATTTACTACATACATATATAACATCCCAATCATAATCATTACACTCAATTTACATTCATTGTCACTTAAATATATCAAACATGTGTATGCAATGCAACACTCTCATATATATGCACGAATCACCAACTGGCCAATGGTCGGTAGGTGGATTCTAGAGGTGGCTACCATTGTGATCGGCGATGTAGCACTTAGCTTAATTCTACCTCATCCCTTTCGGGGAACAATCATATAGTGATAGGTGGATTCTAGAGGTGGCCCCTACGAATTCTAGAGGTGGCTCCCATCGCGACTCCCCACGATGTAGCACTTAGCTCCGTATGGCACTTAGCTCCAATCTATCTCATCCCATATTTGGGGAATAAAAATGATGTATTGGATTCTAGATGTGGCTCCCATCATGATCAGCGATGTAATACTTAGCTCCAATCATCACATATGCAGATGCAAGCAGATGCAGATGCATGATTCATCATATAACAATTTCATATAAAAAAATCAAAGGATTAACCATATCTTGTAACTCAAATATCAGAAGATGAATCATGTCGAACACCGATCAAATGGAATAGGATTGCATTTTATTAAATCAATCCTTAACATAACACATGCTTTTCAATTATACCATCACTCGATCAATCATTTCAAACGGAACAAGATTGCACTTCTCGTAATCCATTCATAACATATCACATATGCATTTCAAATGTGCAATCATACAATCGATCATATATATTTTTCATAGTTGCATTTGTTGAAATCAATTCATAACCTAACCAAAATATATTTAATACATATAACAATCGATGTCACACCAAATTCAATAGAGGTGAAAACATAGAGTAGGAGAAACCAACTTACCTATAAGGGCTAACAAAATATTTTCCTTTCCCTTTCACTACTTTACTCTTCTACTCCTATAACAATAATAATAAGGAACACATTACTACTATGATATGAGCACAAGCCTATAACACATAAAACATCATTAATTGCAAAGGGTATATGAATCTTAAGTATTTACTCTTATAACTTAAGTAACTATTTAGCATAAGGATTGACCTAATAATATGACAGATTGCACACACAGTAAAGAAAAATCCATATATTCTTATATACATGACCAAATGACATCATTCAAATTTTCTTTAGTTTCATATTACATATACATTCATCTGTAAAAGTTTCATTTACTATTTCATTATGATTTGCTCTCATGAAAATCAACATTCATCCTAACTTTTATGTTGTTTCTATGTCCTGACAGATTGAGTAACCTTACTTTTATGATTTATATAAAATAATAAACATTCCATGTTCTAGTAATTTTAATTCTCCCAAATTGTAGACATCCTAGGGTGCAAGTCATAAAATTATTTCTCTCTATTTGTACTGAGCACAATAAAATTAACCAATACTAGCATAATCTGCCCTAAGCTCCATTCTGACTGACTGAGTAAGGCTCGGTAAAATATTTATAACTTTCGCTACACATATCATTTTCTAGTGATTACAATTGTCAATGAAACCTAACATCAATATCTATAACACCCTAAATTATCAAATAATTCCATGACATATTAAATTTAATATATAATTTACAAATTCGGGTAGCAACTTCGGCGGACAGAGTGATGGTACCTTAAAGATACGAGCATAACTTTGTGTACAAAAATCATATTAACTTGATTCCAAAGCTCAATGAAAACTCATAGGGGATCAATCATAATAAATTTCATAATTTTTGGATCACTCTAAGGTATGAAATTATGTAGCTAAAGATTCGTGAATCAATTGAACATGGCTAGGGTTAATCTTACCCATGAACAACATGAGTTTTTCTCCATGTTCAAGTAAAATCCAAAAATAGATGGATAATAAAGGTTCAGAGTCACCCTAATTAAGAATTATGTAGTTAAAATTCAAAGAAAATGAAATAGGAACTTACCAAACTTTAAAACCCTAGTTGCCCCTTCTCTTTTTTCTAATTTACTTCAATCATGTAGTATGGTGTCTTCTACCTTCTCTTTTTCTAATTTCGGCCAAGGGTGGTGAATAGGGCAAAGGAAGGTAGTAAAGGGTGAAAGGATAAGTATTAAAAGGAAGGGGGGAACCGACTTCAAGTGGTGGAAACCAGTTTTCCAAAAATACCCTTGTTTATATGGCTTATTCACATATAATGCCATTTAAGTAAATGGCTTTTGCATTTTTTATTTATTTATTTATTTATTCATTTAATTAAGACATTACATGTAAATAAGAAACTACTCCCCATTTGGATTCAAATAAAATATTTAGAAAATAAATAACTAAGGAATCGAAATCTAAATTTTTGTCCAAAGAACAAAAACGCGATTTCGCAGATTTTTCGATTTTGTGTCTACGTTTTACCTAACTCATACACCTCCTAAAAATTCTTAAAAATCACATTTAGAATTCTTTCATATATAGGAACAATTACCGGGACTTTAATTTTCCAAATTTTCACTTTTCTGAAAAACACATTTTCATGCCTTAAGTAAATTCCCATCGCTTTCGCACTTTAGTTGATATTGAAGTGTAAGTCTTAACATCACATTCATAGAGATTATCAATAAGATAATATAACATCACATTCATACAACTAATCATGCATGATTAACTTAGGGATATTACACATCCACTAGAGGAGGTTACTTAAAAAAAGAACAAGAGGTACTTAAAAAGAAACCATCTAGACCTCCTTCTAATACTTGGGCGCATTTTAAAAGAGAAAAAGATAAATTCATTTGTAATTTTTTTCATAAGTCTTATACTTGCAATACTTCTAATCACGGAATATTAAATCTATTAAAGTATATAAAGCTTTGTCATAAAAATCCAAAGAGGGGCCTTGATACGAAGCAAAAAACCATTGTTATTGGCAAGCAATGTGAGGATGATGTTAACACTTGCATTAGTATGAAATTAATTGATACGGAACATCAAATCTATTGAAGCATATAAAGCTTTATGACAAAAATCCAAAGAGGGGCATCGATAAGAAACAAAAAACCATTGCTATTAGCAAGCAAAGTAAGGATGATCCTAACACTTGCATTAGTACGAAATTAGTTGATTGTAATCAAGAAATATGTAGATTAGCATGGCCAAGATGCTTGTTGTTGATGAATTAGCATTCAAGTTTGTTGAAAATTAAGGTTTTAGAGAGTTTATGGCTAAATGTCAACGAAGGCTTCAACTTCCTTCTCGTATCACTACCGTTAGATATATTATGCATTTGTTTATGCTTGAGAAATAGAGATTGAAAAATATATTTTCTAAGAACCGTCAAATGATTTCTTTAACAAAAAAATACTTAGACTTCAATTTATAATATGAATTATATGTGTATTATTGTCATTACATAGATGACAGTTGGAAATTATATAAGAAGATACTGAATTTTGACTTGATTGATTATCACAAAGGTGATACCATCGGGAAACGTTCATGCATGAATGATTGGAGGATCTTGAAAATTGGTAGTGTTACAGTGGATAATGCAAATTTCAATAAATCGAATATTACTTATTTGATTGACATCATGAGTGATTAGGGTGGTTCTACATTCCTAGATGGAGAAATGATACGTATGTGATGTGCTGCCCATTTATTAAATTTAATTGTTCATAAAGGAATGAATATAATTGATGCATTTATTAAAAGAGTTAGGATTGCATTCAAGTATGTTAAATATTCTCCTAATAGATTTGTAGCTTTTAATAGGTGCGTTGAAATGGCAAATATAAATTGCAAGAGGAAGGTGCTCATGGATGTAGCTACCAGGTGGAACTCCACTTATTTAATGTTAGAAGTTGCTGAAAAGTTTGAAAAGACATTTAAAAGATTTGAGCATGATGGATCTTATATATTATATTTTAAGGATGCTAAAGAAGCAATTCTCATAAGTGAAGATTGGGTTCGTGTTTGAGTATTTGTGCACTTTTTGAAAGTATTTTATGATGCCACTCTCATTTTCAGGGTCATTCCATGTTACTTCAAATTGTTTCTTTCATAACTTTATTGATATTCAAAAGCAATTGAAAAGATGGGGACAAATTGATGACATAGTGCTACAAGCAATGACGACTACAATGCAATTAAAGTTTGATAAATATTGGGATGATGATAAGATGCTGGATAATTTATTATTTATTGCATTTTTCCTTTCTCCATGTTATAAATTGAAATACATTAAGTTTTATTTTACTCAAATGTATAATAGATGTAGAAGTAAGAAAATGTTGGAAAAATTAAGAACTTACATCCACCTATTGTTGGAGTAATATAAAATTTTAATACCTCTTGATAGGAGTGATTCTAGTTGCTTAATAGACTTAACATCTAATGCGCGTAAGAATGATGTTGATTGGGAGACTGAATTCATATTAAAAGTCGGAAGGAAACAAGATGAAGTAAAAAAGAGTGAATTAGATAGATACATTAAGAACAATGTGGAGGAAAACATCAACGTATTTGATATCTGAAAATGGTGGAAAGCAAAATCATGTAAATATTATGTTTTCTCATATGACTAGAGATATATTAGTTATTCATGTGTCTTCCGTGCCATCTGAGAGTCGAGTTCTTGACCCATTTTGGAGTAGCTTGCTTCCGTCCATCATTGATGCTTTAAATTGCACTTAGAATTGTTTAAGAAATCCTACAAAAATAGCTGATTTTTGCATAAAGATGGATGAACTAGAGAAGATTGAAGGTAACAAAATTTTAAAAAAAGTTTATAGTGCTTTTTATACTTTCATTTCAATATTTTTTTAGCTATGCCATTTCTATTTTCTATTGTAGGGTTGCTTGGACTCGGAGAGGATCGTGTGTAATCTAGTTACCTACATTTTGGAGGGTGATATTTTGTTAAGAGTTAGATATGGATTTCGAATCTCAAGGTAAAAGTTATATCATTCACTACTTCATTGTTTATTATTCATTAAATATATACTCAGGTTTCAAATGTTTATAATATTTTTATATTTTTTGATATTTTTTTTGCAGGATACACTAAAGTGAAGTTGGTTTCTTAGTGCCTACTTATTCCATTCCTCCATTTTAGCTTGTGTCTTGATGCCAAACTTATTATATTGCTTCCAAAAAATGCGCAGTGGAAAGGATGCTAGTCAGCTCGGGCTAAGCTTCATTATGCTCAGGTACAACTTTAGAAAGTGTCTACTTGTGTCTTGATGCCAAACTTATTATGAAAGTCGGGCATGTGATGTGGGATTTATATTTTAAGTCATATTTTGTTCAACTTTAATTTTATTCCTCCCTTTTAGTTTCTACACACTTTGTTATCATATTAAAGACTAGGAACCTCATGCCATGGCTAAGACAATGTATCCCTTTTGGCTTCAGCAATCAACAATTTACTAGCTTCCTCCTCATCATAAAACAAGGTGTCGGACAGTATGGATCCTGGATTGTTCACTTCTCTATTTGTGTCCAAATTTCTTTTCCATGTTCATTTCCTTCAATTAGTGTTTCCTTTGGTCTTATATGAATCATGCTTCTCTGGTCTTATATGATTCTGCTTAATTTTCCTCTTCTTACGTTTGCTTGGAACTTTCAAATAGGTATGGTCTCCCTTATTGTATCCAGTTGTATGCTTGATGCTGCTATGGGCATTGCAAAATGTAGTTTATTTCCCTTGAAAAGTTAGAAGTGATGTTAGTTTTATGAACCGCAATTGGCACATTAGCTATCAATTTTGATATGTATTGTATAAGATATCTTAATTCTTTCTGTTTTGTGGAATATGTTTATCTTATCTTGCTATGATGATATGTTCACATGCCATATAGTGTTCTTAAGTAGTTCATAGCTGCATGTGTCCTATATTTCATTATGATGCATATTCTATGACATGTAGAGATCATGTTATAGGACCATAGTATGTATGGGCCTCAACATATTTTAACGAGAAAAATCTCCTGCACCCCATGGATCCGAGTAGGTATGGACGAGGCTTAGATTCAGTGACAAGAGCCTTATGACAGGGACATTGCACATATGATGATCGGACTATGACTCAAGTTATCTTTTAGACTTTTATATTATGATGATGGACTCTTAGTGAGTCAAGTATATATGGCCTATGGGTTTTTGAGTCGTGTATTTTTATTTGAACTCAATTATGTATTATGAACCCTATGTTGGGTCTTGAAGTTAGCCTATGTGGCCCATGGGCTAAATATGTATTTTGGAATTTTATTCGTTATGAAGTGTTTTATGTAATTAAATTATGAAAGGAACATCGCCTAGGGTTCTGCAACTAAATCGAGGCTGAATTTTGGGGACGTTACACCTATGTCTCCAAGTTCTTCGTTTCACTTGAGACATAGCGAACACTCACTCTCTCCCTCTATGAAATCTATCAGTCAACCATCTTCCCTTGCCTCTAAATATTTGTCACGGGGGACACACTCGGAATCCCACTCAACTCAGCCATCTTCCCCCAACACATCCGTTCCCACTAAAGAAAAAGACCCTAACCTCGTTTATCCCTCTAATGAAATGGTTTTCTCTTTCTCCCATCAGCGTCGCCAATGCCAGTCTCTCATGGCGACACCCTATCTTTACAATGAAATTCGCAGATCATGACGTCATGTCCTCTCTTGGGTTCCTCGCCGACATGGAGCGCGCCACTCAAAAGATGGGAGATTGAGACTTTTTCATGTCCATCTACCCCCCCCCCCCACATACCCCCGTCTAGTCATGGAATTCGTGAGCTCATTCGAGGATGACAAGCGACGAGAGAAGATCTCTTTCCACCTTTTCAACAAAGATTTTGAATGGTCCTATGAAAAACTCAATCAAGTCCTGCCCTATCTCCCTAGATGCCTCACACTCCCACGTATCAACACTCAAGGGGTCCTGGAGAAGATCGCGGACCATCAAACTGAGAGGGCGAGAGCAAGAGCATCGGCCATCTCCAACCCGATCATTCGGTACTTCCATCGGCTCGTGTCTTCCACCATCCTGGGGCATGCCAATACAGAATCACATATCATCGACTTTGATCTCTTCATCATTGATACCTTTCTCTATGGAAAATGAGTCAACCTCTTGGGGCACCTCCTATCGAACTGGAATAGATGCATCCAGATGAAGTCAGGCACTATAGCATTCTGTGGAGTTATCACCGTGATCGACATACATTGTGATCTTTATCTTGGCTCACTAGAGATGACTCAGGGAGCTATGACAATTGATCTGAAGACACTCTGAAAGTGGAATCTAATTGAAATCCAAGGACACCACATGTTTCTCATTGTCAAAGGGACTACCCAAAAGTTACGCCTCCCCAATCCTGCGAAAGTCTCTATCAAATCAGAGTCCAACTAGAAAATTGTTTCTAACACCTGAGGTAGAGGAGCGACCAACCTACTAAACTAATGACAGGGCAGGACCACGACCAATCCTCTGGCGCTACATCACCTACAAAGAGAAAGTCACTTGAGCCAAAACCAGCAACAGAAAATGCCTCCGAGCCAATTCTCTCCGATCTCTGACCTTTCCTTGTAGGTATACAATCTCCGACGCACTAACATCCGCATCAAATTCCTACTCTAAATTCAGATTGCTACCCTCCTACGAATTGAAACAAGTTTGGGGAACCAACCGGTTCCCCTACACACACTTCTTCCTCGTAGAATGATGCTCCTGACCAGACTTGAACACGCTGAGTACAGTGTTGTGTTTAATTCTAGGGGAGCACAATGGTATGCTTCCTGCCCATATCTCTGAATCCCCTAGCATACCATTGTACTTGGATTCTAGATTTTGTTCCTTTAAAAATGGTCCAATTTAAATATTTTTGTTGTCACAAATTCTTATGATATGTAGACATGCATTCTGCGAACCCCTGCTGAAAAGTTTTGAATTGCCCTCCAGTCTTTAGCTAAGAAACATCATGACCTGCATTGTTTACCCTTCATCTTGTACACCTGACCTGTCCGGATGCCGACATTTGAAAGATATTACAAACTTGAACTTTGCTATCCTAACATGACATCAAAGTCCATCACTAGATACTGGATAGTACTCTACATGCTATTGCCTAGACTCATTTATGCATTCAATGACTTGTCACCTGCCTGAATCCTACTGACCAACATCTTGAAATGTTATAATGTGACTAATGATCTGCATAGATCTTCCTTTGTATAATAGAAAATTTTCTTTTCTTTTCAATAAAAGTCCAAGGGCTCCATCCTAGTATTCTAAGAAGAATGGTGGGAAATGTTGTGGGACCACTGTTTAAAAAAATAGTTTTATGAATAAATAAAGCGCCAATAACTACTCCGTTGTCTACCTAGTTTGGGGGAAGACAAGAGTATGCCCCAAGGCACCACTAGCACCATATGCCCAGTATTTAAGAAAGAAAAGCTAGGGACTGTTGAGTGGAATTACCTGTGCTAATGTTCTGTTTTATCCCATCATGCAGCTGAAGAGCTATTGCATATAAATCTTATGAATCTTGAAAATGGATAAGTTGGTTATTTTCTTTTCACCATGAGGACAAGCATTGGTGTATGAATGTTCCTAGGCAATTTACATGTAGGTGACCATCCAGTAGAGAACTTGTGTGTCCCATTAGTACATGAGCTTAAGTGGTGACATTGTCAGAGCAGTTTAAAAAGAATCCATAAAAAGGGATAATGGCAAACAGGCTAGGTTGGAGAAGAGGATGGGGGATTATGATGCATGCTTATGATGTGTTTCAAGTCGAAGTTCTTAGTTGGTTGCTTGAGGACAAGCGAAACTTTAAGTATGTGGAGAATTATGGTTTATATTTTCACTATTATTCCGCATGCATACAACATACATGACATGATTATTCCTTTATGCAAACATATGCATTATGTCAATTTAATACATTTCAAACATTCTTCACATCCATGTTTATTCACGTATCACTTTTTGCTAGCCTAGAAACTCATTTGGGTAAGTGTCCTCTGTAGGGAGCTGATGAGCTTCGGGAGATAAGGTGGAGTGGCCGGATCACACACCATTCTCTGCACATATGAAGGGTGAACTATTTTTAGGCTACGAAAAAGGCCAAACAATCAACAACAAACATCATCGATGATTGGAGACCAACCAGCTCCCTCACCTCCCTAATGCAAGGAAGCTTCCAGAGGGGACCACAAAAGCTGCAGATGGCAATAAGGCTATAGTACCAGGAGCAAACCGACGGAGGAGCATAAAGGAGAAGGAGGACAAATACAAAAAGGAAAAGAGGAGGCCAAAAGGAAGGGAGGTGATTCTGAGGAGGGCATTAGGATCATCGAGAGAGAAACTGAGAGTTAGAAAAATAATGCCTATGACAATTCGTGGGAAAACCTGTGCTCTCCACATGAACTGTAACTAACCGGCTCTTCTAGGGGTGGCAATATTCACCGCCCCTGCGGGGCCCCACGGGGATTCTCCGTTCGGGGCCCCCCATTCGAGGATTTTTTTCCCGCGGGGGCGGGGATGGGGGCGAAACTGCCCCTCTCCTCCCCTTTCGAGGATCGGGACGGGGGTAGGTCATCCCGCCCCGTCGAGTCCCCGAATCCCCGACATTATTTATAATTAATAATTTATTATAATTATATTCATTAGATTGTATCTGAACCATCAATTATATATATATATAACATCAAACTCTAACTCCTCCATTTCTTTCTCCCTAAACAGCCGAGACTCTCCAATCGCCTAGCCACCAGTCGAGACTCTCCACTCGCTAGCCGCCGACCGCCAGCTTCCCTTCATCGGTCATCAATGTCCTCTCCGGCGATGAATTAGATTCCATCTTCACAAGGTATCCACTTTCGCCTCTTTCTTTATCATATGAAGTTTACGACAACCGGGCGGCGTCCTTATCCCTCACCTCTCCGTCGCGGCCACTTGCATTGAGTCCAAGTGGCATCATCGTCAAGGGCATGTCATTGTCATTGTCGATGACAGTGCCATCATCATCATGTCATCGAGGGCGTTGTCATCGTCGAGGATGGGTCGATCCGATCATCGTCGATGGCGGCGACATCATCATGGATCGTCGAGGGCATTGTCATCGTCGAGGGCATCATCGTCGATCCGATCATCATCGAGGGCATCATCGATCCGGGCGGGTTGGTCCAGTCATCATCGATCTGGTCGATTCGGTCATCGGCAGTGGCAGCGTCGTATCGTGGATCGTCGAGGCGGTGTCATCGTTGTCGTCGTCGAATCCGGTCATCGGCGACGGCGGCGCATCATCGTGGTCATCGTCGATGCTATCATCATCGGCGGCCCTCGTCGTCGTCGATGTTGTTGTCGTCGGCAGCCCACATCATCATCGACCATCGATGAGGGAGATTCACCTCTGTGCACTGTGTGCAGAGGAGAGGCGCCTCTGGCGACGGCGGCACGTCATCGTGGTCGTCATCGATGCTATCGGCGGCGGAGGCCCTCGTCGTCATTGGTGGCCCTCTCGTCGTCAATCGTCGACGAGGGTAATTCACCTGTGCACAGAGGTGAATTGCCTCGCCTTTGCGCACAGTGCAGAGGTGATTCAATGACATTTATTTTTTTAATTTTGATATTTTTTGTAATTTTTTAGGTGTTTTCAACAAAGATGAAGATGTAGATGATTGAATGATGAAGTTATGGTAATTTTTTATCATTTTTTAATTTTATTCAATTTAGTTTTATTCTACTAATCATTTTTTTATTAACATGTAGAAAACTTTGCAAATGGGTAAAGGATGAAATGAAGAAAAATGATGAATGTCCTCTTATTGATCTTTTACAAATGTTGTTAAAATATTTGGTGTTGTAATTTAAACTTTATGTTATGAAACTTGTATCAAATTTAAAGTTTGTGTTATGGTAGAATTTGAAAATTATGTTGTGGTGGAATTTGTGTCAAAATTTAAATTTTATGTTGTAGAATTTATAATAGTGATATATTTATAATTGTGTGCACGAATACTTTATAATAATTTGTTATTTTCTAATTTTTCACATTATTTAATAAAACATTCGAAGAATTGGAGTCCTCGCAGGGATTTGGGGCCCCGCGGGGATGGGGGGATAAAATTTCCCCTGAATCGGAGATTAGGGGCGAGGTTGGGGGGCGGGGGCCGATCGTCAGGGTCGGGGCAGGGGTGGTGTCCCCCACCCCGAGCAGGGTCGGGTGCCACCCCTAGGCTCTACTGAACTTTATCTAACCGGCTCTGCTAAGGTCGGGAGGTGCTTCATGTGTTTTGGATTTATGTTCTTAGTCGCACTTTCATCTGTTTCTTTTCATGATCTGAACCGAATGTTGATCTTGCTTACGGTTTTAATGATATTTGTTTGATCCATGTTTCATTGTATAACTCTTTATTTTTTGGATATGTATTTGGATTTGAGCTCGTGAATTATCTTCACCTTGCATCCCCGACCATAGGAACATTAGAGGCTCTACGCAATCGAACGTAGAGAAATCCAGTTTTGGTGAA
This sequence comes from Pontederia crassipes, assembly GCA_030549335.1. Lineage (NCBI taxonomy): Eukaryota > Viridiplantae > Streptophyta > Magnoliopsida > Commelinales > Pontederiaceae > Pontederia > Pontederia crassipes. The sequence goes on from CM060194.1 coordinate 36,640,429, forward strand.
GACGATTCTCTGAGTGGTTTTCCTATTTTCCTCGTAGTTGTAAGCTAGGGGGAGTTCTTGAATCATTTCTATCTTGTACTCCCGACCGTAGGGATATTAGAGGCTCCATGTGATCGAACATAGAGAAATCTAGCTTTGGCATGTAATGGTTCATAGTTCGGATTTTTACAGAATTAGCAATGGTGGTTCTTCATGGTTTGGCTTAGATGTCGTTTATTTTCCGATACGTGACCTGAGAGGACTGTGCGTATTTCGAGTTTCTGACAATAAATGACCATGGGGACTCGAATCATCTTAGACAAATTCGGAGAGTGTTCGTGTATTTATTCTTCGCCACTGCTGTTTTCGATTCCTTTTTATTCTTAAAAATTCCACCCGAGAGGGAACATTCTTTTATCGTCAGGCGATCCAAACAGGGCGGATAACAAATGAATTTATTTTAAAAAACTTCCAGTGATTCCAAATTATATTTTATGAATCGATCTTTTCTTCCCCTCTCAAATCGTCTAAGCAGTCTCAGTGATACACTAGTCCCTTGCATTCAACCCCAAAGGATCCTCCGCCCCCCTTTCGTGCGATATTCTCTATGCACACTTTATGCGAGTTAAAGTTTTTTGTGCAGTTGCCGAGGGTGCAAGGTAGCAATGATTCAAGAACTCCTCCCAAACTTAAAGTTTTGCTTATCTTCAAGCAAAATTAGGAACTTATGGTCGAAAATTTTCAGATTTTTATTACCACATTATGCATGACACTATATCTCAAGAATCATAAGATAGATGTGGAGAAGTCATAAATGTTTCATTTCAACAATAAAGCATTCGATCATGAAAACATATCAAAACATGAGATATGTGTATGTTGAACGTATATGAAAAGTATAGATAAATTCTTCACATCAACTTCCTCCAAACTTAAACCTTTGTTTGTCCTCAAGCAAAATTAGAAACTTAGGGTCAAAAGTTTTCAAGCTTTCATGACCACACTGTGCATAACACTATATCTCTCTAGCCTTCACACTTCGCCTATCTGAACATTATTTACCCATTTAAGGCCCTTTAATCCCTGACATAGTAATCACTGAAGCAAGTGTCTATATCACATAATCTCATCCAAGAACTTACACATTCACATAACATATATTAACACTAAAACATGATAAGCACGTATAGGGACACTTACATGTCCCTTTAAACTTTCTTTCTCATTTTCCCTTTTTTGTTATTTTTTTTCTTGCTGTAGAGACCTCTCTTCAATTGTATATTGAGAAACTAAAAATAAAAAGAGATTTTCCACTGCATAGTCCTCACCTTTTTTTCGAGAATACTCGGTTTGAGTGCTAGTGGTATCATGCATAGCATAATCTTATCTTTCTCAAGTGAGATGATATAGGAGTAGTTATTGAAGATAGAGAAGTTGCCCACAGCCTTCCCCACATTTTCTTCCTACAATACTCGTGTGAGGCACTTAAGACTTTTATTATAGAAAGAGTAAAAATATTACTCAATATACAAAAGAAAAGAAGTGCAGAAATGAGGGCTTACAACTATATAATTTACTCTTATTACACTGTAGATACAAAAAGGTGCAAGTGCAAGATCCTATATGAGGTTATGTGGAGGGTCACTCAACATGTCATATGCTTTGATTTCAAGCCAAGGTAATTTATATGATTATGTTTTACTTCAGGAATGTTCAAGATAGATTAGCCATGAAAGCTAAAAGATCAATAATGTCATGCATAATGTTTCCTAACACTACAAGAAAAATGTTGATTACCGACGGTCAAAATCGTCGGTAATCAGCTCAAAAACCGTCGGTAACACAATTACCGACGATTTTTCAAACGGAATCAATCTGTCGGAAAAACGCTTGTCGCAAATTGATTTGCAACGGTTTAAAAAAAACCGTCGGTAATTGCGACAGCTTGGACCGTCGAAAAATTCTGACGGTTTCGGCCGTCGAAGCTTTCCGGCGGTTCCAACCATCGAAATTTTTTTACGGTCGCAACTGTCGAAACTTTCGACGGTAACAACTGTCAAAACTTTTGACGGACAACCGACGATCTTTCGGCAGTCGGAACCATCGCAAAGAATTTTTTAAAAATAAAAAAAATTAGCGGCCGGATCCGGCCGCCTGTGACAGGATCCGAACGCTCGCGGCCAGATCTAGCCACAGGCGGCTGAATTCGGCAGCCAAGTGGCTGGATCTAGCCGCAGGTGGCTGGATCTGGCCGCAGGCAGCCGAATCCCGAATCCGGCCACTAGGCGGCCGATCCGGCGCCAGTGGCTGAATCCGGCCGTTGGCGGCCCGATTCGGCCACTGGCGGCAGCGGCCTGATGCCGACTGCCGAATCCGGCCACCAGCGGCCGGATCGGCTGCTGGCGGCCGAGAAAGAGAAAGAGACAGAGAGATGTCGACGAAGAGAGAGAGACAGAGGATCGCCGGCGGTCGACGATTGACGTCCGACCAGAGGCTCACCGGCCGGGAGAGGGAGAGGGGGAGAGAGAGAGGAGAGGGCGAGAGAGAGAGAGGAGAGGAGGAATTATAATAGAGGTATATATATATATATATATATATATATATATATAAAGGAAAAAGATGAGAGAAAGCGGGAAAAAGAAAAAAAGCGAGATAATGAAATTTTAATTACCGACGACTCCGGCCGTCGAAAATGTAAATATTAATTATTTTTAAAGTTATCGACGATTGTGACCATCGAAAAAATATTTAGTTATATATGATGTTTATTTTTTATTTTACCGATGGTTTGAACCGTCGGTAATTATTACCGATGGTCAAAACCGTCGTTAATTACGACAGTTTGGACCGTCGCTAGTTATATTAATAAAATACTCCTCATATGATATTATTATACATTTACCGACGGTTACGACCGTCGGAAATTGCGACGGATTTTGCGACGGATGGATATCCGTCAGAAATATCGATGTTCGTAATCGTCGAAAAATTTTATAATAATATAATAAATTACATAATTTATTTTTTTATTTTCGATGATTGTAACCATCGAAAAATCTGTCGCAAATTGCGATGGATGGAAATCCATCAGAAATATCGATGTTCCTAACCGTCGAAAAATAAAATAATAATATATCAAATTACATAATCTATTATTTCCATTTCCGACAGTTATAACCATCGAAAAATTTGTCGGAAATAGAACCGTCGCAAAATCCGTGGTAAATTGCGACGAATTTCAAACCGTCGGAAAATGATAATTTTTTTGTAGAGTAATATGTGATTAATTACATGCAAAAGTTTAAGTGGAGTTTTGAAGGCTACCATAAATAGATTTTCAAAAAAAATTGAAAAGATTTCATAACTTTAGTAATAGTGGTATATTTCAAAACTTTGGCAACAATGGTAAATTTCAAAATTTTAAAAAGACAAAAAAAAATTATAATTAAATCACAATGGCATGTTCTATGAAAAATAATGACAGTTATGTTAATAGAAACATGCCATTGGGCTCCCCCAAACTTAAGCTCAACATTGTCGTCGGTGTTGTTTAAGTTGGAAGAGACTGAATTATCGAGTGTGTAGGGGCAGACGTCTGTTCTTCAGTTGTTCTTTCATGGCTTCAACACTCTTTGAAATGTGGATCAGTGAATTACTCTCCTTACCTGTAGAAAAATACTTGATCATCGTCAGATTTTATAATAAGTAATAGTCATTAAAATTGACAAGGAGGAGAGCGTAAAATAAGTGGCATCTCTATAGTTGGGGGTATGTTCAGTGATTGTGGTTTCAGCATGAGTGGTGGATTCCCTAGCAATTGTTGGGGCTGCTTGGTTCCTGCAAAATAGAAAAAATAAAAATAAAATGAAATTATCAATTGGATTGCCTCCCAACAAGCGTTATTGTTTATAGCCGTGACTTTAAATCCATATTTTCAGCTTGGTGAGTCTTTAGTTGATGTCCAGCAAATTTGGCCATCTTTCCTCTGTCGAAAACAAAAGTCCTCTGTTTCACTCTAAACAGATTGGATCAAACAAAATTTGGCTTCTTGGAAAATAGCTTGAGCTTTGTCTTGAGTAGTTGAGTTTCAGTTTTAGCTTGATTCTTGTTCTTTAAGGAGTTGTGTTCCTTCATAAATTCTTCCTATGAATTTGAGAGTTCAGATTCTCCATGATCTCCATCTTGTTTCAGCAATCACTTCTTGATTTTCCTTTTTTGAAGTGTGATTGCTATCATCTCTGAAGGTACTTGATCCAATAATATGTCTTCAGTGACAATGTTACTTTTTTCAACTTCTAGTTTCTGCATTTCTTCCATGTAGACTTTATCTTGCTTCTCAATATGTTGGAATTTCTCATCTTGCAAACTCCTTTGTTGGGTTGTGCAAAATGTGTCTTCAGGACATTTTGGAGCATCAGTGGAGTTAGCCTTGACAGTTGAGAAGTACTAATTGCTTGCTTTAGATTCAGGTGCAGACTTGTCCTTTTGAATGACCTCTATGTGTTGAGTTGTTGCCTCCCTTTCAGCCTTCTTCATTACATCATCAATTTTGAACTCTTCAGCTTCTTCGTTTTGAATTCCAATGAAATTTTTAGCTATAGAGAGCTCTTGTTCTTTAGTTTGTCTTTCACTTTCAGGTGGAATGACTTGAGTTTGTTCCTGAGGCCTAGCTTCAGCTTGTTCAGAATAAGTGCTAGAAAATTTCTTCCTCCAAGATTCTTGTTTTAGCTTCTAGACCTTCAACCTTATGAAACAACTTTTTCATTGCTTCATTCTACCGTTCCTATTATTTAATTATCTCCTTCATCATCAACTCCATGTTTGACTTCTCTTCAAGTGAAATTATAGGATTTAGAGGCCCCAATGATGGTGTTGTAGCTTGCTGAAATTGAACATGCAACGGTCTTGATTGTGTTTCAATTTCCTCCACCTTTATACACAGCTCCTTCATCATTTTACTTTGCTTCTTTTGTTGGTGCACCATGTTTTGAATCATAATCTTCAGCTAAAATTCTCTCATAGGTGCTGCTAGCTGTTGAAAGTTAGGTGGAATGACATTTTGATATGTAGCCAGAAAAAAGTGATTCCATTTGATCATTCAACAGAGAGTGTGTATCTCACATTTGATTTTTATCATAAGTTGTAGTATAATGTTGTCCATTGTAAAAGAGATTATTTTTATAATCCCATGGATTCAAATCTTCGGCATAGGAATCAGAAATCTGGTTACTCCATTGACTGTTATGATTTTTTATGTGAAATTGCTCATTCATGATGAATGTAGGAGTGCATTTGGCTGCAATAGGCTTGGAAAGTTGTGAAAAGTTTCGGGTTGAACTTTGCAAGTGCATTTCCTACTACGTCTTCAATTTTAGAAACTAAGTTTCCCAACTTTCAGACTTTGGCATTTCAATTGAATAATAAGAATTTTGCTCATCCGGTGACTAGATTTAAAAATTCTAATATGTTGGATCTAAGTTTTAATAATATATAAAATTATACAAACCTCGAAAGATTAAAGTTAAAATGCTGAAAAAGTTTTTAAAAAAATGGATAACTTTATGCACTACAATTTGATTAAATAATTAACTATGATCCTATTAGATTTTGGATGAATCATAAATATCAAAATTGTAAAAAATTCTATTAGCTTTCCATGGAATAAAAAATTATCTCATTTGGATAACTGTACAAAACATTATGCTTAAAATAGTGCAGGGCGATTGACGTGCGGAACACCGGTCGACCTGCCCGCTAACACCGGTCGACCTGCCCGCTAACACCGGTCGATCGGTCTAGAACACAGGTCGATCGGTCAGTGCAGAAAATGCTCAATTTCAACAAGTAGAATGTTGAGACTGTACCGGTCGACCGGTCCGGAACACAGATCGATCGAATATTATAGAATTCATCAACGGTCGTATTTTTTCATAAAAGAAAGTGTACCGGTCGACCGATCCATATGTGCGGTCGACCGGCCTCCGGGTCAAATAAACAATAACGGTCAATTTTGAAAAAAAATTGTGAAATAATTTTTGGACGACTTTCTCACATGCTCAAGCCTATAAAAGGGGTGCCAAAGCCAAAAGCAAAAGTATTCATCCAAGCCTTAAAGAAAAACTTCAAATTATCAAAAGGAGATCATTCCTTGAAGTTTTCATTTTAAGTTTTCTCTTCTTTCTGTCTTCTCCTCTTGTGAGCTTAGCATTGTAAGAGAGAGAAACATTTTATTTAGAAAAATACTAAGAAAGCTCCTGTGTAAAAAAGGTTCAAAATCTTACTTCTTCAGCGAGAGAAATATATTAGCTTCATTGGAGGAGAGATGTGCCTTACCTCTCGAAGCGGAGAAAAGGTGATTGATGTAAAGTGCTTTCTCCCTTGCCTTATTTGGAACAAAGGAAGGGATTAGTAAATCTCCGACGGTCTCGAGGTCGAGAAGTCGGAGCGGAAATGTAGGTCAAGGTGTGGCCGAACCTCGTCAACAACCACCGTGTCTTTGCGTTTGATTTTCTCTCTCTCCACCGTTCATATTATGCTTATGATCTGAATTGCTTTATTTTAAAAGGTTTTAAAAAATCGGTTTTGTGCTTCTGCGATGATCTTTGTGAATTCGACTTTTTTTTTATTTAACACCAATCCACCCCTCCCCACTCAATTTTTATTTTTATTTAGTGCCCTTTGGAATCCTACAATTGATATCAGAGCGGGTTGCTCTTATTTTAATTTTTTTAATTATCTTGTTTTAAGATGTAATCATTTTTAGATCTAGTCTTTTAAGATTCAATTATCTTATTTTAAGATTTAATCATCTTAGGAGCTATGGCATCAAGTGGATTTATTTTCGTAGAAGGACAATCAATTAGTCATCCTCCCCTTTTAAATGCATAAAAATTTTAATGTTGAAAAATTAGGATTCAAGCATACATTCGTTCTATTGATATTAACATGTGGGATATCATTGAAAAAATTTATTATCTTCATGAAAAATTACCTACTGAACATGACGAATGACAAAAAACTTTTTCAAAATTGGATTGGAAAGCAAAGAATATTTTTTATCGTGCTTTAGATTCAACGAATTTCAAACGGATTTCTAATTGTGAAAGTGCAAGCGAAATTTGGAAGAAACTCATTACTACTTATGAAGGAACGGATAAAGTTAAACAATCTAAATTAAATATTTTGAATCGTCAATATGATTCCTTCAAGATATATGAAAATGAATTCATAGATGATAAGTTGCTCGGTTTAATGATATTGTGAATGGCTTAGCCTCTTTGGACGAGCTTAGAACTAACCCCCAAAAAATAAAAAATATTCTCAGGTCTCTCTCCTCCAATGGCATACAAAAAGGACGGTGATCGAAGAAAAGGATCTGAACAAATTGGATTTTAATAATTTTATTGGATCACTTCTAACCTATAAGATCGGAATCCAAAAAGAAGAAGAATCCAATGCTCTCAAAAAGAAGACATTGGCTTTAAAAGCAAACGAAAATGAAGATAACTCAAGTGAAGAAGAAGTTGACGAAAAGAAACTCGTCCGCAATACAAGAGAATTTGACAAATATCTCAAGTTGGTGAAATGTAAAGAAAAGAGTGAGAAGCCGAAAAAATGATTATGTAAACATCACTCAAAAGACAAAAAGGAGACATCTCAGAAAGAGAAGAAGAAGACATATAAAGAGCCAAGTGAAGATGAATCAAATGACTCATCAAGCTCTTCTAGCGAAGATGCATAGTTGTGTCTAATGGTATACAACGATGAGGTAACTTCAAACTATTTAATTTCAAATAATGACTCATCGAGGTTTTAATGTAAATGAAGAACTTTCCTCTCTCATAAAAAATATATTTTCAACTGAAGAGAAAAATGAAAAATTACTATATGAGATTGAAAAACTCAAAAATGAAATTGAAACTTTGGAAATTACACATGCATGTCAAATTGTAAAACTAGCATGTTTTTTAGTAAAGGTAAAGAAAGAAAATGACCTTTTGAAAAACTCACAAAATAAGACTATTTCTCATGTAACGACAAATAATCTTAGGAATCATTTTGGACATGAAAATTCATATTGGAAATCCAATCATATATATGGTAGAAAATCACATCTCAAATGTTTTACATGTGAATTTTATGATCAATATGCATATCAATACAAAATAAGAAAATCTTCATAATATGGGATGATATGAGTCCCGAAAAGAATATTATCTAACAAAATCGAACCCAAAGAAATTTGGGTACCAAAAGTTACTTGATTACTTTTCAGGTATGCCTCACATGCAAAGGACATACGGAATTGGAAATGTGAAGGTACAAAGATTATGATAAAAGTATGATCTATTTTTTTATGTCACTCAAAAATTTAAAATTACTATTTTTTTCTTAAAAAGAAACATATAAATGAAAATTGGTAATAGTGATAGGGGAGCATGATTAAATTTTATTTTGACATATCATGGACATCATTGTTGAATCAAAGTTTTATGCCATATTTTGATTCTTAATATATTTTTTTGGCTTTCATAAATTAGTTTTCATCATAAAATAAACATAAATTTAGAGGGAGTTATCTTTCAAAACTTGCAATACTCTACATGTCTATTATATGACAAAAGGGGAAGAATAATTTTTTTAAAAAAAAATTGATTAAGGGGAGTTATATATGGTTTCTTATATGTTTCATATATAAATTATTTTTTTTGATGAAATAAAAGTGGAAGAAATATAGGAGAAATATGATCTAAATATCACTTTATATGAAGAGTTCCTTATAATTTATACTTATGTGAATATCTATCATTGTAAGGAAAGTTAAGTGTTAGGGGGAGTAAAATTGATTTTACAACTCATTTATAACTTTTTTGCAACTTATACATTTTTCATATTTCTCGGTTTGTCTTCATAAAAAAGGAAAATTATATTTTGACGATACAAATCTCGAAAGATTAAAGTTAAAGTGCTGAAAAGTTTAAAGAAAAATGGATAACTTTATGCACTGCACTTTGATTAAATAGTTAACTATGATCCTATTAGTTGTTGGATAAATCATACATATCAAAGTTGTGTTAGCTTTTCATAGAATAAAAAAATCATCTCATTTGAATAAGTGTGCAAAAAATTATGATTAAAATAGTGCAGAGCGATCGACATATCGGCTGGAACACCGGTCGACCTGCCTGCTAACACCGATCGACCGGTCCAGAACACAGGTCGACCGGTCAGTGCAGAAAATGCTCAATTTTAACACGCAAAATGTCAAGACTGTACCGATCGAGGTACCGGTCGATCGGTCCGGAACACAAGTCAACCAGACATTGCAGAATTCACCAACGGTCATATTTTTTCATAAAAGAAAGTATACCGGTCAACCGGTTCATATGTGCAGTCGACTGACCTCCGGTTCAAATGAACAGGAACGACCAATTTTGAAGAAAAAAATTGTGGAATGATTTTTGGATGACTTTCTCAGTTGCTGAAGCCTATAAAAAGAGTGTTGAAACCAGAAGTAAAAGTATCCATCCAAGCTTTAAAGAAAAACTTCAAGTTATTAAAAGGAGATCATTCTTTAAAGTTTTTATTTTAAGTTTTCTCTTCTTTCTCTTTTCTCCTCTTGTGAGCTTAGCATTGTAAAAGAGAGAAGCATTTTATTTAGAAAAATACTGAGAGAGCTCCTGTGTAAAAGAGGTTCAAAATCTTACCTCTTGAGTGAGAGAAATAGATTAGTTTCATTGGAGAAGATGTGTGCCTTACATCTCGAAGCAGAGAAAAGATGGTTGATGTAAAGGGCGTTCTTCCTTGCCCCATTTGGAATAAAGGAAGGGATTAGTGGAATCTCCGACGGTCTCGAAGTCGAAAAGTCGGAGCGAGAACGTAAGTCAAGGTGTGGCCGAACCTCGTCAATAATCATCGTGTCTTTGCGTTTGAATTTCTCTCTAACTCCCCCGTTCATATTTGAATTGCTTTATTTTAAAAGGTTTTAAAGAATCGGTTTTATGCTTCCGTGACGATCTGTGTGAAATTGATATTTTTTATTTAACACCAATTCACCACCACCCTTGGTGCCCTTTGGGATCCTACATAATCAATTTTTGAAAACTAAAATGTTTTCTGCACAATTGAAACTCAAGAGAAAGTTGATAGAGTAGGTGCAGAAATTCAAAATATGAAATTTGATATCTGAACTTTGAAATTTGAGATCAAACTAGAAATCTGAAATCTAAAATGTTGAAATTTGAAAGTCTGAATTCTAAAGTTTGATATCTGAAATCTAAATTTTGAAATATCAAACCTAATATGAGCATTCAAGAATAAAAAAAAGCACTTGTTCAGATTTATTTTAGCACAATAGGAGCTTAGGATCATATGATAAATGTGGAAAACTAAAATTTGAAATCTAAAACTAAGAATTTAGAATCTGCAATATGATATTTGAAATCTGATCTAAACAATCAAAGATCAAAAGTAGACATGTTTAGTAATATTTTTGCACAATGATAGCATCAAAGAAGCTCAAGATTATTTGAACAAGTGTATAAATTTTGAGTCCTAAGATCAGACATTAGAAATTGAATTCTGAATTTGGAAATCATAAATCCAAAGTGACATTCCAGGATTAAGAGGCTAGTATGTTCAGCAATGTTTTTGCACAATATGATATTAGGATCATAGAAGTCAGTGCAAAAATATGAAATCTGAGATAAAAATCAGAAATGAGTGGTTTAAAACTGAAAATAAAAAATCTAATGATAACATACAAGGATCAGAAAATTAATATATTCAACAGTGTTCAAGAAATAAAAAACTGTCAAGTCCAACAATGTGTATAAGAATCCATGTCAGCAATTTCATAATACAATTGTTCAACAATTTCATCAATAAAAATTTAGAATTCTAGAAATAGTTAGCATGTTCAACAAGATTATGCACTATGAAAACATAGTAGACACTTTGCAACATAAGTGCAAAATATGGAATTTAAAATCTGGCAGGATTCAACAAGATTTCTGTATTATAAAAATTAGTAGACACTTTGTAGCATAAATGTAGAATATGAAGCTTGAAAATTAATAATAAAAAATGCATGAATAGAATATTGAAGATGACAATTATAGGATTTAAGCGAAGACTTCTTTAACTAAGTAAAGAAAAGAAAAATGCAGAAAGCTAACATCTACTTTAAACAGGAAAGAGAAAAAAAATAGCTAAACTACATGTAAACAAGATATTCACATCATGATGAAATATAAACAGTGACTATAAACGAGACTCAGCTAGATCAAAATAAAAAATCAAATGTGATAATTCAACAGTTAGTCCTCGACAATGGCGCCAAAAATTTTGACTCGCATAAAGTGTGTATATCGTTAAACACATAAGAATGTTGAATGAAGTTTTAAATTTAAAAATCCTCTACACTATTATTACAAGAATCGAAAGTATACGGCATATCATTGTAGTGATCGATCCATAGAGACAAAGTTGAAATGTTCACACTTAATTAAACTGTTTGAAAGTAAAGCATAAGTCTATAGATGTTCTTCAAAATGAGAAAATGAAATGCTATAAATTAGAAATCACAACAAATAAGATTACACTAATTTTTATGGGTTTTTAATACTAAAGTAGAAAGAGAAGAGTAGCTAACATTAGGGCTGGGAAAATGTTTTCACTTGGAATTTATGTCCTCTCAACTTCATTTAGGATAAAAATGATTGAATTCCCCTGTATATAGTCAATCATTATGGGGAAGATACTCGACTTACCCGTGACACTCTTGTGCTCGCGACTATGATGCACACGTGAAGAAGAATAAGAACAGAGTACGAAAGTCATGATCAACATCTCCAGCCACTAGTTGGTTGGTTAGTTACACATTACAAAAATTAGAAAAGAAGGAAAAGAAGAAAGGAAAATATAAGAGAAAAGGGAGAAGGAGGCTGCTGGTGCAGCCACCTCTCCAACATCCTTCAGCAGGGATTCAAAACTTAGTCAAAATTCAGAGCTAATTGGAACTTCTTCTTCAATAGCCCTCTTGATATTTTATAGCCCAAGGGATTGTGCCACACGTCCACTGCTTTTCCAATTGCTTTCTCATTTCTTTCTTCAGCTTTTCTAGTCAAAGAAAAGCCTGTGGTCCCTCCTGTTTCTTAGTTTGCCACCTGTCCAGAATCAACCAACAATAAAGAATCACTGTTGTGATCCTTCATGGTTGTTGCTGTGGTCCTTCATGCTCTTGTGATCTTGCATTGTCGTCTCCAGCTTGCCACCTATCTATTTGTCCCAATAAAAGGAATCTCCTGGTGGTCTTGTTTCTTTTTCCTTAGTTTGTCATCTGTTCATTGTCCTAGCAGTCCTTTTTGTCCACATCTGCCCATGAAGGTGGGGAGGAAGCTTCCTTTCTTTTGTGCAATGGGATCTATCATGTTGATCACTAGCTGATCACAATAGGTTTTTATCCCATTTTAGATGCATAACTTTTGGTCAATTATGCTTGGAATGCATGGATTATGATAACTAGTTGATCTTTCTCATTTTATACTTGATTTCATATGCATAGAGGCTCTGAATTGCCAAAATTCATAAATATTTCAATTCTATGTCAAGTTATCATTTTTAGGGCAAGTTATCACTCCAAATGCACAAGTTATTATTATTTTGATTTAGCTGATTTTTAGTGATTATTCTGCCCTAAATCCATTACCATCATGAATGAATCATATTTGGATGATCATATTTCAACTTGTGCAAAATTATCAATCCATTTGAACAAGTTATCATTTTCCAATGCCAAATTATCATTAAAAGGCAAAACTTTCATTTCAACATGCAAAACTATCAAATCTGCACAAAGGCATTGAGCAATCATTATATTATTGTCCTAACTCATTGCTGTTCAAATTTGATCACATTTGGATAACCACAACTAAAGTTATGACAAGTTATCATTTTTAAGGCATTAAGTTATCGTTTTGGCACCCAAGTTATCATTCATATGAAATCTTATCCACATTTGATTTCTGACCTCATTCACTTGCCATCCTAATTCCTTTGATGCTTTCAATGCTCTGAACCATCCATATTTGAATATTTTCCATGATTTATGCAAAGTTATCATTCCGGGTCTTCAAAAGTATTATATTGATTTACTTATTTCACTTTCTTACATAACATCAGGTTTTATTTGATAATGGAGCTGGTCCTAGTATCTGTCATCTTCTTTATCTGTTTATTTCCTATTTGGGGACCTTGATGTCTGGTTTCTATCTTTTCTAGTAGAAAAAAACAAAGTTGCAAAAAGCTGGAAAAGGTAAGGGGGACCACTTCAAAAAGCTGTTGATTTTTGCAACTGGAATTTTAGATTGGATAGGTGGCTTTCATCCAATGCTATGGAACATTCTGATGCAAATCAAAGGGTGATAAGAGGCCATATATAAGCTGAAGAAATCCTGAAAGGGAAGGAGGCCGGCCATTGTGCAAAGGGGAGAGTTGATTGAGCTGATTGGAGCTGAAGTGTGGAGGAAGGCTGGCTGATTTCTACAGAACAGCCCTCATTTCAGGAGGGATTGCTATTATTCTTTATTCCATTGTGTATCTAGCTTTGTAATTATGAGGAGCTAAATCCTATGTCTCTAGGATAGGGTAGTAGTCTAGGTTAATTGTGGATGGATGTAAACAAGTCTGAATTCCTGCATTGATTTCAATCATGATTTCCAATTTCCTGTTTCATATTAACCAGATTCTTGTCTTTGTAAGGTTCTACTTTTATTTACAACTGAGAAGTTATCATTTGATCTAATCTTGTTCAAAAATTAATTAAGAATCAATGCCAAGTTTCTAGGTTCTAATCCAATTAGAAATCTGAATTCTAAAATTTGTTTTATTCTCCCAAATCTGATTTCTGATTTTTGAATTCTGATTTAAACTGTTTTCTATCATTGTTGAGCCATGATTTAATTGATAACTGAGAGGTTACTTATGGCTTTATTCTTGTTCAGAAATGAATCAAGAGACAATGGTGTTTCCAAGTTTATAATCCCTGATTTATTGCAAACTTTTGAATGCTGATTTCTGATTTTTCCCTTTGCTGATTTCCTAAATCTTTGGATTCTGATTTGCTATTGTAAACCCTTGATTTCATTAAATCACTGAGAAGTGAATCTTAGGGATACTTTGTTGTTCAGAGGTGAACCAAAGAGCAATGGCAAGCCTGAATTCCAATGAGTGACATGTGCTGAATTCCAATGTTTGCTAGGTGCTGATTTCTGAATTTTAATGTTGCTGATTTCTATTTTCCTGAATTTAAGGAAAATCTGATTGTCATTGTTAAACCCTACTTTAACCTATCACTACTGAGAGGTGATTATAAGGTTGTCTTGATGTTCAGAGATGGACCAAGAATGCAATGACATTTGTTGAATTCCCGTGTGTAATTAGGTGCTGATTTCTATCCAATTCATTAGTGAAAATGTGGATTTCATTTGAATTTGCAGTTGAGAGGCTGATTTAAATCTTATAGTTTAGAGATAAACCAAGAAGCATTTGCACTAATATTTGATTGATTTCATCCCTATTTAATTGATTGAAGCATTTCCATCATTTTCAAAGTACAATTGCAAGTTATCATTTCATATTTCACCAAATTACTGAAATTCAGCAAAGAGACTAAAGTTTGAGCTTCATGTTGACTTGATTTCAGTCAGGATCTCTTCTAATTCAACTTAGCTAATCAATCATATGAGAATATGATAATTAGTTTTGGATTAATTAAGCTGTGAAAATAGATTATTTCAAGTTGAGTTAAAATTGACATTTAATGATAACTTGTCCATTCCATCCATAATTAAGTTAGATGAACATCCCAACTCCTAGAAGAACCTTCCTCATTGATAGTTAAACTCCTTGAGCCTCTAGTTTAGCATTTACAATTTAGTTTTGATAACCTTTCAAAAATCTAAAAATAGTTATCATTTTAGCCCTTTTTAAAAATCGGCTTGCACTTTCTTTCAATTTCTTGAAATTTTAACTTTAGTTAAGGCTAACTTAGATTGTTTAGGGAGTCCTAGACTTCAAATCACCGAGGATACGATATTTGGGTAGACTACAATTGACCTGTATACTTGCAGTAAAAAGTGAATTAGGGGTTAAATCAAAAATTGGAAAAACTGAAATTTGACCCCAAAATCAGCAAGTTATCACTACACCTCTCTATTTCACTATCACATGCTGACGTGGAAAGGCACATTTTCTTTTATGTTTGCTAGTTTGGACAGCTAGATTAGTGAATATGGATTGTCTATCCTCAAATTTGTCTAAGTGTCTTGGTTGGGAGAATACATCTGTGTTACCCCATATTTTGTCGGTTGAGATTTCTACATGAAAAACAATTAAAACAAGTAATAATATCCTAAAAATACAATATTTAGAGGATGGATCTGGAGAAATAATAAAGCATGTATTCAATCATGATAATATAGTAAAACATGGAATAAATGCATGTTGAATATAGATAAAAAGTATACATAATTTCTTCACATCAATAAGATATAATATGCAAAAGGCTACATATTCGTGAAGCGTGTAATTGTGAAGGGTGTTCAAAAAATCTACAAATACAAAGGAAAAGATTCACAAGTTCAAAAGCTTCGAAAGGCCATCCACCTTGAACAAAGAGACTCCTGCTAGTACAAGTTTCAAAGCTTCTAAAGGCCTGCTGCTACCTAATGGGCAACACAATGGAAAATCTGGTGATGAGGCTACTTCAACGTTTGAGCATCCTAAGCATGTTTACCTAAGAATGTGGACTATTATTACTTATTTCAATAGGAAATATGAGCGGTCACTTTTATCCGGAGAGAACTCCTAGTATTTTTTATAAATAGTTCTGGCAAGAAGTTTTGTTGGTTATTTTGTAGTGCTTATTGGACTATTCAGTAGTATGCTTTATTATGTAAATTTTTTTTATGAATTCTTTTTTAACAGAAGTGTTATTCTAGTCAACTTAATGCAAAAAAAAAAAAACAACGGATAACCCACGAATCCGACTTGACCCGACCCGACCCGTATATTGTCGGGTCGATTTGGATTTTATGATCCAAATGACATTAACCCAACCCGCCCGAATGAAATTGGGATCTGACCCGTGAACACCCCTAATTTCTTCTCCTACTGCAAAATTGGCTTCATTTCCTAATGCAATTTTCAATGCTGATGCTATCTTTCCAAGTAGCTATGTCAATTAGCTTACTTCCCGAGTCACATCCTTGCCCAAGAAGATGAAATGTTTATCCTTTCTAGAAAAGCAAATGGAAGGAAAAATGAAGCTTATTACAATATCATTATATTGCTTCAATTGAACATGTTATAAGCTCTAAGATAAAATGAGGCCTTTAACTAAGGAGGTGTTTTCCTACAAATATATTTTTTTAAAAAATAATAATAATCTGAACTTGAATCATTTAGGTCCACCCGATTATTTTGTTTAATTTATTTTACTTTTATGGTAATTTAAGTTGTCTAGTGATGTCGATTGCATATAAAATAGCAATTCACATTTATTAAGAGGGAGGTATCTATTAACAGGGAGGTATCTATCCAAATTGACTCTCAAATGACAATCTGACTTTTATATTTGTTTTAGTTTCTTTCAATCTTATACAAACAAAATATGAAATAAGATTTTAACAGTTGAAAAATATTATTGCCATTGTCACCATAATAATTAACTATATTTATTTATTTAGCTTATTTATTACCTTGAATAATAATGTATTGATAATTTATTATTATTTTCAATTAAAATATATTAAATGTTTATAAATTTGTTAAGATAAAAGTAAAAAACAGTAGATTATCTAGTTATTTTTTTATTATTAGTAAATAATATTAGTTTAATTATTAGAAAGATTACTTGTAGTTAGTAAACAAGGTAATGCATATTACTAATAGTTTAATAAGGGGCAATTTTAATGTCAAGTAATGTAGATTACATGGTGATATTGAACCACCCCTCATCCGCCCAAAAGTTTTCTAACATCATAATATTATATATATATATATATATATATATATATATTAAAAGTTAAGTGTTAAGGTTTGACCACCCTAAATTAAGTTAAAATTGCCAAATAACCTATTATTTGACTTCATTATTATTACTTTAATATTTATTATTTTTATAATATATTTTGGTCTCCCTTAAAAATTTGTAGGTTCATCCCTAAACTAACCTGTAAAATGTTTTAGAAAATTGATAGGAAAAACATTTTTAGCCATCATGAACAAAAGAAAGATTATAAAAATAGTAAAAAAACAGAAGGAGACATGAAACTATGAAAGCAACAACAAAATAAATTAGCAACTAATCATTTTATCAATAGGTTAACCAATTAGCAATTAATAGTGATTCATCCTAGAAAATACCGAATGTACGATGAGGTAATGACATCACAATATTTTCAAATGAAAAATCAAAGATGATCACATAATTATATCCAATTTCAGCATCAAGTATGAGAAGAGGAGAAATATTAGAACATGTATAATGAAAGGCATGTGATCTAAATCTTGTCGGTAGGAATTTTTTTGCATTTTAGAAATTATTAACCGAGATCCATGCAAGAAGAGGATGTCTTCTAGGGTCTGTTTGTTTAGCCAGAATATCTCGATATGTCAAGAATATAGTCAAACATCCGAAAGAATTAGGTTATTTGGGTCAAATTTTAAAAAGTGTGAAACCACATAAAAAATAATAAAATCATCATTTTTAACATCAAAGCAAGAATATAAATATTCTTCTAAAATAGAATAATTTTTATATTATTCTTTGTTCTTCCTATTGGAAAAGCAACGGTCAGTCTCCCTCTGGGCGACGACATCAGCAATGGTCAGTGATGGAGTGGCCCATCTTCTTCCTTTGGGCAATGACGATGGTGGCCAGTCTTCTTCCGCTAGGCGACGATGATGGCATACATTCTTCTTCCTCTTGACAATGATGATGGCATCCATCAACAGTCGAGCGGCTGGTCTTTTTCCTCTCGGCAACAACAACGGCAAGGATTTCTTCCTCTTGGCAACGATGCGGCTAGGCTTCTTCCTCTAGTACATTTTCTTCCATGAATCTCACTTTTGCCCACAACGGTCATGCCTTCTTGCATGTGCTACTCTGGCCATGGGGTCCTCTTCTTCTAGCCCCCTACTTTTGTGGCGATGCCCTCACTATAGCCACGCCTCACTGCAATCATACCCTACTATGGATGCATCTTGTGGAGGAAGTGGGCAGAGCTGCAGAGAGGACGAGGATGCGGTCGCGCTTACTCCCGAACTCCATGCAGTGGAGGCTGATACCGACGTTCGGGAGCCCTCCTACTGCCGATAATGGGGGTTTATGCTAATGTTGGGCACCTCTATGCTTGCCTTTTGTGTTTCGAATGAGGAGGGGGGCTTTGTGATTAGGCAACATCAATGACATTTGAATCAAACTAGGGAGGTTTTCCAAATGAGAAAGTTCAATTGATGTTGTGGATCATGTTATTTGTGCATGGACTCAATTCAAACATATGTGATGAAACTCTATTGAAACAAAATTTCAAATATCAAACAAAGTTTTTGTTAATGATTTAAACTTATATTATAGATATAGTGGATAATGCATATGAATTTATTATAGATATAGCATGTATACATATGAAATTATTAAATTATGAAATTGATGTTTTTTCAGGAGTCAATTGCTTATGAAATGAAAAAAAATCAAAGTTTTAGAAACCAATAATCAAGGAAAATCCAATTAGCTAAACTTTTAATTTTTTATTTTATAATTTGTTGATCTTTTTTAACTAATACTTTAAATTTACTTTACATCACATGACATTAGTTGGAAGTAGTGTTAGTGAAAATCAATCAATGATTAGTGAATCTCAAACACCAATGGCAAGCACTCAATCAGTAAGACTAAAATCTTATCCAGCATGGAAACATTGTCAAGTTTGTTTTGATGTCGAAGGAAGGAGAGGAATAAAATGTCTATATTGTAGAAAAATTTTAAAGAGTGCAAGAATACATAAAATGAAATTGCATTTTGTGAGAAAAAAGGAGAAGCATTATTGAAAGTTAGTTTCTTGGAAAGCATTTGAAATCTACAACTGGATGAAAAAAAGAAGACATGATGAAACTAAAACAATTATTTCAAGTGAGCAATTAGGGAATGATGCACAATAAGTTATTACTCCAATTGACACCAAGGTGAAAGGAAAAGAAATATCAGATAAATTTTTTTCTCCAAGAACTACTTGCTAGATTCTTTTAAGATTGTTGCATTCCATTTAATGGTGCAAATTCAGTCTATTATCAACCCATGATAGATGCAATTGTAGCTATTGGTCCAGAATATAAAGGCCCTCTTTATTATACCATTGGAAATACATTGCTATACTTTTGGAGATGCTTGGACAAAAATTGGTTTCACTATAATGGGCGATGATTGGCAAGATAACAATTGATTAACTTTCTTATTTATTCTCAAAGGAGTTTGTTCTAATATTATAAAGGATGCTACAACACTTTGCAACTTGTTTATAGAACTGGATGAATTTGCAGGACCGAGTAATGTTTCAATGCACTTAGTCACAGATAATATTGCAAATTATAAAGTTGTCAAATTGCTAAATGAGAAGTATTTGTCTATCTTTTGGTCTCCTTGTGTTACTCATTATTTGAACTTGACATTGAGAGATATTGAAAAAAAGAGAGGTTGTGAATTGCTTTAGTGGAAAAGCATCTAAACTATTTTTACTTACAATCGTGCTTGTTTACTTGCATGGTTACGAAAAAGTTAAAAAATGATAGAAATTTTACATTTTGTGTCAACTCATTTTGCAACAACATTTAGTGCATTCAAAAGTATCAATGATCACAAGATTGATTTGCAAGATTTGGTGACAAATTTACATTTCACAAATTCAAGATATTACAAAAATAAGAAATTAGACATGTTTTGATATTGTATTGGATAGCCAATTTTGGAATGATTAGCATTGTGCAAATTGTGACTCCTTTAGTTTGCTTACTAAGAATTACTAATTGTGATGAT
This sequence comes from Pontederia crassipes, assembly GCA_030549335.1. NCBI lineage: Eukaryota > Viridiplantae > Streptophyta > Magnoliopsida > Commelinales > Pontederiaceae > Pontederia > Pontederia crassipes. The sequence continues at coordinate 36,660,503 of CM060194.1, forward strand.
AGACTTTCTCTTGGTTATCGGTATGATGGTATTTATAGAGCAAAGAGGACAATTAAGAAAATTTTTATGAATAGAAAATCTTTGTATAAGCCTCACACAAGAATAATCAAGGAACCATTGGATAATCAATTTTGAAAGAATATTCATTGTGTTACATATTTTTAAATCCATCCTTTTATTATTACAGAGATAACTTAACGGGTACACTAAAAGTGCTTAGGTGGAGGGCGAAGAAGGCCCCCTTTCGGGGGTACTGAAGTATCGAAACAAAGTTGGAAGTAACAAGATCGGATGCAAAATTTTGGTAAAAAATTAGGTATTGCATGAGTTAGTTTTTTTCATTTTCAATTCCTGTCAAAGATTGTTGCATTTATGAATTTATTTGTTGAATATTATAATCTTATTTTTCTTTTATTTTATGGTAAATCAATTGTGGTATAGCTTTGGATTTAGTGTTCCATTACTGGTAATTCGACTCTTAAGTAAAACTGCATCATCTCCTGTTTGTGAGAGAAACTAGGGTGTATTTGAAAGAAAACATTCAAAAAACAGAAACAAGTTAGAACACAATTGTTGTGAGAAATTTGTGCAGGTACTGGGAAATAGTGTTCGCACTATAAATGCGAGTATATGAAGATCATATTCCCTTTTACATAAACGTAAACAAGTTTTAAATTTATAATCTCAACTACACTTCTCGAGATGCAAGTATACAACCGTCGTCGATGTACAAATTGGGGTCGAACCACAAGGAAAGAATTAGATTATGTTTTGATACTTCTATCAAGAGAAATCGATTCGTGGAAGATAATGACGAATGAATGCAGACTACTAAGAAGTAATGATGTATTTTTGTGTTTTTAGATTTTGTAACTTGTTTGGTTATTTTTGCATTTAATCTTGAAAATATTAAGTAATTAAAGCCTAAAGTTAAATTGCGTTACTCAATAATACGTAAGATAGAGCATGATGGATCATTCCTATGGCCAACTTGGTAGATAGATGTTACTTCTTCTCAAATCTGTATTCGGATGATAGCACTCAAAATGGATATCTCTCATTCTCATGAAAAGTATCCTTCGGTTCTCCCACTCTCGTGTTTGAACCAAGTCATTTTCACCATTAGGTGATACTGCATAAGAATTCTACAGAAGTCCTCTCTCGATTCCTTTTGTTTGAGAAAATAATGATTAATACCAAGGTTTCCTCCTCATGCAATCTGCTAACCTCTCGGTTAATAACAGGATTATTTATGACATATGCCCCTTCTCAAGGTAACCATCGTATGAGGAAGAAAACTCACAAACACAACATTCATGAGATATGCAATGGAATCAATACCGTGCAAGCAAAACATCTAAAATCCATAAAAAACATGAAACCAAGTTTGAATCATCAAATGACCCCTAACCTACATATGTTAAGTTTAAGTTTCAAACTAATGGTAAAATTAATACAGTAAGATAAAGTGCAGAAACGAAGACATATATTAAAACTAATGTTCATAGTTCCAAGTGGAGTGCTCGGAGATGATCCGACCCTCCTCATTGATGTTGATACTTCTCCTTCTTCCTTGTTTGCTCCCTCAGTCCAAAATGCTATTTTTGGCCTCCTCATCTTGTTGTCACCTCTACTCATTTATACTCCTCCCTCTTTGATCCTGCCCCTTTGATTTGTGTCACCTGGCTTCATCTAAACTTTTAGCCTTTCGATACTCGACAAGTGTTCAGCCAACATCATGTCCCTTGATCCTGTCAAGCAGTATATGTAGGCAGGTGACACCTATCCTGTGATCTAAGGCTCCTTTTTGTCTGATTAGGCAGTGCATTCCATCATTGTGATGCATCCATTGTGTGCTTCTCTTGCAGCCAATGCCCAATAAAGAACCGCTCACACCTGTGTGACAGACAAGGAATTATCAGTCGATATACTAGGAATATATGAATATGAGCTGGAAATGGCTAGATGGCTTGGAGTGTTGGAAAAAGGAATGAATACATGTGGTTAGAATTATTTTCATACACTATTAGAAAAAATATAACACAAGGAAAGTAGAGTCGTAACTACAAATATTCCCTTATGTACAATAGCCTAGACATCATTTAGTACATTTTAACATGATTTAATTTCACTCAAAGTAGAATTATTGAAAAGATGATTCTGAGGGAGGTTCCTACTCCTCCAACCGTATCCTTCCCAATTTTTGTAATGAGTCTCTCTAGGTTTAAGCATCCATATTGAAGTTTAGACATACAACCATTCCCAATTTTACTTCCATTACATTTTATTTGCAACTTTACATTTACTTTTCCCCTTTTCTTTTTCCTTTTTAACTTCCCCAAACTTAAAGCAAGAGTAACATTTGGATGAAAATATACTCAACAAATAATGACCGCACATATTTCATGCAGCAGGCTCATGGATTTTTTTTAAAAAAATTTACTCCTCCTAATACTCTTACTTAAGATGGGGGTAAGGGTTTTTATGACTTGAACTTTGTGTACTTTCACTTTCACTTTACTTTACTTTGGGAATTTAAAGTTGCAGTTACTTGTGAATATTTAAAACTAGAGAACTGAGAGTATGTTCCGAATTGGCAATCACCATTTTGACTCAGCTATGAGGATTTAATTACTTCAAAAATTTCCAGTAAATGGGATGTCTAAAATATGATATACACAAGGGTTTTGCATTATGGGCTAATCTATTCCTTATGCTCCCTAACTGGTGCCTGGAGAGGTTTGCAATTATCTATTAAGAGGGAAGATCTTAAGCAAGTACTTCTGACCCAATAACAAAATTCTTTTAAAATTTTATGAGCAACAAGAGATAGAAAATTTGTTCAGTTCATGAGGGTCAAAACTACATGAATCCAAAGTCTAATGAGAGAATTTTTAGCAAAATGATGGTATGGTATATTAAAATAGGAGTTCAGGGATCATATCATTGACTCCCCCAAACTTATTACTAACACTGTCCTCGGTGTCAGAATAAGTAAGGGAGTGGCTAGGGGTACTATTTGGGGGGAGGGAGGTTGGAGGCTAGAGGACCTCCAAGTTGGCGTTGATGTTGTGCAGGAGTGCCATTGGTTTTCGTTGCCTTTTACGAAGTAACTTGAGTTGGCACACTAAGGACTTTCTTCCGTTGGATTTGATGGGCAACAACTGGGCCATCGATTATCTTTTTGGAAACTGGGGATTCATCCTCATCGGACGATGAAGCTCTATCGTCCTGATTTGTTGTGTGTTCATGCAGAAGTTGATGTTCGCAGGCTTGGTGAGTAGCGGCAGGCACCTTGAGCACTTGTATTCTTTGGAGTGGGAGAAACTGAAAGGCATCGGGGAGTTGATGCGATTACAGGTGTTTTTTTCTCACTGCGATGTGGTTGATGATGGCGGTTTGGTGATCATGAAGTAGTGGCGGCCTCATGCTCTTTCTTGGTGGAAGGTACTTGCGAAGGTGGAGGTGGAGGCTTTAGCGGGGACAGTAGCTAGGGTTGAAGGAGCACTAGAGCGTTTGGAAGTAACATTTTTTCGCTTATGGGTAGTGGATGGAAGTTGAAGCACCGCTGATGGCAATTCTGAACTCTCTAGGGGAGTGATGATAGGTGAAGGAGAGGGATCGAGATCCAGAGGATTAGTGGAGGAAGAACTGTGGATGCTTGGAGGAACTGGTCGCTTTCTTTTGCCGGAAGACTGACCGCGCGTGGAGATCATGATCGTCTGAGCAAAGGAACGAAGGAAATAGTAGAGTGGAAACGGGAGTGAGGGAGATGTGTTTGTAGAGTGGTGTCAGGGTATGAAGACGAGTGAATGGGAACGATAGGAGTGGAGATAGTGGGGTACAAGGTGTGTATGCGGCTAGTGGGGTAGATGAACCAATGGTCGACATGTGGTGCACATGCAAAAATGCACAAATTCAAAATTTTGATTTGGAACAAATGGATAAATCGGGCCAACAAAAATGGTGAAGTGGATATAGTAGGTCCAGTTGATTAGCAAAAAGAAAAAGGGTTATGCAAGAAAAATGAAGGGGTGACTATGGGAATGTGGAAAGGAAAAGAAAGAGGTAACTGAGTTGCCTTCCAAGAGAGCTATTTTTAATGTCTTTAACTAGACATTCCTATACCACATTAGGTAGGTGGTATGCCAGGTGATGAGAGAGTGAGATTCTCAACCATTCCATGAAAATATTGGGGTGTGTAGTGTTTCACACGCTAACAATTAACCATGAAGCATTCTCCTTGTCCATTCTCTAGTTCAATAGCTCTAGAATCGTAGATTTTAGTGATACTGAAAGGATCAGACCACTGAGTCTTCAATTTACTAGGGGAACTTGAACATGGAATTAAATAACAGGGCTTGATCACCAACACTGAAATGCTTTTGCAGGATCTTCTTATCATGTCACTAGGATTTCTCTTTATATATGAGAGAGTTCTCATAGGCTATGAGTCTTAGTTCGTCTAACTCCGATAGTTGCAGTAGTCATTGTTCACCTATAGCTTTCATGTCCGTATTTATCAGCTTGATTGCCCAATATGCTTTGTGCTCTATTTCAACTCCGTGGACTAATCTGTAAGGGGTGGTTCTCAAAGATGTCTTTAATGCAGTTTGGTAGGCCCATAGTGCATCATCCAACTTTCCGTGACCGAGAAACCATTTTCTCCAAAGGATTCTTAATTTGATGATTAGATACTTCCACTTGTCCACAAGTCCCTGAGTGATATGGTGTGGATACCTTGTGGGAGATACCATATTTCTTTGGGAGGTTTTCAAATTGACGTTCAATAAAATGTCGCTCACCACCACTGATAACTATTTTGGGCATACAAAATCGTGGAAAGATAATCTTAGTGAAAAGCTTCTAGACCGAATGTGAATCACATTGTACAATTTAGTTGGAACTGCTTCTACTCATTTTAAAAAATAATCAATGGCAACCAATATATATTTGTAAGCTCCAAAATTTGGGAAAGGACTCATGTAGTCTATTCCCCATATGTCGAATAACTCCACTATGAGGATTCCTTATAATGGCATCTCCCGTCGTCATTTGATATCTCCCAATCTTTGACAACTGTCACATGAAGAAACAAATTGATGGACATCTCTAAAAATTGTTGGCCAAAAGAATCCCGATTGGAGAATGTAGGTAGCTGTGCGCTGTGTACCCCCATGTCCACCATAGGCTGGTGTGTGGCATGACTCAATAATATCCTTGATTTCTTCAGCTGCTACACATTGGCGCAACATCCCATTGGAACATTATTTAAACAAGAAAGGATCATCCCAATAATAGTGCTTGATATCTCTAAACAATTTATCTTTCTATTATTTCGTGAGTTCTAGTGGTATTCCTCCTCCTGCTAAATAATTGGCTAGGTCTGCATACCACGGCACTAGACTGATTGACAAATCATCAGGTAATGTACCTCGTATTGACGGTAAAGTGTCCTTTGTATCGGGTGATAGTTCTAATTTAGATAAATGATCTGCTACTTGATTCTCGGACCCTCATCTGTCTACAATGTCAATGTCAAACTCTTGCAAAGATAGAATCCATCATATTAGGTGAGGTTTGGCCTCCTTCGAAAATAAGTGTCTGAGTGCAAAGTGGTTAATATGTATGATAGCTTTGGATCCAACTATATACTGTCTGATTTTTTTCATAGCGTACACCACAATCAGTAACTCTTTCTCGAGTGGCATAGATGATATGCATGAGTTTGTTTACTTTCTGACCCAGTACAACCCCAACTAAAGAATCGCTAGCATCACACATAACTTCGAATGAGAGTGTCCAGTCAGCAGGTTGCATAATGGGGGCAGAGGTCAGTGATGCCCGAAGCAGATGAAAAGAAGAGAGACATTCATCATCAAAGTTGAACTCTGCATCTTTGTGTAATAGGTTCGTGAGAGATTTTGCAATCTTAGAGAAGTCTTTGATAAAGCGTCGATAAAACCCAGCGTGTCCTAGGAAACTGCAAATACCCTTCACATTGACAGGTGGAGGTAGCTGAGCAATGATTTTTATCTTTGCTGGACCCACTTCAATACCTCTGTTTGATATGACCTGTCCAAGAACAACCCCTTGTTGACCTATGAAATGTCACTTCTCCCAATTCAAAACTAAATTAACTTTCTCGCATCTTTGTAACACTCAATCAAGATCTGTTAGACATTGAGAAAAGGAGGATCCACAGACGGAGAAATCGTCCATGAATACCTTTATAATTTTTTCTATAAAATCAGAAAATAGAGCAGTCATGCGTCGTTGGAAAGTAATTGGATCATTACATAAATCAAATGGAATTCGTCGATAGGCAAAGGTACCATATGGACAAGTAAACATAGTTTTTTTCCTAATCGGGATGTATAGGTATTTGAAAAATCGTCATGATAATAAAAATAATCATGCATGGCAAGTCATTCAAGCATTTCATCAATAAAGGGTAAAGGAAAATGATATTTTCTTGTAAAATCACACATCCGTCATCCTGTGGTTGTGCGGGTAGCTATCATTTCTCCTTTTGAGTTTTCAACTACTGTCATTTCACCCTTTTTTGGGACCACTAAATTGAACTAACCCATTAACTATGAGAGATAGAATAAATTAGACTAGAATCTAAAAGTTTTAGGACTTTCTTCTTAACTACTTCCTGCAGGATGTGATTTAATCTTATTTGTCCTTCCCTAGAGGGTTTTACACTATCTTCAAGGGGAATTATATGCATGCAAAGGGAGGGGCTAATACCATTAATGTTGGCCATGGAATATCCGATGGCTTTTCTGTGTCGTCTAAGGATAGTAAGAAGGTCAGTTGTCTGTTCTCTCCTTAGAGCAGAATTAACAATGACAGACAATGTAGAATTTTTGTGTAGAAATTCATACTTCAGAATGGAGGGAAACTCCTTCATGTCCGCTTTTGGAAGAGTATTCGTAGTTAGGGAAGTTTCATTGACATGATCAGAAGGATGAGGCATATCTAGTTCTTAAGGCAAAATATCATGAGAGTTTATCATGACTGAGTATATTTTCCTTTGAGGATCATCAATGTGCTTACTCACTTCAGATGTTAAACATCGTTGAAGAGGATCCGAAGTTGCAATTAAGGCAACAACCTCTCTTGTGGCCTCATCTATCACATCGGAGGCCTCGCAACAGTCTTCATCCACCGAAGATTTCATAGCTTGTGGAAGGTTAAACTCAATTCGATCCTTCCCCAATTGAAATGAGAGCCAACCATTTTTCACATGTATAACTACTCCAGCCGTGGCAAGGAATTGGCGACCTAAGATCAGAGGTACATTGATGTCCTCCTCTATGTCCAGTACTACAAAATCAATGAGAATATATGCCATGATGTCTTTTGACTGATCTATTCGCAAGTTGGAGAGTTAGATTGGTCGGATTTAAGTCCTGCATCTAATATCTTACAAAGGGATAAGGGTATTAAACTAACACTTGCCCCAAGATCACATAAGGCTCTATCCACTTGGAGATTTCCTATTTCACAAGGTATTGAAAAGCTCCTTGGATCTTTTAATTTTGGCGATAACTTATTTTGAATGACAGTACTTGTTTCTTCAGTTAGATCTATAGTCTCGTGGGCATCTATCTTCCTATTCTTGGATAGGATATCTTTAAAAAATTTGGCGTAAGAGGGCATTTGCTGAATAGCTTCCACAAATGGAATGTTTGATATACAATTTCTTTATGATCCCGATCATTTTGGGATTTAGACAGCTTCTACGAAGAAGGAATGGAATTGGAGTCAGAGTTGCTCTTCTGTTTCCACTCCAGTACTTGAGGCATATCATCTTTCAGCTTATTTGAGGGATTGGATACTTGAACTTCCTTGAATCTCATCAATTCCATCAGTTGTTTTCCTCTTTGTAGCTCAACTAATTTACATCTCTCCCGAGGGTTTACTCCTAGGGTACGCGAATATGAGCCGGCTTGCTGAACTATTTGATTCTCAAGTATCTTTTGTGTACGGCAAGACTTTCCAATTTTAAAGACAATTGTTGCATAAATTCATTTTGTTGTTCTTGTTGCTTTATTAGATAAAGTGCATTCATTTGCCACCGGGTGCTTTTTGCACTTGATAGGGAATTGACGTACAGTTGGTCATCATATGGTCCGATAACCCATAGTTATCACACCAAGTGGGATTAGGATTCGGACTGATACAGTCTGCTGAACATACATTACAAAATTTTGGTTGTGTAGACTTATTTTGATTCATTGCTCTTGTATCAGGCCTTCAACTTTGGCAGAGAACTCATCCCAGTTGTTCATCCCTGATGTCTTTTCAGAATCCGGCTGTGTTTTGTCCAACATCTAATTATGATGATTAATACTAACTTCTTCAATCAGTCAGTATCCATCTTCTTGGTTTCTGCTCATAAATGTGCCACCTGCCTTAGTATCTAGGATATTCTTGCATTCACGAGTAAGACCACTTTAGAATGTTTGGACCACCATCCATTTATGAAATACATGGTGAGGACACTTCCTTAGCATATACTTGGATCTTTCCCAGTCCTTATAAATTGAATCCATTTTCTACTGATAGAATGATGTAATCTGATTTCTCATTGCTATGAACCTTTCCAGAGGAAAGAAACGGGTCAAGAAGGCTGACAGAAGCTCATCCCATGTCTGGATAGTTTCAGACTCCAAAGATCTTATCCATATTTTGCCTCGATCTCTTAGTGAAAAAGAGGACAGATGAGTCTGTCTAGCAATTCCAGAGGCTAGACCCAGAGCATTCGGCGTACAAAACTCTTGCAGGGGTCGAGCATCATGGTTGTTTGCCATCTCTAACTCTTCTCTAACTATTCGTGCTTTTCTTCTTAGACGCTCTTGTTGTGCTCTTCGGATTCTTTGATTTCGATCTCTCTCGGGTTCAAAGTCTAAGAATTCTTCATCCTCACTGGCAGAATTTGACATGCACAATCCACAGAACCAAGCATATTAACAAGTATAATAAATGGCTAATAAAAATTTTTGTAGAAAACTAGATATAAGAAAGAACAGTAAAAATATAAAAGGCGCATATACGACTCAATCAACAGTATTATAGAAACAAATTTAAAACTCCCCCCGACAATGACGCCAAAAACTTATTGTAAGAAATTCGTGCAGGTACTGGAAAATAGTGCTCGCACGATAGATGCGAGTATATGAAGATTAGATTCCCTTTTACAGAAAACGTAAACCAATTTTAAATTTATATTCCCAACTATACTTTTCGGGTTGCAAGTATACAACCATCATTGATGTACATATTAGGGTCGAACCAAAAGGAAAGAATTAGATTATGTTTCACTACTTCTATTAAGAGAAATCGATTCGTGGAAGAGAATAACGAAGGAATGTATACAACTAAGAAGTAATGATGTATTTTTGTGTTTTTAAATTTTGTAATTTGTTTGGTTATTTTTTCATTTAATCTTGAAAATATAAACTAATTAAAACCTAAAGTTAAGTTGCGTTACTCAACTCGGTAGATATATGTTACTTCTTCTGAAATCTACATTCGGATGATAGCACTCAAAATGGATATCTCTCATTCTCATGAAGAGTATCCTTCAGTTCTCCCACGCTCGTGTTCGAATCGAGTCATTTCACTATTAGGTGATACTGCATAAGAATTTTACAAAAGTCCTCTCTTGATTCCTTTTGTTTGGGAAAATAATGATTAATACCAAGGGTTTCCCCTCATGCAATCTGCTAACCTCTCGGCTCATAGCAGGATTGTTTATGACATATGCCTCTTCTCAAGGTAACCATCGTATGAGGAAGAAAATTTGCGAACACAACATTCATGAGATAAGCAATGGAATCCATAAAAAAGTATCAAACCAAGTTCGAACCATCAAATGACCCCTCAGCCTCACTGGCTGATTTAGTTAGACATGCTAAGTTTAAACTTCAAACTAAGGGTAAACTTAATATAATAAGATAAAGTAAGAAAACAAAGACGCAAATTAAAACTAATGTTCATAGTGCTAGGTGGAGTGCTTGGAGATGATCCAACCCTCCTCATTGGTGTCGATACTTCTCCTTCTTCATTCTTTGCTCCCTCAGCCCAGTATGCTATTTCCGGCCTCCTCATCTTGTTGTCACCTCTATTCCTTTATACTCCCTCTTTAATCCTTTCCCTTTGATTTGTGCCACCTCACTTCATCAAAACCTTTAGCTTTTCGATATTCGACAAGTGTCCAATCAGCACCCTATCCCTTGATTCCCTACCGATTCTATCTTGTGGTCCAAGGCTCCTTTTTGTCAGATTAGGCAGTGCGTTCCCTTATTGTGCTGCACCCATTGTGTGCTCTCTTGCAACCAATTCCCAATAAAGAACCATCTGCACCTATGTGACAAATGAAGAAATATGAGCCGATATACTAGGGATACATGAATATGAGCTGGAAATGGCTAGATGGCTTGGGGTGTTGGAAAAAGGAACGAATACATGCAATTCGAATTATTTTCATACACTATTAGAGAAAATATAATGTCTTTTTCCATGACAAAATAGGTATAAAACAAGCCATCAACAAATAGATTGAACGATCGTAAAAAAGAAACAAATTAGAACACAAGAGATTGAATGGTCTTGTTTACATGCATTATAATTTGAGATTGAAAATAGGTTTGTGATATGATAAACTCACATCTATTTGTTCTTTAACTTGCATTTGTTTACTTATGTTTACATTATTTTATAGAGCTCTTAACAAAAAAAAAAGCACTACTTGATCGTATCGATTATGAGAGCATAGAGAAGATTGAGTTTTGGATTATCAAATGGGTTTTGCTATATCCTCCTAATTTAGGAGGATTTAGCCTCCTAAGTGAGTCACAATGGCATAAATATGAATTAGTCAACTTTTTGGGGCAATTAAAAGATGTGAGTATTAGGAGAATTTTTAGGTTAAAGTTTTAGGAGGATTTAACATTTTCCTTATGAAATTGGAAAAAAATGTTTTATAATGAGTTGGAAAGAATTGATATGCATAAAGGTATGATATATAATTTCACTGTTTCAAATGACTTCTTTGGAACATGTAAATTCTAAATTTAACTTTTCTTTGTTGGTGATATCGAAGAAAAAAATGATGAGGATCCATAGTATAATTTGGATTGTTTTCCTACGAGGACTAGACACTTTGAGAAAAGAAAATTCATGAACTTGCAAGTTGTAATTTTTATTTTTGATATTCAAATGAACTTGTTACTTATCTTTTGATGTTACCAAGAATCATTATAAGCTTTGTGTTGTGATTTATAACTTGGTGTAGAATTATTTTTTGTGTTGTGACTTCTCCTTTGAGTATAAAGATTTTATATGTTGTGAGTTAGTGACTTATCATTTATGTGTATCATAGTTTATTACTCGGGCCAAGGCTTTCAAAATTCATATGACTGCTTTTTTTTTTTTTCGAAAGGAATAACCCAAAACAAACGTACTGCTCCTTTTACTAGATGAGACAAAGACTTTAAGAGAGGAACAAGCTTCACCTCATCCAAAGCAAAGAACATATCAAACTAAATAAAAGGACATATCAAACTAAATACAAGCTTCACCTCATACACTAGAGAAATATGTATTGCATTTTTTAGATAGAAGGGTTCATCCATACCCTCTCCGTTTTTATTTGTTTTTATTTTTTATGATTTTTGTGGTTGATGTGCTATTATCCATTTCTTAAAAAAAAGTTAATTCCTTAAATATCTTTTGAAGTATAAGAATTTTTCGCCGTGAACATATTATTTTCGCTTTAGTCTATTTTCTTTTAACCTTTTTCGTTATTTTTTATGGCTAAATTGCCCTCAGATAAGAAAAAAATTTAATATTTATTTCATATTATAGGAGAATAATTTAGTTATTTCATAAATTAAAAAATAAAATATGAAAAATTTAATAAAATATGACGAATGGATTAAAATAAAAATAATGACATAATTTAAGAGACTTTACGGTAAGTAAAATCGCTATAATTTAAGAGATATTTCAGGAATAATTAAAAAAAATCATAAACAACATCGAAGAAGTCCTGCTATTTAGTAGGCCACCTGTCTGAACAAAGCCCATAATTTCAAACTTAGGGCCCTTATATAATCCAACTGGGAACCATCGTTGCGATCGACTTTCTCTCTTCGTCCTTCCAAAACTTTTCTTCGGGTCCCTTCTGTTTTTGCTGGAAAGAGATGACGTCGCTGGGATCGCTGAAGTCCGCCATTTGCGATCGGGAGGAGCGCAAGATGTATTTTTTTCTCTCCGTTCTTTTCAAATGGATCTCTGTTTTGTCGATTCTTCCTTGGATTCCGCTAGTTTGATGTGGTTAACAAAAATTTGCAGGCACTACCAGGCGCATATTAGGGGTCTCAACGCCTTCGACCGCCACAACAAGTTCATCCAGGATTACGGTGACCATCCGTTTCTTCGTCTTTTCCTCGATTTTTTCATTCACGACCTATCTTGTTAACTTGTGTGAGCTGAGTAAAAAAAAGTCACGTTTGAACCTTAAATGAAGCGATAAGGAGTATCCTTTTCTTGATTCTTGCTTCGCTTGAGATTTGAGGCTTATAGTTTGCTCCAGTTGAGTTTAAAGAACGAGCCATCTTTTTATTTAAAGATGGAAGTTTATATAAATGGAATGAGATCATATAACTATTGAACTTGGGGTTTATGTTGAGTTGGGCCAGTTGGCTTCAGTTTAGTAAATCGGAAATGAAATAGACATTCAGGGAATCCATGCATGTAATGAGCTGTTTATGTGCTATGCCCTAGTGTCTAACAGCAAAAGGCAGATAATGAACAACCCCTTCTCGAAAAGAAAGAGTTAGGTGGCTACATGTGTCTGTACAACTCTTTTGAGTCACAAGTTCTTTGAAGACTAATTCTAGGTTCCATTTGTTTTGATGGTAATACATGCATAAGGAAATGTTTATTCTGGAAAAATTTTGAAAGCAATTTAGCTGGATGCCTACACAATTGGTAGACATCCTTATTCCTCTAAAACAAAAAAATATATTTTCGCATTTTGTTTGGCCATCTTTTGTCTTCTTCGGGAGTGGGGTTTTGTTTAGCCATCTTTCTCTCCTTTTTGCCGCTCTCCACTGGAGAGCATTCTATATATGTACATGACGTTTCGTAACTATATATATATATATATATATACACACACACACCTGGAGGCTGGATGACAACCTAATTGGTAGTCATCCTTTTCCCTCTAAAAAAAAATGTGACTTCCAGATATGAAGGAAAAGCGTAAAAAAATTAGTTATGAGAGGAATAAATGATTTTCCCATGAATGGAAATTCATTTATCTACATTTTCAGTCAACAAAAAAAGAAAAGTGTTTTCTAGTTGACCAACATATTTTATGCTACCAAATACTGGAAAATAAGGAAGTTAGTTTCCAGGAAAGTACTTTTGTCAAAACAAACAAAGAGAATAATGGTGGCATTTTGCATGAAGAGAACCCGTCTCCCTTTACAAGTTTCAAACATATGGCAAAAGATAAAACAAGCATCGACTAAAAACATTCAAGTAATATGTAACCAAGAACGCGCAATTCACACACTCTGCATTTGTGCAGAAGAAGATGTCCTCCTCTATTTGGAGGTCGTAGAAAAGGACCATTTTGCATGTGAACACAGAGGACCCGGACCCCTCATCTGCTGGCAGCCTTGAGTGGGGGAGAGGATAGAAAACTGGTGAGGTGGTGATGCACTGCGTCAGTACCAAACAGTGGGGACAATGAACTGTAGTAGTGAACAAAGCAGTTTTAACCTTGAAGAAGAACCACATTTAGTTTAGATTTGATCTTGAGGTAGAAATTAAGGCATCTTGTGAGACCCAACAGACTAAGGTAAAAAAACTTCTCTAGACACATCCAGCCATGCCCACCGAGTTTATGAGCATGCACATGGTGAGTCAATTTGTGATCCAACTCGTTTTTCCTTGGTAAGATTGTAAAATCATCTGTCCTCTTTCATTTTGGCAGCATTGTTTGAAATAAACATTAAAGCAAATAGAGAGCTTCGTCACCAAACTATGTGTTTTTTTTGTTTGCTTTCACTATTACACTTTATCATTAATACTATACTCGACATCACATACTTCGTTTCTAATACAAAAGGGAAACTACGAAATTGTCTGGTCTCCATTTCTTTCTGAAGAAGCCATACAGCTGTGGTAAATGCTTGCCATATGGTTAACTCTGGTGCAGTTAGGTTCACTTTATGAGTTTTCAGGTCAATGAATGATTCTATAATTATGTGTATGAGTAAGAAAATAAGTTGCTGGCATTTATAAGATAACAAGAACCTGCTATAACAAATGTAAGGATACATGTGATAGTCATGGATTATTGTGGCTTCATAAGGTCACGATTACAAATATATACATCATTGTCAATTCTGGAAATCATTGTTCTTGTTTTGAATGGAAAGCATTTTATCCATTTTTCAGAAATATCACAAATTCATTTCCTTTTGGGCAATAACTTCTGTGGTTGTCACAGTTCAATTTTATGGAAAAGCAAAGAACAACATTCATGATGATTTACCTGCCAAAACTGATAAAGACACAATCAGAGAAGGCTACAGGTTAGGGAAATTGTCATGTTTCTCATAAACTTGATAGCACTGACTTGAGATCTTCATTGTTATTTTCCTTTTCTTGTACCCTATTTTCCAGCGAACTTTATTTTCTTCATTTACTTGCTTGTTTTCTTATCTGCTGAAGGTTAGGACAATTACTGGAGATCAATAGTCATCCAGAATTTTTTTTATGAAAATGTTAAAAAGGAATTACAAGGTATCAATGAAAGCCTCCCACTACAGTTCCTCTCTCTAATCCCAATAAAAAGTCTGAACATGACCCACAATGTTAGCTTTCTTATTTCAAGGCTGTCTAACTGTTGTGCACTGCCAGTGAATTGTTAGTATCTAGAAAGCAGGTTCATTTGATGGTTTAGTTTGTATTCTTATTGGAAAAAAATAGGTGTGCATAAGCTTATCTCGCATGCTAAGGCATTCTTACTCAGCACAGTTAATGCATTTAATGATTTCTCATGACATTTTATTTATTTGGTAGTTTAGGGCATCAATGAAATGCATAGAGTTGTTTCCTATAGTGGGTTGCACCCCAGTAAGATGATTGAGCACCAAGAGGTCTTATGATTTAATTCCTGAAGCACCCAATGTTAGAGTGGAGAAAATTTTGACTTTTTAATCCTCCAACTGGATTATTTAAGGGTTAGTAGCCTTTTGGATGCTGAGGTTAACTTCGAAAATAATTTATTTCTGTAGTACTTAGATGATGAAGAACTTTATATACTTTAGTTCACTGGTTTGATTTATGGGTTTTCTAGATGCAACAACAACAACAACAACAAAGCCTTATCCCACTAGGTGGGGTCGGCTACATGGATCTTACGACGTCATTCCGCTCTATTAGATGCACGAAGATGAAAAAAGAATGAAGGATGGATGACCTCAATGCATTAAGGAGATTTTTGTAAAATCATCATATAACTTGAATGTGAACAAATTCTGGCATTTGAGGTCCAGAATATTGTAATCTATTCATCACCTAAGGGGCTGGGTACTGAACAATTTCTTGATGCCCGTGGACTATGCTGTATGACATTTGGATGAGGGAATTTTTAATGGGATTAAAGCAACTTTCTTTGTACAAAGCTGTTTTTTTGCTACCAACCTGTATTATTGTTAGTGGACTCATCATCATTATTTTAAAGGCGTGTTGGAAGTAAGCTGTGATGATATTTCTTATCTTTAGAGAGTGCTGTGGTGATATTACTCAGGGGAGTAAAAATCATTTTCAGAAATTACTATTTTTTTAGGAGAAAAAAAGATGATCGATAGGGTTTGCAGTTGTCATCTGTGTATATATATTACTATAAAATGATCAATATGTACAAGTGTATGCCCCTAAGTAAGGAGCAATAAAAGGAAAGGGGAAAATTACAGTCATTAACCAAAAGCCCACTCTTGAAGAAGAAAAAAAGTATGGTGTACAACCCTGTCCACATGACATCTCACCCTACGAAAGATGACCTAGTTATGCTGGAGCCAGATGGCCTAGGTTTCTACCAAAAAGGTCACTAGTGATGCTTTCCAACACTGCCTCTGGCTGCCAAGAGCTCTGAGTGATTGCCATAAGGTCTCCCGCGTCGAAGGAAAGGCTCCCATGATGCTCGTCTGACCAAACCTCCCAAGCCATGGAGCACTAGAAAACTGAGTGAGCAACGTCCTCCTCTGCCTCATCGCACAATGTGCAAGATATGTAAATGTTGAGTGCCCATCTCGCCTTGTACACCCTAATGAGGCTCTTGTCACAGAAGCCAAACAAAGATCTTGACTTCAAGCGGCATACAAGATCGCCATATGACTTAGGTCTCAGGGAAGCCTTTGACTTGCATCGAATGCGAAATAAACGATCATGAGACAATGTTCTAGGTTTTGGAAAAGTTTACCTTCCATATGAAGGCTTAGCTGTTTGTCGGCCCTGGATGAAAGTTGAGTGTCCAGGATGCCTCTCAAGGTCGATTAGCTAGTACCTCAGCCACCAAGAGGTAGATGGCGTTGGATATGACAACAACAACAACAAAGCCTTATCCCACTAGGTGGGGTCGGCTACATGGATCATACGACGCTCGTTGATCCATGTTCATAAGATTCGACAGGGTTTTACGCTGGCTGTCGGGGCCTAACACAACCCTCCTCCTTTATCCGGGCTTGGGACCGGCTATAAAACATAGGCGGAGTTTAACAACAACAACAACAAAGCCTTATCCCACTAGGTGGGGTCGGCTACATGGATCATACGACGCTCGTTGATCCTAAAGCGTTGGATATGATAATCAGCATGAAATCCTCAACTCGCTTCATCGGGGTTCGCTTGGGTAGCATGAAGAGAAGGAATTGATTGAGGAGCTCAAAGCTTGGTTTCCACTCACATCCTCGTACACCATTGACCAGAACTACTTGTAAAAGAAAATCGAAAGACCATCTGGAGCCAGGGATGCTTCGCTGTTGAGGTCCCGTAGCGCCTTGGTGATCTCATCCTTAGTGATAGTTTACGACAAGCTGATCAATCGTTTATGCTCGCTGGTCGCGTAAATGTGGAAGAAATTGGCATCTACCTCCTGAAGCCTTGTTAGAAGCGATATCTCTATTGGATTTCCACCTTTTTGTCTTCTAGCTAGATGATCTTTTGAGCGTCTGTGCTTTGTTACTCCGTCTTAGTGAGGTGGCATGAGTCTGCCACCTGATCTAAATGAGAGGTAACCCCCAGGGCCTTTGATTTTTGGCGCTTTCAGTCCTCACGGATTCCGATGAATTCAGAGGAAGGGTCGTAACCTGACCAATCGGGTAGCTAGAGTCCTGGCTGTTGAGTTAGATGCTGCAACACTCTGCCACTGGTCTGTCACAAGCTGCTGGAAACAGTCCTCCAACAACCCTCGAAGCAGAAGAGTGAGCAATGAGGCTGATGGACAGTCACTTGAGGGGGCCTTAGCTAGCTCCAACGATCCAAAAAATATTCTCGATCTGGCAGATGATGTCTTTGTGCTCTGCCATGTGAACCTTGCTGAAAGTCAATGAAGTCTCTGAACTCCTCTGCCTCAGACCCTCCCTCGCCAATTGATGGACCGCTCCTCCATTTCTAAAGTGACATTGAAATCTCCTCCAATCAACCAACGAGCATTGGGGAGGTGGGAATGGGCACAACGGAGCTCCTCCCATAAGGTAGCCCGTAGGGATGCCAAATAGGAGCCGTAGACACAAAAGCAGGGATAAGAACCGCCATCTACACGGCTGTGTAGGTGAGCTGACATCGAGAATCTAGCAGTCCATGAGTCCTCTAGTATGAAGTGATCAGTCTGTCATCCAATAATGCAAATCTTCCTTGGAAGAACCACACCAGCTTCCCACTTCCTTAGGTTGCGTCTCCCTGAATTGCCAAGGCTGCACGCATTCCATGTTAAAACTTTTATAGTGAAATCTTGTCACGCCCCTGTGTCACTGGGCGAGGGCCAGAGATGTCTTCCTTTCTGATTTGCCCCCGGAGCAGTAACCACTAGAAAGGCTGGTGGAGGGTCAACTTCATGATAGCGTCTGGTCGCAACCATGCTCAACGATTTCGTTCTCCCGAAAAGGAACTGGCAGCCGTGTCATGGGATTGAGCCGGGCTAGGGTGGCGGCTGTCCATGACTTCCGCTATTGGGGAAGCATGCCTACCTTTGGGGGTGCACTCAGATGTGGTGGAGGGGGGCTCGGGGGAAGCATGTGAAGGGCGGTGGGCTGCGACACAGCTACTGAGGTGGTATTCCTAATCAAGCATTGGCAGCAGCGATGAGTCGGCGCTCCAGCCGCCTGTCCTGTGAGGAGAGTCCATACGAGGGAGTCCGGCTGTGGAGCCACTGACCGCCTAGCCGGTGATGGGGTTGGCGAGTGTTGGGGCAATGGGGGTGGGAGGTCGCGGGGGTGTTGTGATGGGAGTGATCAGCGATTGATGGTGGGGAGATGGGGGGAGCGGGGAGCGGGGTTAGGGCTGTTGATGGGAATTGGGACCTTGAGTTGGGTTCGTGATTGGGATGGGGTGCAGAGGCAGGTCCAGTTCGAGAGTGGTCTAGTTTGAGTGTGGCAGGGTGGTGAGCTGGTTCAGTCTGGGTCTGCTTGTTAGCGAGGCATGAAGAGAGGAGGGGAGCGGGCGGATTGGGTTGGAGAGGAGGGTTTGGGCAGAGATGGGGTGTGAAGAGGCCGGGAGGATAGGGTTGTGGGCAGATGTGTGGACAACAGCTGTTCCTGCCGTCTAATCAATGCCAGAGCCCTGCACAGGGGATGAGGTTTGACGCCTGCAATGACATTGACCTAGGACTCCCCCAACAACGAGCCCTGTAGGCCAAGGAGAAAGCTGCCGGAACCAGCCTGCAAGGTCACCACAGGCAGATGCAACAGCCTGGGTGCAAGTCGATGACCGCGGACTGTGGAAACGTCTGCCGAACCAGCTGTGGGTATAGTGAAAGATAAGGGTTCTCCGAAGCCCACGATCACTGTCGTGATCACCTCCGGCTGGAGAAGATGTAGACAAATGCACTGGATTGTTACTTCTCTGCCTAGACGCTGGCAAGGCTTGCAGCGATCCATCCAACTGTGACTATGGCCGCCAGGCTACTGATCCGATGTGGGGCAGGGTTGGTTATGAATGCCTTGTGCTGTGACATCCTTTGCCGGGGATGAGCAGCCATGATGATGTGGATATACGACTGAAGTGAAATGGTGACGCCGTGCCAACGCATGCGATGATTGCAATTCACAGCGGGGGTGTGGTCCAGTAGGCCTCCACAAACCTTGCCGATGATGCAACTTGGGAGAAAGTCCGCATTCCGCTGTAGTGTTCCTGGGTACCTGATTCTTTGAGGGATGCGCAACTGGGCTGGTAAGCTTCCGGTGACCGTCCATTCCACAACGGAAACACCGTACTGGACTGGAGCAGGAACATGCGATGTGGCCCTTCTCTTGACACTTGAAACATCTTAAGCTGCGATCCTGTCGGTGGTTCTGTGGGGCAGGCCGTGGGCGGATGTTTGTTGCCATTCTCCCTCAAGGGGCTGCAGTTTTGGCCGAACAGGGAAGTTGATGGGAAGAGAGCTCAGTGGCGCTGCTGGCTGGGACTGCTGTATGGAGGGGAGGGGTGGAATGGAAGAATGCACCAGCGATCACAGAGGAGATGTGGGAAAGGGTCGTGCGGGCGATATAACATGGTGATGGAGGGGAAGGAGCTGAACGGTAGGATGGATTGCAGCTGATGGAGGTGACACCGTCAGGCTGGAGTCCCTGGCGGTGGTGACCTTGCGGGTTACACGCAGGTCGTGGGTGCCTTAGGTCACAGCAGGGCACTGTGCGGGTTGCTCCAGAAAATCAGCAACCATTTACTTTATCTGTAATGTTTTTTATGTCCTTGTTGAATACCTCATCGAAATTACTAATTGATATATGAATAATGTTCCAAACTCCGCCTATGTTTTATAGCCGGTCCCAAGCCCGGATAAAGGAGGAGGGTTGTGTTAGGCCCCGACAGCCAGCGTAAAACCCTGTCGAATCGCATGAACATGGATCAACGAATAGCGTCGTATGATCCATGTAGCCGACCCCACCTAGTGGGATAAGGTTTTGTTGTTGTTGTATATGAATAATGTTCCAAGTATATGGAGAGCAGTGGTGAAAGTCTTTTCCATCACTATTCAAGCATCATAGCTTTTCTACGACAGTTAACTTTTCTTTTTTGAGGAGGAAAAGGATGATCACCAAGTTAGTTCTGTGACAGTTTTTGTCGTTAAGGGCTGGACTTAAGAGGAGTACCTCAGTTTAATGCTGCTGCATTTGATGGTGCCGGTTGCTTATGTAAAGAACATTTTTTCTCATGCTTATACTCTTTTTTAGGATCAGGGAGAGAATTTTTAAGGAATGTTTTTGTTCTTGAGTGTTTTGTATTTCTTTACTATTTATTATTAATAAATTGGGATTGCTATCGATCTCATTCCGTGCCTCTATTTTTCTAAAACACCATTGCTGAAACTCCACATTTTATGTGAGCTGATGCATTAGAATTTGTCTTTAGGATTTGGATTAGTTACATGTTAAGGGTTCACACAACTTATCTGATTATCTGCTTTAATTGTATTTGGGATCTTTTTGCTTGACAATGTGAACTGCTACTTTGCATCTTCAAGGTTCATCCTATCTGAAGAAGATGATATGGATTCAACATGGGAGAAGAGGCTAGTGAAGCGATATTATGACAAGCTTTTTAAAGAGTATCTTTTCTTGAATAACATTTACACAGTTTAAGTTCTGTTATTCTTTTAGCTGTTCATTAATCATTGCATGTCTTCGGTCATTCCATTGCAAATTATTTTTCCTTGTTCTTGTTCAATTCCAGCTTTGATATTTCTTTTTATCTTTTTGTTGTTTGTGGTTCTATTGTTGCATGATTTCTCTGCGATTCCGTTGCAAATTATTTTTCCTTGTTCTTTTTTCAAGTCCAGCCTTGATATTTCTTTGTTGATATGCTAACTGATTTACTTATGACTTCTTTGATTTCTTTACGTGATGTTGAAGGATAAGTCATTGACTAAATTTCTGTTTGTTTAATACTGACATATTTATCTAGGAGGTTAATCGAGTATGTAGGACATCCCTCTCTACACCTTGACGTAGAGTGCTTATTTTTTATTATTTAATTATTATAATTCATGATTATATTAATTATATATTTCTTAGATGGAGTAGTATATATTTATTGGGCTAATTTGATAATAAAAAGGTATCATCTAAGGTTAAATAAATTGTTACCATTGAATTAAACATATTTGTTAAAATGTATTAATCACCATCATCATATAATTGGATGATCTTGATTTTGATCTTGATCAAATTCATTACTTAACTAATAAAATAAGTTAATATATAATTATTTTATTTAATCTAATAAGTAAAATTGGTGTTTTACATCCGTTCTAATGATTTTTGCTGATAGCCTTTCTTGAATGTTTCTTGCATTGTCTTCTAGATAAAAGGTCACTTGAATGATTCTAGGAGCAAAATATCCTTGCTCCTGGTTGTCATCAAATAGGTAATCAGGAGCTCGGGATATTACCTGTCACGTTAGAGTTATGCCTGCTATAGTCTATGTTCTTTAATGATTGTTATGTGCTTTGGCTTTATGTTTCTTATCATTTATCCCTTATAATATGTCAATTCCCTGAATGTGAGCTCAAGCCTTAACATTTTAAGATATTGCATTGCTGACATGTCGCTGTACAGGAAGGGAAAGGTACAACTACATCCTCTTAATGTCTTATTGTCCTCCGTCACATATTTATCTTGTGAAGGTGGTTCATAATATTTGGTAGTCGTTGTGAAATAATTGAAACATATTGCATCGTGTTATTTAATAAAATGAAGGCTGATACTGTGATTCCTTTTTTTGAGGAGTCGAGCCCCACCAGCCTCCGGCAATCCCTGCCGGCGGCTCCACATTCCGCCTCCGGCAACCCCTGCCGGCGGCGCCACCATCCAAACTCTCCTCTCGACAACCTCATCGCTCATGCGGCCCAGGTTGCATAAGTTGGGGGATGGCTGGGCAACATATGCGCGTTCCCATTCACCCCACCCCACCCCACCCACCCCCCCACCCCCCCACCCCCCCCACCCCCCGGCGACAGCAAGCATCCGGATTCCTGCCTGCTCGTCGCTGCTTCAGATGTCTTGAGGTGGGACATCTTGCTCGTGCATGCGCCGGCCCTGTTCGCTGCCTGCGATGCAGGGGGGATGGACACCGCGGAGCTGTGTGCCTGTGGCCTCCCTTACACGGACAGTCAGTCTCTGGCGAAATCCCACTTGGCAGCTGCCGCTGCTGGTTGCCCGACCATCAATATCCCCTGGTCGACGGAGCTGCAGCGTGGTGTGGATTTCCTCCATGGATGCGTAGTTGGTGAAGCAACTGGAACGACGCTGGACCTGGTCAGGCTGCGTTCGGCAATTGTTTGCCACTTTGGCGGCTCCACCCCTTTCCATCTTAGCAGGATCTCGCCTTGTCTGTGGCTCCTCATCCCTGGGTCCCCCCAACAGCATGAGGCGCTATTGGCGACACCCTCCTCCTTCCCCTCTCACGGCTGTGTGGTGTGGCGGCCTTGGAAGCCGACTGCCGGCGCGTTGGCACCGTCACCGGCGATCAGGCGCACTGTCAAAATCCGCGGGCTACCTCTTCATCTCCTTATGCCAGAGGTAGTCGCGGCCGTTGTTGGTGGCTTCGGCACCCCAACCTCCATCGCCATCCCCATCGTGGGGTCGCCGGACTTATCCGTGGTGTCAGCCGAGGTGGAGATGCAGGCAACTTGTCGGCCTCCTTCGGCAGTTGCCCTGAGGGCAGGCGATGGGTCCTTCCTCATCTCCTTGCAGGTTGAGACAACGTCTTCCTCCTGGGCGAGCGTCGTTGCCGGTCACCAGGCATCACCCCGGGGGGCGGCCGCTCCTGCAGAATCCTTGCAGAGAAGGGTGCATGTGGCCTGTACAGAGATGACAGGTGTTGATCTCTCACAGGCTGGTCACCTGGCAATTCAAAATTCTGCCAACTCTGGCCTGGCAAGTTTGCCCCTGCCTGCCACCTGTACTGAGTTGACAGGTGGTGATCCCTCCCAGGCTGAGCTTCCGGCGGTCCAACCTTCTGCCAGGTCGGGCACAACTTTTCAACTTTCCATGCATACAACGGATACAAATATTGAAGGTAATCCCACACAGGCTGGCTCAATTCATTTTGCTGCCAGCTGTCCAACTATCCAGCTGCCCATTCAAAAGTCTGTCAGTCCAGATCCATCTTCTCAGTCGTCCGGGCCAGACTCACCCCAACTCATTGCACCTGAACCGGACCCATGCCAAACCCCACCCCACCCCTTGGGTTGCACCCTGCCCGACCCACCCATCACCTCCCTTCCTATTATGACCCCACAAACGTCATCCTCCCCTCCATCACCACCACCGCTCGCCATCATTGACCCCCAACCCCCTGCAACATCACCTCAACTGGCGAGCCTGCAACAACCCCACATCATTTTCAACTCGTCGACCTCGCCTTGCTGGAGTCCTACCGGCCATACACATACCCATGGCGGCCCGGGGGAGGGCACCCGCCTGCGAGTTTATCGGCGCCGCGCTCCTCCCATGGTCACGGCATCCCGTCATGGCTCTCAGTTGGTGATGGCTGAGGCTGGTGACGCCTCCCCTCTGTCCTCTCAGCCAGTCACGATGATCCAGCCTGCGACCACGGTTGCAAAGGACGGGGAAGAGTCAAGGACATGCACGGAGGTCACGACTAGGTCCGTGGCATGCACGAAGAATAGTATTTCAATCTTCGAGGCGGCGTCATCTAAGGCAGATGTGGCTGGCGACTCGGCTGCACTTGCTGATTCTGAACTCTTTTTTGGACATGATCCGGATATTATTGCTCTGGTGGCTCAAGCATGTGGTGTCAGGCGAAAACCCATCTGCAACCCCCGTAACCCAACTTCTCACAAGGTCTGCAACCCTCGCAACCCAATTGCTCAAAGGACGTGCACCGTCCAGCTACAGGGGGTGGCCTCTGGGCTTGTGATATCTGAAGGATGATTTATGCCCTCCTTAGAAAATTGGGGTCTCATATTATGGGATGACCGGTGTGGGCACTTGGGATGACCGTTGTGGGCTCTTGTCATCTGTCTTGTATGCCTGTTCATCACGGCATGGATTCAAGGGCCATCTTTGATACGAAGTGGTGTTTTTACTGTCTTTTTATTCATGGCCTGGAAGTTTATTGGCCTTTCTATCAAACTTTTTGTAATCTCTACTATTATTATTAATGGAACTTTTGGATGACTACCTTCTTGCTAGTCGTCCTTTCTCGTTTCAAAGAAAAAAGGATGACTACCAGTTTGGTTGCCATCCATATATATATCACTATAAGAAAAAAGTCATGTACAAGTGATTACTCTCCAGAGGAGAGTGACAAAAAAAGAGAGTACAGACGCTAAACGATACCCCACTCGCGAAGAAGACAGCACATGTGTACAATGCGCTTTGCCCGACAACTCTCTCCATAAAAAATGATCCAGTTGCGTTGGAGCCAAATAGCCCAGGCACCGGCCAAAAAGGTCGCTAGTGGAGTCCTCCAGCTCAGTCTCCGTCTGCCAAGTCCCCTCATGGACTGTCAAAAATCTGTATGCAGAAACGTCGCCCACAATGCTCGTTCGGGACCACACCTCCTGAGCCACCCGGCATGTGAAGAATAGGTGAGTGACATCCTCCTCCATCTCCCCGCACAACACACATGAGATATCTGCATGAGGTGCCCACCGTGCCCTGTAAACCTGTGTGAGGGTTCGCTCCTGCCTCATAAGCCAAACACAAATCTTGAGATCCACCATATCTGTGGGTGCAGGAAGGAACCTAAGGTATAGGCTGCGCGCTGAGAAGGAGACTGAAATCCAAACCCAACCGTTCGCCCGTGCAGGATCTGGGCGAAAGGGAGCAATCCTCTGGTGTAGCGCCAATGGTGTAGCGCCAATAGTTCCACATAACGCTGGTGAGATAAAGGAGAGCTGAACGTGGGGGTCCAAGAACCGGTACGCGGGCCACCACTCTCGAACCAGCACTCAACCATTGAAGCGTCCGGCTGTGCCGCTAAGGCCCACAATCGGGGGAAAGAGTCGGCTAGTGTGCCACTAGGTAGTCAGTCATGCTGCCAAAATGGAATAACTCTTTGGAGCCAAGCAATGGGCTCAGATATGGTCGCACACGGGGGAATAATGTCGCCACCCCTCTCCATAAGAAAGAAGCACCATGAGGTAGGATGGGCCTGGAGCCGGGTAAATTACACGAATGGTCTCTCAACTTTGAGTCGATTTCCAACTGGTCCCCAAACTTCAATTTGTAACCAGAATGTCTCTCATCTTTTATTTTCTTGCACGATTAGTCCTCTTGACCGGTGATAGTAGGTTTCCCGATTGCCTTGCATACGTGGCCGACACGTGAGCCGTTTCTTTCTCATTCACGTCATTTAAGTCATCCACGTCATTTAATGCTCCAAATCAGGTAAATTACACGGATCGTCCCCCAACTTTGAGTCGATTTCTAAACAGTTCCCCAACTTTAATATTATTGCACGGTTCATCCACTTGACCGGTAAGAAATAGTCTCCTGATTATCTTGCGATGTGGCATAATAAAATATAATAAAAATTTTTAACTGACATCACATAATAAAAAATATTATAAAAATTGAAAGAGAGTCATAAGCCTTGGAGAAATCGACCTTCCCTGCTGCTCCATCTCCAATGCGCGAGGATCTCGGAGGTTGTGGCATAGTTGTCGGTGATGGAGCGGCCGTGGATGAAAGCCGACTGGACTGGATGGATGAGATGGGGGAGTACCTCCCGGAGCTGGTTGGGCAATACTCGTGTCACAAGGAGGTAGATGGCATTGGATAAGGCGATTGGCCGGAAGTCCTCCATTCTCTTGGCTGGCGTGCGCTTCGAAAGCATGAACAATAGGAATCGATTGAGGTGATCAAAGCCCTGGCTCCCGCATTCAAACACTCTGATCACCGCTATCACATCCTCCCGCACCACGGGCTAGAACTCCCTATAGAAGAAAATTGGGAAGTCGTCGGGGCCGGGGGACCCGTCGCCATTGAGGTCCCGAAGAGCGTCAGTGACCTCATCCTCGGTGATGGTATGCACTAACAAGGAAGACTGAGCATCAGTAAAACGAGAAATGCCCCTAGGGGACCATCTCCAAGACGGCTGTCACCTAGAGAAGTCCCGATGGAAGGAGGCGATGGCAGTCCCGATGTGATGGTAGCCGGTGATCCGCTGCTCCACCTCCAGGTGGTCGATCTGATTTTCCCTTCGTCAAGCGCTCGCGTGTAGGTGGAAGAACCGCGTGTTGGCATCTCCCTCTTGAAGCCAAGTCTGTCGGGATCGCTGCCTCCACTCGATCTCCACCTTCCTATCCTCCTGTTGGATGGTTGCCTGAGCCCGTCGTCGCTGTGCCGCCTCCTTCGTGTGGTGGCAGGAGTCCTTCCGATCCAGCCGAGCGATCGTCTCCAGAGCCTCCGTCCTCTGCGCCTCCTGGACTGTCCGGAATTGTCTCTGGTGGTCCTGAAGGAAGTGCCTCAGGTTGTGTAGCCTAGCAGCCAAGGTCCTAGCAACAGAGTCCGACGCCACAACATTCAGCCGATGCTCGGCCACCAACTGTGTGAAACCCTCCTCCAAAATCCAGGATCGTTCAACTCGGAAGATGGATATCCGTGACTGACCGTCGTTGGACCTCCACAAAGGGGTGTGTGGTCCGAAAACGGTTGGTCCATGGCTCGGACATCAGCAAGCTGGTGGGCCTCAGCTAACTCAATAGAGCCGAGGAACCTGTCGATCCTAGATCTGGATGAAGGTGCCGCCGTGCTCCGCCAGATGAATCTACAGTTCGCGGTCGGGAAATCCAACAGCGAATGAAATCTCTAAATCCCTTTGCTCTAAGGTTTCTCCCCTGTCGTCTGGAGGGGCGATCATCCATGTCAAGTGTGACATTGAAATCGCCCCCAATCAGCCATCGAGCGTCTGGAAGATGAAGACGGGCAGCAGAGAGCTCCTCTCATATGTCCGCCCGAAGGGACCCTGAGCAAGGGCCATAGACACAGGAGAGAAGGTAGGAGGAATCACCTATGTTGCGTCTCAAGTGGGCCGACAATGAGTAGCGGGTTGTCCATGAGTCCACAAGGGTGAATTGATCCGTCCTCCAACCAATGATACAGCCCCCAGAACGCCCCACTGAGCTGAGGGAGATGTACTGCGATAGTCGGGAACCACCAATCTGCTCCCACATCCGAGTGCTACACTCAAGTTTGGTTTCCTGAAGGAAGTCCACATCGGCCTCCCACTCCCTCAAATAACGGCCGAGGGTTCGGCGCCTCTCCTCATCGCCGAGTCCGCAAACGTTCCATGTTAGGACCTTCATAAGGAAACCGTAGTCGTCGCACCAGTGGGCGGACTACTGCCCACCACTGTCCTCCGCCTAGAGCCACCACCCTGCGCGAGCATCAGGAGTCGCTGGTGGGGGCGGAAAATGCCAAGGGGTCGTCTCGGGGGGTCAGGCCTCGACCGGGGGCAGCGGCAGACTAGCCGGAATCCAGTCTGTGCAGCAACCTCGAGGATGTCGCCCGGGAAGGAGGACATTCTCTCTGTTGGCCCGGTCCCCAGTCCTGGAGGTTGCGGACGACGATGTGGCTCCTTGTCCGGTGGTGGCCTCCTGCTGGGCGCCGGCATGAAATGGGGCTCCCGTCTGCTGTGTTCCGGCAAGATGGGAGGAGGCGGCTCTGTGATTCGGACGGCGCCGGTAGACGCGCGGGGGACACTCGCAGCAGCCGCGTCGTCGCCTGTGAAACCCAGCCGCTGTGAGGACAGATGGTGGCTGGGAACGGGGGGTACTCCCATGCGGGCTGCGGTGTTGTCCAATGGGCGGTGGTGGGAGGGGTGTCGGGAGGAGGGGGGAGGGCTTCGCCGTGATGTCAGAATGCTGGCGAGGACGTTGCCAGAGGCGGAGGTGGCGGAGCTGGCTGAAGTCGAGGCGGACTTGCAGCTACTGGGTTGGGTTGTTGAGGGTGGATTGGTGCGGCTCAGAAGGTACCCGGGCCGGGTTCCGGGGGAGGTTTGGGAGGGGCCCGAGCTGGGTCTGTGGAGATTGGCGGTGGTGTTGGTGCGGTCCGGGTTGGGCGCGGGACAGGCTGGGCGAGCGCTGGGTGCGGTCGAGGTTGGATGAGTGGGATAAAGTCGTGAGGTACTGTGGTCCTGGGTTGATGATGTGGCTGTCCGGGATTGGAATGTGGGTTGCGGTGGCAGTGACAGGTGGCAATGAAGGAGTAATGGTGTTGGTGTTGTTGTTGACAGCTGTTGGCGAGATGGGGGTTTGAATTAAAGGTTGGCCGTACGTCTCCCCACCTGCACCCTGACGTGCTCCTGGGACGACGACCGGGCCAGCACACTGGAACGCGCTGCCGTGCCACCACCGACGACGTCTGCCCATGAGCCCTCCGGTTCAGACCGCCGGAGATGAAGGAGGTAGCTGCTACCGTCGACGCACAGGACGATCGACGGAGGGGGGCGACATCCAGGCTGTAGTGCGACATCCACAGAAACGGCGGATAGGTCCGGCGAGCCCATCGTCGGCAGGGGGAGAGACAGGGGGGTTTCGAGCTTGCAGGCGATGGCCAGCACGACCTCTGGGTGTAGGAGGTGGAGGGGGATACCCCTGATGTCGAAGACGGTCCTTGCTGGCGCTGGCGCTGGTGTTGGCGAAGCGCTGTCTTCTTCTCGCCACGGACGCCACCTGATGGAGCAGTCCTGGGAAACGGGAGACGGCGAGGCCAGTAGAGTTTCCTGCTGTTGGGGCGAGCCGGGAACGAGAAGAAAGAGCGCTGGTGGTAGGTTACTCAGGTGAAATGGGGGTGATGCACCGACAGACGCCACCACTGCCGTTCGAATGGCCGATAGCTCCATAGGCCTGCCGGTGTGTTCGCCAACGAGACAGAAACGGAGGTACTCTCTCGCCTGCTGCATCAGAGGTGACCATGGGACGACGACGACGGTTGGCGCCGCCGCTGTCACTTCCTCCCCGCTGGTCGTGTCAGCATCGTGCACGGTTGGCGTCCTCCGGCGAGAGAGGGGGCAAAGAGCTCGCCGGTGTCTTTCCTTTCCACACGCGATACACCTTGAGGGGAAATGTACAGGAACGCGCATAGTGACCCTCCCCAAGGCAGCGGAAACAGTGGGTGGCCGGCCGATGGTTAGAGCGGGATCGGGAGATGGCCGTCCACACATTACTCAGTTGCTGGAGACGAGGTCGTATTTTGGCTGCGCTGGGCGGGACTGGATGGTGCCTCTGTCAGGGATTGCCGGAGACGGTTGGTGGCGCCGCGGTAGGGATTACCGGAGACGGGAGTGGCTCTGTCGTCTCTTGTAGTTACGCAGACATCGTTATCATCAAAGTTGCTATGCAGTGAATGTGTGAATCGAGGATGCAATTATTACATACTGTGATTCTGGTTTTTCCTTTTCACAATTTTCTCTACTCTCAGTGATGACTGATACCAATAGATGAAGATCTACTAAGTTAATTTACTCTTAAATCCTAATTACGTTAACCGCGTAAAAGATAATTCAAAATAATATTTATTTATTCATTCATCTATGTTCCAAAGAACCATACAAGAGTATTTATAAGAGTTCTAGACACCATGTGCCAAATAATTAGGTAACCAAATAAAAAGTAAACTGAAATAAAAGATCTACTGCCTGACCTAGTAGCCACCAGCAACGAAACAGCCCCCCCCCCATCTCAGTTCCCTCCTATCTAACCTCATCTCCGCAACTCTCTCCTGACCTACGTTGTATTGTGTTCATGGGGTAGAAAGTCCTGGACAATGGATGGTCTGGCTATGCCTCAAGGGTCCGCTGATGCAGGACAATTCTTTGCGTCAGGTGTTGTGAGTTTGTCCACATGGCGAGGTGTCCCAACCCCAAGAGATGCCCTTGCTATGGAGAACACAGTCATCGACAGTTCAGCTTTCCTGCATCTCCACAGATTTGCTCACTGGCAACAGCGGGGAGAATGGCCATACAGTCTGGGGAGAAGCCAACAGCCACACCCTCCCCATGAATCTACTGCCATCTATCTCAGTCCCATGGTCTTCGATGATCCATCGAAATGTTGAAAATTCCGCGAATCTGCCTGGTGGTCGGTATTGCTCCCATGAAAGTACCAGCATGGAATCCTGTGTGCCGCTATTTTGTCTGAGGCCAGATCAGTGGAGTTCCACCTGTCAGCCATCACACGAAACTCCTTCATTCTCTACTACATCCCCGGCAGCCTTCACCTGCAGTCAACCATTTGCACCCATCGGGGCAGGCCATGTGGAGGTCCAGAAGGCCATCTAATGGTGCTGTTGTACTCCATCACCAACAACGTCCCACCCTTGCCCTCCTCCGAGACATCCCTTTGCACCTGCTATGTGACAAGGTTGTGGCTGCCCTCATAGCCTCATTCTGCCAGTTAACCTTGATGGAAATTGCTCTGGTTGGCTCGCCAGACCTGGCCCCTCTCCATAGTAAAGGCGCATGTACTGTACTGCTTGCACTTGGATCTCGCCTCCCTCAGTTGGTGCTTCTCCATGCCCATGGAGCACTTTCTATGTCGGGATCCATGTGTTGCCTCCAGAGAAGAAAACATGGGCCAGCGTGGTGGTCTCCAACTATACCCCAGCTAAGAAAATAGAGAGTAGCAACTTGATTTTTTTTTTCTGAAACAAAGTATCACTTCGCACCTATAAAATAACGAGCCTGCGAATGAAAAAGTGGATAACTGTGTCATGTTCTAGTCCCTGGAATATGAATAGAAATATGACGACACAATTTTCTATCATTTTTCCTTTTTAGCTATGATGGTGACTTGTATGTTAAACTGTTAATTTCCCTCTAAAAAGTTAAAATACTAATGCTATTCTTTCATCGATTAAATTCTGCCATGAACAGATCGGGTTAAGGTGGAGAACAGAAAAGGAAGTTATGTCTGGCAAAGGTGTGATCTACGTGATCTTATTATGTTTGTCTAGAACAGTTCTTTACTAGTAGACACAATATCAAAGTACAGTATCACATATTTAAATTGGTTTATTTATTTGTTAATATATTTCTCCTGAAGTTTTAGAAATATTGAGTTCCAGCAGCCATATCCCTTTCTGATATCTGAAGAGATATAAAGGAAGAAAACCCCTTGCCAGTGTTAGCCATAATTATTAGGAAAAAAAAACAAAATATTTATAATAATGTTAAAAATTGACTATCCTATTTATAAAAAATATAAAATAATGTGCAAAAAATCAATTATCCTGTTATACAATTTAACTAAGACATCCTATTCACACTAAACAAAACTATGATATCCTATTAGTACAATTGCAATTTAACTATCTGTCTTATCTAACTCATTTAATTATGATATGTAGTCCTCTCAAAAAAAAATTATGATATGTAGTTTTAAGATATTTCAACAGCTTTCTTTGTTCTTTTGTGCTGACCAAATTGACTTTTTTATTCTCAGTTCATTGCCTTTGAAAGGTTTATCTTGGAATTAAGATTAAGATCTGAGATCAATGCATGTGCAGCTTCTTTAGTTTGATGTCGCTATATCCTTTGAAATTGATTTGAGAAAGTTATGATACTAATTGTTTTATTCAACAGGGCAGTTTATTTGTGGTAACAAGACGTGCAATGAAAAAGAAGATCTAGGAAGCTATGAGGCAAACGCCCTTCTCCTTGTCTATTTTCTTTATTTATTATATATGCTTTTGCAGACATTGGTACAACACTTTTTCTCAATAATCAACATGATTTAGCTTACTTCAAACCAAACATGTTTTCCATTGTGTGCAATGTTTTTCTTGAAGGCACATTGATGTGTAATGTTGATTGCTATTGTGCTACTCATTAATGCCTAACCATCTACTAAGAAGATTGTATTTCAGTTTTTATAGCATCTAAACCTAAAAGGTGTCGCTAATTGTAAGAGAGGTTTTCTAATGATGTCTATTTGTGTAGTTATATTTTATATCTTTTGTTTCAACTATGGACCACTTGAACCTATTCCTCGTTCTTTGAAAATCAGTAAAAAAAAGGAAATGTCTGGCTATAATAAAGAACATATAGAAATGTTTTCTCCATTATTTTCCTTTATAGTCACCATTGCTGGCCTCATAATGAGATATCAATCTCTTCTGAAGAACTAATATTGATGAATCTGCATATTAGAATTTATATTTGAATTCGTTCTGTCATGTATTTTGGAATCCTTCTATCCTAAATAATCGACGTTTAACAAGGTTAAAAAAAGGTTTACTAAATTAAGCTACTATTAAACCCTAATTAAGTTAGTTGCTTACCAAGAAATAAACTCAAGATAAAATTTTATTCATCAAGTCTAAGTTCTAATACAGTCACACATTGATTTATAAAGTTCAAAACACCTTGTGTATCAAATAACAAGGAAATCTAATAAAAGGAAAACAACTAATCAAAATTTGTGTCCAAAAAACCTAATTAAAACTTAGCCTAAAAGGAAAACAACTAATCAAAATTTAGCCTGACGGAGGAAAGCAACTATTTAAAATATAACCTACACTAAATGGCATAAGGCCCATGGACAAAAGGTCCTTAACTAAATAATACAGGCTACAAGCTGAAGGCCCAAAGCCTAATTGCTCTACATCAGTCTAATTGGTTGAGAAAAATTGACTAGGATAAGTTGCAAAATAGTACAATTGCTGAAGGAGAAACTCAATGCAACTCCAGGAAGTGGATGATAGGATTATTGAATCAGAAAATGCTGAAGAGACCCATATGAGGACTTCGGAGCCATTGGAAATGTCAAACTAGTAGATTGCCTTCTCTTAGAAGAAGCACCTACAAGTAGGGAGGCAACTCGAAGTGGCCATAATATGAGTGAACTTTTAGCATTGAACACTGAGCTCATGCCAAAATCAGGTGGCATATTGTGAAAAGTATTGGGCTCTTGCCTACTAGGAACAAGTACTATTCGTTCTCTTGTAAAACTCATTAAAAGTAATGCAACAACATTAGTTCAGGATGCACACAGCATCACATAGTCAGTCATGTTAAAGTCCAGAAACACTGCATTTACAACTTATAGTCATCATTACTTATTGTTAACTGTTGATGATTCAGCTTACATTTCAGAAATGTACAATTGTATTAATATGGGGAACTAAAGGCGATGATCAATGTTATCAAATTCGTAAATCAGAGTCGACAAGGAAAGTCTGGGTTGAACTCGTAAAACGTGGGATCGTACAAAAATAACTAATAATTTATATTAAAAATTTTATCCAAGTGGTGATGGTCCAATCTCCACTTTGAATTTGAAGAGTTCAAGTGGTGAGTCCGGTGACTGGTCCACCGTCCACTATCGGATGTTCTAGAATCTAGACTCCAAGACTCAAGTGGTCTCCAGTCTCCACTGCACTCGTCCCCAACTCGCGAACCAGAAGGAACCGGACTGCTCGTGAACCACTCGTCCCTTCCTCACGAACCAGAAGGAACCGGACTGCTTGCGAACCAGAAGGCGAAGGGGAATCAGAAGAAAAGGAAGCAAAGCCCTGCTCGCGAACTAGAAGGAACCATAAGTCCTCTGCTCGCGAACCAGAAGGCGAGCAGAAGCGAAGCCCTGCTTTCGCAAACCAGAAGGCAAAGCGCGTCTCGTCCATCCTCTCCCAATCCGGAAGGCGAACCGAAGGAGACTCCCCGTCTTCTGCTTGCGAGTGGAAGAGGACACTCTGCTTGCGAACAGGAATAGGATGCAGGCGACTCGTCCAATTACGAGCAGAGGAGCACCCTCTTCCACTCGTTAGAAGAAGAGGACCCTCCTCTTCTCGCGAGTGGAAGAGGTTTCTCTGTTCGCGAGGAGAAGACACAATGCGAGGGATGACCATGTAAGAAGCGAACATGATGAGCAGAGATGGAAGACCACAAAGCCAAGAGGGGTGAAAAAAACGGCGAAAAACGACTAGCGAAAACAGAAACGGTGAGCGGCGAACATACCGGCAAGATGGAAGATGTCCGGCGATGATGAATAACATCCATCCGGCATTCAAAGATAAAAGAAGCAGCACCTCAGCGACAGCAAGTCAGCAACTGAAGTGAATGCAGCGGCAACCGGCGGAAGCAAGAACAGCAACAGCAACCGGTGAATGCAGCAGTGACCGTTGTAGGAGGTTACACGTGAGTCTTCGTGAATAGTAAACCTAAAAAAAGTGTTTTTGCGTGCTGGGCAGAACCGAGTTGGCGACTGATCCAACTCGGTTTCCTTTGGTAACATCGAAAACTCAGACGATTTCACGAATTAAAGCGCGATTTTGACAACATTTTCGATGATAGGGGATTGACAAGTGTGGGAAGAATGGAACCAACAATAGTGCACGAATTAGGATGATGGAAATTAGTGGACAAAAAAGCATCGGCATCTGAAGATGCTTGGGAGAAAGACGAAATATGACTTAACTAGAAGGAAATATGGAGGTTAGGTGAAGACAAGTCGTGTAAAAGAATCAGGCAGAGGACTATGCAGAAGTAGATTAGGTGGGTGTCAAGGTATATAAACTATAAGGAAGTAAACCGGGTGTATGGTAAGGTGCATTAGCATAGCTAGTTGAATATGGGTGAAAATGTGGTACATAGTACACCCCAAAAATGGAGTAACTACCAAATATTGATGGAACTTCATAATTATCATATGGAAACAATTGATATTTTGAAATTAATGACTGAATATAGTACACCCCAAAAATAGAGTAACCAAGGTAGTCAAAAACGCGAGTCAACTCGTAGAATCGTACGATTCTACGAGTTCAACCCATGAAAACGTGTTCGTTTCCAGCTGGAATCGCGTTCTGGCGAGTCACAGTAGAATCGCGCTCTGACGCGTAGAAACAGTAGAATCGTGTTCCGTTTTTTCCCCCCTCCCGCTCATTCGCCCACGTGAGAACGCCACTGCCTTTTTCCTCCCAAATCGCAAAGCCCTAAAATCCTTTTTCGTCCGCTACTCTCTCTCACCACCACGACATCGCTGCTGGCGTTCGCTTCTGCAGCCCCCCTTTCTTGCACTGATCGCCGCCTACAGCCCCGCCCCTGCTCGTGCTGCTGCTTCTCGGTGTTGTTCGCCCCTGGCCGCTCTCTCTCTCTCTCTCTCTCCCTCTCTCTCTCTCCCTCTCTCTCTCTCTCTATGTGGCTGCTCACTGTGCCATCTTTCTCCTTTCTATGTGCAACCTCACTGTTCGCCGCCTAAGGACGCCCTGCTCGTGCTATTCATCCCTGCAGCCACTGCTGACCTCCTGCAGCCATCCACCCTCTCTTTCTACTGCTGCCGGTACGCCCTCCCTCCCTCTTTCTCTACATGTTTATGATGCGCACCTGTTTGCATCCTCCCTCCCTCTTTGACCATGTCTTTGCGAACAGAGGCACTCCCTCGGTTCCTCTTTCGTTGTGTCTTTGCGAACAGCAAAGCCTCCTTCGGATCCTTCTTCTTTCTCTGTGTTTGCAAACAGAGGACCGAGGTGTGTGTTTGTGATTAGATGAACCATGGGGGTTGGAACTCAGAATGTTATATTTACTCTAGTTGCGTTGTAGCCTGTAAACATATGATCATTTGACAATTTGTTATTTTGTATGAACTTGGTTGACTGGTTGATGGTTTGATGATTTTAAGTTGAAAATTTTGCTTCATTAATGATATATATTATTTTGATCTGTGCTAATTAATATATAAAATATTTTTCTAGTAGAATCGGCCGTGTCGAGTTACGTGTATACGATTTCGTGTTTTTCCGACTGCTCCGTGTCGTGTCCATTTTACGTGTTTGACAACATTGAGAGTAACTACCCATTGTTGATGGAACTCCATAATTATCATACAGAAACAATCAATATTTTGAAATAAATGACTGAATTTGATTAAAATTAGTAAATGTTGAGAAACATGTTTTCTCTTATTATTAACCAAACATTAGTGCCTCCTTATACAAGAAGGGAGAATATGCTAAAATATTACTTCAGAATATCAGGGATATTATCACAGGAAATTTGGGATATTAATCTTGAATAATATTACAAAGATATGAAAAGATATGCAAATCTCAACACTCCTCAAGCTGGAGCCTAAATATCATTTAGGCTCAGTTTGGAATATATAACCTGCATATTCTTCTTGGGAAGTGCTTTAGTAAAGATGTCAGGTAGTTGATCTTCAGTGGCCAAGTGTGGAGTGGATATCTTCTTAGTTGTAATAACATCACGAATGAAGTGACAGTCCACTTCTATGTGTTTAGTCCTCTTATGAAACAAATAAATATTGCAGCCTTGTTATCACAATACATAGGTAATGGAGAAGTAATAGAAATTCCAAAATCACATAGAAGAGAGATCACCCATAAGAGTTCACATGTAGTATGAGTCATTGTTCTATATTCTGACTCAGCGCTAGGGCGTGAGACAACATCTTTCTTGCTGCGCCACGTTACAAGGTTTCCACCAACATAAGTACAATAGAGTGGTTAATCTTCTATCTTCATGAGCTCTAGCATAATCTACATCCGAATAACCCCACACTTTTAAACGTCCATGATTTTTTAAGTGAAGGCCTTTTCTTGGAGAGTGTTATAGATATTGTCTGCCATACACCTGCCCAATGTACTTCACGTAATTCTTGCATATAAATTGGCTTAGGCGGCCAATAGCCTAACAAATATTAGGACGAGTTACAGTGAGATACAAAAATTTACCAACCATAGCTCTATATCTAGTGATATCTTCTAGAATAGGACTGCTCAAATCAGCTAGAGATAGTTGTGGATCGTCCTATGGTGGCTATTTTATAGCTCATCATACCAACTTCCTTTAATCGATCCAAGACATTTTCTTTGAGAGAGAACGAGTCCATCATCAAACTGATTTATTTCAATATCTAAGAAGTATTTTATTAGACTAAGATCTTTGGTTATTGCAGAAACTTCTTTGCTGTCAAAATACCATCAGTGTCACTGTCAAATATTAAAATATCTAGATAAACTGAGGATGACTGAACCTTTAGAAGTATGTAAAGATAAAAGAGAATGCTGAATGGTTTGAAGAGGATCGACTAAAGCCATATTCTTCAATAGCTTTGCTGAATTTTTCAAATCATGTTCTTGGACTTTGTTTGAGTTCATAGATTATTTTTTTCAACTTGCAAACGTTTGAACACTCCCCCTGAGTAATATACCCAGGTGACTGATTCCGTGTAAACCTTTTCAGTAAGATCATATAAGAAAACATTTTTAACATCAAGCTGGTGAACTTGCCACTCAGAGTTGACAACAACAGAAAGTAAAATTCAAACAGAATTAAGGTGAGCAACTTGAGAGAAAGTTTCAAAATAATCTACTCCACAAGTCTGGGTGTAACCTTTGGCTATTAAACCAACTTGAGAGTAAGTGGCGAAGCTTTCGTTCAGCAACATCATTTTGCTGAGATGTTTTTACACATGAAGTTTGATGAATTACACCAACAAATGTAAAAATGATGAAATATTAGAATTTGCAAACTCAAGTCTATTGTCACCGCTAAAGATTTTAATTGAGGTAGAGAGTTGGATTTTTATTTTTGTAAAAAAATCTCGAATAATACGAGGAGTTTGTCTTATTTTGCAACATATAAACCCAAGTGACTCTAGAAAAGTCATCTATTAAAACCAAAAAATATTTGAAATGCCTATTGTTGGAAACTCGACAAGGACCCCACAAATTAGCATGCACAAGTGAAAATGGATGAGGTGGAAAAGGAGTACGATGATGCTTTCCTATTTGACATGCCTAACGCCAGAGTTGCTAGATTCAACTTTTTGATTGGCCATGGTTGAGCACGATGGGTTCCACAAAAAAGAAAAGTCAAGCTGATCTTGAGAACTATGGATCTAGGTCGGAATAGACCTATCATCCATCTAGATTTAGGAGGAGAGAAGGATGAGGAGGAAAGGGAAAAGAATGATGATAAGATCGTTACTACTTTGATACCATGTTGAGAAACATGTTTTCTCTTATTATTCGCCAAACACTAGTGCCTCCTTATTTAAAATAATGGTAGACAGTACAAGAATGGAGAATATGCTAACATATTACTCTAGAATATCTAGGGTATTATCCCAAAATATCTGGGATATTATCCGATGAAATTTGGAATACTAATCCTGAATAATATTACAAAGATATGAAAAGATTATTTTGAAACTAAACTTCCAATTAAGATCTTTTAGAGCTTGTTTGGTGGAAGATGAGTGTGACCTGGGGTGAGGTTGAGAAATAGGATCACCATGAGGCCTCCGTCTATTGGTCTAAGAGTGATAAAACAAATAGTTAACGTCAATAAATATTGATAATGTGTAAACTAGAACAATAAGATGGCGCTCACAAGGACGAAACAGATGAATATGGCGGCGCTCATAAGGACGAAACAGATGGATAATATATGAAGCTAACACTTGATGTTATGAACTTGGTACTAATGTACTAAATTTGACATGAGATAGCAAGAAAAGTGAACAAATAAATAATTTATTTTTTTTACTTAATTTTCAAGA
Organism: Pontederia crassipes; assembly: GCA_030549335.1. Taxonomy (NCBI): domain Eukaryota; kingdom Viridiplantae; phylum Streptophyta; class Magnoliopsida; order Commelinales; family Pontederiaceae; genus Pontederia; species Pontederia crassipes. Next base: position 36,699,315 of record CM060194.1, read on the forward strand.
TAAATTATTTCTCTTCCAATGTGGTGACAGTAATAGGTAGCAACAAGGGCACACCTGTGTGACGATGGTGAGGGTGACAGAAAGCTAGGACTGAGGGAGGATCAGAATCCTTTGATCTTTATCATAGGTTGGGCAAACCCTACTTATAATCATTCATCCAATCCATTGAGTTTACATCTTACGCTCCTGTTTTGTTTCACCCACAAATATGTGATTTCATTTGCATTCATCTTCACTATTATACTCCCCATCGACAAAAAAATATCTATTAACCGTTAAGGCCCTTTTTTCAAGAAAAAGTATCCCTTTATTAAAAAAAATTATATGTTGATCACAACCACTTCTCCTGCTCTCTCTATTGACACACAGACTATTAGTGTTGTGAACACATGGGACTGACAAATTGGTTCTTCTCCCTCCCCTTTATTCTCCTTGATATTATTTTTAACGGACCTTTTATTAAGGTGATGGACTTGCTTTTCTGTGTGAAAAAAACAACAATTTTAATGTGTTCCTCTAATCCTAGTGGGATAAGGCTTTGTTGTTGTTTGTTGTTGTTGTTTAATGTGTTCCTCTAATCCTCTATTCATCTTTTGAAATTATTGATGTAGTTTAAAGCTGTAAAACCTTTTCATAACAAAAACAGTTCCAACATGTCTGTGATGGTAGGAAGACAAGTGTGAACATTAAATGTCACTGTTGGAATAGTTGAAATTTTAGCTCCATTATGTTTTTAAAAGATTTTAATTGTGTTCTTGTTTCTTATGTTGATCGGCATGTCACAAAGACATGGTACAAAAATTCTCTTCATACTTTTTTGCCACTGAACTTGGCAAATAGAATCATGAAGAAACAAATGAAGATAAAAGCTCAACCTTTTTTATTTAATTGATGTGTCCTGGTATTTTCACTATGTAATTCATAATTTTGTTTTTTCTTTTCTTTTCAGGTGAATTTTGTGTATTTCGAAGCAGGGGAAAACAAGCAAGCTCTTGTAAAACTAGTAGCTTGCAAGAGGTTAGAGATTCTCAACATTTTGGTTGTTCTACACTGAAAAAATATTTTTTTCACGATGATTATTTGTCACGCGATTCTATTTTCTTTTATAGGAACACACGATTCTATGTCATTTTAATTTGTAATATATCATGAGTTGTGGCTCTTTATCCCTTCTAAAGAAAAATATGCCTTTTGTTACGAGTCATACTGATTATGTCATTGCATCCGTTATACATAACTGTGTTGTATAACTATTACATCAAATAAATTGGATGGCCGACACATTGTCTGCCTTATTTTTTTCCAAAAATAAAAAGTTTCTGCCTGGTTGGTGAACTATTTGTTGTTCTACATCTATAGCACATACAAAGAAGTACGGAGAAAATTGTTCACATTTCTGGCACGTACAATTTTAATTCATTATGAACTATGTAATCACCAACAAAGTGTGACTTGTCTCTCAGTTCCCTTTTGTATATTGTTTCTTCTATTTTTTCATTTCTCATATTTTCTTCTATCATCTGTAAGATTTGTCTCCAAGATAATATTTAATATTTGAAGGTCACTCTTTTCTGTTTTAATCACTTTCTGGACATTTAGTAACTTCAAAATCCATCATCTTGAAGTTAGTGAATTCACTTGTTGTCATTATTGATTCTGAAAAAAAAAAGAACATTTTGATTGCCTTTCTTCCAAAAAGATGTGCAGAAAAACTTGTTTATCGACGGCAAAAAGAGAAAGAGCGGCTAAAAGATGTAGAGGAAGATAAAAGTAAAAGAAAGAGGTGTAGTAAAATTTACCCATAAAATGTTTTTTTATTCTTTTGCTCGATCAAATGCTTATATATATTCTGAATTCTTTCTACATACTTTTTATTAAGCTATGCTAATTGCAGGGGGAAAGATGTAGATATTTCTGACACTGACAAAGAATATTTCAAAGATATTGATAGAAGGAAAAAAGGTTCTTGCGTCTTCTTTCAATTCACATTATATTTGGTTCTTAACTTTGTGCAAAGTTATGTTGATATTTTCTAGTTTGCTGATTCATACAATTTAGTATAGTATGGTGGAGGTGTGATTCTTTGTTCTATTTCAACTTTTGATGGAAAGATCATGATGAAACTATTGGGCGCAATGTAGTAGATAAAGTCTCGCAAATTTGGTTCACATGACTATGGTATATTGGTAATGAATCAATGTTAGTTCAACTGGCAGCAAGGTTGAGTCCTAATCGCTCGACGGGTGTTAATAGTATCGGGTTCGAGTTTCTGAGCTATCACATTAATCAGGGAATAAATCATTACTGGCTTCATATTAGTTGAGCACTAGTAGCTTCGGATACCGGAGGCCTCCCGTAGATTCAAGCCGGCACAAAAAAATTGTATATTGCTAGTGAATGAATATAAAGTCTAAACTTAGGTGCCTTTATGTTAACTAAATGAATTATCAAGTGTTATCAAAGCTTGGCTGCATCTAGATTCGATTCAGAACTGCGGGACAGATTTTCCAAACTTGATATGTTTGTACTAAGGATGCTCTCAGGTAATTTCAACCGTGCGTATAGTTCCAGAGATTCACCTTTTTTTGTCAATGCCAATGTATTTGAACATTGAAATTTCCTAGTAGAACCGAGTGCCGCAATGGATTTCATTCTCTTACCCCCCCCCCCCCCCCCCCCCCCCCTTGCCATTACTCAGGTGTGAATGATACTACGAAATGACTCCATCGCCACACAGTGCTTAGATGTATAAGAGATATGACGACAGAATTAGACACGTTTATACCAACTAGGCAATTAATAAGCCTGAGAAAATTATTCATTTATGCATTCTTTATTTTGTTGAGTTTATTGCTTGTCCTGAATCATATCAATCCGTGACCAAAATCTGGTATCTCTGTACTCGGCCAGGACGAAAGAGCGCGAGGGGTGGTGATGACGAAGATTTTGAAGAATTCCTCGAGGGAATGTTTCCGTGATGATTGTTGTGGATGACATTGGTGTATTATTTTGAAACTGGCCATTTGAATCCATATCGATGTTGGCCTGACCTGAACTTTGTTCCAAAATCAATGGTATCATGTAGAACAACATATGCAGAAAAGGCTTGGTAGTAGTGGCTTGCTGTTTAAGTTTACTTTCACTCTCTCACCTGTGCTGCTATATGGCGTGAATTAACTTCCCCCCCTTGCTTGTTCGTCTTCCCTCCAATGAGATCATGCCTCACCACGTCCATACATGAGTCAAGGGAGGGAGGAGTTGGCCAACCCTCGGACATGGGAACTCACGAGGGCTACTCTCCACGGCACTCCTCGTGAGGGCCCCCCGGCTACCTGCGCAAGTACGTAGTTAACTCCACTTGCTGAAGTCGCCATGGCCGAGGTCACTTGCAATCCTCATGTCAGGAGGTCACTTGTAGTGTGGTGATATAGACAATAGAGGATTTACTTGCCCTGCGCTGCCTCTGGGTTCGCATCAAGAGGTAAAAAGGGAAAGAGAGATGGTGTTTAATCGATAAAATCAACTTTTAAAATTAAAATATGAAAGATAAAATTGATTCATAAAATTTAAATTGTAATGTAATGACAGGTTTTGTTAATGAATTACAAACAAGCTTTAACTTCGTCGTTTTAACTTGGCCGCACATTTTAGTAGCACCTTTTCTCAGTTACAAATAAGGCAAGGTAAAAAAAATTGTACTATTTTTTTTTTCTTCTCGAGTCAAAGTAATCTCTTATATATATATATATATATATATATATACACATTTTTTCTCCTTAATCACATCGAACTTATCACTTCACTCTTATGTAGCCTCTAAAAGAAAACATCTCTTACAAAAGAATTAATTACTCGAGTTAAAACAGATGTTTTTTCACCTTAATTATCTTTTACAATTTGATTCATTCAAAAGAATACAAAAGTTAGAGATGAATAAGATTTAGCACTTTGAGCTCAAGTATTGCTAAAATATTTCTTGTAAACCTTAGTTCTATATACAGTCTTGTGATGCATTTTATACTATTCTCCCTCCATATTAGCCGTTTGGATCATTTCACAATTCACTTGCGCTGAAATCAAACTTTTCTTAAAAAAGTTTGGACCTTTGAATATATAGCCACTTATGTATATTGGGCTTGTCAGGAAAGGTTAACATTTGGACCAAACATTCAATTTGATCTTTTTAACAAAGTGCTCTCCGTATTGCAATTTTGAACATCTTGAACTTTAGGGACGGATGTCCGATCCTTTTCATCTGCACAATTGAACCTATGTTGTTAGCTATACAACTACGGTATCTTAGACATAATATTTTGCATATTTATTTAAATGAGACGTTTTTTATTCTCTGAAAAGATAAGAAAATTATTTATCACTTTATATTCTATCAATTAAGATGAAAACATAATAAGATATTAAATAGAAGTTTATTGTGAGAAATTATCTACTTTAAATAATCAAATTTTGAGTGAAAGTTAAAGGCATAAAATAACTCATTCTAAAATTAAAATTTTTAATACGTTAAATTAATAACAATCATCAAATATAATCAATTAAGTCTTAAAACCTATATTCCAACAATATCTCACTTTATCATGACAATAATTAAAAAATATGAATATTATGAAGACCGAAAAGAAATCGATATATGATTGAATCTGCACTTTTCCTAAATCCAATTTTTCCTTTACAACATAAATATGAAAACTAATGTTGATTGTAAGATACTTTTTGGATTTATTTTCACAAGGTACATAAAATTAATAAATAATTTTGCTGTAAAATTAAATCATCACATTTAAGTTTGGAATCATATTCTCAAATACTTTTCTTTTTTTCCTAATTAAAGCAATAGTTTACAAGTTATTTACTCTCTTGATTATGTATCTACTTATACCCATTATTTATTTAATAACTTTCTAAGCCACAATGAACGAAAAAATTATATCAAATGCTCTCAAACTTTAAGGTTTGCAATTTCACTTTGTAACAGCGATACCTTCTATCTTTTAAATCGTTTCACTCGATACCCTCTTTATTTGGGATAGACGGTCTTCCGATTTTTCGACTACGTGGCATCCACGTGGTCATCTCCTCTCTCCTCCACGTAACTAACTGTTCGACATGACAATATTAAAAATAATTAAAAAATAAAAAATGCCATGTGGGAGGGGGGGTGGGGTGCTCGGCCCTCCTCCTCGCCGACGCGCAGGAGGGCGAGGTCCCCCCCCCCCCCCCTCTTCCTGTGCGCCGACGAGGTCGCAGAGGGGATGGGCTCGCCTCCCCCCCCCCCCCCATTTTTTTTAAATATTGTCATGTCGAACAATTATTTACGTGAAGGAAAGAGGAGATGACCAAGTGGACGCCACTTAGATAGAAAATCGAGAGACTACCTATCACAGGTAAATAGAATATCGGATGAAATGAGTTAAAAGATGGAGGACATCACTATTATAAAATGAAGTTGGAGGATATTTGATGTAATTTTTCCTTATCTTGACTTTTCTCTTCATATTCCTTCTTCTTTAGATACTTACCTACTTTTTCCTCCTTAGTGAGACTTGAATATTATTTGTTGCTCATATAATCTTCTAGCTAGAATCTCATTCTTTTCGTTAATCTTTGACAGATATTTGTTAAACTTCTTAACAAAGAGTGTAAGTCTTCTTTTGTCAACCACATCTTCTTTTTCACTTGGCTTGACACATTCTTTATAACCAAGAACCTTTGAAACATTAAATCTTAGTCAAATATGTTACATTTATATTTAGGACATAGTTGGCCTTAGGAATCTCCGTAAATCTTTTAGAAGAAGTTTCTGAAGGACAGTTATTGTTTCAAAGTTACTTGTGGTGCATTGTCTTCTTTTCATGCCTTGGTTGTGTCTTGTCTTGAGAAGCAAGAGTGTTAATATTCAATGGAAGTTGATCCTTCTCGAAGAGGGAAGCTAAAATCATGCTTACTATCAAGCAATTCTTTTCAGTGTCGATCAATGATATGACAAATGCACAAGTAGTCATTCTCTATAATATTTTTACAATCAAACGATAAATCAAACTAGAAGACCAACTGAGTCACAATTGAACCGATTCAACTATATTCGATTGGATTTAACCAAGTTTTGTTAAAATAATATTATTTATACATAATATTAAAGATATAAATATAAAAATATTATATATTGCATATAAAATATTAGTAACTTACTAATAAAGAAATATTAATGTAAGTATATCCTTTATTTTATTTTAAAATATTATTATCGATAAAATATTTTAGAATGTCATGTTAATTTATTTTTACCATATATCACACTTATTTGTTTTTATTTTTTCACTTACTTTTTTAACACTTTCCTATTTTTGTTTTCATCTCACTCTTCATTAATAGTTAATTTCCTTTTTAGTGTTACTTTTCCTTTTTTTCTTTTTAATATTGAATCTTCTCTTTCCTATTATCTTTTACCTCCCCTTTTTTCCTTTGCTTTTCACTTAGGTTTTATTTCTTTTTTTTTAAATTTTTGGATTGAACTAGATTTTCATCTGCCATTTTTTTCCCAATCAAAATGTGAATATTCTAGATTGAGATTGAATTAAACCGAACTAGATGTGGTATGAAGTAAACCAATTGCTTTTACTGGTCCGTCCGATTATGATAACATTGATTCTCTATCTTTTTATATATTTTCATTGCTTTTTTGCTCTGCCTTCAAAATGAAATGCCTCTTTGGAAAATTTCTAGCATATGACTGGAATAGTTCAGAAAGGGAATTGGGTGCCTACATTCCACTATATCAGACCACCTACCGATACTCTTGGAAAGACTGGATTCTCATTGGATCCCTAGAAATGTGATGGTTGGAGATGGAATGCTAAACATTATGGTTTCCTACAAGTTTACAATTTCTTATTTGCTAGTCAAGTGATTGGTAATGAGGAGTTAGAATGTGGATTGCTGACTTGGAAGTTTAAGATTGTTTTTGCATGATCGCTCTGAAGACGATGATTGCTTACTATGACATATAAAGCAAAGTGTACATTTTAAGCCATTACTTTTTGTCCCTTGTGTGAAGATACTCCCGAGTAAGGGTGAGCACGGGCCGGGACGACCCGGTCACCCCGGCCCGGCCCGGCCCGACTTGGATTTTTCGGATTTTTTTCCGACCTGGTTATCAACCGGGTCGGGACCGGGTCCGGATTATTAAAATCTGGACCCGATCCCGACCCGATTAAATATATTATATTAATATTTTTAAATAATATATTTATATTTATTTTAAATAAAAAATATATTTTATTTGATATATATCTTAAATATACATTATTTTATATTATCATATATATAATTTAATTAATAGTTATTATATTTATATAATGACATTATTATTTTTACTATTCTATCTATTAGTTTACTTTTTTTATTGTCAAATCGGGACAATAAAAAATTTCCGATTTTTGTCCCGATCTCGGGCCTCCTTTTCCGAAAACCCGGAGCAAACCGGGTCGGGACCGGGTCTCGGCCGAGACCCAGTCCCGGACCCAGTTTTGCTCACCCCTACTCAGGATTCAAAATCATATATTTTTTGTGCGTGCAAAAGTTAGAAACATATGGTCAGTGATGCAAAATTTGGTGTTAGATACAATGGGAAGTGGTTTTCTAAAGCTCTTTTAGTGGAGAACGAAATCTGTATATTTGTATCCGCTAGCCGTAGGATTGCATCTATTTGTTTACTTTTGGATAATCTCATAACAACACGGATCTTTTTGTATGGTCATGAATTATGAATAACATGGATATCACTATGACATCCTTCTCACTTTTTAAAAAAATGAGTTTAATGAGCGTGTGAAGCACAATGTGAAGCGATTTTTAGACTGACAAAAAATTGTGCTATGGATTGGTGTGCTTCATGCTCACTAAACTCAAATTATATCGAGCAAAAAAGAATTTTACCGTCAAAAGAAGTTTTGCGAAAATGTAAACTATCACTCAAGGGGATAAGAAATTTGGTGTACAAAGAATACTAGGATTCAAAACTTGAACAATATGAGCTTTATGATTGTTGCTATCATTTGGCATTGGTAGTTGTGTTCTCTAGGCTAGACCAGCCCGGCCAGACTGATCCGACTGTCAATCGACAAACAACATGGCCTATCAGAAGTCTTAAAATTGGACCCCAAATCGGTCAAGACCGGTCAAAATAAAAAAAAAAATCGAGTTGAATCACATTTTTTAGGCTAGCCAAATTTTTTGTTAAGAGATTATTTGATAAAATTTGTCATTATAAATTTGAAAAATATACAAAGATGAACTTTCTCTATAATCAATCATATTGACGCTTTAGTCCCATCCTTAATTAATACTTATTTCTTTACTCTCATCTTGCTATTATTATATATGTGAGATTATCTTTGTACACTTGCTCTTTTTTCTTCATCTAGCCTATAATTTATTAAACTTTTAACTTTAACTTATCGATTACGATTTTATTCAAATTTTTGGTATCATAAATATATTGTAATATAAATTAATTATATTATAAATATTATTTATCACATTACATAAATTAATTATGGATGAATGGTGCAAACTTATTTGTTATATGTATAATATACAACAATACTATAATATACTTTTTAACATAAAAGACAAAGATATGAAATACAAAAAACTTAACCAGTAGAAACTCTATATATAATAATCAAATTCAATAAGATTTGAATTTATTAAGTGTCTAATAATTTTAATAGCAAACCTTAAAATTAATTTTAAAAATTTACGATTGTTATTTTATCTTTTGTATAATTACAATTTGGCATGTATATAATCAAAATACCATAGCATATTAAATATAATATTTTATTATTATCCAGTCTGACCAATTGATCCGATCGGTTCGATTTGAAATAGAAACTTATTCGAGTTGTTGTCCGGTCTGGTTTTGACAATATTGATGGATAAGCTGTAAGGCCCCAAGGTAAGGGGGTGTTACATAGGTAGGGGTGTTCATCGGGTCGGGTCGACCCGGTGAACCCGACCCGACCTAATCAAGTCGGGTTTTGGTCGGGTCGAACTCGACTCGACCCGAACCCATACAGGTTGAAAATTTCAATCCGAGTCGACCCGACCTGACACGATGATCCGACTTTTATTATTATTTTTTTACTTTTTCTACTTATTTTTAGTCCTATAGTTGATTTAAAATAAAAAAATATTAAAATAAAACATTTTAATTATTAAAATAATGCTCAAATATTCAAAAAAGCATATTTTATATTTTTATAATAATTATTAATTATTTTTATATTAAAACAAATATAAAAAGTAAGATAAAAAATTTAAAAAAAAGAGTGGTCGGGTGATCCGATCCAACCCGATCCGAACTGGGTCGAATGTTTTTTCCCCCAAGGGCCTTGACCCGACCCAATTAAATTTGGTCAGGTCGGGTTGAATTTGTTCACGGGTTGGGTCCAACCCGACTCGTGAACACCCCTGTACATAGACACTCGCATTACTAGAATTATTCAAATCGAACATGCAGTTTCTAAAGTTTCTATAAGTTCATTTCCATTTCGTCCAATAGTTCACATCGTAAAGGCAATCATCGAACTGTCTGATGAAGAGAAACCTCTATTAAAATCTGAAGCTCCTCCGATTCTCTAAAAGCAGGAAGTACAAAGAGAGTGAAGAAACTTGAGCTGAATGCATCAACACTCATTTCCTGAACCCGCTGACACTAGAAATGTGTGTATCGTTGTGGGCCAAACTACAAAACACCGTGCTATTTACGCTATCCACTTAATCAGGTAAGACGAATCCTCTGGGTAAAAAGTTCAAATAGAAATTAGTTATTATATATGACAGAAGATAATTATTTATCATATCGTAAAAAAAAAAATCTTTAAATACATATAAGTTCTTGATTAACTGAATATCATTTATTGATTAAGAGTTTTCTGATTTCTAAAGCTAAACCACATTAGATAAATAAAATCTTTCCTCAAACAAACACAATGTTGGTACAAGTTTACTAATAAAGGCTCAAGGATGCAGTACACAAACACTTGGACAACTAGAAACTAGTTTAACATAACATCTATCTCTATAGTTAACAAGGTGAGGTGAACAAAGTACAAGCAGAGAGAAAGGTATGAACACATGGTGGCCTAACACATTTCTCTTTAGTTTAATACTCCTATGGGTGGAATTTAAATGACAAAAGATGGTATGAAGTATGAACTGAGTAAAATGATAAGAAAAGAGAGAAAATTGAATAATAAAAAGGCAGTATTAACAAGTAGAAGGTTAAAAACATGGTGGCTTCATCGAGGAGTAAGAGAGCCTACTCCAGTAGTATCATCAGTGCTAGGTTGAACACTACTAGAAAGGTCAGACGAAATGAAAGGGCTCTTAAGCATCTGTCTTGCTAGATTCAGTTTCTTGCGAGTCTGATGGCACGATGTCTTCAGGTTTGGGCAACATGCTCAATATATTCTCCAGCTCTCTAACAACTTCTGACATTGAAGGTCTTGCATCCTGCTCATCACGACAACATCTAAGGGCTAGAGAAGCAAATTTCTCCACGCATTCAGAAGGATAAGGACCCATGCGGCTGTCAATGATTGAGGACATCAACCCCGATTCACAAGCAATGCTGACCTAAAATCACATGACAAGTAAAGATGCAAGTTTAGATTCTGCACGAAAAAAATGTATTCAGCTTGTCAAAATTGAATAAAGAATCATCAGTTATTATTATCATGCATCATCATTCACAAGGGAAGAGGTAGAATCTACAAACAATTTGTACTTTTAATTTCATTTTTCTGAAACCTGTTCTCCAAAAAGGATGGGAAGGAAGAAATCAAGAATCGTTTCAAGCCACTAACACCATACGAATTGTGCATTTTTCACTGCAATGACCCAGGTGCTTGAACAGTTCAAAGGCCAACTAAAAAACTAATGAGGTTCGGACCTCCTTGGAAATGCTCAAATTTCTAGTGAAGTTATGTTCTCATGAAATGTAATGACCACCAGTTATTTGTGGATCTTCAATGAACAAACATTGCTGTTGGAATTTATAACAGATATAAATTCTAGAGGTTGCGGAATACCTCTTGCAGCGAAAGCGGATCGTCGGAACTTTTTCACGAACTCTTGACGAACGCACTTGCACCTCGGGATCGGAAACCGAACCTCTGGGGAACGGAACTCTTTGCCACAGCACAAGTACTATGGACGAACCTCTGCGAAAGTGTGTTTGGGACCTATGCTATGAGTTCCCTTTTATAGGGTGGGGAGACTTGGGTGACAAGTTAGGCAGAACACATCACGCGCGTCCATCACGCGTATGATGATGTGTCTGCGCAGGCATGCGCCTCGCCCTAATGGGCCACGCGTATGTGCGGCCCATGTGCCCAAAAGGGCACTATTCCAATAATCTCCCACTTGTCCGCATTGAGCATTGTACTTTCGTTTATCCAGAATTTGTAAATGTGCCGTGCGACCCACGAGTACAAGCACGCTTCTTTATACGAACTAGAAAAATACATGTTTAGGTTCAATCGCTCAACTAACTTTAGAGCGTATGTCATGCCCGTTAGGAATTCACGATAGCTCACATATGAGCCAACAAATGCTCAAATAATATAACTCGTTATGCCCTATTTCACATATGAGCCAACAAATGCAGCATAGTTAAGGCAACACATGTCATGCTCCGCAGTAACTATATTTCATATACACTATTTTCAAAAAAATAGTTGGCCAATTGTATGCGAAAGCTTTATACAGCTCATAACAGTTCTTTCTCTCGCCCTCATGTCTTTTAGTAGTGAACTAGCTGCTTTTCTAGACATGGCTCGTCAGGCTACTTTACTTTTCACCTTTGAGTACCATGCTAAAATAGCAAGCACTAATTCCTTTCCTTAAGACATAGTCAAGAGTCTAAGGGCACGTGCAGATGAAACATCTGTCAGAGACTCACACCATGATACCATTGAAATAATCAATTCATCATGTCTCTCTAGGTCGACTTTGCATACTTGGTACTAAACACAAGTACTGCGGTGGAGACTCCCACTGAAGGAGCGTATGTCTAGCTCTGTTTAATTAGACACCGCACAGACTTAAGTTCAATCGCTAGCTTTTAGCGTCTGACCCGAGTTTTCAAATTGCTCGCTAATCAATATCACCAAATTTGAATCTCGCATCTGACCTCTCTCTCTAAATCAGGCGACAATGAGTTAGTAAAACCCATGTTAAATCACACTATGACTCACATAGTTCATTCCGCTCGCTATCTTCGTGAGCGCCGTAAATATTTGTTCGTGTGAGTGAACAAATCTAGACCTGATCGACATACTTTTCACATGCATAACAAACTTCACAACAATGAATTTATCAAGAAAAATAATCTTTTATTCATTGAAAAATTTGAGTACATCATTACATTTATAATCTACGCAGCCCTAAGGCATTTACATGTCTTAAGAATGCCTCTCTTGGCAATGGCTTAGTGAACGGATCAGCAACCATTTTGTGCGTTGATATGTACTCAATTGATATCTCCTTTTTGACTTCTTGATTTCGTATAAATTTGTACTTTGTGTCGATATGCTTTCCTTTGCAATGGTATTTCTCGTCCTTCACATAAGCTATGACTGCTTGATTATCACAGTGGAGAATCATTTTCTTCATTGCATTCTCAGAAATCCTCAGGTTTTGAAGGAATCTCTTAAGTCATAAGGCCTCTTGTACTGCCACTGAACAAGCTATGAATTCAGCCTTCATAGTTGACAGTGCCACACAATCTTATTTCTTGCTACTCCAAATAACAGCACCATTGCTGAGCAAGAAAGTGTATCCGAAGGTGAATTTACGTTCATCAACGTCACCAGCCCAATCGGCATCGGTGAATTCAACAAGTTGTAGACTTTCTCCATGATAGCACAATGCAAGATCTGCAGTACCCTTGAGGTATCTCATAATTCTCTTCACCGCCTTCTAGTGTTGGCGTACTGGATTAGCCTGATATCGACTAACTAGACCCATGACAAAACATATGAACATTGGACACATCATAGCATACATCAGACTGCCGACCACACTCGCATAAGGAACATTGGACATTTCCTTTTGTTCTTCTAGAGTTTTTGGGCACATGTCCATGCTTAAAACCTCGCCTTTCATAATAGGAGTGTCAATGGGTTTACATGCATCCATGCGGAATCGTTTCAAAACTTTTTTTATATATGATTCCTGCGACAAGGCAATGAGTCGTTTGGAACGGTCGTGTTGAATTTTTACACCCAGTATGTATACTGCTTCACCCATGTCCTTCATCTCAAATATGGAGGACAACCATTGCTTAATGGTAATGACATAGTCTCTATTATTCCCAGCTATTAGAATGTCGTCGACATATAACGTCAGGATAGCAAAATTATCCTCGGACTTATGAACATATACATAGTTATCTTCATCAATCATATTAAAACCGTACGAAACGATTGACTGATGAACTTTCAGATACCACTATCTAGATGATTGTTTAAGTCTATAAATGGACCGGCGCAGCTTGCAAACTTTGCTCTCTTCTCCTTTTACAATGAAGCCTTGAGGTTGCTCCATGTAAATTTTTTCATCTAGTTCTCCATTGAGAAATGCAGTTTTTACATCCATTTGATGTAATTCTAAGTCCATATGTGCGACTATAGCCAATATTAGGTGAATTGAAGCAAACCTTACAACTGATGCAAAAGTTTCTTCATAGTCAACACCCGCAGATTGGGTGAAACGTTTCGTCATTAGACGGGCTTTATATCTCTCAATTTTGAGAACCCATTTGTTCCCAATTGCCTTACGGCCTGGCGGGAGATCAACCAAGTCCCAAACTTGATTTTTCTGCATGGACCCTAACTCTTCCTCCATTGCCTTAATCCATTCTTCCTTAGCAGGGGACAAGAGAGATTCTTTGATAGATTTTGGCTCAAGTTCATATTCCAGACTTACTATGTTGACCTCATGTGGTCCATGTTCATGCAGCCCTTCGATTTCAAAACGTCAGCGCGGAACATGTTTTCTAGTACTCCGTCGAAGAGAACCTTCAGGTTGATCATCAGTTGACGATTGTGAATCTTTCCCACTCGGATCAAGTTGTGGGATAGAGGAGACTAACTCCTCAACTGGTTGATCCGCTTGAGCTGTCAACTCAGGATCTTCCTCTACATCTATGAGAAATCCCTTGTCAATCTCGCCTTGCTTAGGAAATTCGTTCTCTATGAATGTCACATCTCTACTTTCGATTTCCGTTACCGTATCATCTTCTCTTTCTCCTATGAATACATAGCCCTTAGAGGTTTCACAATATCTTATAAAGATACATTTCTGCCCTCTAGGATCCAACTTTCCATACTTATGAGAGTTATTTAGAACATAGGCTGCGCAACCCCAAGGGCGCAAATAACTAAGGTTAGGCTTTCGACCTGTCCAAAGTTCATAAGGTGTGATAGAAATGGATTTTGATGGTACATGGTTTGAAATGTAGGCTACAGTCAATAATGCATCTCCCCAATACGAAATTGGGAGATTAGCTTGTGCCATCATGGATCGGACCATATCAAATAAGGTACGATTCCGTCTTTTCGCAACATTTTGTTGTGGAGTTCTCGGTACTGTTAGTTGCCTAACTATACCTTTTTCATCACATAACTTTTTGAATAAGTCAGAGAGATATTTACGTTCACGATCAGTTCACAAGGCTTTAATCTTGCGATACACTTGATTCTCTGCCATGTTCATGAATCGTACAAAACAATTCAATGCTTCAGATTTATAAGAAATCAAGTATACAATACCGTAACGTGAATAATAATCAATAAATGTGATGAAATAAGAGAAACCATGTCTTGCGTGAACATTCATCGAACCACATATGTCCGAATGGATTAATTGTAATGGGTACTCGGCGCATTTTCCCACCCCAAATGGTGTTCTTGTTTTCTTACCAGCTAGACATTCCTTATATGTTGGAAGATCAACTTTTGCGAGAGACCCCAATAGGTCTTCTCTAGCAAGTCTATTCATTCGATCTTGACCAATATGTCCTAGTCTGACATGCCAAATGTTGGCACTATTATTCACATCAACAGATGATATAAAAGAATAATTGTTAGCAACAGATGCTATATTTAAAACATAGAAACCATTATTGAGAAAACCATTGCATAGAAGAACATTGTCATAAGATATTGTCATTTGTTTCCTCTAGACTTATTACATAACCAAGTTTGTCTAATGATGACACAGAAAGTAAATTTCGTCTAAAAGTTTGAGCATATAGAACGTCGTTAAGGTAAAGTATTTGGCCATTGCGAAGTTCTAACTTGCACGATTCAATGCCTTTAACTTCAACTCTTTCGTTGTTTCCAACATAAATCCATTTGCTTCCCGCACTTATTCGACGAAATTCCACGAAGACCCCGCGATCTCTCGCTACATGGTCGATGGCTCCTGAATTTGCAATCCACGAAGGATGAGTTTCAGCAATTAAGACACAACTTGAGACATAAGAAAAAGAATTGTGGTTAGGACAAACCTTCTTTGGCTCAGTGCAATCACGAGCAAAGTGACCACGTTTGCTACAATTGTAGCACTTTACTTTATTCATGTCTACTTTGCCGCCACGTTTTTCACGTTTGTGCTGGTGGCCTTGGGCTTTCTTCTGTCCAGCATTTTCGCTCTTATTATTTGGTTGTGACTTATGCAACCTTTTTCTCTTAAATTGGGAATCAGCTCTTTGTCCACCATTGTCAGCAACTAATGCTTCAAAGGTTTGATTCATGGCTTGTAGGGCCTCATCCTCTATTTCAATGTGGCGAGCAACTTGGTCAAAAGTTTTGACACCTTCGTTGTGCATCAAATTACAATGCATATGTTCCCAACTTTTTGGAAAAGAGCGGATAAGAGCTTGTACCTGTTGCTCGTCATCGAGCACTTGTCCCGCACTTTTGAGTTCACGGATCATGTTAGACATCTCCTGGATATGCTCCCTCATCGAATGATTTGGTCGCTTCCAATAAGAGTCAAACTTGACCGTGAGCATCCGGCGCTTGGTGGTCGTAGTGACCCCATACTTATTGCGGAGCGTCGCCCACATTTCGAATGTTGTCTTATAGACTTCGAATTCGCACAGCAAGGAGTTATTTATCGTGCTCAGCAACGTAATACGAGCAATACGATTCTTTTTTGTCCAGGCCTGATAGGCCTCTATGTCCTTCTGGCGTTGGGTATTATGTCCGGGTGCAGGTTCAGTGACAACATGATTAATGGTCTCCAAGACCTCTTGTTCTTCTAGATGATATTGGACCTTACGGTGTCAAATATCATAATTGTCACCGTTGAGCTTCTCATTCTTGTTCAGGTCAGCAATTATTGTTTTGGAACCCATAGTCTAGTTTGGTCATAAAAAATTTAGGAGAAATCAGTGTTATGCATGTTTTAATTTTGTCCGCAAATAATATAAAAAAATGAAATAACAATATTAATGAAGTAGTGACATCGAGAGGTTGTTGGACTCCCACTCATCTCCCACTATCTCCAAGAAATATTATTATTCATTATTTTAACAATGCGACAAAATTTTATCTAAATGATTGAATTTTGAATCAACATATAATTCAAAATTTTCTACTCTATCCATTTTGAATCAACTTATAATTCAAAATAATCGAAATTCATTTCGTGTGATGCACCAAATTATTTCTAATATGACCAGGACAATCAGGACTAGTGCAACGGGAGCTCTTCCCCGAGGGGTGCCAATTAAATAACCGTGCACTATCCTTCGCCTCGACATCACATTGGAAAAAATTGTACTCCCACTGTCACACATCAACTCTATTTCTGGAGACTGCGTTGATCATGTACCAGGCCAGTTCCCCGAAACCTTTCTAGACATGCATTTCGGGTCACGCACCACTCAACAGAAAGACGTTGGTTATTGTGACAATATTTGAATCTCAAGGTGCCTTAGTCCTACAAAAGAACTATCTATGTTTCATGTATTCTTTAATTACCTATAGTTTGAATAATTAGACCAACTAATTATTTTATCATAGGCTTTACATGAAACATGTATTTCAGCACATGGCCAAAATTAATATCGCCATCTTAATTAATTCTTACAAAAGGAATTAATTTTAATTTAATCAATTTCAAATTAATTTGAAATTCAAGGCAAATTATCATGCTTAACAAGATTGGACATACCAATTTGATTTTAACACATAGTCAAAATTCTAATCACAGAAATAAATATTTCATAAATGAAGATATTTATTTCATGCATGATAACACATTTATTGACATGCGAATCTAATAATTTAATTTAATATTTTAAATCAATAAATGATTTTCTTTTGATAACATTAAATTGCATGCAATATTACAGAAAATTTTCTGAGGAAATAACAATTTTTTTCTGATTTTTCGAGATTTTATAATAGACATTTTCTATTTTCGGATTATTTTAAAAAATTGGCGAAAATTAGAAAAGAAAAAAAATTATTTATTGAGCCTCTCAGCCAGCCCAATTGCCACTTCTCATATGTGCAACTTTTTTGTACTCAAATTGGGCCTTCCAGTGGGTCGTGTGCTTGTTGGAACAGTTTTCTTTTTTTTCTTGCAACATATGCAAAAAAAAATCCGAAAATTTCACCAAAAAATATTAAAATAAATCCAAAAAATATATTATGGTTTAGGTTCATCCATAATATATTTGTGATGATAAACTCTATTTTGTCCCTTGGTTGTGGTCATACAACTGAGGTGCGCAGATCTCAAATAATAACAAATATTATTTTTTTGGCGCAATAACGAATTTGAAAAAAACTTAAAAAAGCTCTGATATTAATGTTGGAATTTATAATAGATATAAATTCTAGAGGTTGCGGAATACCTCTTGCAGCGGAAGCGGATCATCGGGGCTTTCCCACGAACTCTTGACGAACGCACTTGCACCTCGGGATCGGGAACCGAATCTCTGGGGAACGGAACTCTTTGCCACAACATAAGTACTCTGGACGAACCTCTGTGAAAGTGTATTTGGGACCTATGCTATGGGTCCCCTTTTATAGGGTGGGGAGACTTGTGCGACAAGTTAGGCAGAACGCATCACGCGTGTCCATCATGCGTATGATGATGTGTCTGCGCAGGCATGCGCCTCGCCCTAATGGGCCACGCGTATGTGCGGCCCATGTGCCCAAAAGGGTACTATTCCAACAATTGCTACTAATGAATTCCTCATATTTCTGTTGTAGACCACTTCAATGGCACAAGCTATCACTTAACAAGGAAAGGCTTTCAGGGTGATGAAAAGAACTGCAAAAAAAAAAGAGAGAGAAGAAAGATAGTCTTAATCGAAAGAAAAACAAAACTTAAGATTGTCTACCTCTCTGACTGTTTTTTTCATGCAATATCGGTGGCATCCCTGACAACAGTTCCAGGAAGACAACACCTAAGGTTGTACACATCACTTTTATCCGTCGACTTATGAGTTAAGATATATTCTGGATCAAGGTAGCCCTGTAAAGTAAATAAACATTAGGGAATAGTGCGTATGCAAGAATTAAAATGGCACTTGAAACCAATTAGACAGAACAAAATAGATTTATCATTCATATTACAATGAATACCTGGAATTAAATACGCATTCAGTAATTGAAGTCCAAAGTTTTATTAAAAGGGCATGTCAGTAACAAAAGATGAATCATATTAATGAGTCTGTTAAAACTAGTGTTGCTTTATTTGTTCATAATAATATCTCATTCAAGTTCTAGGAAATGACTCAGATTTCAGCAAACATCGATCCTTTATTTTATCTTCTGAGTTCTGATATTGGTTGACCTTTTGCATAAGCATTATTTCCATTGTTTATGGTACGCAAAACAACATTAGTTTACATATTCCTTCAACTCTTCCATAAAAAAAAATATTCTTTCAACTCTACTTTCAAGGCCCTAGTTCAATGATATTATACATAGTTACGGGTACGATTGTAGGAGGGAGCACATGATGACCTTTACCCTTCACTTTGTGAATCTGTGTCAAGATCCTAATCTAGACCTTAAGATCTTCCGATAAGAATTTCGATCACACTTTGAGATTATTAATGGTAAAATATTAGTAGGATCCTCTCTCAAAAAAAATCTTAGTAGGATCTAAAATTTAAAATTTCTAACATTCTATTCAATTCTAAAGAATCACATATGACAAATATAAAGTTCAAATTTTGATAATATATGTATTCATAAAAAAAATTTGTTGAAAAAAATGTTTTCTCTTATTATTCACCAAACACTAGAACCTCTTATTTATAATCAAGATAGGCAATACAAGAAGAGAGAATATGCTGAAATATTACTTTAGAAAATCAGAGATATTATCCCAAAATAACTCAGAAAATCTGAAATACTAATCCTAACTAATAAGATATACAAAGATATGGAAAGATATGCAAATATATGAAAAAATATGTAAATCATATCTCAACACTCCCCCTCGAGCTGGAGTGTAAATATCATTTAGGCTCAGCTTGGAACATATAATCAGGAGTTTCTTCTTGGAAAGTGCTTTAGTAAAGATGTCAGCTAGTTGATCTTCAGTGGCCAAGTATGGAGTGAATATCTTCTTAGTTTTAATAGCTTCACGAATGAAGTGATTGTCCACTTCTATGTGTTTAGCCCTCTCTTAAAATACATGATTGCTTGCAATAAATATTGAAGCCTTGTTACCACAATACATAGGTACTAGATAAGTAATAGAAATTCCAAAATCACGTAAAAGAGAGACGACCCATAAGAGTTCACATGTAGTATGAGCCATTGCCCTATATTCTGACTTAGCGCCAGAGCGTGAAATCACATTTTGTTTCTTGCTACGTCACGTTACAAGGTTTCCACCAACATAAGCACAATAACCGGTGGTTCATCTTCTATCTTCATGAGCCCAAGCATAGTCTGCATCAGAACAACTTCACACTTTTAAATGTCTATGATTTTTTAAGTGGACTTTTTCCTGAAGAGGCTTTTAGATATCATAAAACCTGACATACTCTGCCCAATGTATTGTTCTTTCATAAATTGGCTTAAGCAACTAACAACATAAGAAATATCAAGACGAGTTAAAGTGAGATACAAAAGTTTACCAATCATAACTCTATATCTGGTGACATATTCTAGAATAGGACTGCTCAAATCACCTAGAGATAGTTGAGGATCCATAAGAATGGTGACTATTTTATAGCTCATCATATCAGCTTCTTTTAATAAATCCAAGACATATTTTCTTTGAAGGAGAATGAGTCCATCATCAAATTGATTTACTTAAATGCCTAATAAGTATTTGATTAGACCAAGATCTTTGATCATAAACTGTGATTGCAGAAACTTCTTTGTTACCAAAATATCTTTAGTGTCATTACCAGATAATAAAATATCATCTACATCAACTATAAGGATAACTGAACCTTTAGAAGTATGTAAAGAGAATGCTGAAGGTCTGAAGAGGATCGGCTAAAGACATATTCTTTAATAGCTCTACTGAATTTTTCAAACCAAGCTCTTGGACTTTGTTTGAGTCCATAGATTGGTTTCTTCAAATTGTAAACCTTTGAACACTCCCCTTGAGTAATATATCCAGGCGGCTGTTCCATGTAAACCTCTTCGGTAAGATCACTATATAAGAAAGTATTTTTAACATCAAGCTAATAAACTTGCCACCCAGAGTTGATAGCAACAGAAAGTAAAATGCGAACAGAATTAAGACGAGCAACTGGAGAGAATGTTTCAAAATAATCTACTCCATAAGTCTGGGTGTAATATTTGACTACTAAACGTGTATTGTACGATCAACCATCCTATCAAGGAGATACTTTAATGTCAACACCCACCGACAGCCAACTACTGCAGCATTAGTTGGAAGGTCTACAAATTTCCAAGTCTTTCTAAATTGCAGAGCGGACATCTCCTTATCCATAACAGTTTTTCAGCACGAATGGCGAAATGCCTCAGAATGCTTGCGGGGGATAAAATGACTATCAAGAGAGGCAAAAAAGACTTTGGCAGCAGGAGACCAATGATCAAAAGTCATAAAATTAGACAGAGAATATTTCACACATAACCTTGTGCCCTTGCAATGTGCAATAGGAGCATCTAGATCATGAGGTACCTGAGTAGAATCTCCTTCCGACAAGTCAGGATTATTTGGAGGATTGCATGATGGAATCATGGAGAGTGGTTCATCATCAAGGTCAGGTAAAGGTTGATGAGTATGCCGGCGACTATAGACTTTTAGGGGTGGTACAGGCGACGGAGGAGGAGACTGTGGTTGTTGTGGCGCTAGATCCGGCAATGGGTCAAAAATTGGAATTAGATGACTCTCATGGTTATTCATAGGGTTCTAAAAGTAAGGTGTCTCTTCGAAAAAGATAACATCAGCACTAACATAAGACCTACGAGAAATAGGATTATAGCATCAGTAACCTTTTTGAGTTTGCGAATATCCCAAAAACATGCACTTGATTGCTCTAGGAGCTAACTTATCAGTATGAAAGAGGTGAACAAAACATTGACATCCGAAAACATGAGGTGGGACAGGAAACAAAGACTTTCCAGGGAATAGGAGATGGAATGAAATTTGTCCATTGAGAATCGATGATGAAACTCGGTTAATAAGATAACCAGCGGTAAGAACGACATCTAGTCAATAGATGGAGGGTACTTTCATATGGAAGAGGAGGGTGCGAGCAACATCCATCAAGTGGTGAAGTTTTCATTGAGTAACATCATTTTGCTAAGATGTTTTTACATAGCAAGTTTGATGAATTACACCAACAGATTTAAAAAATGATAAAAGATCAAAATTTGCAAACTCAAGTCCATTGTCACCGCGAAAGATTTTAATTGAGGTAGAGAATTGGGTTTTTATTTCTGTAAAAAATTCTCGAATAATACGAGGAGTTTCTGTCTTATTTTGCAACATATTACCCAAGTGACTCTAGAAAAGTCATCTACTAAAATAAAAAAATATTTGAAATGCCTATTGTTGGAAACTCGACAAGGACCTCACAAATCAGCATGCACGAGTGAAAAAGGACTTTTCTCTCGTTTGTCAAGGCGAGGTGAAAAAGGAGTACGATGATGCTTTCCTATTTGACAAACCTCACACTCGAGAATCTCGGTACTTGAAATGTTAAGAAATTGTCGATGAATAATAGTCAAACTGGGATGACTTAGGCGACGATGGAGCTGTAGAAAAATGCTAGTAGTATAGGCTGTCGGATTTTGGGCAGATGGTTGGAGATAATAGAGTCCATCACGTTCAAGTCCTCCACCAATCTACCTCATTGTTTGGAGATCCTACAGAACGAAGAAAGAATCATAAAAAAGTGCTCGATAATTTAAGGACTTTGTTAGTTGACTGATCAACAGAAGACTTAGAGCAAACTTTAGAGCATACATAACATTATCAAAAAAGAGGTCATAATTAACAGAAATCGTGCCAAAGCCAATGACCGGAGAGAGAGAACTATGAGCAACTTTAACATTAAGAGGATTCGATGAAGATTTGAGGGTTGAAAAGAAAGAGGCATCACCTGTTATGTGTGAGGAGGCACCCGAATCTACAATCCAGTCAGATTGAGAATTAGTAGAGAGAGCAAAAGTGCCTGGATGATGCATTACAACAACACCAGTTGACAGAGATGCAAATTCAGTGATAGATAGAGAATGAAGGCGATTATATTCTTCTTTTGATATTAGAATATCAAACTCAGTAGTGGATCAATGACAGTGGTCAAAAAAAAATTTACCACGTCCTCCAGAGTCGTTCCCCGTTCACATCCGCGGCCTTTGCCTTTGTCAAGGAAAAATTCTCTTCCTCTTCCATGTGTAGCAATTGCAGATGCATCCGTATGATGAGAGAAATCATCAATATAGGAGCATCGATCATAGATTTCTTCATGTGTCGGAATAATTTCCTGTGTCATATCCTTGACTAATTTATATTCAAGAAATTGAACGGATCTAATTTGATCACGTTGCTATGCCAACACTTTGATATCAACATAAAGAGGCTGATAGATATCCTGCTCATTCTAGAGATTAGTCAATGTTCCAAAATAATTACTAATGGCTGATCATTTTTCTTGCATGATTGTATTTCTTTAAGGACCTTGTAAAGGTGAGATATATTGCATTTATGAGAGTGAAGTTTTCGAAGTACCTCCCACATAGTCTTGGCCGACTTATAAGTCATGACCTGTTTAGCAATAGATTCAGCCATGCTATTGAGCAGAGACCCAATCATTGTTAGTATCCCAATCTTATGTAAGATCTTCAAATTTGGTGAGGATATGCTTCTTCCTTTGGGACCCTATATAATGCTTAAATGTCGTGGATCAGAGGAGATAATTGGTACCATTAAGTTTGATATTGATACTGAGTGAAATACTGAGGGTGAATTTAACACTAGAGTTGTTAAATTCAGCTTTCTGATTAGCCATGATTGAGCAGATGGGTTCCACAGATATAGAAAAATCAAGCTCCGATCTTGAGAACTATGGACATAGTGCAGTAAGGGAAGTAAAAAAAAGGGGCGGAAAGGAGGAGAGAAAAAGGATGAGGAGGAAGGGGAGCACAGTGATCAGATTGTTACTGCTCTGATACCATGTTGAAAAATATGTTTTCTCTTATTATTCACTAAACACTATTGCCTCATATTTATAATAAAGGTAGACAATACAAGAAGGGATAATATGCTAAAATATTACTCCAGAAAAATAAGGATATTATCTCAAAATATCTGGGATATTATTCTAGAAAATTTGGGATACTAATCCTGACTAATAAGATATGCAAAGATATGAAAATATATGCAAATCATATCTCAACAAAAATTAATTTGGATAATCTATGCTTCTCTTTTTTTTTTTTTTGTCATTCTTGTTTCTATGATGACATTTATAACCTTATTGAACAATTTAATATTTCCTTCTTTATTTATACGTGCATTCTTACAATCCAATTTGATGATCCTCGATCTTAAGATGCCTTATGATCTTGTACAATATCTCATCTCGACAATTTTGATCTTCCTAAATGAAGAAAGGATTGAATAAGCAAAGCCCAGGTATTAGATTTCAGTATCAAGCTAACAATTTGTCCATTGCAGCAGTGAACCAAGATGTAGAAGCAAATGCATCATCTTGAAACTTGTAAAGCATTTAAATCATCTCATGTTATCATATTGCCAAACAATGATCAAAATAATGCCAACTGACGCGCTAAAGTTTACAACAGAAATTTCTCTTATGTAAATTAATAATGCCCAGAATATGGGACAAAATGCTTACATTAAATGAGTATCTCAAAAAAAATAAATATTACCATTAACAAAACCATAATTCAAAGACTTAAATCGATAAAGTGGTGAAATCATGAATGGATGTATTTTACTACTATTTGAATATTATACTTTTACATGGCAGTTCAATCTGATAAGCCTTCAGTATGCAAATGTTCCCACTTCTATTAAGTGTTAACATCTAGCTCTATATAAAACAAGTAACTTCTATTGGGTATTAAGAAGGATGAGTTTTTAATTAACTTCATCCTTTCAAGCTCGCTAAGAAGACGAAAATAAAAGAATACCCAGCTTCAAGTTTGGAGCATAAATGCAAAGTATTTGTTGCAAATAAAAACCCACCGGGGTTCCTTTTACAAGTGTCAATACATGACCTGGTGTGATGCCATCAGCATCAGGTACAGGTGCTAGTCGTGACAGGCCAAAATCAGCTACTTTAGCAACGAATTTGGAGTCAAGTAGTATATTGCTTGCTTTCATATCACGATGAAAGATCGGAGGGTCAGCTTCAGTATGCAGATATAAAATGCCACGGGCAGAACCCAAGGCAATGTGCAACCTCATGAAAAAGCTCATAGATTTGTTAGATTTAGCTGCAAGGAAAGAATGATATCTGTGAGAGAAAAAAGCAAATTAACAAGATCAAATTTCTAGCTAAAATAATGATCAAATGATATCAGATTCAGTAATTTTTTAAGTATGTAAAAAAAAAACATTCAGAGTTCAATTGAGCATATAAAGCGGTACTAACATTGCCTTTTGCAAACCCAATAATAAAAGGATATTGATGCACTTTGATTGTATATTTATATGACCAAATCCATGTTATACATTTTCTAATTAAATTGATGAATGTTTATATAAAAAAGATATTGGAATTTATATCACTCAAAGACTTAAGCAGAATGAACACGTCATTTCTTGCCATCACACTACCTAATAAAGGAAATGCAAAATAGTTAGCCATATTTGAGACTTGTATATCATCTTGATCCACTGCCTTTCCGTATTTTGGAAATCAGGCAAAAAGTCAAAATACATAAATGAGTTTTGTAGTGTCAGGTTGATGAATGCTTTCGAAACTGTCTACATTGTAATTGAAATGGTTAGTTATTAGATATGGCTGTGTCTCACCTAGTCATCAGGGGTCAGTTCGAATGTAGCATGTGTGATCGATATATCATTCTAAAATATAATCCACTAATTTTAGGGACACATCATACATAATATCTTGGCTTCAGGACACAGATTGGTCTTGTCTTAGTGTATGCAGAAAATTGTATCGAGACAACAGACTTGGCATTGGGAGAAAACGATCTGTCCAATGATACTCTAACCATTAATTGTAAAGTGTGGGGATGTGCTTACCAGAAAGATGATCCCGTAGAGTACCATTAGGAATATACTCATAGACAAGCATCTGAAAAATAAAGGAACTATTATTGCACTTATGAGAAAAAAAGTTAAACTAAGATAATTAACAACTATATAATTATTAATATGTGAGTTTACATTTCCTCTTCACAAAAATGATAAAATCAGCGTAACTTATTTATTTCAAGTTCATTAGAAGAAAAATTGACCCATTATTTATGATGAATTGTGGTTGTTTTGTGTGCCTATATCATATTCCATAGACTATTTATAGCATTACAAACTTTCTTCTTTATTATCTTCAATAATTTATATCTACAATTGTACATGTTGTAATAACACTATGAATCTCTTGGTGTTTTGACATGCATTGAGAAGCACTTGAACTAATCTAGCTAATCCTAATTTTTTTAAAGAATCTAGATAATCCTAACTTGATAAGCCAATTCCTCAATAAGAAACATTTCAAACTTATAACAAACCCTTTTTTCTCTTAAAATGCAATTTGTTGATTGATGGTGCATTAACTTTTAGTATACTTGCGATAAGATATTGTGTGTGCGCACACACACACCTTATGCAATGACATATTGTGGATACCAAATGAAAATTATTGGAATATGAATAGAATATGTTGGATCATAGGGTTTATGTTGTTTGATGATAACGAACCATATGAATGATAAGTGTCGAAAAAGTCTTAAATGCAATAAGGACAATCATATGCATTGAAATCTCGTTTAACTATCTTAAATTCTAATTATATAACAATGTCTTCGGGTAGATTGATGTGGACAGAAAGTTCCAGGAGCTTAGAAGGAAAATTCACTAATTCCAGCCATGAGTCGGTCAATCAATCTATGTGTCAGTCGAAGTTGTACTTCTAACCGGTTTGAGGAAGAAAGCTATGTTTCTCAAGTTCTAATCGACTGAGCTGAGCCCTCGAATAGTCTGACTAGCCAGATCGAGTTTGGCAGATGAGTCGGTTGAAAAAAGGTTTGATCAACCGAATATGGTTTTGAAGACAGTATAGAGAGGATAATGTATCGATCACGGTTGAGGTGGTTTGAGTGATCTGAGCATCAATAGTCAAATCTTTCCAAAGATTATATAGCTCGAACAACCAAAAATTGGGGTAGGCTAAGTTTTGACATCAAACGATCCAAAACAAATTTCAACCATCATTTCGAGTGTGGAAGCCTATAAGAAACAGTCAAATGACTTCAAGAAGTTGTCATTTAATAGTCAAACCATTCTAGCGCTATATAGTAATCTTGGAGCATATTTGTGTGTCTTGATTTGTGAATATCTCTCTCTTGAAGCAAATTTAATTAGATCATTTATCAGATAGTGATTTAGAGAATTCTTAGTTGTGTGAACTTGAAATTGGAGAAGTTACCTGTTAAAAAGGTTGTCTTCACCTCTCATGCTCAAAAGATGATGTTTCTAAGTGTGTTCCATCACCCAAGAGAAGAAGGATTCGAATTATTGGAACCTTGAGGGTCTCGAGGTTGAAGAGTCGGGAGGCATGGAGTAGGCCAACAAGTTGGGCCATGGTCAAAAGAGTTTACTTCCTCTTTTGTCTCTTTATTGCTTGCATTTCCTTGTGTGAATTAGATTTTGTAATTCAATTGATTGACTTAAGTTTTATCGCATTTGCATCGGTTTTCGAATTAAGTACCTATTCCCTTCTTGGTGCTTTGCAATCCAAGAGAATGTAAGTAAATAAAATGCACTTGGATGTTTCTATGAAAAGAGACATGGAACAGAGCTAGTACGGGGTCAATCAGATCCTACAATTACCTAGAAGATACCTTTACATATTAGACAATTGCTATGCCCATCACCAAAGAAATGCAAAAGAGTGGATTTACTCTAGGATGCACATAAAGACATGAATATAAGTATAATCTACTTGCATTTCATATTGAAAATAAACAAGTTTGTTCCAAGATCATAAACAAAAACAAGTGTGAGACATGAAGCTTAATCAAATTCCTAAAATGGACATAAGGGAAAAAATCTTGATTTTATTGGTAAACCTGCTCTTCCATCTCATCGCAGTATCCAACCAAAGATACCAAGTTGCGGTGGTGCAATCGTGATAACAATTCTATTTCTGTGGAGAACTCATTAGAACCCTGCAAAGATCCTTCTTGTGCTCGTTTTATAGCCACAACGGTGCCATCAGTTAGAATTCCTCTGTATACCTTTCCATAACCTCCTTTTCCAACTAAACTTGAGTCACTGAAGTCCTTTGTGGCAAGAGCCATCTCTTGAAATGTAAAACACTTAACACCGTCAACTTTAATCGGTTTTCTAGATACTGCAAGAGAGAGAATAAACTATTGGGCACTGAGTATACATATGAGCTTTAACGAATATACTAGTTTGAGTTTAACATAGGAACATGATCGAGAACAAGCTGAAATTTGCTGTGAGCTATGGCAAAATACTGGAAGATAAAAACGAAGAAAAAAAAAGAAAATTTGGCAGAAGTTTCATTTATCAGTTAAAAAAATAGAGAACAAAAGTTGTATTCAATCCACTTCTTGTCTGATATAGTCAAAAAAGGTCTTCCTGACGATTGTCTCATTCCAATGGCTTCCTTCATTCTAATTTTCCTTCTCCCTGTACTTACTATTTTGGTTTCCATCAAGTTTATCCTTTTTAGGTATCCCTATTTCACAATATCTCCTTTCGTTAGTTCCATGTTCTCAAATGATCAAAGGTAACACAATTTCATAAGTAGTTCTTTTTATGCAGAATACAAAGGACTAACACAAGCGGCGTCTTGAAGCTGATTTGAATTTTGAGCATTTTTTCATGGTCGTAATGGTTATAATTACAGATATAGTAGACACACCAGCAATTGCTCCCAATAAAATGCCTAATATAGAACCAGTGCTCAAGCCTGATTTTGAGGTATCTGGGATGTCTGCATTGTTTGGCAAAAGTGATAATTCATCAATGTAAGATACAAGAGTTGATATACTCATAGTATGTATTAGAAAATACATCATTAACATAAACACACTTATTTAAGAAAGTCCAACTACATGCTCATGTTTCTTTGAGGCGCATTGTTTATTGCGCTGACTAGACTAAAAAAGATTATGTTTTCCTCTCTATTTCCTCAAAAGTTGATATACTCATAATATGTAAAAGTTTAGAAAATACATCATTAACATAAACACACTTATTTAAAAAGTCCAACTACATGCTCATGTTTCTTTGAGGCGCATTGTTTATTGTGCTGACTAGACTAAAAAAGATTATGTTTTCCTGTCTATTTCTACAACTATGCAGTTCAAACTATGGAAATTTCTAAACAGTGAAAATAAACCATCATTCCATTTTTGTTGATGCATCTATTTAGTTTTAATTCATTGTACATTCCAAAGGAAATGAGATTATTGCTTTCCAAAGAAAAAGCGGAACCAAATATTTTTGGGAGAATGATGCCATATATTGAACATTGTACGTCACACAATCCTTTGGCTTAAATTGCATCATGCTTTAATTTTTAGGGTACCTATGCTCCTCGTAGTAATCTTCTACACACTTGTACATTCCCATTTTTGTTTTAATATATGCAGATGGCTACAAAATTATAGTCATCATTTCTTCCTTAAAAAAAAAGGAAAATAATTCATGTCTTGTAATTTCCTCAAAAAAAATAAACAGAAAAAGAAAAAGATGAAGAAGGAAAATGACTCATGACTTGTAACGCAGTGCAACCAGCACTGTTGAGGCAGTTCAAGTAATTTCAGATAATGTAGCACAGCCAAACATGAAAAATGAAAGTTATTATTCAACTAGTAATTTGGATGGCATGCAACGATATGAAAAATGACGAATCTTGTTGACAGTAGGAGATTCATGAGTAGTATTGATAATGCTTTGAGTCTAAACTCAATTATTCTCATTTCTTAGTCAGGCGCTTCAGCAGATTTCTTCAACAGGGGTCTCGCTTGTAATCATCATTATTTCATAACAAAAAGAGTCGCCGCTTCATAAATTTTTTTGTTCTTCTGTGTACATGCGATCTTTCTCCCTCTTTTCGTAACAAACTGGTCTCAGAGTCAGATTTCGTCAGTGATTCTCGATGAAGCAGGGAGATGATGTTGCACAACGTGAACGTGAAGAAGTTCAACGACAGAAACAATTTTAGGTTGTAGCATATCAAGATGCGGGTACTTCTGAAGCAACAAGGAGTTTGGGCGCCTCTCTCAAACGTGTCGAAGAACAAAACAAAGGAGGAAGACTTGAAAGGGCAAAGAAAAGGAGATCGACCTCGCTACTTTGGTGGCACAGGAGGAGAATGCGCACTCGATGATTTTGTTGTGTCCGGCGGATGAGGTGATAATCGAGGTCACAAATAAAGAAAAGGCGGCCGGTCTATGGTTGAGACTCGAGAGTCTATATATGACGAAGTCTCTCACCAATAAGTTATTGCTGAAGCAACGTCTATTCTCTCTCCACATGCAAGAAAGTACCCCCTCTGAAGGAACATCTTGATCAGTTAAATTTTTTGTTGTTGGAATTGAGAAATATCGATGTTAAGATCGAGGAAGAAGATGTTGTCCTAATTCTGTTAGTTTTGCTTCATCTATCATATGAGAATTTTGTTCAGTCTATGATTATCGGGAAGGAAACTATAAGTCTAGAAGAAGTAAGATCGGATCTCCATACTCGTAAACTTTGGCATAGGCATCTGGAGATTCTGTAGGGACGTAGACCGCGGGTTTGATATCAACTGCGGAGAAGGGACAGTCCTCAAATTTAAAGAAATCCAAGTCAAAGAAGAAGAAAATCACTACGAAAAACATGTAATTACTGTAAGAAATCAGATCATTGGAAGAAGGATTGTTTGAAGAAGAAGACGACCCCCGTCGTTGTGGTGGCACATGAAATTGGGAATTTCGAAGATGATTTGGTTCTGACTACTTCTAATCAAGGGTGTCTGGAGGATAGTTGGGTTCTTGATTCGGGGTGCTCCTACTATATGACTCCAAATAAAGAATGATTCTCATCTTATCAGAAGATCGAAGGTGGAAACATCATCATGGAAAATAATGCATCATGTCAGATAGTCGGGATACGATTCTGTGCAGATCAAGTCTCATGACAATCTTGTGAGGATGCTAACAGATGTCCGCCATGTTCCGCAACTGAAGAAGAATTTGATATCACTTGGAGTCATCGATTCTAAAGGGTGTCAGATCAATGTGGCTGGAGGCATCCTCACAGTCATAAAGGGGAGTCAGACAGAAGTCCTTGTATATATTGTAAGGCAAGACAGTCTTTGACGTTGCTGCAGTGGTTAGTTCATTCGAATCAGAAAAGTTCAGGCTGTGGCACATGCGGCTTGAGCATATGAGTCAGAAGGGGATGAATATTCTCAACAAGCAAGGTCTTCTAGGAGACAAGAAGATATCTGAAATCAATTTCTATAAGCACTGTGTGTTTGGCAAACAACGAAGGTCTCAATTTGGCAAAGCAGTGCACAGGACGAAGGCGACACTTGACTACATCCATGCTAATTGTTGGGGTCCCTCTCGTGTTCCATCATTAGGCGTGCTAGATACTTCTTGTCCGTGATTAATAACTACTCGAGGATGACTTGGTTATTCTTGATGAAACACAAGAATGAATCCTTCAAGGCCTTCAAGCAGTGGAAGGTTTTGGTGGAAAATCAGACGTCGAAGAAAGTGAAGCGCCTTCGCACTGATAATGGATTGGAGTTCTGTTCTGCTGAATTCGACCAATTCTGCAAAGATGAAGGCATTGCCACATCACATAATCATAGATATTCCACAGCAGAATGGAGTTGCAAAACGAATGAATATGACACTTCTGTAGAGGACAAGGTGCATGCTCTCTAACGCTGGCCTGAATAGGACGTTCTGGGCTGAAGCTGTTAACACAGCTTGCTACTTGGTGAATCCAAGTCCGGCGACTGCGATTGATCTCAAGACTCCAACTGAGGTATGGTCAGAAAATCTTGCTGATTATACTTATCTAGAAGTTATTTATTGTCCAGCATACTATCATGTCGGCGAAGGAAAGTTGGAGTCAAGGGCCAAAGAAGTGGGATATGGTGCAGGAGTGAAGGGCTACAGAATCTGATTTCCTTCAGAACACAAAGTCATCAATAGCAGAAGCGTGACCTTTGATGAAGTATATGAGCTGAAGAGAGTGTCAGTAAACAGGTGAAGGTTGAAATCACTCCAATAGGGGATGATGTTGAAGGATCACATCAAGAAGCAGAACCAGAAGATGAAGAATATGAGCAACCTGAAGATGAGTCAATTGCTTCTAGACGTCCTCGTAAAGAAGTGGGTCCTCCTAAGTAATATGACTTTGTGAACATGGTTGCTTATGCACTATAGGTAGCTGAAGAGGTGGAGTTCCTCGAGCTGTCCTCTTATAAGGATGTCATCGCATGTGCCGAATCTGAATAGTGGATCAGTGCTATATGAGATAAAATTTCTTCACAAGAATCAAACTTGAGAGTTGGTCAAGTTGCCTAAAGGCATAAAGGTTGTTGGCTGTAAATGGATCTTCAAGAAGAAAATTGGAATTCCAGGAGTTGAAGGCATAAGATACAAAGCACGATTGGTTGCTAAAGGTTATAGTCAGAAAGAAGGCGTGGACTACAATGAGATATTCTCACCTATTGTCAGACATACTTCTATCAGGGTGATGCTTGCTCTTGTAGTATATCAGAATTTAGAGTTCGAGCAATTAGTTGTGAAGACTACTTTCGTCCATGGAGAACTTGAAGAAGATATTCTTATAAGCCAACCAGAGGGATTTCTCCATTCCAGGAAAGGAGAATCAAGTTTGCAGACTAAAGAAATATTTGTATGGCCTGAAGCAGTCTCCGAGACAATGGTACGGAGGTTCGACAGCTTCATGATCTCTAAGATATTCAGTCGAAGTCCCTATGATTGCAGTGTATATCACAAAAAGGTGAAGGATGGCTCCACCATCTATCTGCTTTTGTATGTTGATGATATGCTTATTACTACTAGAGACATGACAGACATTCTGAATTTGAAGAAGCTCCTCAGCACAGAATTCGATATGAAGGATCTTGGTGCAGCACAAAAGATTTTGGGAATGAAAATTTTAATAGATCGCGCGCAGGGTAAACTCTTCTTATCTCAGAAAAGTTATATTGAGAAGATTTTATCCATGTTTGGAATGTCTGAAGCGAAGTCTTTGAATACTCCATCAGCTGCAAATGTTCATCTTTTTTTTGCCTTCGCACCAAAATTAGATGCAAAGAAAGAGTGCATGTCTCGGGTTCCATATGCTAGTGCAGTTGGAAGTCTAATGTATTGCATAGTTTGCACAAGACCGGACATTGCTCATGCAGTCAGTATTGTCAGCAGGTTCATGAGCAATCCAGGAAAAGAGCACTGACAAGCAGTGAAGCGAATTTTTCGATATCTAAGAGGAACATCTGATATTGGCCTCATCTAAAGAAGTGATAAAGAGTGTTTGGTTGCAGGGTACTCAGATTTAGACTATGCTGGAGATGTTGATGGAAAATTATTTATGATAGGCTATGTTTTCACTTTGAATAGTTCGGTTATTAGTTGGAAGGCCACACTTCAGCCATCAATTATATTGTTTACCACATCGGCTGAATACATGGCACTGACAGAAGCTGTCAAGGAAGGCATCTGGTTAAAAAGCCTAGTTGGAGATCTCGGATTATATTAAGAGCAAGCTATAGTGCACTGTGATAATCTGAGTGCAATATGTTTAGCTAAGGATCAAGTGCATCATGAAAGACCCAAACACATTGATGTCAGATATCACTTCATTGACATTGAGAAGAGGATCAAGGTGAAGAAGATTGACACTAAAGATAATCTAGCTGATATGTTCACCAAATATGTTCCTTATGATAAGTTTCAACATTGCTTGGACTTACTTAACATCAATACTTGGTAATAGCTCCAAGGTGCGGCTGGCGGCGGCATGACAAGTTATTGAAGTTTTTTGTGTTCTGAAGATGATTCGAGTCAAGGTGGAGATTTGTTGATAATGCCTTTGAATCTGAACTCAGTTGTTCCCCTTTCTTAGTCAGGCACTTTAGCAGATTTTTTCAACGGAGTCTCGCTGCCCGGTCAGCTAGCTTGTGGGGGGGGTTAAGGAGGATCCCCCTGCGGAGTTTGCAAGGGGGCAGAGCCTCCTGAGTGAAAAATTTTAGGAGTATTTTGTATGTGATTTAGAATTGATTTATTTCCTTATCACGAGATATGTGTCCTATTTTGAGGGATTAATTTTCCCAGTTAATATGTAATTTCTATCATCTGTCAAATTGAGTGCCTATATAAACTTCCTAGGAGTCCAGATAGAGACACATCATTGCAATCATCATTATTTCATAACAAAGAGAGCCGCCGCTTTCCGAAGACGTAATCTGATTTAGAGTGAACCTCGTAAATCTCTATATTCTTCTGTGTTCGTGTGATCTCTCTCCCTCTTTTGGTAACAAATATGTTAACATGTTCCCTACTGGATAAGAAATATAGGCAATAGTTGTCATTAACCAAAAAAGTAATCATGTCATCTAAGGCAGCTGCAAGAAAAACAATGTAAATTTGAAGTTAGCAGGTGGCCTATACTAGTGCATTTTTAGGGGGGCCTTATTTTATTGGCAGCCCAATATTAGTAAACTACGTAAGCATTTTCTTTTCTGATAATTTTGGGTTTCTAGCTCCAAAATAAAACTATTATAATGTGCCTTGTTGACCTCTATGTTTCCACAAGCAAGTCAACTATCAAATATTATCGTAAATGTAAGCTTGTAGTCGTTATATTTATTTACTGATGATTGTCTAATGATGATGCTCTCCAAGTTTCACAGGAATGAACTTGCTATTATCTATGCAAAATGTACTTAAAACATATAACACAACTTCGTACGAAAAGTGCTCACCAGTTGTGTAGGATCCTAGTGTGAAGTTGAGGAGCTCATATGGTCCAAAAATATCAGCAAGTGAAATATCCCACGCAGTTAGTATACCTCTGAGCCTAACTATCTCACTTACGTTGAACAAACTAGTGTTGCCAGGGAATATCTTTAGCTGCATGTTCAACCTTGGACCCTTTTCCCACATGTATGAACTAATATATAATTGATAAAGAAATAAATTAAGAAGAGAGGAGAGATTTATCTCTAATTCATTAATGTATGGACGGAAGTCTGATATTCCTGGGCTCTTCAACCGAAAACCAACTCCAACTCATGGCACACAATAAATTCTAGCATTGGTTGAGCTTCCAGATGTTGAAGTTATTTCTGTTGGATGACAAAAACGGACAATATTGCGTTGAGTTAGAACTCCACATACAGGATTTCCATATAGCCTGCACATTATGTTGAAGAAATAAACACGCAATCACTTCAAAAAGATGAAATAGGAAAAAAGTGGAAGAGGAAACAATAGCTTAAATTATATTCAAATAAGATATTCAAGAATTAAAGATATCAACTACATTTCAAGGAGAAGATACCATAGAAAAAGAGTAACCTACAAGACACTGACGTTTGCTGGAAGATCATAAACATCGGGCATATTTGTGAGAGAATTGTTTTGGTAATCCCTGAATACATAATCAAATAGCTTTCTTTAGTGAAAAATCTAGACTTGGTTAGACATTTGTATTATTAACTAGCTTTATATGATTTTAGGTGCCTTTAACTTTTGGTAATCCCTTTTTTCTTAGCCTTACGTGACTTTAGGTGTCTTTAACTTTTGAGATTTTATGCCGAGCAAAACAATACAGCCTTGTGTAACTAATGTATGATCAAGACATGGCTAAGGGAACGATCCTTCACTATAGCACTTAGCATGAGCTGACCACCCTCCCTTTCATCTTTTCATCTTTCTTAATTAATCACTTTATCAATTCATCGTTCTTTCATTCTACAAGAGGATTGGATCACTGGACAGATCAACAACAAGACAAATGATTCAGTCATACAATAATTCAATCAGTAGAGAATAGCATATCATAATCATGAAAATAATCTAGATCAATCAGCAAATAAAATAAAATCTGACTTAAGGTTCGGTCGACCAGTTCTCCCTGATCGGTCGACCGCACCGGTCGACCGATTCCACTGGATCGGTCGACCGATGGTTCTGATTCCGTTCAATGGACCTCTGTCGGCCGACTTCTGGGCACCGGTCGATCGATTTCTCTGGATCGGTCGACCGATGGGTCTGGGTCTATGCAATAATCTCAGTCGGTCGGGCGGCCGAACTATACAGCCCTGAAGGAATGATCAGTCGATCGATCTCTATCGATCGGTCGATCGATCTTTGACATACCGATCGACCGATATCTCTGGATCGGTCGACCGGTCGACGTAAAATAGACAACATAATTTTGAGGGTTTTCATTCCTAAATGAAATCACTACTTTTAGATTCTCATTTAAGCATGAAATCATGAAGGGAAACATATACTTAATAACCCAACAGTAACAAATCAGAAATCAACCACACATTTCCAATCAAATCAAATAAATCTATTTCTTTTCCTTTCTTTCATTTCCTTTATTCGAATAGGGATCACATTCCAGAAAAATCACAGCCATAATTTTGCTCTAATTCTATTTAGGTTATACAGAGAGATTTCAAATTCACCCACCTCTTTCATTTGTCGATCCTTGCACGAAATTCATTCGGTCACCGATGGTCGTCCTCCCCTTATCGTTCCCCACTATGATCCTGGATGGCACAAAAGAGTGAGTGGAAGTGAGTTGGGGCTGGAGCTCCCTTGCTCTTGCAGGCTGAAGAGTGTTTGGGGGAAAAGATAGAGAAGTAAGGGAGAGGAAATGAGAGGATTAGGTGAGCTTAGGGCACTAAAGCTTTTATAGCTTGGATTTAGGGCCTATTATGTTAATGGGCTTCATTGTTCTTGGTTTTAAAATTTGAATTCATATTTTTTTTCTCGGTTATTACACTACGTGTTGTGGCGTCGGACAGAAGTAGTATTTTAAAAAAATCTGCTTTTTATAAGATTTTGCTTCACGAAAAAAATTTTCCTCAACTTTTCATCACACTTTCCAATAAAAAAACTTATTTAAGCGGTACCGATATTCAATCCTCGACATTAAGGGGCAATTTGGTTCGTGGATAAAGGTTGGAATATATCGATATTATTGAGAATATAGTCAAACACGACGCAGAACAGGATTAAGTTGGTCAAACTTTATTTTCTAAGAAACTGTTTAGAAAAGTGGGAAACCGTCATTTTTTGCATGAATTGAACAATGTCTTTATTCTTCTAAACATGTAGAATAGAGATATTCTTCTTATTTTTCATTTTTTTCGTCATTTTCTTATTTTTCATTATTGAAATACATATTATTAGATTATAATTTTTATTATTATTATAATAAACATAAACTATTTATAATAAAATATTTTAATTATAAAATATTAAATTTAATTTTTTTCATCCAAACAATAATAAAAATAAGAATATAATTAGAATACTATATCCTATAGAATAAATTTTGATATTCCTTATAAGAGTTTACTATCCATAAGTCACGTACTTAATAGTGACAAATGAGATCAAGATTAGAAAAAAAAAGAGAGGGGCCAAAACCTATTCCATGAGGTAGAAGTAATGTTACCATTACTTTAAGAAGAGGTTTTTAGTCACGATAGCATATGGGTTTTATTTAAGGAGTCAAATATAACTTTTTGTCACACTAGCGTATAGGTTTTAGCATTCACAAGGATTCGAACTCGATATCTTCTTTAAATAAAGAGAACCTGTTTACCATTCCACCTCATTCTACTTTAATATCTCACATATAAGCCAATTTTATACATAACATGAATTTTACTAATTGTAGCAATTTTTTATCTTTCTTCTCTTGGAAAATTCATATTTGAATTATTGTCCCCCATATTTTTTATTTATCAAGTATGATTTTTTTTGTAATATTAGTTTTATTAAATTTATCTTGCTTTCATAATAAAACAATGAAATTAAATTTAGACACATATTAGATAAATATTTTTTATTACGCCATAATAAATAAATAACTTACATCTTATATCCATTTATATGTCATTATAGATTCATTAGCCCATCTCTAGTTTATTATCAATTAATCATGGTTGTCGAGATCCCGATCCGAATAGTAAGATCTTGCGATCTTCCAGATAGAAAATGATTTTGATCATACTCGAAGGATCTTAAACATATGATCTATACTAAATCTATAGCTGGGTCTTTAAGATTGGTAGGATCTTACGATCCTACGATATTGGTACAAATTTATTTATTCAAATAAAAAATAAAAGTAAAACATAAAGGTCTTTACAAAAATTAGATTTAACTATTTTATTTATATATATTGTGTATGTTAATCTTACTTTCATGAATTTTAATATCCTCTAATAATTTAATGTTATGTTATGAATCTAATACTATATTATTTTATATCAAAATTAATCTTTATTGTTGCACATATACTAAGAATTATATTGCACTTTAATAAATATTATAGTTCATTAAGATCAAATATTATATATTATTATTTTAGTGGTTTTTTTTAAGAATATATCATATTGCCTTTCAGATGATATAAAAAAATATTTATTACACTTAAAAATATGAATAAAGTATTAATGGTCAATGTTTAATTAACTTATATTTAAACATAATATTTATGAATAGTATACTACTTTATTATTTTATATTTAAAAATATTTTTTATTCATAGGGTAGGATCTTACAATCCTGATCTTACAATCCTCAATCCTCGAAGTCCTTTACGATCCTACCTCGAAAAATGATCCTGACAACCTTGTAGCTAATAACTAAATGTTATGCATTGTTGGAATAATCACCCATTAATCAAATCAGTGTGAAGCTTAATTATCCATCTGTGTTGGAGACCTCATTAGAAAATTCAAACCACCATCTAACCCTGTAACGCCCCTAAATCGATCCCTGCCACGTGGTGAAGACCAACCTGAAAGCACTACGGTATGCTATGAATTGACCATAATATTGATCATATCTCAGTCAAGAACCAAAACACGTCAGCGGAAGAAAGAATGATAAAGAAAAATACCATAATATGCAGAAGTCTAAAAGTGGCTATATCATTTCTAATAAATAAAATAAGTTTTACATCATGAATCTAGAATGCGGAAGGTAAATGAAAAACTAAAAGACACTCTAAAAAGCCTATGGTTCATGTGTTGTCCTATCGTCAGAGCTTCATCACCACACGCCTACTCCACAACGTCACTGACCTGGTCCTGTGGAAATCAGACACAGGGGAGGAGGTCTTCCCGTAAGCTTTATAGCCTAGTGAGGAACCACATAATATACAATGTATGACATGAATATAATAATTAATAATAATTAGTCATGCTTAACGTGAACGTGAAAGATAACATGTCAATATCATGAATCATAATAAGAATAAGATCATATGATATCATGAATCAAGAGAGTAACATGATGGTTACTAAACTTGAACTTATAGCATACTTAGAAATCATGACAGTAACTTGACTTGACTTGAACATGCTTCTTAATCTTGGTTATTAACTAACAATCAGTGTGACTTTAGGTGCCTTTAATTCTTGGGGTATGACGAGCAAATGATACGGCCTTGTGCGGGTCAGTGGGTGATCAAACCATGACCAAGGGAGCTACCCTTATCTTGTTGCACTTGGCTTGAACTGACAATCCATGATTAATCTTTCATCTGAACTTATTAATCGCTTTTAACAACTTGTGGCTCTTTGTTCTTGATTCAATAGATACGATAGGATCCATGGGAAATAAATCAATAAGAGAGTAAATCATGTAAATCAATGAGGGATCTCTGTAGGGTCAGACAATATGATCAATTTTATATATAAGTAATATTTTGATAAAAAGAAAATAATTAATAAATATAGTAAAAGGTTTTTTTGAAAATCGATCGACCGATTTAGGGAACGATCGACCGGTTGTCTGCGGGTCGGTCGACCGATCTGACCAGTATTCAAGTCGGGTATTAAATAGGTCGGTCGATCCGTTCAGTTGAATGGTCGACTTGATGGGGAAGGATCGGTCGACCGGTGACAGAGATCGGTCGACCGGTCGACATATACAGAAAATCAGTAGCAGTCAGGTTATCGGTCGACCAGTTGCTGGCAATGTCGCGGACCGGTCGACCGGTCGGCGTCCAGAAAGTTGCAGAACCTTCAGATTTCATCAATTCTTCAATGCGATCTCAACCTAACCTAGTTTCTATCTTCTAGCAAATCAATCACACAACAACAGAACAACCAACAATGAATTAAGCATGCAAATAATCAATCAATCAATCAATTCAAGAAAATCAAGGAAGGTAAAAACAAGAAACTTGAATCATCTTTTCCTCTTCTTCTTGACATGTACGATTAGGACATGTTTCAACATTATTCAGGGTCATGCAAGGTGATTTCAATTCACCCACCTCTGTTCACAATTAATCTGTCTTTCCGTTCGTCGAAAAAATCGATCCCGCCGCCCCCCCGTTTCCTACGTTTTTTGCCCCAGTTCTTCTTCTTCTCTTTCGCTGCCTGCACTCCAATCGGTGCAGAGGGCGACGTAAGGAAAAGCGAAAGGATCAGATAGAGAGAGAGAGGAGGCCCTGCCTAACCTGGCACTAAGAACAACGATCGGATTCTCCTGTTCTGCTCATGCACGAAGAAGAACGCGAGGGAGGCAGAAACAAGGAGAGGGTCGTGAGTTTTTGAGAGAAAAGGGGTTTAACCAACTTCTGTTTTATCTTATATTAACCTCCTCTCCAAATCTGATTTAATGTGATCAGATCCTATCCCTTTCCTTTCCTAACTTTGAATGAGATTTGGATTTTTATTCTTTTCCCAGCCGTGTGTTTAAATTCTAGTTTCTTTTCTTTTTTTTTATCTTTTTGGTGGTTGTTACATTCTTACCCCCTTAAAAGAAAATTCATCTTCGAATTGTGCACTAAGTAGAGGGCTTACCGAAAAGGTGAGGAAATTCTTGGCGTATTTCCGACTCGAGTTCCCATGTTGCATCGTCTCCGCTATGGTGACGTCAAACTACTCTGACCATGGGGACATCCTTGTTCTTCTGACGTTGCACTTTATGCTCCACTATATGCGTTGGATACTCAGCGAAGGTCAAGTCTGCAGCTATATCTAACTCCTCTATTCTTAGAATATTTGCAGTATCGTGCTTGTACTTTTTGAGCATGGACACATGAAACACGTTATGCACTCTCCCATAAGATGGGGGTAGAGCTAGTCTGCATGTTGCCTCGCCTACCAGCTTGAGTATCTCGAAGGGGCCTACATGCTTGAAAAATCTACTCTCGTTTGCCTTTGTCAGTATAACTCTTTTGCCTTCCTTGAGCAATCTTCATCCTTTGCTTAATCAATTCTATCTTTTCAGCATATTCCACTGCTTCTTTTACTTCTTTCTTACTCATGATCTTTTCCTCGCCTACTTCACTCCAGTGGGTAGGTGAACGGCAAGGTCGTCCATACAGGACCTCAAATGGTGCCATACCAATACTAGAATGGTAGTTGTTGTTATAAGCAAACTCAATCAAATGAATATGCTCATCCCAGCTACCCTGCAAATCTAGTGCACATGCCATTAACATGTCCTCTAATGTCTAGATGGTCCTCTCAGACTGCCCATTCGTCTGAGGGTGGAATACGGTACTAAAATTAAGCCTTGTACCAAAGGCTTCCTGCATACTCCTCCAGAATCTGACAGTGAATCTGGGGTCTCGATCAGACACTATAGACTCTGGGATACCATGGAGTCTGACTACTTCCCTCACATACAGGTCTAGCAGACTCTCCACTGATTATTTCTATCGAATTGGAATAAAGTGTGCCGCCTTCGTGAAACGATCCACGACCACCCATATGGCATCATGACCTTTCTTGATCCTAGGCAAGTTAGACACAAAATTCATAGTGATCTTATCCCACTTCCATTGTGAGATTTCCAAAGGCTTCAACTTGTCATATGGTCGCTGATGCTCAATCTTGACTTGCTGGCACACTAGGCATCGGGACACATATTCTGCTATCTCCCTTTTCATGTCCGGCCACCAATAACTGCGTTTACATCCTTATACATCTTGGTGCTACTGGGGTGGACTCCAACTTGTGGCACTCATCCAGTACCTCACGTCGGACATCAACGTCAGTGGGAATTCACAACCTATCCCGGTATCTAACCCCTCCATCCGTAGAGATCTAAAAATCTGTTGGTTCATTCCGGCACCTCTTTAGAACCTTCTGATACTCAGGATACTTTGAGCAGCTATGATCCTGTCGATTAGGCTGGGCTTCATCTGATGCATCATCCATAATGCTCCATTATTGTCCAGCTTGGGACACCATTGCTCAATCTCATTCAGCATTTCATACTCGTGTAGTCTCATATAAGCTAGCGAGCTTTTCCACTTCTTGCTCAATGTATCGGCGACTAAATTTGCTTTACCAGGGTGGTAATTGATAGCAAATTCATAATCTTTGAGGAGCTCAAGTCATCGACGTTGTCTCATATTAAGATCCCTCTGCTCAAAGATGTACTTGAGGCTCTTGTGGTCAGTGAAGATCTCAAATGTCTCTCCATACAAATAGTGCCTCCAGATCTTCAAGGCAAAGACCACAGCCACCAATTCTAGATCATGTGTGGGGTGGTTCACCTCATGCTTCTTCAGCTGCCGAGAAGCATAGGCCACCACTTTGCCGTGTTGCATCAGCACACAGCACAATCATGTCCCACATGCATCATTGTAGACCATGAAATCTCCACTGCCTATCGGTATGGTGAGAATCGATGTCGAAGTTAGACGGTCCTTCAGAGTCTGAAAACTTCGCTCACACTTGTCTGTCCATACAAACTTTTCTGCCTTCTTTGTGAGATTCGTGAGGGATGCAACAATCTTGGAAAAGTCCCCGATAAACCTTCTGTAATAGCTCGCTAAACCAAGGAAGCTACGAATCTCGAAAGCATTCTTCGATCTTGTCCAATTCGTCACAGCCTCCACTTTTGCGGGGTCTACTACAATGCCTTTCTTGGAGACTATGTGTCCCAAGAACATGATCTCCTTCAACCAGAATTCACATTTTGAAAGTTTGCCATAAAGCTTATGCTGCCTTAGGGTCTCTAACACTATCCTCAGGTGCTTTCGGTGTTGCTCTGGACTGGAAGAATAGATCAGAATGTCATCCACGAACACTATGACAAATTGATCTAAATATGGTCGGAAGACCTTGTTCATTAAGTTCATGAACGCGGCAGGAGCATTCGTCAGTCCAAATGGTATGACCAGGAACTCGTAGTGGCCATATCTTGACCGAAAGGCAGT
Source organism: Pontederia crassipes (assembly GCA_030549335.1). Lineage (NCBI taxonomy): Eukaryota > Viridiplantae > Streptophyta > Magnoliopsida > Commelinales > Pontederiaceae > Pontederia > Pontederia crassipes. The sequence continues at coordinate 36,742,530 of CM060194.1, forward strand.
TCTAGGTATGTCCTCTTCGGCCACTCTCAACTGGTGGTAGCCACTACGCAGGTCTATCTTAGAGAACACCGATGCTTTTGACAACTGATCAAAAAGGTCGTCTGTCTGGGGCAGGGGGTACTTATTCTTCACCGTCACTTTATTAAGCATCCTATAGTCAATTCAGAGCCGCATGGAGCCGTCCTTCTTTTTGACAAACAAAATCGGTGCACCCCAAGGTGAGACGCTCGGTCTGATGAATCCATTGTCAAATAGCTTCTGTATCTGCTTCTTCAGCTCTTGCATCTCAGCAGGTGCCATGCGGTAGGGTCCTTTAGAAATGGGTGCTGTTTCTGGAAGGAGCTCTATCTTAAAGTCGATTTCTCATTTCGGTGGTAGTCCGGATGTGTCCTCAGGAAACACATCTGGAAACTCCCGCACACATCTATCTGTTGGAGCTCAGTGACAGGTGCATCCGTCTTGACCACACTAGCTAAGTACCCACAGCAACCTTTCTGCAACAACTTCTGTGCCTTGATCGCTAAGACAATGACCTTGTTCTTTGTTGATGGAGTGCCTCTGATCACTGCCTTAGGCTTGCCTTGCGTTCCTATAACGATCTTCTTCTGTTTACAATGCATGGCTGCGTCGTGATATGAAAGTCAGTCCATCACCAAGATAACATCGTAATCCACCATGAGAATGGCTATGAGGTCTGCAGAAAAGTTCTTCTTTTCTACATTGATAGGTACATTGGGAATGTACTTAGCAGCATAGAGAATACCCATAGGTGTACTCACACGCATAGCATGGGGCATCTGCTTAAGAGGTAAACCAAGGGTTTGGGCACACGACTCCGAAATAAATGAGTGTGTAGCACCATAGTCAAATAGAATAGTAGTAGACAAATTGGCGATAGGGAGAGTACCTCTAATGACATCATTGTCATCCTGGGCAGCTTCTGCTTCCAAGTTATGCACACGACCTTGCACAACGGGATTCGCACCTTCTGCTGCCCAGTTCTCTCGACCTCCTCTGGCAGCTTGTGGGCAATTTTGGATAAAGTGTCCGAACTGTCCACACTGAATGCAGGAGCCGTTCAGCCTACGGCACTCTCCATCATGATGACGGCCACAGTGAGGACATAATGGCTTTCTGTGGCACTTATGACTGGCGCGATGGTGGTGGCAGTTGTCTCAGTGGCTGTGCTTGCACTGGCGCAGGGCAAGGCTGAGCTTGAGCTTGTCGTGGAGCTTCCCTCTGCTGGTATGGTCTGAAATGGCGGTCACGACGATCGTTCCTTCTAAATGTTCGTTGGTCTTCCGCCCGAGACTTGGGATGCTCTATTACTTTGGCTGGAGCTTAGGCCTTGCATTCAGCTTGATCCTTTTCCATGCGTGTGGCCAACCTTAGAGCCTTCTCCAGATCCTCACAGTCTCCAGACAGGACTTCAGTTTTCAATGCTTGCTGCAGCCCATTGATGAACTTGTTAGCCCGAATGCGCCCTTCAAATGGCATCGGGCAATACTGCTCCAGCTGGATGAACTGGGTGTGGTAATCTGCCACAGACATAGTTCCCTGCTGCAGTTGCAGGAACTCCTCCTGTTTGTTAATGCGATCATGCTCGGGAGTGTAGCGAGTTATAAAGGCATCCTTGAATTCACCCCAAGCAATATTCTCTTCCTCCAGTCCTCTGAACCTAGTGGCCCTTGTAGTCTTCCACCAGCCCATTGCAGTACCAGTAAGCATGTAAGTGGCATACAAGATCTTGCGTTCATCCACGCACCTCATTAGCTTGAAGATGCGGTCCATGGTCTCAATCTACTCTTCAGCCTTGAAAAAGTCTGCCTTCCCATCGTACTGAGGCGGATGAAGCTTCAGGAAGGCTTGAATGGTGTCCTCAGACGCCTCATGGCGTGCTCCCTGATTGCGGCGTCTAGACGTCGGCGGACTGCCTCTAGCCTGACTGCCCTCAGGTGGAGCAAACTCATCCACATGCTCCTCTAATGGCGCTCTAGCTGCGCGGCCTCTGCCTCTTCCGCGGCCTAGCGCACAGCCACGTCCGTGACCCGGCTGGGCCTCCATTTCAGGGAGTGGGCCTTCCGATGCCTCATAAAGATTCCGATCCACTCTGGCCATTTGCTCCTGAATCCGTTCTGATCCTCTAATAATGAAATAAAGTCATGCATCAATACACAATAACTTAACGTAAATATTAACTTGACTTACAATACGTTTCGGTGGAGGGTGTGGCGACTGCTCGGCGATAGCACATGAACCAATACCATACTATACGATACACTAGGATGTCAAGAGAGTCTTGACTTTAAGCTCTGATATCATAAATGTAACGCCCCAAATCAACCCTCGCCACGTGGTGAAGACCAACTTGAAGGCGCTACGGCGTGCTATGACTTGACCATAATATTGATCATATCTCAGTCAAGAATCGAGACACGCCAGCGGAAGAAAGAATGATAAAGAAAAATAACATAATATGCGGAAGTCTAAAAGTGGCTATATCATTTCTAATAAATAAAATAAGTTTTACATCATGAATCTAGAATGCGGAAGGTAAATGAAAAACTAAAAGACACTCCAAAAAGCCTATGGTTCATGTGTTGTCCTATCGCCAGAGCTTCATCACCACACGCCTACTCCACCACGTCACTGACCTGGTCCTGTGAAAATCAAACACAGGGGAGGAGGTCCTTCCGTAAGCTTTACAGTCTAGTGGAGAACCACATGATATACAATGCATGACATGAATATAATAATCAACGGTAATTAATCATGCTTAACATGAACGTGAAAGATAACATATCAGTATCATGAATCATAATAAGAATAAGATCATAGGATATCATGAATCAGCATGATGGTTCCTAAACTTAAACTTATAGCATACTTGAAAATCATGACAGTAACTTGACTTGACTTGAACATGCTTCTTGATCTTGGTTATTAATTAACAATCAGGGTGACTTGAGGTGCCTTTAATTTTTGGGGTATACCCAGCAAACGATACGGCCTTGTGCGGATTAGTGGATGATCAAACAATGACCAAGGAAGCTACCCTTATCTTGCTGCACTTGGCTTGGACTGACAATCCATGATTAATCTTTCATCTGAACTTATTAATCGCTTTTAACAACTTGTGGCTCTTTGTTCTTGATTCAATAGATACGATAGGATCCATGGAAAATAAATCAATAAGAGAGTAAATCATATAAATCAATGATGAATCTCTGTGGGGTCAGACAATAGGATCAATTATATATATAAGTAATATCTTGATAAAAAGAAAATAATTAATAAATATAGTAAAAGATTTTCTGGGAAATCGGTCGATCGGTTCAGTGGAACGGTCGATCGGTTGTCTGCGGGTCGGTCGATTAAGATCGGTAGGTCAAGTCGGGTATTAAATAGGTCGGTCGATCCGTTCAGTTGAACGGTCGACCTGATGGGGAAGGATCGATCAACCGGTGACAGAGATCGATCGACCAGTTGACATATACAGAAAATCGACAGCAGTCAGGTTATCGATCGACCGGTTGCTGGCAATGTCGTGGACCGGTCGGCGTCCATAAAGTTGCAGAACCTTCGAATTTCATCAATTCTTCAATGCGATCTCAACCTAACCTAGTTTCTATCTTCTAGCAAATCAATCACACAACAATAGAACAACCAACAATGAATTAAGCATGCAAATAATCAATCAATCAATGAATTCAAGAAAATCAAGCAAGGTAAAAACAAGGAACTTGAATAAGCTTTTCCTCTTCTTCTTGACATGTATGATTAGGACATGTTTCAACATTATTCAAGGGTCATGCAAGGTGATTTCAATTCACCCATCTCCGTTCGCGATTAATCCGTCTTTCCGTTCGTCGAAAATATCGATCTCGGCGCTCCCCCTGTTTCCTACGTTTTCTGCCCCGGTTCTTCTTCTTCTCTTTCGCTGCCTGCAATCCAATCGGTGCAGAGGGCGACGTAAGAAAAAGCGAAAGGATCAGATAGAGAGAGAGAGAGGAGGCCCTGCCTAACCTGGCACCAAGAACAACGATCGGATTGCTCCTGTTCTGCTCACGCACGAAGAAGAATGCGAGGGAGGCAGAAACAGGGAGAGGGTCGTGAGTTTTTGAGAGAAAAGGGGTTTAACCAACTTCTGTTTTATCTTATATTAACCTCCTCTCCAAATCTGATTTAATGTGATCAGATCCTATCCCTTTCCTTTCCTAACTTTGAATGAGATTTGGATTTTTATTCTTTTCCCAGCCAAGCGTTTAAATTTTGGTTTCTTTTTTTTTATCTTTTTGTTGGTTGTTACAAACTCCCTCCTTGAAATATGGAATTAGTTAATTACATGATCTCCAGCTATTTATTCACAATTGTTCACTTATGCCAAAGGAAAATTGAGATCTATTGATATTAATTTCATATAAGAATTGATTAAGAAAGTAATTGCATTTGCACCCATAATAATATTCCGGATATTGCACCCATCAATCAGGAAAGCAACAAAATTGAGCACGTAGCCAAGTAGAGATTTGACATTGAACAAGTCTACCTGCCCAATTGACTCATCAATTACATGCCATTAGTCCAATGCCACTTTGTAATATGAAGGTGATTTGTTCAAATTAAGCATCCGACGACTAATAAGCATAGGGACAAAAAGAAGACAAATAGTAAATGCAAATGTATGTGAAGTCTATGAAAGTACACACTTAAACTAGAGAACGTTTCTGTCCATACATGTCACTTGGCCCTGTTTGGTAATTGCCAGGAGAGTCAACCCAAAAAAAATAAAATATTGATTGGCATTATTAATTGCCACAACCTAATATTTATTTGAAGCTTTTAGCTATTTCCACTTGGCTTCTATAAATTAGTCATGGCTTTTTCATGTGTCACTATTTCGGCGTCAACCCTATCGTATCTAAGCATATTATACTATCACTATACCAGCTTGAAGCTGGATCCGAGTGTGATTCCAAGATTTCATCTAACCACATCTTGTTATTGGTTATATCTTATATGTAAATAAACAAAATAAAAGTTTGAAAAACAAATCACTTTAACTGTTATCTTAATTATTCAATTGTTGTTACTAGGAGTGTACAACATGTGGACCCGGTGAACCTGTCCATCCAAATCGACCCAAATACTTTTGGATTGGTTCGGATTTATCATCGGATTAAATCTGACCCGAACCGAAAGCAACCCAGTGTTGTTTGGGTCGGATATGGGTTCAATTTTTTCGACCCAAATCGATTAACCCGATTTGTGAGTGATTTTTGGCTCGGATCAACCATGGTCAGTGATTCACAGTGCATCATGTAAGGGCCGATCCATCCAGTGATCCCCATTCTCTTCTTCTCAATCACCTAGGGTTTGATTTCAGCCTTGCACGATGCCTCCATTTGTTGTAACTTTCAATTATTCTCTTCTCTGGTGGATGGTGGTGACTCAATTTTAGTTGAGCAAGGCAACCTGCAATGGCAACCTGCAACCTGCAATGTGCAACGGCGCAACCTTCTCCTCAGGTCCAAGCATGGACGCTGGACTACCAAGTGTTGGCTCTCTACTATTTTGTCATTGGTATCAAATAAATTCAAATTTTAGGATTTGTTAAAGAAAAAGGAAGTTTGAAAAGAAATAGAAATATAGTTAGAGGATGAATAAAAGAACAAGATAAGAAAAGTTTGAATGAGAATAGAAGTGTTTTAGACAAGAGGTGGCTAGAAGAAGTTGAAGTTATAATGAGATTAGGGATTCAAAATTTAATTTGAATTTAACTATAAGTTTAGGATATAAATGACTCCTAATGAGAAAGTAATAAGTTTAGAAGATAAAGTAATATTATTTTTATTCCAAAAATTTAAAAATAAAAATTATAATTATTTATTTATTTCAAAAATTCAGAAATAATTATATTTATGAGAGATATAATAGAGAAAAGATAGTTAGAAGTGGATTAGGAATAAAGTTTGTTGAATGATTGAATTATGACTCCTAATAAGGTTGAAATTAGGAGTTTTAAGGATAAAAATATTCAGGAAATAAAATAGTAATAAATTATTATTTTAATTTCGAAAATTAAGAAATAGTATTATTAATTAATTATTTAAATTCGAAAATTCATGAAAAATAAAAGATGAATTATGAATAGAAGTTCTAATTAGATTAGAACTTGGAGGAACTTTACCCGTTACCAAAGGGTCTCTTCCAAGCTCCTTGAGTTTTCCTTCATCTTTGTGATACATTTTCTTCCTCTTCGATGCACATGTGTGGCTAAAACTTGCGGTCATCTCTTCGTGGCACATCCCTCTGTCAAAGGACGCCGGAGTTATTGTCGAAAAATGAGCGTGGTTATCGAAAAATTTTCCTAAAGTTTTAGGTTCCAGGTAGTTCTGCATGGATAGGTACATGTTGATGTTGATGTTGGTGTTGCCTCAAACGACCTTGGTAATACGATGTCCAAGCTACACACAAGGGAAGGCATCTACACGTTCCTACATGCATGCCAACAAATCAGAAGTCGTGATGAAACAAGCTGGTTATTGCTTCACCTTGGTCGCACATAACTGTGCAACAACAACCAAGAATGTGGATGACCCTCAACTTCAGGTATTTAATGAATTCAGGATAATAAACTTGACGAGCTACCTACAAGACTTCCTCCTACTAGGGACATACAACACTGCATCAACTTGATTCTTAGCACCAGTCTTCCCAACCTGCCACACTACCGCATGAGTCCACGGGGACACCAAATCCTGCAAGAACAAGTTGAGGACTTGCTTCAGAAAGGTCTCACTCGCGAGAGCTGACACTACTAGACCCCACAAAGATGGTACATGACGCATGTGTGTGGACAGACACTTCTCATTCCCCGGTTGGAAGACCTGCTTGATCAACTATGTGGTGCTTAAGTTTTCTCCAAGCTCAACGTCCATAGTGGATATCATTAGATTCGCGTGGCTGCAAGTGACGAGTGGAAATTGGCTTCAAGACCAAGGAGGGTTTTGACGAGTGGCTTGTCATTCTCTTTAGCCTCTCCAACACACCGAGTACTTTCATTCACCCTATCATGCATGTCTTGAAGCCATTCTTGGGCAAGTGCACCGTCGTTTATCTTGACATACTTGCATACAATAATGATACAACAGAACATCTTATTCACCTTCAAAGTGTGCTACAAATGCTTCTACGCCACGAACTATACCTCAAACTTAAGAAGTGCATTTTTAAAACTAACAAGTTTTTGTTCTTTGAGTCAAGAATTTTCATCGCTAGGAGAAGATTCATGACATCTGCATGTGGCAAATGCCTCGTTCTCTTGGTGAAGTGCGAAGCTTCCATGGGTTGGCTTCCTTCTATCGATGTTTCATCCTAACTTTAGTAGTATTATCATGCTGATCATCAGCTGTCTCAAGAAAAGCAAGTTCAATTGGAATGATGCTGATGCGTGTAGAATTGATAGCAAACGTTAGCAAGTGCATTAGTCGCTCAAGTAATAAAGTGAATGAGTAGAGTTATCGTTCCCACGAGGACGGTTAATAACTTAAATTTTATTTTAACCTTGTTAATTGAAAAATTAAGAAAATATATGATTTTAGATGTGAATAAAAAGAAAATAATAAAAATAAAAGAAATGGTCACCTAGAGAAATAACGATTTGATGATTAAGACACCTAATTATCACCACTAGAATGTAATAAATTTTCTTAACTTAGAATTAATTGAATCAATAACAAAGTGAATTCCCAAAATTAGTTAACCAATGTTTCAAGCTTTAACTACTATCTTATGAATCAATTAGAATATATTAATCCTTTCGGTTTTTAACTTATCTAATTAATCAAAATATGCATTAAATCAAAATTATGATTAAGGACTTTTTCAAGTCACCTTAATGACTTCACAAATTAGATCTCTTTCGATTTTCCTAATTGTGGCATGCAATAAATAAAATCAATCCTAGAAACTATTATGAAAATAATCACTTCTTCTCAGATATCAATCAAATCATAAATCATGGAATCAAAGTAAAGCATTAATCGTGAAATTGCAATGCTATTAAATATTCAAATCAAACTAATATCAAGAAGAATTCAATACATAAACAAGGTTCAACTAGGATGACCTAATGAAAGAATAAATATGAGAAAATCAACATCAAATCTGAAATAAAAATGTAGGGAAAAGAAAACAAAAACTCTAGCGTAGGCTAAGCGCGTCCTCTCTCGAGTTTCCGGCAGAGCTTTGCTATTATCCTCGCACTTCTCTTTTTTTTAGACTTCAAAACTATGCTCCAATGATGTTTTTCTAGGCCCTCTTCTGACTCCTTTTATAGGTTTTATCGTCCCCAAAGAAAAGAAATTAAAAATATATTCAAAAAGTGAAAGGCTCCGTCACGGCCGTGACAAAAGGCTGTCAAGGCTGAAAATACTTAGCTAATTTTTCTACTGAAAATTATCTGTCACGGCCATGACAGAAACTGTTATTTAAATTAATTATATTTAATGAAATATTAAAATTTTTAATAAAATAATAAGTAATAAATAATATTATATTGCTTATTTATTAAAATTATTTTATGCTTATTAAATAATTTATTTTATGAAGAATATGGTGCCAGAGAAAAGAAAAAGAAAAAGAGTTATTTCCTCTAACCACCCTTAAACTATCGCGATTTTTCGCATCTAACCTCAAACTACGAACTTCATTTTTTTGGTCCCTAAACTTTCGCGATTTTTTCAATTTGGTCCTTCCGTCCAATTGCATCAACTTCTCGGTTAACTTTGATTTTTTTCTATTTGTGAAAAGTCCATTATACCCTTGCGCCCTTCCTTAAGTGTTAGTCTCTTTTGGTTTAAAATATATAATATTAAATATAAAAAATAATTTAAAAAAGGACAGGGCAGGACTCAAGTGACGCTCTCTCCTGAGCGCGAGCTCGCTCGCTCGCTCGCGTGAGCGCGGGCGAGCTCGAGCTCGCCTGAGGTGATCGGCTGGTCGATACTGAGCATCCGCCATGACCAGGTCCACGCTGTCGATGGACATGGTGGAGGTGACTCGGGATCCAGCGGCAGACACGGCCAGCACCATGAGCTGGAGCTCGAGGCATTCGAGAGGCGCGTGGCCGACCTCTTCGCGGATCTCCCACGGGCGATGCCGCCTCCGACGTCCTCTCCCTCACCTGGGTCCGCCGATTGCTTGAGTTGTTCATCATTTGCCACGAGGACTTCTGGTTCGTGCTTTTCAACTGCAGTAGTTCGACACGGCGCCCTCGCTCGACCCGTAGTGGAGCACCTCATGTCCTTTTTTAATTATTTTTTATATTTATTATTATATATTATTTTAGACCAAAAGAGACTAACACTTAAGGGCACAAGGGTATAATGGACTTTTCACAAATAGAAAAAAATCAAAATTAATCGAGAAGTTGATGGAATTGGACGGAAGGACCAAACTAGAAAAATCGTGAAAGTTTAGGGACCCAAAAATTGAAGTTCCTAGTTTGGGGTTAAATGTAAAAAATCTCGATAGTTTAAGGATGGTTAAAGAAAATAACCCAAAGAAAAAAGAAAACGAATTAAAAGGAAAAAGTAACATATCGCGTCAAACCAAAAAAAATGTAACAACTCCCGGTTCCACCTAAAAAAGTAGAATTGGGAACTTGATTCTCACTTGAGAACTTGATTCCGGACTGGTGTTTAACGGAACCGAGCGTGGTTCCACCCCGGTTCCGCAAACAATCGGCCAATAATACATTGGCATCCCTATGATGCCTTAATCGTCAACTTCAGGTATGATTAAGACAACGTCAAAATGGTGTTGTAATGGAGTTTTGCTACATAGATTTTTAGATTACTTATAGATATACTATTAGAGAAAGTAACCTTATGTCTCTTCATCTTGTATATGTAACAAACCTTTTATTGTTCTTACTTGGCATATCCACATATGAAGCAACCAAACTTGCTTATGCTCTTTCTCAAAAGGAAAAAAAACTTTTATGTTTGTTAATATTGCTTAGAAAATGTTCAACATCTTAAGACCAAAATAAGAAAACTTCTTAGCGTTTGGCTTATTATTTATTTTTATTTGAACTTGTTAGTCACATTTTTTATACTTCGATATGTAATTACAGTAATATTTGATGGATATTTATTCACAAATATTTTTAATTTTATTTTTTGTATTATTTTAGTATCATTCGACTAGCTTAAACTTGAAAATCATTTTAGTTTAGTTGTATCCGTACGACAATGTTTGATTGCTAGAATTTAAGTCAGAACTAGTTCAGCCAAACAAATTATATGACGAGAATTTCAAAAATTCCCGTCACATGAGATCATCCGAGAACTTTCTAAGCAAAAGTTCTCGCCGGAAGCTCTTGCTTTCAGTAAGAATTTGTTTCTTTTTTTCTTTATTTTCTTTTTACTTTTAAGTATTTTTTAATGTATATATTATTTATATACTAATACATTATCACAAACAAGCAATGATGTAAATATTATAAATACATTTATTGTATTATAATATGAATTAAATCAAATTAATTAAAATTATTAATTAAAATTTTCATTTATTTTTGGAAAAATTATATTGTATTTAGATCTTAATATTTATGTATTATAATATTAATAGCATAAAAGATTTAATCAAAATTAATATTAATTAAAATATATGGCGTCACAACTTAATTTACATATAATATTTTTTTATGTGCTAGTAATTATTATTTTAAATAAATAAATACGTATAATATTTTTATTTACTAAATTATATAAGTACAAAGGACGTTAACAAAGTACAAGGGCAAAAGCAGAAAGAAAGGAAGGCATACACATGGTGGGCCTAAAACATTTCCCATTAATTTAGTAATACAAAAGGCGGCACGAACAAGTAGAAGGATAAAAAACATGGTGGACTCATCGAGGTTTAAGAGTGCCCAATCCAGTAGCATCACTACTACTAGGTTGATCGCTAATGGAGACATCATACGACACAAAGGGGCTCTTTACCTGCGCGTCCGATGGCGTGTTGTCCTCGGGCAACATCCTCAGTATGTTCTCCAACTCTCTAACTACTTCTGACATCGAAGGTCTCGCATCGGGATCATCACGACAACATCTAAGAGCCAAAGTCGCAAATTTCTCCATGCATTCAGAAGGATAAGGACCCATGCGGCTGTCAATGATTGAGGACATCAACCCCGATTCATAAGCCACGCTGACCTGAAATCACATGACAAATTAAAGATGCAAGTTCAGATTTCTGCAGGAAAGAAATGTTTCCTTATATTCACCTTGTTAAATTGAATAAAGAATCATCAGTTACTATTACACAAGGGGAGATGTGTAATCCTAAAAGGATTGAGAAGAAGAAATCAACTGATCTGAGCCATTAACACCAGTTTAAAATGTGTCTTTTCTAAGGTAATGACACATCTTCCTAGGTGCTTGAACAGTTTAAAGGGCAACTCAAGCACTAATGACATCTTGGTCCTTGGAAAATGCTCGAATTCCTAGTTTAAGTTATTTTCAGAGTGATCACCAGTTACTTTGTGGATCTTTAATAAGCTATCATTGTTATGGATGAATTCCTCATGTTTCTTGTTTCTTTTGTGGACGGCATCAATGGCACAAGCTATCACTTCAAAAGTTAAGCCATCCAAGGTGATAAAAGCACTTGAAAAGAGACCAATAATGCAAGCCAAAACTTAAGATTTCTACCTCTCTGACGATGTTTTTGCCATGCAATATCGGCCGCATCCCTGACAATAGTTCCAGGAAAACCACACCTAGACTGTACACGTCACTTTTGTCAGTCAACTTGTGAGTCAAGAAATATTCCGGATCAAGGTAGCCCTGTAAAGATAAAGAAACATCAGGCAATGACAGTTTAAACCATTAGTCATGAAAATTGCCTGAATTTGTGAAATGTGCATTCAGTAATTAATGTCTGAAGTAAACAATGCTTCGTTAAAAGGTGCATCGGTAAGGGATAAAAGAAGAATGTTATTACCAAGTATGTCACACAAATTAGTGTTGATTCACTTACTCATAGTAGGATCCCATTCGATAGGAAATTATTCAGATTTCAACAGATGGATCCATATTTAATCTTCCGTATTATGATATTGGATGGCTAATTGCATAATCACTTTTTTCCCTTTTTTAATGGTGCGCAAAACAACATTACTTTACATATTTAGTTTGATACTGAATTTAGTACATGGAATTTGCTTATTAGAACATTCTTGCATTTAGGAAGATCAAAATTATCAAGATATCAAGACTGAGCTTTGACACAAATCACAAGGGAAAGAATTGTAAGATCAGATCGAATATAGCATAAGATCCTACCTAAAGTAAATAAATAAATATTAAATAGTTCAATAAGACCACAAATATTATCATAGTAACAAAAGTCACAAAAAAAAATGAGAAACATAGATCAGCAATATTAATCTTTATTTTGATGAATACAAATGTATCATAATTTGAATGCTTATTGTTAAGGTATCGAATTCAAACCTCATTAAGCTCTTATTAAAAAAAAAAGTAATTTTCTTCCTTAATTGTACACGTGTTAGGTTTGGACTAGACCAAAGTTGTTAGTAGCGCACACGTGAGGAGGAGTGTTAAGAATATAAAATTAATGATGTTGTTCTTCCTAACGGCTTAAGCTTTTAGGAAAATTGGGCAGCACATCAAATTTAATATGATATCAGAGATAGAAGTCAAGAGTTCGAATTTCATTAAGCTCTTATTAAAAAAAATATTTTCTCCCTTTGTTGTCTACGTGATGGGCTGGGCTAGACTAAAATTGTCAGCAGCCCACACGTGAGGGGGAGTGTTAAGAATATAAAATCATAAATGTTGCTCTTTCTAATAACTTAAGCTTTTAGAAAAATTGATCAGCACATCAAATTTAATACTTATATTCATCATATGAGATTGTATAGTAATAGGAATCAATGTGATGATTCATTTTTAAGGGAGAGAGTTGTTATGTTGATAAAATTGTAATAGCAGCTAGAAATATGGCCAGAGAGTGGGCAATGTCATAAGATAACTGTAATAATCATAGGTTTTTATGCTGAATAAAACATGGATGTGAGCACATGACTCACATACTTTACTTTCTCAAGAAAAACTAACAATTTTTCGATGTCTGATAATGAATCAAGATGCAGAAGTAAATGCATTATCTTGAAACTCGTAAAGCATGTAATAATCTCATATTTATCACATTAACTTGAATTCCAATTGACACATTAAATTTCATAAAAGAAATTACCCCTATGAACATTAATATTCCCTTCTTCAGGCCAAAATGCTGACATGAAATGAATCCCACTTTCTAAAAAAAAGCGACCATATTAATAAAACCATAATTAAAAATTTTGCATCGATAAAGTGAGGAAAGTTAACTCCGCATATGTTTTATAGCCGGTCCCAAGCCCGGATAAAGGAGGAGAGTTGTGTTAGGCCCCGACAGCCAGCGTAAAATCATGTCGAATCGCATGAACATGGATCAACGAATAGCGTCGTATTATCCATGTAGCCGACCCCACCTAGTGGGATAAGGTTTTGTTGTTGTTGATAAAGTGAGGAAAGTATGGTCATGAATGGATCTATTTTACTACACTATTCAAGTGTAATATTTTTACATGGCAGTCCAATCTGAAAGGCCACCAATGTGAAACTAAAACATAATCCCGCTTCTATTGAATACTTACAACAGCTAAATGCTTTTGGGTACTATCAATGACGAGTTTTTCAACTCACTACTTCCTTTCAAACTAACCAAGAAAAAATAAAGAAGACCAGCTTTAAGTTTAGAGTGTATATGAAAAGTATTTGTTACAAACAAAAGACTCACCGGGGTGCCTTTTACAACAGTTGACACATGATCAGGTATGATGCCTTCAACATCGGGTAGAGGCGCTAGTCGTGACAGGCCAAAATCAGCTACTTTGGCAACAAATTTGGGGTCCAATAATATATTGCTTGCTTTGATATCCCGATGAAAGATTGGAGGATCTGCTTCACTATGTAGATATAAAATGCCACGGGCAGAACCCAAAGCAATATGCAACCTCATGGAGAAGTTCATAGGTTCTTTAAATTTAGCTGCAAGGAAAGAATGATACCTGTTAGAGAACAAACCAAACTAACAAGATCAAGTTGCTAGCTAAAATGCCGCTTTACGCTGGAGAGCGCTCCACATGTACATGATGTTTCTTCTTAGTGATATATATATTTATATATATACATGGATGACAACCAAATGGTAATCATCCTTTTCCTTCTCAAAAAAAAAGTTGCTAGATAAAATAATGATTAGATATAAGAAGTTTTGAAATAATTGTGGATCCATTCATCAGGTCACATATATCATGTTTCAACTATTGATAAAACATGTAAAAAGAACTCTGGTATCGGGCGTACAAATCCATAATAGCATGGCCGCCTGAATACCCAACAACACAAGGATTTTGATACAGTACGGTTTGAATTCCTATAGCGAAAAAAATTGGAATTTAATATCAAATTAGAAATGAATTTCAGTTAATTAATGCTTTGACAACAGTCTCTGTTGTCTATTGAAATGGCCAGTTGTTAGACATGGCTGAGTCACGCCCACATCGTAAAGGGTCAGTTTGAATCTAACATATCTGTGATTGATATTATCCTAAACTATAATTCACTAATTTAAGGGGATTCACCACAGCCAGATCTCTTGACATTAGGAAACAGATTGGTCTTGACTTAGTGTTTGCAGAAAAAAGTATGGAGACAACAGACTTGGTAGTGGAAGTAAATAAGCTATCCAATAGTATCCTAACCATTAGTTACTAAATGTGCATTGTGCTTACCAGAAAGATGATCCCGTAGAGTACCATTAGGAATGTACTCATAGACCAGCATCTGAAAAATAGAGAAAATATTAAGATGACCTGTTACCTTCAACCACTTTGAGTTTAAACTTGTGAGAAAAAAAAGTTAAGATGTTAACATAAACAAGTATAACATATGTTCAGATACCTTGTGGCAATTAAAAAAATCATTACTTTATGTGATTTTACATTTCCTACCCATAAAATGATGAAATCAAGAATAATTTATCTATTTCAACAAAGTGCTGCACCCAACGAGAAAAAAACGATCAGTCATTGATGTCCTATGCCAATATGTCCCAATCACAGACTATTTAAATAAATTACAAACTTCCCTCCTTGTTATCTTCCATAATTTTGGGTCCACAATAGTAACATGTAGTATAATGCTGATGAATCTTTTGGTGTTTTGTCATTCATTTGGAAGCACAAGGATTCAACATATATTTAGTGTTAATCCTAACTTTGTAAGCAGATTCCTCAATAAGAAACATTACAAACTTATCGCAAACCCTTGTTTCTCTTAAAATTCAATTTGCTGATATTCTGATGGTGTATCAATTTTCCATATTTGTGAATTATATAACAGCATACATGAATTTTACCCATGGTCACACACACACGTGTGCACGCCTGCACGCACACATCTCATGCCAATTACACAAGGTGAATGCTAAATGGCAGCTATTGGGAAATAGATAGATTACAAATGATAGCACACTTGGATGTTTTCGTGAAATTAGAACAGAGCCAATATGAATAACATCCAAAAAGCATGCCATAATCACAAAATAAGTATAACCTCACTACTACAAGCATCTGTTATTTTAGAGTATAATCTCACTGCTACAAAATGAGTAAATCAGATCCTAAAATTAGCTAGAAGATACCCTTCAAAAAATAGACAGTTGTATGCCCATCAAAAAGAAATGTACAACAAACTGGATTTAATCTATCATGCTCGTGGAAGACATGAATATTAGTATAATCTACTTGCATTAAATATTGGAAATAAACAAGTTTATGTTAAGAACATGGAAATGAAAAAAAAATAGAAAATTGATATGCCCATCACCAAAGAAATGTGCAATAAACTGGATTTACTCTAGGATGCACATGGAAGACATGAATATAAATATAGTCTACTTGCATTTCATATTGAAATAAACAATCTTATTCCAAGAACATAGACTTGAAAACAAGTGCTAAACCTGAAGCTCAATCAAATTCATAAAATTGAAAGTAAACTCAAAATCTTGGTTTTAGTGGTAAACCTGCTCTTCCATTTCATCACAGTATCCAACCAATGATACCAAGTTGCGGTGGTGCAATGGTGATAGCAGCTCTATTTCTGTCGAAAACTCCTTAGAACCTTGCAAAGATCCTTCTTGTGCTCTTTTTATGGCCACAACTGTCCCATCAGTTAGAACTCCTCTGTATACCTTGCCATAACCTCCTTGTCCAACTAAACTTGAGTCATTGAAGTCCTTTGTGGCAAGAACCATTTCTTGAAATGTAAAGCACCTAACACCATCAACTTTAATCGGTTTTCTAGATGCTGCAAAACAAAGAAGAAACCATTCGGGGCACTGAGAATATCATATGGACTTTAACAGATAACCCATTCAGAACTGGACATGGGAACATGGTAGAGAAGAAGTTGAATTTTTTCTGTAAGGGAAAAATACCAGTTGATCATATTTTTGGCAGAGCATCTACCTGCTGGCCTCAGTATTTTATACCAAGACATATGTTTTGGTAAATGATAGTTTATTTCCATCAATGTATACATGTACATACCAAATATACATGAATGATCTCAGAAGATTAGCAGAACAATAGTTTTTCATTACTTTTCTGGTTTTCCCAGACTAATCACTTAAACTTATTTTCTTTTCTTCTTTGAGGGAAATGGGCATAGCTACACTGGATGTAGAGAAGATTTAGTTGTAGTGTATGCGCACTGCACTATTTAGCAATGGTGTATGCATACATTATGGCTCAAACCACTCTACATCAGGTGTAACTGTACATATCCATTAATTTCTTCTTTTTGTTATTGAGGGTGAAAAGTAATATTGGTATAGTGGGTGAAAATACATACCACAAGTTTCTCAACATAGCTCTAAAACTGCTTTAATTAAAGTTACAAGAGAAAATAACTACTGTTGAGATATGATTTGCATATCTTTCCATATCTAGGCATATCTTTGTAATATTAGTTAGGATTAGTATCCCAGATTTCTTGAGATAATATTCCAGATATTTTGGGATAATATCCCTGATTTTCTGAAGTAATATTTTAGCGTATTCTCCCTTCTTGTATTGCCTACCTATATTATAAATAGGAGACACTAGTGTTTGGTGAACAATAAGAGAAAACATGTTTCTCAACAACTACATCTTCCTTTTGGTGAAAAATTTTGCATAAAACAAGTCTACTATAGTTCATATGTCATGATTCCTTCAATATCCAAAGATATCATCAAATATTCAAAATCTTCAAGTCATTTATGCAGGAGTTAGGTGAAACATATAAACACTGTTTTCAGAACTGGACCGATGACCGGATCGGACTCCTTACCGGGTTGTGGTTGGACCGGTCCGATCGAGTTCGATCGGGTTGGACCAAATTTTATTAAAATAATATTAATTTGCAATAATTTTAAAGATATAGTATTATTTATATGATGTAATGTAAATATTATAGTAATAATTCATTAATAATTACAATATTAAAATTTCATCTTAAATATATGAATATTACACAAATTTTATTAATTAAAAAAATTAATCATAGTAAATAATAATTTCAATCCATACTTACTAATAACTTATTATTGATTTTTTTTTAATTTTTTATCTATGAGGATGGATATTATATTAATATATTTTATCTCAAGTTTCTCTTCTTTCTTTTATTTGTATTTCTCTTTAACACTTTCCTTTTTGTTTCCATTTTGCTGCCCATTTAATAATTTCCTTTTTAATATTATTTATTTTTTAACACTCACCTTTTTTTTCTATTTCTATTTATTTTTCTACCTCTCATTTTTCCCTCATTATTGACTTGCCTTTTAATACTTTATTTTTTCATTTTTCATTGACTTGCCTATTTTACAGATTTTTTTTTTTTTAAAAATACAGTTTGAACCCGGTTCAACGGTTTTCCCGGTTCAACTGGTTATTTCCAGTTCAACATCAAAATCGGTTTTGATGTTGAACCGAACCAGACTAGCCACTGGTTCGCAGTTGAACCAGCTCGCTGGTCCGGTTTTGAAAACCTTGCATATAGATGTCAATGTTTGTGTAACTGAGTCAAATAAATATTGACTTGCTATCAATGAAAGAAAAAAAAAATAGAACAAATGAAAATTACAGAAAGTGAAGCAAATTGTAACATCCAAACATTATCTTCACACCATTACATGGAACTTTGACGTTAAGCTATTTAAACATATGTTCTTCATTCACCCACAGGTTCCTCAACAACTTACTCGAATGAGCATTCAAATAGCATGCATTAGATTTTTAAAAAGTTAATATGTTCTTTGTTGAAGTTGAAAGAATAAAAAAAAAAAGAAGAAACAGCTGAATTTTTATTTGCCAGTTAAAAAAGACTAGAGAACAAAAACAGTATTCAGACCACTTCTTGCATTGATATAGTAACAAAAAGGTCTTCCCAACCATTGTCTCATTATGATGGCTTCCTTTATTCAAATATTCCTTCTTATGTTACTTCACCTTATACTTTCTATCAGTTTTCTCCTTGTGTTTCTCCTTTTAAGGTATTCCTAGTTTACATTATCTCAAACAATAGACTAAATTAGTTCCCTGTTCACAAATTAAATAAAGTTAACACAGTACTTAACTAGTGTCTTTTATGCAGAGTATATAGGACTTACATAAGCGGCGTCTTGAAACTGCTTTGTTTTTCGAGCGTCTTTTCATGATCATAATAGTTA
The DNA here is from genome assembly GCA_030549335.1 of Pontederia crassipes. Lineage (NCBI taxonomy): Eukaryota > Viridiplantae > Streptophyta > Magnoliopsida > Commelinales > Pontederiaceae > Pontederia > Pontederia crassipes. The sequence continues at coordinate 36,761,397 of CM060194.1, forward strand.
TAACTATAGATATAGTAGACACAACAGCAATTGCTCCCAATAAAATGCCTACTATAGAACCTGTGCTCAATGCTGATTTGGAAGTATCTAGAATCTCTGCATTGTTAGGGACGAAAGATTAAAATAATTGATAAATTTATAGCATGTAAAAGGTTGAAAGTAGGACATTAACATAAACACAGTTATTTAAGAAAATCCAATTACAATGATCATGTTTCTTTGAGTTGCATTGTTTCTTGGCGTGGAATAGACTAAATATATTATGTTTTCATCCTTTCTATTTCTGCAACTAAGCAATTGGAAATATAGAAACTTCTTAGCAGTAATCATTTATTCTAATTTCATCCATATATCTATGTAATGTCTTCATTGTCAGAAGAAGGAAAAGAGATTATAGTTTTGCAAGAAAAAGTACAAAAGGAAAATATCTCGTGACTTCTAGTTCTCTCAAAAGATCCAACAGAAAAGAGAAGCTGCAAAAGTTGGTAACATCATTTTACAAAAAAATGTAGTACAACTAGAAGAAAAACACTATGGAGGCAGTCCAAGTAATTTTAAGTAATACAGCATACACAAACATGAAAAAAGAAAGCTCTTATTCTACTAGTGATTTGGATTGCATCCAACAAGATGAAAAATGATAATTCTTGTTATCGAAAAAAAAATAGCAAGAGATTCATGAGTCACGGAAAACATTGCCCGGTGGATAAAACTATAATAATGTGCCTCATTGACTTCTGTGTTCCCACAAACAAGTCAACTATCAAATATTCTTGTAAACTTTTAATCGTGATATTTAATTACTGATAATTATTCAAGTCTGACAGCGATGATCCCCAAGTTACGCAGGAATGATGTTGGTACTATCTATGCAAAATGTACTTAATTGGTAGAACAGAGCTTAATAGAAAAAGTGCTCACCACTTGCATAGGAACCTAGTTTGAAGTTGAGGAGTTCATATGGTCCAAAAACATCATCAAGTGTAATTTCCCAAGCAGCTAGTATACCTCTGAGCCGAACTATCTCACTTACATTGAACAAACTAGTATTACCAGGAAATATCTTTAGTTGCATGTTCAGCCTTGGACCTTTTTCCCACGTGTATGAGCTAATGTATAGTTGATAAAGAAGCAAACTAAGAAGAGAGGTGAGATTTATCTCAAATTCATCAACATACGGACGGAAATCTGATATTCCTGGACTTTTCAATCGAAAATCAACTGTGACTGGAACAGCACATAGGCATGGTATAGGAGATAAAGGATTGTACTCATAGTTTTTGTCTGTAGGGCATGGTGTGCAATTAATTGTAGAGTCAACTGAGCTTCCAGATGTTGGGGTTACTGTCATTGGACGACAAAAGCGGGCCATTTTTGGTTGAGTTACATTTCCACATACAGGATTTCCATATAGCCTGCACATTATATTGAAGAAATAAAATTAACCTAGTAAGTTGATTTCAATTTACCCTGCAACATTGAAATTCATTGGAAAGCTACAAGACTACAACTATTAGTAAAGCATAAGGTTACAACAATGTAGAAGGCAAATAATTACACAAAGGTTTTGTTATTGTGAGCACGAAGGAATCCTCAAGGACCTTTTTCAAACCTCAATCACATTCTTAATTTGTCGTCAATTGTGCTTTTTTTAACAAGATTATGGAGAAAAGATCCCACTTGACGACATTATTATTCTTTATGTCACCCATGAATTACGATTATAATAGTTTTGGAATTCATTGTTTCAAAAGTTTAACACTTGCCTTATTTTAGTTATCATGTTAAGGAATTGAGTTGTTTTATGTCCTTTTGACACAAAGTCACCAAGAGCGTAACATTGAGATGACAAAAAAAACACCATTTTCAGATTTTTGAACTTTTTTATGAGAGAAAGGATGGCCGCATAGGTTTGTGAGTGTCATCCGTATATATAAGATTTTTGAACTTGATCAACTGTCCATAGCTCCATAGAAGGGAAACAGGAGCCTACTTATCTCCAATTAGAAAAACGGTTGCATGAAAGCGAACCAGAATTAGCTTTATGAACCTTTGCTCTACTAAGAGGTCTTTAGTTGTGAGCCTTTCAAATAGCCCATTAGATTGATATTCCTTGTATAGTTGTTTAGATTTTCTTTTATTTGGTACAGGTGTATAAGTCCATATAAACCTCCTACATCGTTGTATTAGAACACAAACTGACTCAATAGTACTTTCTCTTTAATTACTTTTCATCTAAATAAATAACTTAACCTAGGGTTAGGATCAATCTGACATTACAAAGATAGTAAGATAATTTGTTCTACCAAATTTGAAAAGGAATTTGAGTCAAGACAGATCGATACAAACTAAAGACGAGCTCCGACATGATATAGCATGCATTGTGCCTACCCCATGTTCTTTATGTTAGTGGATGCACATTAATTTTTCTCGTACATATATTGTAATATCATTCTAAAACTATGCAACGGGCATCACAAATGTGATCTTACTGAGTAGATAGATAACTAGTAATAAAAAACATGAAAGAAGAGGAATTTGAAATAGGAAACAACAACTGAAATTGTATTCAAATATCATATTCAAGATATAAAGCTATGAAGTAAATTTGAAATGAGAAGATACTGTGTGAAAAGGGAAATGGAAACCTACAACACACTGACATTTGCCGGAGGATCATAGTCATCTGGCATACTTGTGAGAGAATTGTTCTGGTAGTCCCTGGACAAATAATTATTAATAAAATAAATTTCTAGAAGAAAATTTTTAATCTTTTTCCTGTAAGATAAATGAGTTGGTTTTTTGGGGAGACCATACAAGATAAGACTTTCATTTGCATTGAAATTGATGTTTTGCCCAATGGATGAGGGTACTGAACCATTCAGTAAATTGTTCTCAAGAGACCTGCATTAAGACATCATGTAAATGTAGACATGCACACGCATAATATATTCTGACAACGGCAGCTCCTGATAATGAGAGAAACTATAAAATGGCAAGTTTTTTTCTTTTGAGAAGGCACAAAATGGCATTATTGAAAACTAAAAACAAAGTAAAAGATGAACTTACAGTCTTTGGAGCTTTGGCAATCCAGAAAAATTTGACGGAATGCTTCCAGTAAACAAATTATTTGATAGGTCACTGCCAAATATTTACAACTATTTTAGCAAATTTATAAAGGTTTGGTATTGAGCACATCAAACTCTATAGTTTGCTCATAGTTTCAAATATAAAAAATTCTAGCTTATTACAAAAAAAACATGTCATATGTCGAAGTATAGAATTCACATACATGGTAGTAATATTGACCGAAAGTTTCTGTGATGGTATTGGTCCTTCCAATCGGTTCCAGCTGAGATCCCTGAAACATAAATGTCGTCGCACATAAAAAATTATCTGAAAGAGGAAAACAAGAAAACTAAAGGGCAAAAAAACAGTATACGCAATAAGCAAGCTGTATACAGTCCAAAGGGTTTAAGAAAACATAATGAAACATAATTGTGCATTTCTTTCAAGAATTGTGCACAAAGATAAAGCCAAGATCATATAAATAATACCGATAAACAAGCCAGTTAATAACTCACAGGCACAAAGAAACAAACACCAAGAATTCAAAACATGTAAATCATGATCTCATATCCCAAGAAGTGTCGGTCATAACAAGACAGTAGGCCATACCAGTTCAATAATTGGAGGCTGTAAATATTCTGGAAGCATGGCATCTTAAATTGTGGCAATTTACAGAAGCAATAATTACAAATTGTTTACAGCAAAAAAATATTTTGTTTACTACTTACAAATATCCAAGTTGAGGTATCTCACTCAAGTTAGGAATGCGTCCTTGCAGACTGCAATTCCTGAGGCTCCTGATAAGAAAAAAATAAAATTATATTTCAGATATCAGTTTATCATAGTTCCATTCATTATATGGGAACATTTTCCATAGTAGATGATGTTATGGGTTAATTTTACAAAGTCACAAGTGATAATTGAATGGGCATGAACACAAGATCATAGAAGAGATAAGAATGAGGAGAATTACAAGCCCAGGACTACATATGATAAAAAGAAAGAAAAAAGTGGATCAACATGAAAGACAAATTATTAAAACGATCAGCTTCAGATCAAAACCATCCAAATTATACGCAGAGACATGAAAAATGTTATACATAATAAGATAAAGAATATGATTAATATGCAGATGCTGCAAAAGGAAATATTACTGCCTAATCCTATTGATCAGGATAAAGTCATCCCCTTAAGTTAAAATGTGAGACTTGTAATTATTAAGCTTAAGTTACTCATGGACTAACTAGATTCAGATTTCCACAATGAAAGTCAAAAAATTCAAACCACAAATTATGATGTCAAGCCATCCATCATGTATTTTAACCTTCAATACAAGATTATCGACAGAGTCACACATGGCACACACAATTTAGTAAAATGAAAATATGGTGACAATTCATCCTTTCCCTTCTCAGAAAAAAAAAAGATATAGATAAAATTGTAGGAGCAATTCCAACAGACCTTATGTAGTATTTCGAAATACTCACAGTTTTAAAAGCGTCTTCATTGTGCCATAAGAAGGTGGAATGGAGCTGCCACTGAAATTATTATTATCTAGCTGGCTGCAAGAAAGTAAAGTGAGCATTATTTTCCTGGAGGAAAACTTCAACGGCATAAAAATCCAGGAGATATCTTGTAAAAGAGTCACTCTCTTTGTGTATCTGAATTGTCAATGTATGATGATAGGGATGTACCACAGGTGTATGATGCTTCTATTTATCAAAATATTAGTAGGCAGCATTAGCCCATGGAACATTCATTTTTTATGTTTCGATATAAACTTTTGCAAGTGAATTATCAATGGAAAGAACTTCAATGTTTGAAGAAAGCTTAATATCAAGTTGTTCAAATAATTAGTGCACTAGAAATATGTAAAAAGCATCAGCAATCTACAGGCAATATTGCTAGCTTATGAATAATCAAATGAACATTTGTTGTTTGTGTATGAGCAACAACAACAACAACAAAGCCTTATCCCACTAGGTGGGGTCGTCTACATGGATCATACGACGCTATTCGTTGATCCATGTTCATAAGATTCGACAGGATTTTATGCTGGCTGTCGGGGCCTAACACAACCCTCCTCCTTTATCCGGGCTTGGGACCGGCTATAAAATATAGGCGGAGTTCTCCGTCAAATGTTAACTTAACTAAATTCCAAATCAAAGAGGAAAATCTCAAAGAAAGAGTCCTGGTTTCTTTTGGGAGGAGAAATTATTACTAATTCCCACCAGCATGGTATTAAACAAGACAAAAAATGCAAAAAATCATGGTTACACAAATCAGAACAAGACAAGAGAATAGAATCAACTTTAAATGATAATGTTACTTTTTTCCCACAGAAATGAAAGAATGATTGCCATTGACTTCAATCTTACTTGAACAAATTAGCATGCAGATAAACATTAACGTCGATGATGAAGAATACATGTAGATTAGAAGGGATTTAAAACTTACAGTTCGGAAATGAGCATGTGATTTATGATCTTTTTATGTATGTTATAATTCTATCAAATGAAAAGTTTTGATATGACAAGAAATAAGACTCAAATGTCAAAGAAAGACGACCATCTAAAACTTAAGCATAGATAACAACACCTGATTAGGGGAAAGCTCTCCTCGAACATAATGAACCAACTCTGCAAGAAGACTATAAGCCAACGGTCGTAATGACTCAATGCAAACACGACCAGTTCCAATTAAAACCCTTTCATCATTCACACAAATATAACTTCATGATATTGTGTTAATATATATCATGCAAGCGCATTTCTAAATGATTGGTATAAAGTGATGTTAGTGTATTAACTATGTTTGCACCTTCATAATGTTTCAGCCATACCTAAACCATATATGAATATGAAGAGGGCAACGACAAGGGCTCAAGTATCTTATAGCTTTTATGTAAGCCAAAGCCTCATATTAATTTTCATAATGCCCAATGGACAACAATTGATATTCTAGGATCATTTGTATATGGCTCATTTTAGGGTGTAAGCTACGAAAGAAAGAAATTAAGAGAACATATTCACGGAAGAATGACTTTTTTCTATTGTTATAGAGTTTATTTGGAGAAACAAACAATTTTCCTTTTTTATAATCATAGCTAGAGGACATTTTTCTCTAGCATGAAGGAAAAACAAGGACTTTCCTAATTCAACTATGAAATACATCTTTAATTTTCTACCATTATGACCAAAATGCAGTCTGGAATAATAAACACTACAGAAGCATATAATTGCATTAAGATCAGAGAAATACAAAACATATGACCATAAAGAAACAACCCTAAGAAGAGACAAGCATGTAGAAAGAACATACAGAATTTTCAGAGTTGGCAGTGCGGAAAGTTCTGGAAGAAGGTATCCCGATAAGTTATTGTTGTCCAGGAGACTGTATCAGTATGATAAAAAAAATCACATTATACGTATAATCAAAATCTTAATATGAGGCCTAGCAAAATCCCAAGGAGGTGAGTTATGATAAACTCACAGGTGAAGGAGAACGGGCAATCTTGACAGTTCAAGTGGAATTTGCCCACTTAATGAGTTATTGTTCATGTGCCTAAAGGACAGAAGATATGTCAGAGAATAAAATATGTAGTGATAACAAAGATCTAAGTAAGTATTATAGTTCCGTACAGATGTCGAACTTTTGTCAAGTTAGCAAATGATTTAGGTATCTGGCCATATATTTGGTTTTGGTCAATCTGCAACCTATTTAAGTTAGGAAGATAACCGATCTCTTCAGGTAATGAGCCTGATAACTGGTTTCCACTCAAGAGCCTGCAGTTAAAAGACAAGAAAATTACCCTAACAAGAAAGACAAAAATTATCAGCAAGAAAAGGGTTTCTCCTGTTTACAAGTCTAAGCTGCTGTAATCGTAAAATTAGCATTGCTTCCATGCAATAAAACAACCAGAAGAAAACATGAAAACAAGCTACACAATAACAAAGGTGCACACCATTTCTGTTGCAAAATGAAAATAAAGGTAAAAATGAAGTATAATATGAACTTGAAGAAACAACTGAAGTAAATGTATTGGATCAAATCTTAAATAGAGATAACAGCAGACTCAAAGTCTATATTTTTTAAGATGGTGCATCGATATTTTATAATTTTAATGTTACTCGATAAGGGTAAAATTGTGTAAAATGACCATCAGAAGTAACCAAGACACTTGAAAGAATGGTTTGTCTTGCACACGAAATTTTATCTTTATCAACATTGGATTCTAAAGAAAAAAGCCTTTGCAAATAGACTTCTCAAAATGTCCCATGTTTTTACAATGTAAGTTTACTTTACGAGATGGTAAAAGAAGATAAAAAGGAGAATAAAACAGTTTATTTAGGACCAACAAACAAAAAAAAAGATCTGATCATTGATCTACTCAAGATGAATGTATCTCTGCAGGAGGAGATTTATGGCCCAATTGCTAAAATACTGGAGAAGATTTAGTTGTACTATTTGAGGTTGCCTCTATTCTCATTCCTCGTTAAAACTCTACTTGTTCTAACTATAAATTATCTGATGCCATATATATCTAATTCGACAAGAAAAAGAACCTCTCATTTCATTAAATACGGTCTTACAGACTGAACCAACAAGATTAAGCATGCCTCACATTATAAATACATCTGTGTGTTTAACAAGCTTGATTATTCAACAGAGTAGTTAAGTGAACCTTCAATGATGAATCTTGTCCCTTACACACCATAAAAAGCCTATAGAAAATTCACTATACCAAAATGTCCAATAGAACATAAGCTCATTAACTTTCCTGAAAAGGTTGTATCAAGCCACTCCATTTCCTTAATCAACACATGATGCTTGTTGGAAAGCAGTAGTAAATCAAGTAAAGTTTGCAGCAAACAGCCCGACAATTAGACATCCATAGGAATTAGCTTCTTGACTCGCAACCTATTGTGAAGTAGCAAAAGGGTGGCATTATTCCAAATTACTTCTCTTTATGAGAAACCAGCATCAACTGGTTAGGAGTGCTAGCTGAGGTCAATAGGTCATTTTCTTCATAACTTGGCTTCTGACGATCAGAGGTTGAAGAAACAAGGCAGGTTCAAGGAATCACCCACACAAGGGGCACATCCAGCAACTCAACATTGCCAATTGCACAACAGCAACGACATTTAAGAGAGGATATAAAACAAATTGGGTGCTCTAGCAAAAAAAAAATGATATTTTTGTTAAGACTGGAGAAGCTGAAATCTTTCGGGAGTCATTCGACTGCCAGGTTGACCCATCCATCCCCAATAGTCAAACAAATCTCTCGTCCAAGCTCCCGATGTTTGATTCATATGCATAATAGGATAAGAGTGTAAAACCAGAGGGATTTGTTTCTAACATAGCATTGACAAAACTATTAAAAACTAAAGGTCATGAACACAGGACAGTAGTATAAATGGTTAAAGATGAATGCAACTTACAGAAGCCTCAAAGGTTTAATGTTCCCAATCTCTTTTGGTATACTTCCATTAAGCATATTCCACATAAAATCCCTTCAAACAAAAGGAGAAAAAACTTTTATACGAAGCATATCAGATTTCTCACTCAGGAAAGCAAATTTAAAAAGAAAAGTTAGAGCCACCTACAGGATACAACAAATATCTTGTAACACAATGTTTAGCATAGTTATTTCAAGTATACTTAAGGAAGGTTCCAGAAATATGCTAACTTGCTATCATCATTTAGTCTACAAACACAAACTGTTAGTGACTCACAGTATCTGCAAATTAGTCAAAAGTCCAAGTGCAGGCGACATACTTCCTGAGAGGTTCATCTTCAGCAGCTGCCTGGTAAGGGAATTCGCTTCTCAATATATGATATGGCAAAACAAATGTGGTTTCATCAGAATTCTCATAAACTCTAAATCTTTGGAACTATCAAAATAATGAAATCCTTAATTATGATAAACTAGGATTCCTTTCTGGTACATTTTCATACGTATGAGACATTAATTTTTCCTAGATGATATATAATGGTGAGAAATAATCCACACATCCCAGAAACCAATATATTAGACGGAAAAGTTGTCAAGCCTGAGGTTCAAAGCTAAAAATCAATACAAATAAGAAAAGTGTTGGAAAGGTTATACTTGGTTCGGTATGATCATTCCCAGTTGTACCAAAGAAAGTAACCAGTTTGATTGATGTGGATCCATGTGATTGGGCGCATTGCAAAAGTAAATTAGAAATTCAACTTTTCATCACCAAGAAAGTTATATATGAAAACTACAATGAGAGAAATTTACTGGAAATCTCATGTAAATAAATGAACATGATGCTAGAATTGCTCCCATATGAAAATAGCACAGTTTTCATTTGTTATGGCTTGGTAAAAGAAAAAACTAAATCTGATGTCTTATACACAGTAGATAAATGTAATGAGTATTGTTGATACAGTACACACGAATGATTTTTTAAAATCTTTTTCTTTTATGAAACTGCATCGCATCCAGAAAGGACCATAATATAGTGTTATTCTAACTTTAGAAACATTCTTGAAATATTGTTAATAGAAAACAGTTTCCACAGTAGTTTATCTTCTCATGCAAAAATTGAGACAAAAAAAAAAGCCTCATGTGTATAAATTGTGTCAAGGAAATAAAAGATTATCTGAATAACATCAATTAACCCTCAAAACAAATGACATCAAACAACCAATCTTTGGATATGGAAAGCTCATTTGTTTACACATGTTCTACATTTTTCTATATAGGAAAGGATGACTACAACTTGTGTTGGTCATTCAATGCCTTACATTACACTTCATGTTTTTAACTGAAAACAAGAGGAAAATGAATTATAAAAAAATAATGTTTGTCTATGCATAAAAAGCTCCTAGAAAGTATTAACTAAATAACTTATTTTATATATAATATGAGAGAGCGAGAGACAGGAAAAACTCATTTTTGATGGGAAAGAATTCCCTTTCTTCAAGGAAGTCATTTTCCTCAATTTTAATCTTCACTTCCCACCAATTTGCAATTCATTTTACGCTGACCCAAAATTTCTTTGTGCTAAACAGAGGAAAGCGAGAAAAATAGATTCTTGTAAATATTTTTAAACGAATAAACAGAGCATCAATTGACAGCCAATTGTTGAACATTGTTTCTAATGGCAAGTCAGGGTCTTTAAGATTGTCTTAAAATGCATGATTTCACATTAAATGTGAAATTGTAATTGGTGTAACAGACTGTAAACCATATATAGAGGATGATTCACAGCTTCATTTTTTTAAGTACGATTCACAACTTCTGCTACAAGATATGTGTTACGACGAACAACATGCAAAGAAAAGTGTTTCATAGCCTCAGCCATACAGTTCTTTTATGTGCAGGTACTGATCATCTTGCACAGCATAGCAAAATATCCCTGTCCAGTTCGATGTACATGGATCTCCCTTATTCCAATTGTTCAGATGGTTCATAGGATCGATGAGGCTACTCTTGATAGCCCTTAACGCATTGACTGCAAATTGAGATAAAGTCATCAAATCGTGTCCAAAAAGAATGTGACTGAAATGTTATATTTTAATGGCTATTCCATTTTTATCAGGCAACTAACAAAACTAAGACAAACGTATAGAGTATTAGTACCTAATGGAATGAGATTTGATGGTCTCAGAAAATCCAGACTTTGGAAAGTGAAGAATTTGAGGTAATATCATATTGATTTTTAATACTGTAAACAGAATGACAGTGGCAATTTGACTTTTCCTCTCATAATCCTACCTGATTTTAGTCTAGACACAAGTACAAAAACATACATGCAATTTTATCTTGTTATTTAACAGAAAAAATCTTATTAACCATTAGATTTCAGTAAGAAATGTTATGTATGGAAATATCTTAAACAATGGTAATTTCTTTTGACACTTCTTTCCTGACAGAGAATATACTGAGTTTTGACTCTTGCCCAATGACTATAAGCTCCGCACAAAGAAGGAACATTTGAGACATAAAAATGGAAGCCATATACATTCATGAAATTTTATATCTGGAATATCACAAGATATAAGTTATGGGCCAACTGTTAGAATCTAAATCCTCACCTTCAGATGGATCAGTTCTCTGAGCCTCAACAAGAGAGCAAGGAGATGTTATAACTAGAGCAGCACAACATAAGTACAGAAGAAGATGGATCATCTTGGTGGGCCTATCGACTATGAACAATCCAAACTTTAGCTAGATGTGTCCACCTCCTGACCAAGCAAAGCCATCAAAACTCAGATTATCCAATTTTAACATAAGATGAACAATTTGATAGAGGTATATAGTTAGCTTGTGGATTCATGAACGAAATACATCAAGATAAGTTAGCAAACACAATTCATAAAATTTTTAACACCAATGAAATTACAACTAACACGCAGGGCATATAGCAAATGCTACTTAACAGAACACAGGAAGTTGGCACAATATGAAACTGACATGCTGCTCCATGTTTAAATTCTGAAAATATGCTGACTGTGAACTTAATAAGAATTTGAAATACAATATTTTCAAATAGACTTGTAATAATTTTGAGAGATGAAGCTTCCAGAAAGCTGAAAATGATAACCAAGCTCAATGGGATATGTGTATATCTTGCATGCCCAGACACTAAACTTGCAAAATTTCAACTGGGAAAGTTTTAGGAACACTCGTGGCAAATTATTCCTCTCATTTTTGTTTGACCGCTTTAAGTTTATTCAAATTTTCCAAATTCCTAACCGCTGCCAGAAATTGCCACATTTACTTCCTGGATGGGAGATCATACCGCGTTCAACCAATTGAACTCTGGTTTAACACACAAATATCCTTTTGCCAAAACAACGTGCATCTCTGTACCATCAAAGGCATGCACCATCCAACCAAGTTATTAAAAAACGCTGCATACTGCTCAATCTTGAGCCGCCGTATTAACGACTCCACGCATAGTACTCAAACTGTTTGCTGGTTATAACCATTCAGAGAATATAACTCGAAAACAAGACACGCAAAATTCGGGGGAGCTCCGCAAACACCAAAAAAGAATCAAGAAAATAGCCTTAACGTGAGTACCAAGTACTCGAATCCAGAAAACATCATATTATCAATAGCAAGAAACGACCTTTAACTATAAGTGGGATCTAAAACAAGCACGCAAACCGCATCCGAAAGAATTGCGCATACACATACGAGAGGACTAGCAATGCAATAGACTACAAAACATGGATAAGGAAGAACTAGAGAGAGAGAGAGAGAGAGAGAGACCCACCTGACCAGAAAGGGCATATAACTCCCAGCAACAAACGGAGTCGACAAAGATGGAAGGAAAACTGAGAAAGAAAAGGTGGAAGCGAGTCAGAATTACACCTGCAGGTGCGTCGAGGAATCCGCGCGAAAGAGGAAGGCGATCCGCGATTCGACGACCTACCCAGCGGATGTGAAAAGGGGAGGGAGGAGGGCGCACATAGATGGCTGTGGCGTTTGTCGCCATCAGTCGCTCTTTGGAGGGTAGCCACTCAACCGGGAGACGTTTGAAGAGGGAGGACGGTGAAAAAGAAACAAAACAGGACTTTTTTTTTTTTTTTCGAAGATGTGAACGAGCGCGCCGTAAAAGGACCGATGTTTGTACTTCTTTTTTCCGGAATTGGAATGAGGTCAGGAAATGAAAACATAGTATAACGGGAGTTAAGAGGGAGTTAGAGCTAAGTGGATAGAAGGTTTCGAATTTAAACTTTTTTTAATATAAAATATTTTTATTAAAAGTTTTATTCGTCGTAGTTAAATATAATGTCAGACGATATTAAATTAATTAAATTCGACGATAGATTAAGATTTCAACATACGATGCATGAATTGAATGACCCCGAAAGATAACCGAAAAAAAATAAGACAAAGAATTGCTCTGTTTCTTACAAAGTAAGATTTGTCGTTACTTTTACTTTTGACACCACAAATTACGTGTCTGATATAAAGTTTTCTTTGTCCGCACGTGTAAAAATATATATTAATACTATTCTATGTAACCAATTTTAATTTCTTTTATGCTGGAACATTTTCAAAAATCCTTACATTGTATAAGATAATTTGAATATTCCTTTTTTCTGATCAAAGTTTGAAAGTACATATTTATCCCATCAATCGACCCTTAGTAAATATTTGAACATATTTAAATTCAGCTTGAAAGGATTGCAATTTATATCGTTACTCTTATCAAATATTTTTTTATTAAATTCACGAGTGAATCCCAAATCATTATAAGTTAGTAACTGTTTATTAAATGTTATTCAAATTATTATCTATTAATCACTATGAAACCCTAATCCATATGTATTTCACCCTCTATATAAAAAAGAATCACACCAGCATTTAGACCCTCCTAGAAATATTTGAATTAGTCAATTCGTCATCTCCAACTATTCATGCGAAATTGTCCAAAGAAAATGAACTGATAATTAACTCCAAACAACTTTATAGTTTGTATGGGATTTAATATTGATATATTTGGTCAGAGTTGATTAACAAAGCACAAAGCAATTAATAACTTTGCAACATCAATCGCAGCGATGATGATGTTTGGGATATTGGTCATCATTTTTTTTTTATGTCGGTCTGGGACTACGAAAGATTTTCAGTGTTTAAGATTATTAGCATTCGACTAATTTAAAATTGAAAAGATAGAACAATAATAATTTATTTGTATGATTTTAAAATTTAAATCTGAGACTACTAATCTGGATCATCTTTCAACTTCGTCCCCACCTTCCGTTTCATTAGTTAATTTAAGGGGTAATTGATCGTGGAAGGGCGGCAAAATTGAACAAAGTACCCAAGTAGAAATTTAAGATATCTAGGGGCAAACCTTTCTAGTCCAACAAACACGTGTTAGCTACCTGGCTATTTGACTTATGAACTATGCATGATCTGTCCAATGCCATTTTGTTTAGTATGGCATCAAAACATCCAACGAATAAGCAAGCATGGGGAGGAAGGAGGAGAAATAAGAATATTCGGGAAGAATTAAGGATAGTTGGTGAACAGTGGGATTGTGTTATGAAATCATTCACTATTTTAATTAAGATTTATTTATATTGTTATTGTTTGAATATCAAATTAGTTGGATATAATAACTCTAGACAAAGAATATATGACGAGGATATTGTGAAGTTGTTTGTAATTTAGGGAGTTAGAGCGGTGGGGATGAAGGAAGTTAGTCATAATGAGTTAGATGAATATTTTTAAGGGTATACATTTATAAAATAATCCAAGAATTTGGGAGGGGCCGAGATCCTTCCTAAAGAAGTTTAGGTGGTCCCGAAACGGATTAGGTTAATTTAATTTATTATTTTTTTGAATATAAACTAATAAATGGATCAAGAAAGTCTAAGTTAAGCAAATATTTTTATTATTCTATAGTGGATTTTATTTTATAATATAAATATTATTAAAAGATAAAAGTATAGATAAGAGAAAAAAAAATTGAGAAGAGAAGAAAGGGAGTAGAATAGAGGAGAGAGAAACTATAATTAATATTCAACGAGAAAGATTATAGGAGAGATAAAGTGGGATGCTATATGAGAGAGAAATGGAAGAGGAGAGAACAAAAAATGGGAACACGAAGGAGAGGGAAAAGAGATATTTATTAAAGAGAGAGAATATGAATATTATAGATACTAAGACGTGTGTCATGCAAAAGTGATATAAAAATCACGTCCCGTGCGAGAAATGGATAACAGATAATGTAGTACTTAAGGTTTGTCTCAAAGGATCACAAACGAAATTTGACTCAGAGGAAATCACAAGAATACCGATTTCAAGGAAAGAAGATACGGTTGAAGAGCACGAGCGGACTAAAAAATGCACAAATTAAGGAGAAAGCACAGCAGAGAAGTGGAAACAAAATGATAGCAGATGTAATGCAACGATCACTAGGGTTAGGGCCTTGTATTAGGATGTCTATTATTTGAAACAAACATAAAAGATATGTGAAGTAGCAGTAGATGCCCCTATGCTCTCGCCATCACTCTCATGGCGAATGTCATCCACCAACAGAATCACTCTCATGCATGTCGGTTGGTGAACTTGCAAACACGAGTCATTACTCGATACACTCATGCCATTCTCTCATAGAGGCATAACATTTTGAAGTACCATTTACTATGTTTGAGAATATATCGGCACATACCCTCATATTCAAACCTAGAAGAATCCTTGCAAGTGAGTATGGATTTAGCCAACCTCTCGTTTGTGTCAAATTCAGACAAAAGATAATCTCTCTCCAACAAATCCCTTTAAGTCTAGTTCGAGAGAGAGAATAAAGAAAGCTTTGGACGGTCTTTTTGACCCCATCCAGCTCCAGGTATTAATGATTTCTTAGACACAACTCAATTGTCGGTGCACCTTTTGTCATGCATGCGACAACTGAGGAATAGATAATCCTCTCGGATGGGAACAACCGACGTTATAAACCAAAATTAGTTTGGACGGAGGAAGAACGTCGACAATAATAGAACACCAAAATGACCAACTGAAGAATACTTCAAGCTTTTTCTCTCGTACTTGCTCGATAATGGTCGTTGACACTCCTTAACATATCCCACTGGTCACCTTGCTTCTCAGCGTGAGTGCAACTTATTAGGGTATACAAGTACTCACTCGGTCGAGAGTCGCCAATGCCAAAAAATTTGACCAACATAACACTCTAGCAACAAAATAGAGAAATGCTCCGAGCACATCTCTCGGCCTCACTTGGTACTGACCAATAGTGTCTCTTTATTGTAACCCAAGGCCACTTCACCTCTTGACACGAGTGCAACTACTTGGGAAATCCCTGTACTCTCTCGGGCAAGAGACATTGTTGTCATCATTATATATGATGACCAATCTCATGTAGGGGAAACTTCAACAAAAACAAAGGACCTTGGGGGTATTCTGGATCCACCTTTCGGCTTCACCGCGGAATTAACCACTGACATTTCTTTACTATAACCCAAGGTCATCCCACCTCTCGGCACGAGTGTAACCATTTGAGGAATCTTCGTACCTCTTGCCATGGGAAATATCAGATAGTCAAAATTTCACGAAACTATAAAACATCCATCGAAAAACAAAAAATAGGGGAAGCTCAGGTGCTTCCCTTATGTAGACCTTGACGCATGGTACGTATCCTAACATTTGGCTCAACCTCTTGGCTCACATGCCTTAATTAAGAATTATGAACACCCTCTCGGGTGAGAGTCACTATGGACAATGGTTGTCCAAACTGACCCCTCAGACAAGACAAAAATATATAACGAAATGATGATTGTTCGACAGCATTGTGTGCTATAGTATGAAGTAGGACAAACCCCTCACCTCTCGCCCTCGAGGCTTAAGATGGGGAAGGTAATACATCCTCTCGAACCAAGGCACAATGGGTGCACCTTTAGAAGAAATCATCTGACAATCGAAACTTCATCAGGAAAACCCCAACAGTTGGTAAACCATGAAATGCCAAAACTAATAGAATAGTAAACATGAAACAAAATGGATAAACAACTACCTCACATAAACATCAAAATTATAAGCTCAAGAGTGGGACATCCATGATAATCTCCCGACCCTAGCTGGCCGATTAATTATACCACATCACGAGGGGCATCAAAGCGTCCGATGTTCATAACACAAGAAAAAGGGAAGAACAGATGCTCAGTTCTCTCCTCTCCTCTTGTGTGTTGGAATCAGTCTTCAATCTCTGTATCCCAACCCACCCTTTCATTCAATTTTCTTTTCCTTTGCTTTATAGTGAAAGTAGGGTGCCACCTGACCTTACTTTCCACCTGCTCTCTTGTCAGCATCTAATTACAAAGTAACAAAGGAAGCTTTCATCCACTGTTTCCCTAGAGAAGCTAGTCGACCAGTGTAGAAAGGGGGACCCACCTTGCTGTTCGTTGTCCGTTAGTCATTGCTCACCATTTGTTGTTTGTTGCGCTAGGCCGATCCGAAGGATGAATCAACTACTTTTTGTCTGGAACTCCTCGTAAGTGCTCGAGTGGGGGTACCTCTATCTTGGATCCCCCATCTACAGTTGCTCACTTCAATTTGTGCCCGCCTACATAAGTCGAGACCTTGTATAGGAAAATAGACATTGGTGACATAAATGCAATTTCGAGAACACAAAATGCCACTTTTACATAAAAGAGATGCAAGAAAATCATCAACGTTACATTTCATCATTAAAGCGCGTGTTCGAGCATGAAACATGACAAATCATAGATAAAATACATGATGAACATAAGAAAATAATATACATGATTTCTCTACATAAAATATTAGAAGAGAGAAAAAAATGAGGATGCTAAAAGATATAAGAGCAGTGATAGAACCGAAGCAATTTTTTTTTGTGGGGGGCGGGGGAGGGGGTGGGGTGTGGATAAAAAAATTGGGGGTGATAGTGAAAGTACGGATATTATGGAGAGAGATCAAAACATGAAAACACAGAGGAGAGGGGAAGTGAGGATATTATGGAAAAAATGTACAGGAGAGAGAGAGTAAAAGGTTATAGGAGAGAAAATAAAAATTTTGTAGGAGACGAAAAGTGGGAATATTTAAAAATTTTGAAGAGAAAGAAAGTGAGATATTTAAAAAGACAAAAAGAGAATATTGGAAGAGAAAAAAAGTAAGAATATTACAAGAGAGAAAAACAATAATGTATTAATATTACATGAGAGAATATTGAAGTAGAGAGAAAGTGATATTATTAGACAAAGGAAAAAATATATAAAAGAGAGTGACGATATTAGATGAGAGAAAAAAAATTATAGAAGATATAATGTTAAGAGAAGAAATAAAATTAGGAATGTTAGATGAGGGAGAAAATAAAGGTAATTGAAGTGATAAAAGTAATTGTACAATATAATAGAAAAAAAGTAAAATTCTATATGAAGAATAAAATAACAAGTGAGTGAGAAAATAATAATGTTTGAGATAGGCAATTATAATATTAACTAAATGGGAGAAGAATTAAGTGAGAATAGTTTATTAGACTAGAAAATGATATTATTATATGAGAGAAAAAAGAATCATGAGAAACAATAAATAATAGGATAATAAATGCCAAGGAATGTCGGACAGATAGAATCAATTAATAGAAAAGATCTTTAGTTAACTAAGAACAAAAACATACAAAATAGAATGAATATAAGAGATTTTAACCTATAAAAAATCATTAATTTGATAAATTTTGTTTTAAATTACATAAAGAGATCAAAAAATCGTTAACGTAATTTGTCTTCAATAAACATATTTTAAACTTAGATGATTAGATCACTTTAAATGAATCTAATTCATCCATCCCTTGTAGACTTTCCATCCGAATTCCACGCCTTTGAATTGGAGAAAGGGTCAACTTAAAAAGAGTCAACAATGCAATAATATATATATATATATATATATATATATATGATGATGATGATGACGACGACGACGACGACGACGAAGATGATGATAGCAGGCCGCTTTCCGTGTTTGGTAGTGAAATTTAATGGTATTATTAACTAATAAATATTCCCTGTTGAGATAATAAAACTACATATTGTTTTTTAAAAATTCTTGTTAATATATCTAATTTAATATGATATGCTTTTCTTCTCGACTTAGGCCTTTTTAAAAAAAATAATTAGCACATTCTAATTTAATATTTGTAATTATTTTCTATAGATTAAATTATTATTTATATCTTATGGTTTCTGTATTGTCCATATGGCTAATCTGGTTCGAAATTTGGAATTGGTAAAAGCTTGTTTATAACATTTGTTTGTGGGGCTGAATCTTATTTGTAAATAAGGAGCATTTTTTAAAAGAAAATCACATTTTTTTGTACTTTCTCAATTATGATTGTGCCCATGACTATAATTCTTTAAAGAAAATTTAAGGTTAAACAAAAAACAAGAGGAGAAAAAAAAAGGTCAACTCACTTTTGTACAAATTTTCTTTTGCTTGAAGATGATAATGACATGGGAGCTAACAAAAAAGTTGACTATTTATAAAGTAATATAAGTTTGACAATTAGAAGTAAACATTTCAAGCACAAAAAAAGAAATAATATCTTTGGCTTGGTCGATAATTATTTTTTTTTATGTTTCGGTCAATATATCTATATTTGCACCCTTCTGTCTATTTATTGACAAAATAACTTAAACACACAAGAAATCATTATTATAATTATTTTTAACCGCAATTGCTTGATGAGATGCATTTAAAGAAAACAAATCTTTCAGTTTGACTCAATTAAAATATCAAATATCTCATGAAACCATCATGTCATCGAATTTGGGAAGCAAAGGTGATATTTAATCAAAATTAATGCTCCAATTATCTCATCCCGAAGAATAAAAAAAATTAATAACGCAAAGTTTCACGCCAGCCGTCACCTTCTCCGACGAACACGTGGTTGTTGTGCTGCGGAGAAGCTGCACATTTAATAAATCAATCATGCAATCAAATCGTTGGGCCGGCGTGTAAAAGTCAATGGTGAAAATAGCTGGGGTGGTTGAAAGAAAAAAAAAAACTTATTTTTCGAATTTATTTTTTAGGAAAAATTACAAATTATCTCAAAATTATTTTTTTAAAAAATAAATCACTTTGGATCGAGTTCTCGAATATCATTTTTGCCCCTAATTTAGTAAGATGTTTTTTAAATAACAAAGTAAATGTTAATATAAAAATAATCAATAGTGTAAGTAACATATAAAACTTAACATTAAGCTTAATTAGAAATATGTTCTAAAATGTAGATTTAAATATTAAACCATACAAAATTGTTATATGCATGCATAATAATCCCAATATCCATACCAATTTCTCACTTTATTCTCTAAAAAATGTTCTTTGCTACAACTTTTCGAACCTAAATTATTGAATACGAAGTGTCACCTTCCATTGTTCCAACTAATGCAAAGAAAAAAATCACATATCCATCATATTCGTCTTTACTCAAAAAGATTTATTTGGGTAAATTACACGGATCATCCCCTAACTTTGAGTTGATATCTCAACGGTTCTTCAACTTTAATTTGTAACAAAATGTCTCCTAAAAAATTTGATTTTATTGCACAATTTTCCTTCACTTAACTTACGAATAGTAGGTTTTTCGATTGCCTATGTTACGTAGTTGCCACATCGGCTATTACTCTTTCATCCACATCATCTAAAAAAATAATATAAATATATAATAAAATAATATTAAAAATAAAATAATGAAAAGGGGGCCGGCGGCCTCCTTCTCCATTGACATCGGGCGGGGGCTGCCTTTCTCCCCTCGTCGGCTTGCGGCCAGCGAAGCAAAAAAGGGGGGTCGGCCCCCCTTTCTCCCCTCGTCGGCTCGCGACCGACGAAGCAGAAAAGGGGGGTCGGTCCCCCTTTCTCCATCACGGCCAGCGGAGGGGGAAGGGGGGCGTCGGTCCCCTCGCGACTTCCTCGCTCATGGTGAGAAAGAAACAGGGGGGCGAGCTTGCAAAGCGGGCGCCAGCTCCCCTCGCGTCTTCCTCCCACGAAGCGAGGAAGAAACAGGACGGAGATGTGGACGTGGTTGCTCAACTCTAGCGCAACAAAACTCGTGAAGTCCATGAGGCCCCCGTCGAAGGGGGCAGACCTGTCAGGCCATGCGCTTTTACCACTTCTTCCTTCTCAGCCCCGAGTTCTAATGCGAGCAGGTAGGTTGTCGGGATGCAGCCGATAACGTAGTTGATGACGTTGGGGAGACACAAGGCTTTGACCGTGGCGAATGCCCCCAACATGTCATGGACAACGATGAGGCGAGAGAGGGCCACTGAGAGGTCATGGAGGAGGGAAGCCAGCGACACTTGCAGTCCGGCGTAGGGTTCGATCACCGAGATGACGTGGTTAGGGAACTTGTTCGGTGAGTGCAGGTCGAGCTGGAGGACCAAGAAAGGAGCTCTGGTGTTTCGTATCCGAAGCGTAAGGGCGTGACACGCAGGAGCTCATGGAAGCAAACTGTGCAGGACTTGACTTGCCGGATGTGCGCGACGGAAGTGGTGTAGTAGACGCGCAGTCCCTCGTGATGCATGATCAATTCTACATATTGTCTTGCACTTTAATAAGTTGAAATTGAATGATTATGCATCAATTTTTTAATATTTTGTTGGAAATCTTATTTTCCTTTTAAATATATGACTTTTCACGGAATTCACTTGACAAAAAAAGAAAATGGCCCGCGTCCATCTGACACAGGCCGTGTTTATCCAAGTCGCGTCAACCCCACCACGGGCGGGAAATTCTGCCACGCGCTGAATAAAATGAACCATTTTTATGGCAACACGGGTTGTGTCCGATAATAACGTGAAGATTGCTTTCGTGATTTTAGAAGACAACACGGCCCGTGTCATTAATGACACAGTTCGTGTTAATATATCAAAGGATTTATTACGTCGAATCAGGACCATTGTAATAATGACATTAATCAACACAGTCCGTGTTGACCCCAGACTTTTGATCACGGACAACTACAAAAGGACCCCTTTCCACTCCATAGAGGCATCGAATTTTGAAGGAAAACATCCATTATCAAAAGGAGAGTTTTGTGGTTGCTTTTATTTAGAGTTCTACTTTTGTTGCTCATTTTTTATATTCCAACATTTGCATTATGATGTTTAACTCTCCAACAATGGAGTAGTATTTTTTTATTGGTTTTACCTTGTTGAACTCCATTGTTATTTCAATGAATGATAATTTCTTTTATCTGAATATGGATATTGTGTTTTTCTTGTGAATCTAATCTTTTACATTTCATATCTCTCCCTTATCTACTCAGTGAGATTTAGAGGGGTGTGAACTTAGGCTTACTCGATTGAGAAGTCTTTGAGATGAATTGAATTAGTTTATATTTTATCCATAAATATTTGGAAAATGATTTGATTGAATTTTCTTTAAATATTTAATTGATAAAATACATAAGACATCTGGTTAGAGTCCTAATTTATATTTCAATTATTTCTATCAGATATGATTTTTTGATTTCACTTAAATAACAGTGGAGGAATGCTAGTAAAACCAACATTTCTCCTATTTGATATTTCCCCTCTTCTTGGATCTGCTTCTTATTTATCTCTCTGATTTCTTTCTACAATTCATTTCTCTTAAACATTTTCATCTAATAAGAATAAGAGATAAAAGTCCTCATGGGATCGAAATCTTTTTACTACTTGTGTGACAGGTACACTTGCCATTTTTTTCTATTCTATAGAAAAAAAATGCATCACCCTGCCCGGCGAGGCAAACGGAGAGGTCCAAGAGCAAATTGAGATGGCTCTGGGCTACGAAGGGGAACACCACTACTGCGACACTGAGTGGACTCACTGTGTCACCAATGCTGTGTTGAGAGTCTAGTCGGAGTGCATCGGCCAGTGAACAGTTGAATGCCTGTGCTTAGGCTCTCGAAGCATGAGTTCCACCCGCAATGGCTCATGAACATGCCCGTCACCGTGTGTGCTAGGATCTCTGGCTGCCGCGCCCATCCTCTCATGATAATACCTAGCGTCGACGCCAACTCCGCGTCCTTGTAGTAACCGAGCAGTGGAGACCTCTTCTGGGCGTCTTCTTCCTCGTCATATTTTTTAGAGCCCACGGCAATGTCAGCATCCCTTAGAACCCAAATGAAGCGCTGCCCGTTGTTTCTCTAGTCTATTTCTTCCTCATCGCACGTGAGGAAGATGCGTGGTGGGGTCAACACCCCCCTCTGCAAGATCGCGTGCCAGTGAGCTCGAACAGGGGGTGCAGGCCCCCTTGTTTCTTCCTCGTCACGCATGAGGAAGTCATGAGGCGGGCCGATGTCCTTCTCTGCGAGCTCGTGCACCGACGAGCTCGTAGAGGGGGCGCCCCCCTTTTTCTTCCTTGCCACTCATGAAGAAGATGCGAGGGGGTTTGACACCCCCTCCCCGCTTCATTAGTCGCGACAGAGAAAGGGGCGTCCCCTTTCCCCCTTTGTCAGTCACGAGGGAGAAAGGGGGGCGCCGGCCCCCTTTTTCCGCTTCTCCGGCCATGAGCTGGCACAGGGGGAAAGGCCACCAGCATCAAAGGAGAATGGGGAAGTCGACCCCCCACCCTGCGTCGATGAAGAAGGGGACGATCGACCCCCTTTTCATTTTTTATTTTTATTTTTAATATTAGTTTATTATATATTTATATATATTTTTAGATGATGTGGATGAAAGAAAAACAGTCGATGTGGTAGCCACGTAAACTAGGCAATCGAGAAACTTACTATCGTCGGTCCAAGTGAACGAATCGTGCAATAAAATTAAAATTGGGAAATGTTTTAGTTACAAATTAAAATTGAAGGACCATTGAGATATCGACTTCAAGTTAGATGATGATCCGCATAATTTACCCGCATCTATTTCTATCAAATAAACTTTCAAAATACATAATATCTCGTATTCTCTTCTTGTTATAGTTAATAAAAGCTCATATAAAAATGATGCACATGTATAACATGAATGCAAGAAATCATTTTTATGCTGCACTGCGTACATAGTTTCAACTCATGGGTCAAGCATGCGTATTCGTTTCTCAAGCTCTATTTCATGCGAGAGCTATAATATTTTCTCATTACATACCATTTCATATCAAAATCTATAGTAGTCTCTCATCAAATCTTATTTCATATCAAAAGCGATGACATTATTATCTCTAATCTTATGCCCTATTTCATACCAAGGGATATATATATGTATATATATATATATATATATATATATATATATATTCTTTTACCAATATCAATCAATAATTTCGCTCATGTGGCTTATTTCATACCAAGAGCAGTATCCTTCTCAAACCTTATTTTTGCCAAGAGTTTGCTATCCTGAAACAATCATATCGGTCTTGAGATAAGACATGTAAAAATAAGTTTGACATCAATGCAAGAAGGCACTGATAGATATCTAATTAACCATAATCAATATAATTTCAAGTACTTCAATAATCTCACACATAGATCTGATATCACATTTTCATTTCATATAGAAATTCATTATTATATAAAAGTAACATATCAATTATCAGTTTAGTCGCATATTATGGTATTCATACATGCATAATCAACACATACCAAAGTTGAATAAAACATATTACATATCGACATGGAAAAATATGCAATTGCCCGAAGATCATTATACTATCTTTATGGATAAACCCACTAACATCGAATTATGTGGGATCCCAACTTTTTCCCATCGAGTCCTATAAAAAAATCGTGAAGTACCTATTACATTCCCTTAATATTATTTAGGACCATATCCTTATTACTTACAATATTTCACAATTTTAGGTACAACTTATCTTATAATTCATTAAATACTCAATAAGATTTTTTTAATCACATCTCGATACTTAGAAATAAAACTTATAACTCTCTTACCCTAAGTTCCTAATTAAATTATTATAAACTATTATGACAACTAATTCATTAATTGACTATTTAACATTACAATTTATAATCCTTAACTTACTAATAGTAAAGAAAATGAATTTGTTGACAAACAATAGACTAATCAACTCTTTGATGAAACAACGAACCGTCGACATTGATCAACAACACTACAACTCTCTAAATGAAATTTTAGGAATTTAATCTTATGTGCCTTAACATCTCATTTGACAGCAGCAACAACAATCAAGATCTACATCAAACTAACCAAAAATTTCAAAAATAGTTGCCACTGACACCCTTAAATGCCTTCATTCAACTATAGGAACAAACTTCAATTGAAAGTTTCAAAACTGAAATAATTCACAATGTACTCAATTATCTACTCACCAATCGTGACAACATTAGAAAGCGTTATTGAAAAGTCATCGGAGGAACATAAATAATACAAAGGTCAATCGATCAACTATACAATAGTAATATCTAATTATTTCTTAATGTTAGTAAATCTCACAGCCTTTCATGTATGGGTATTCACCATAGGAACAGTAGTTGAGTTACTGAAGTAGGGCTCGCCGGAGGGGAGAAACAATTGTATCAAAATCAAATCTAATTAAAATCCCTTTTAATATCATAAAAAATACTTTCTAACCAACTAGGATGATTGTGGGCTCACTAAAGAAGAAACACGAAAGGACGTTAGATCGACGAATTCACTCTCTAGAAATGTTCTCCTCCAACTGGGGAGAATTTTTCTCCTAACCCATCGTAAAAGGTTGGCCTCATCATCCTCTTTTCAATAATGGTCTGATTGAAAAAAAAGGACACTCTGA
Organism: Pontederia crassipes; assembly: GCA_030549335.1. Taxonomy (NCBI): domain Eukaryota; kingdom Viridiplantae; phylum Streptophyta; class Magnoliopsida; order Commelinales; family Pontederiaceae; genus Pontederia; species Pontederia crassipes. Next base: position 36,786,706 of record CM060194.1, read on the forward strand.
CAGTGATGAAAGCGGCGATGGTGTATGTCGGGATACTTGGCTCTCGTGTGAGAAACGAGGAGGGGAGAGGTGATGTCTTCTCTCTACTCTAGTCCTCCCCTTTATTCTATGTTATCTTATTTCTTTTTTTAAACTCTAATATTGACAAAAATATCCCTATTTATTTAAGAAATTCTAGGCTTTTGAAAATTAGTGTTTCTATAATAGCTAAGAAAGAGAATAGCATGTTTTGATGCCATCATAATATCAAAATAAGCAAATAAAAGAGATGCATCCATATCCATGCTATGAAATATATTTATGGTAGACGAGTAGTACATCCATAATCATCAGAAATAATGACATTTATATCCATACAACATAAGTAAATCATCATACGAAATAATATACACCCATAATTCTTTTTGACAAGTGCGGATAGAACAAAATGACTTAACACTAATAAAGCTTAAAAATCACTAAAATCATCCTCCACATACAATTGCAAGGGAACAAACTCTTATGAACAAAAATACTTAAAAATGCCAATGACAATGGCCTGCAATCGATAATCGATCCCCAAAATTGTCGAATAAACATCGTGCTACTCAATATCATAGACGACCAACAAATAGGGCACGATCTCTTGAATGGCATCATCAAACATAATGGCAAACATGAGCTCAACAAGAGGAAACTCGACCACTGTTGGACCATTATAGTCTATCAAGACATACCCCATCTTTTAACCAAAAGCCAAATTGGTCATAGGGTGGAAGCACCAATGACTTTACATAATTCTATAAAAGAAATGGCTCATCTGAAAAAAATGGAACATAATGTTGATGAAGATGCAGATAAATCACTGAACAAAGTAGAGGGTAGTGGTGTAGCCATAGGTATCAACAAAATCTGTGGAGTCTGAAGAAAATGGTGAATCAAATGAGCCAAAATCAAGATGTAGAATGTCGCCCAAACAAAGACTATACATAAAGAAGAAGTCAAAATAAGTGGTGTTAGTGGAGTGAACCAATCGGGGAGCAATCATGTGATTAATAATGTAATGGACCACCTCGAGGGTTGGATTGAGAAAGGAGTGCATCTTGTTAATAAAGTAGACATTAGCATTACCCTCAAAATAATCTCAAAGGCCCGAGACAGTATGCAAATCATCAAAGGGCCTCCTATACAATCAAGGTGGAAGATGAACTAAGGACACCAAACATGTCACATTCAAGTAAATGAAGCGAACAAAAAAAAATCAAGAACCCAATAACAACCTATGCTTGGAGTCATGTCACGAGATATTTGAATAAAAGAGATGCATGAGACGCTTTTTCTTAATGTTAATTATCAACACAATGACGACTCCACTTCACAATACATGACTATATTAGTGTTGATCTTAAAAAATCATATGATTAATGAATAATGACAATGCATTTCATGAGTGAAGAATGATCCTATTATGCTAATGATCTATCCATAATAACGAGCAATGTCTTACTTATCTCTATTTATTTAAATAGTCATGATCGTTTTCATTGTTACACTTTTTGATGATGATGTGTACTCTTCATACTTACTTAATGATATTACTATCCTCCATATTATTTTCTTTACATTCAGTGTCAAAGTTCATGGGAGATTCATCTATCTGGTGTATTCAGTGCCATAAAAAATAATCCAACACAGTAAAGAGATAGTGATGCATCCTTTGCACATAAAGTCGGGTCCCTTTATTTCTCTACTATTTTAAGTTGTATTTATTCATAGAAACTCATTTGATTATTTTAATAATTAGTTTGACTATTCTAGACGCATTTAAGATCACTCCATAATGCACTCATGATATGATTATATTTATTTTGTCAATTGATAATATTCTCCTTCCTCACCATGAATTTATTTTTCATTGACTAGTCAACTTATTAATTAAGATAATGGCAATGTATCAATATCTCGTAAAGCCTCACGAAGCTTATCTAGTCATATGGCAAGAGGAGTTTTGGAGATGTTATATTTTAATTCTTTTTTACTAGCTCACATGATTGTCTCGATAGTGATTGAGATAATATGATCTTAATAGTTAAGCTCTTTTTTGTAGAACAATGTTCCATATATTATGACTTTGACTCAGAAAAAAAATGTTTGTAATTCTTGTTATCGTTGTTGAAAAAAGTGTCAACACTATATTTTAACTTTTTTATTACTCTAGACACTCTTTTTTTTTTCTTTTTGTTGTATCCCACGAGTGAATTAACTTGTTGTGCAAATGTGAATTAACTAAGCATTGTGGGACCCCAAAATTGCTGCACACAACTTCAATTTGAAATTTTGTCTCATATAAATTGTGGTGTTAAATCAATTCAAAGAAGGAAAACAATTATTACTTTAATTTTTAAATAACGCTATAAGTAAACCAGATAAATGATATGATGATTTTTAACTTATTAAAAATATTTAAATAATAGATAATCAAAATGCCAAAATATTTAGTTACAAATTTTTTGTATATCAATATGTTTTTTTTTCTTTTCCAATACATTGCCCACATAAAGAAATAGAGTGCTACCTTGTACATTTGTTAACACAATATGGCAAATTGCAAGTTAGCTTATTTTCTTTGATGAGGCAATACATTGAGGAAAAACATGAGAAAATTGAACTAAATTTTGTTAGGTATGTTATCAATTGTAAATTGACTTAATTAATTATATGTGAGTATGATGTTCAACAAATTAAAATTTTTACATGATTCATATGATCGGTTTATGATTTTATCTGAAAATCAAATTGATAATTGTTTAATTAGACATGATAAGTGTACTTAAGGTAATTCAAATAGGATACAATGTATTTTCTAACATTATTTTTCAAGTAATAAAGATATCATTTTTCTTGACAAAAATTGAGTTATTCAATATTGTCACAAGTTTTGAAAGATAAATATTAATCTAACAAAAACATTAGCATAGTGGAGGCAACTTATTAGTACATTTAATGTTGACATACAAAACATTAAAAATCATGATATAATCTCAACAATAAGACAATGTTTTTTTCCTAATAATATGATAGAAAGATAATAAGTTATCTAGTCCGCCTATGAGAGCTCCCACATAGTGCAAAAGAGTCGATACACCCTAGCATATAACTACACAATCATAAGCTATTAGTTAAAGGTTTTTTTTCAGATTTTAAAAAAATTAAGCTAACCAACGTAATTTTGTGTTAAGACATTCTACAGTATTATCACTACAAAATTAAAGAAAGAAAACAATCAAACAATTTATAAAAAATCACAAGTTAAACCATTCAAGTATCATCATACCTTACTATTTCTCATATTGTTGCTCTCTTGTTTATTTCTTTTATCTTAATTTTGAGTTTCTCCATTTTCTATTTGACTATATTTAGTACCTTTACAAAAAAAATCAATATACTGGGTCATGAAACCCTACAATTCCACCATACAATGTTGGAGCATCTAGTTCATATGCTCCCATTTTCTATTGTTAGTGCCAGCATTTGCAACTAATAAATTGAATTATTTATATCAACTCTATAAGGATTTGTGTCCATAATAATTGAACTAGTGGAAAAGGTGCAATGGACGTACAACTCACTTAATGGTCTACAAATTACAATGAGAGTTAATGTCAGTTGGATTTAGTGAATGGTCAGATCTTATCCTCAATAGTAGGGACATACTTTATATTCCCTTTCTTCTCTTCTGAATGTATAAGAAATATTTGATTTTCCCAAACTATCTTCCTCCTGATGGTTCTTTGTGCTTTTCTTCAATAATTTAGTACGACAAGATCATGCTTCTGCTCCTTCCACTTGCATGCACAGTCGCTCCATCTTTGCCTGGGCTCTCGAATACCAATGCAACCCACTGGATTTTTCTTTCCCTTGATGCAATGGCTCCCACCTTGTGTTCACCCCGCCCCATCCTTCCTCTTCCTCCACATGCTCGGCGACAAAATCTAGCAACTCTCCAACTCCATGGTCCTCATCTCTCGCCTCCTAACAATGGTGGTCTAAGTTACCTCACGCATCGGCATAAGCTTTGGCATTGGTTGCATCCACAAGCCACCAACTTCCTCCAAGTGATCTTCGTTGTCATCGCCTTCAACACCATGCTCAAGGTGCCCCCTCAACGCAGGGTAATCACCATTGACAATGGCCACACCAGTGCATCATGCACAATGTTGTTGTTTCCCTTGTGTTCGTGACGAGCAAAGGGTGATGTAGTTTGGAGAGGATCTCTACACAAAAGAGGGGAGAGTTGTTGTAATTTAGCCCGTGAAGTGTTGCAATATGTCAGAGAGAACATTTTTACTTAGACTTTGCAATTTGATACTGTTTGATAAAGAAATGATGAATACGTTGGATCATGTTTTATTCAAACTTCTTCAGAATTTGAGAGAAGGCTGCAATTTTTTTCCTTCTATTTGCTCGCCAAGAGGAAAATCATTCTTTTCCTTTTTTGTTCACAATTGAATGATTCCTATGGTTGGCTTTAGTGATGAATGGTGCAGATTTGGAGGTATAAGTTATAGTTCAAATGTGTGTTGTATATTCCCTTTACCCTATGTCATGCAACTTAACAACCTTCTATCATTTTTACTCAACCTTGTTCTTAAAAGAACATTGTTCAAGAAACCTTAGAAGTACTATAGAAGAAATTTCTATTCACATCAAATACTAGGACAAATTTTTATGTAATCCACACTCCATTACAAGTATCATTGTTTGAAAAAGATCTGATTCAATGAAAATTTGCAATCTACATTTTCCCACGATTTCTATTATCAGGAATACAACTCAATACAAGTTGTTACAAAATAATTTAACTTATTAATTACAAATACATACATAAACAACAAAAAAAGTACATCGCAGGGGGATAAGATTAGACATTGGTAACCGAACAAAGTATTATAATATTTAGATCATTTAAACTATGATTGGTTTAAATTTATTTGGTTTGATTGCTTTGTTTCTTTAATTTGTAATAAAGAGTGAATGTTATTTTGGCTAGTTTTGGGAGTTTAACTTTTTTCCAAAGAAAAAAGTAAATTTGAACTAAAAAATATTTTTGTGCTTGTGCAAATATGCTAGGGAGATTATAAAATTTACTATTTCTCCGTTACCAATTTATTTGAAAAAATATTATTATTATTATTATTATTATTATTATTATTATTATTATTATTATTATTATTATTATTATTATTATTATTATTATTATTATTATTATTATTATTATTATTCAACTTATGTCATCATATTTAGTATTTTTCGTTTTGACATTAAATGTACTTTAAAATGACTTCTTATATGATTTATATTTTGTCATAGTGATATTTATCTTTCCTAGTGTGTGTAAATCTTTATTAACTCTATTTTTTATCAAGGAAAACAAAAATTTAGTATTTAAATAATAATGTTTGAAAGCCAAATTAATTCTATTTGAATTGTCTTTAAGTACAATCATCATGACAGAGTAAAAAGATTGTTGGTAAGAAATGAAAATGGTGGTAAGAATTTAATCTTACTTGGATGACACAAGTGAAGAAGAATGAAACTTTAATTAAATTATAATCATATTTATATTATTATATATTTATATGTTTAATTCTATAAGGTAGTTATAAAAAAAGAGGAGAAATAACTAGCTTTATTTTTTTTTAAAAAAAAAAGAAAAAGATACTAAGCATCTATTCTTTTGGACTGAAGAATCCAAAAATGTGTGCTTTAAATCCTGGGCCGAAGAAGCTTAATTGGAAATTGGAATCCCATCTAATCATAAATAATTTATATATTAATTGTGTTTTTTTATCACAGCTAGAAAAGATATGATGATACATAAGAAAAATCCAATTTAACATGTTAAATAATTTTATAATTAAATATTGTAACACCCCACGATTTTATCAAGGGTAATATAGTAATGTTATAATTCAATTAGAGTATTTGATGGAAAAAAGAAAGATTTAATCATATTGGGAGTAAGAATTATAATTAGATTAAGAATTTTAATTTGATTTGAGATCTAAAAAAATATTTAATGGATATAGGACTCCCAAATAGGATAAGATTAAAAGTTTTATGACTTAAAAATATTTCAGTCATTAAAATAATATTTATTATTATTTTAATTGAAAATTAAGTGATAAAATATTGTGAAATTAAATAATTTCGAAAATTAGATGATAAAATCTTATCATATTAAATAATTATGGAAATTAGAGAAAAGAAAGAAATATATGAATAAAATAAAAGTAAAGTTTGATTGAAAGAAATTATGAAAGAGATAAAAAGAAATTTGAGTAGAGATGGATTTTTTTATAAGTATGATTATGAAATAATTAATTAAATTCATATTTAATTAAATCTGAATATTTAAGAGATGATAAGTAATGATGGATGATCATGATTGATGGAGAAATAGCTCAAAGTCTAATAGAAGTCAAAAATTCTAATTGAGAGCTATAAATAAGGCTTAAAGGGTGGTTAGAGAATATTATTTGCATCTACAGAATTTTGCATGAGAGCTTCCTTTTTCTTTTTCATTTTCTCACAAATCGAGACACCTGAGAGCGCGGACGATATACCATTTCAAAATCCCGACAGAGGAGAATAAGATCCAAGTAGTGGCCTAAGGTTTATGGATGTCAGTAGGGAGGAATCGTAGGCCAAAATCGTAACGTCCGTGAAGTCCACAAATAACAGGAACATAATTAATTTTTCAACCAACTTAAGGTATGTAGAGGGATTCTCATGGCGTCAATTTTCCACGACATGGACCTCTAGGCTCTTCTCCTTTATACAGATATTACATTGATATATTATTTGCATCCATTAGATATTGTATGACATAAATAGGATGACCGAAATTTGTCGAAAATATAATTTCTTGATGGCGATAGAACTCGGCTCGGATTCTATTCTTTCCGGCCCGAGTTCAATAAAATTCAGACCAAATCATAGTAGGAACCGGACCGAGTTCCATGAACCCGGCCCGGGTTCCCATAGGCACGGCCCGGGTTCCCTTACTCGAGTGCGATGCGATATTAAATCAATAGAATCGGATCAGATTCTGGTTTATTCGGTCCGGTTCAGAAGACTCATTGATAATGAATTGAAACCAAGCCGATCCGGCTCGGATATCGGATGACTGATATGGAATTAGACAAAGACAAACCCGGCTTGAATTTACCAGACCCGACTAGGGTTTTGATATAGAAATTAGATAAAGTGAAATAGATGAACAGACCCAGTTTGACGAGAGTTTAAAGTATATTTTCAAATAATTATTTAAGGTTAATTGCATCGTTTAACAGCATTGATTGTTCATGATAATGCATTGATATGTACCGGTCTAGTGATTGTGATTGTTATGTTGATTAATGTTAATCAATTCTAATTGTAATATGCTAATTGATAATAATTGATTATGGATTCATGGCCTATTATTCAATTGGCATAAAATAAAAAATAGTGAGATTATTAATATTGATTGTGCACCATCCAATTGTTACCATTGATTTGATAAATTGATAATTGAGACATTCATGGTCAATGAAGGCCTTTATGGTCGATGAAGGCCCTCGTGGTCGATAGAGATCCTTGTGATCGATTGAGGTCCATTGGGTAGATGGAGGCTCATGGAGTCGATTGTTGAATGCATAATTGTTAATGGAGGCCTTCATGGTCGATAGAGATCCTTGTGATCGATTGAGGCTCATTGGATCGATGGAGAGTCGATAGAGATCCTTGTGATCGATTGAGACCCATTGGGTCGATGGAGACTCATGGAGTTGATTATTGAATGCATAATTGTTAATAGAGGTCTTTATGGTCGATGGAGGCCCTCGTGGTTGATGAAGATCCTTATATTCGATTGAGGCCCATTGGGTTGATGGAGACTCACGGAGTCAATTGTCAATGCATAATAGTTAATGGACACCCTTGTGATCGATTGAGACCTTTATGATCGATGGATGCTCTCGTGGTCGATGGAGATCTTCATTATCGATTGAGGTCCATTGGGTCGATGAGACTCATGGAGTCGATTGTTGAATGCATAATTGTTAATGGAGGTCTTTGTGGTCGATTGAGGCCTTTGTGGTCGATTGAGATCCTTGTGATCGATTGAGGCTCATTGGGTCGAAGGAGGCTCGTGGAGTCGATTGTTGAATGCATAACTGCTAATGGAGGCCCTTGTGGTCGATTGAGGTCTTTATGGTCGATGGAGATCCTCGTGGTCGATGGAAATCGTTGTGATCGATGGAGGTCCATTGTGATCGATGGAGACCGTTATGGTCGATGGAGACCTTTGTGATCGATTGAGGCCCATTGTAGTCGATGGATATCGTTATGGTCGATGGATACCGTTATGGTCGATGGATGTTTTCATAATTGAAGGGAATGGTTAATTGAATTGAATTATTGAATCGTTAATCATATTTTATCGTTAATTGAATTGCGCCATAGTGACTGATTGTTAATTGAATTGCGCCATAGTGGTTGATTGATAATTGAATTGTTCCCTAGTGGTTGATAGTCTATTGGTTATGCCCTAGTAGATGATGGATAATTGAATTGATAAATTGTTAATAGAATTGATAATTGACAATTGTTATTGTGGCCTTCACCGACCTATAGCCAATTGATAATTGATTTAAGATATTGAATTGAATGCATATTGATCATCAACAATTGATGATATGAATAATTACTATGATTGGTCGAATTGTTTATGATTTATTGATTATTATTAAATGCTATCTATTCTGAACAATTATATATCGTTATGGATAATTATTTATTAATAAGTATTGATATTGACTAAGGTTCACATTGTTTATTTTTATGAGTGACCCTACGTACTGAGTTATCTCATTGAGTTTTGCCCATGTATTTGAATCCATATAGGTAATCGCGTTGGCGATAGTGAGACGGTTGGTGGCTCCTCTGACGGGTGACATGCACACGGATATAGGGTCCATTATTGTATAGACGTGAGCCCTAACTCACATGTTATTAGATGTTGCATAAGTAACTTTCGCATATTGTATAAATTGTTGTAAATTAAATCTTCCGCTATTGTAAACCAGTATGTTGTTTGGTTATAGTTAAGTCATAAAATTAAGTGGCATTGTCGAGATAGCCTTTTAGGCAGGCAAAAGAAAAAAAATCTTGGGATGTTACAAATATTGAATTGTTTTAAAACTAAATTAGTCAAATATTACTAACCTATCATGTATCAAATATAGAGAAGAAATTAAAAAGAAATATTATTTAAATTACTTATAATTTTGAGTGGATAAAAAAACAATATAATTACAACTATTAAAAGTACATATCTAATAAAGATCCGAGTAAATAAATTTTAAAGTAAAATTTTCTCTAAAATATCCTTTAGAAAATATATAATTATTTGAGAGAGAGAGAGACGTTGATATGAGAAAAAATCGGTACTCTGGATAATAAGATTGGTTTTATAGTGATCACAACCTTTTTTCTTTAATAAATTAAATCTTGTTAATAAAGATAAAAATTGGTTTTATTGTAACGCCCCATAAAATCGATCCTCTTGCCACGTAAGCAGTCAGGTTGATCCCGGGAGCGCTACACTGCCTGCTACACTATTGATCATAATATAACTTTGATCATTCAAAAAATGTAATACGTGACAATGAAAAATAATAATAAAACAATTGAGAACTTAATTGCGGAAGGTGGAAACGTCGAAATATCAAAAGACACTAACATTTAATGTAATCCATAAAGAAGTGGGAAATGACAATATTATCCAATAAATTTCGACAATGCCATATAATGCATTATTGCGGAAATGACCATAATATCCATCTGACGCAACGATGATTTATTCAACTAATATAGATAAAAGAAAATATACTATTGAGCTTAATGAATCATGTGCAACAATCCTTGAGCATTGCGTCCTCCGTCACTCCTCTTTAGGCAAGATTCTCATCTGCAAAATTCCAAATGCAGGGACATCGAATACCCATGAGCGAAAATGCCCAGTACAATAGAATCATAGGCTATAAATTAATAATCGAACATGCTTGAATCAATAATGTATAACTAATAACATACTTTGCTATGAACAAATAATCTCTTCCTTTCTCATTATAATCAATGCTTTGATTGCACAAGGTAATAAATCATCATGCTATACTTTATTTTTTACTATGTCCATGCTCTTTTCCCTCTTGAAACTTTGCTTTATTTTTACTATGCCATACTATATTCTTTACCATACATTACTTTATCATTATTTGCTATACTTTGTCATACATTATCTTGTCATGCTTTACTACACTTTGCAATGCAATACTTTATTGTGCTTCACTTTGCTTTACCATATTTTACTTTGTCATGAGTTGTACTATATCTTTTACATTACTATGTTGTCCTTAGAGTTGGTTGTTCTATGCAAGCTCAACATTATTAAGTTGGGATATCAGAGGTGCCTTTCTGAATCTGTGAAACCAGTGTGCCCACTTTGGGAAAGGGGTGTGTCAATACATCACCCTTTTTCGAAATACAGGTGGGAGATGTCCTATATTCCAGGAATAGTGGTCATTTAAGAACCTGTAGGTTTACTGTCTCCTTACCTAGTTAACTGTCCCTCTAGCTTAGTACTATGAAATTGTACTTATTTGGAGAAGGAGTGTGTCAATGCATCACCTTTCTTCGAGCTATAGGTAGGAGAGGACATGTTTCTCATGAACAATGGTCATCAAAGACCAATAGATTTGCTGTCTCCTCAACTTAGCTATTTGCCCCTCTCTATGCAATGTTATGATACCGTCATAGTGGAGCTATTAATACCCACCTCATGACGTTAGCCGTGGTGGGGATATTAATATCCACTTGTTGGCCTCTGTAATCTGTACTTTGGGGCGGCACATGACAATCTCGTATTTTCATCTTTGCTTTACTTATCTTGTTAATCATATGTGAGATTTAAAAATCATGAATCAGAGAAAATGATAAAGTCATATCTTTTTTCTTGAGTGAGAAATACCCATTACATTCTGTACTACATTGGACATGACCTCAAGTTGGCCTAACAAAAAGTGGGACCCAACTATGAAGTTCGGACTCAAAAAGGGCATTTATATCTTTTTGCAACAGAGCCTGAACCGGGTAAGGGAAACCCGGGTCGGGTCTTCTATTTAGGATCCATGTACGTGGCTCGGGCCGAGTCGGGATTCAACTCGGGCCGGATCGATGTTCGTACTTTGAAATTGATTTGGAATTCTCTCTGTCCTTAGATCGGTCGACCGTTCCTACTGGACCGGTTGACCGCTCCTATTGTTCGATCGACCGTTCTCTTGCACCGAGTCGGTCGACCGCTCCTGACGATCACGCAGGTGCCTTGTCGAGACGGTCGATTGGTCTCCTTGAACTGGTCGATCGCTCTTAGCGGCATATTTGTGCCTCATCATTCGGTCGACCGTTCTCGTCGAATCGATCGATCGCTCCAGACGGGCACACCTGTGTTTCCTCCGACTAGTCGACCGATCATATAGAATCGGTCCACCGATTATACGACTAGAACAGAGCCGTCAGTCGATTTCTTCTTTTTCGGCCGACTTCCGGCCATCGGATCGCGACGGTTACAATACAAAAAAGTGTAATTCATGATTTCTAGATCAATATGGAATCATCACACGTATTATATGATCAATGATTTATCGCCTACGAGGATTAAACGTCTAAGGTACCTTTTTTCGATCGTTTGATTCGTCGATGATCTCTGTGTTGTCTTCTCCGACGCTGATCAGTCCTGGCCGATGAGGAGGGTGCAGCCGACCTCTGAGCATGTCAAGGGAGGGGTCGTTGTGCCTTGGACGTCCACTGGTCGCCTCGGTAGCCTGCGTGCGGTTCGGCGGAGTCGAGGAAGATGAAGGAACAGGGGATCGATGGAGGCGGCCGATCGGGATGAGTTCCAAAGAGTCACGAGGGCTTCTCCTTGTTCTCCTTTTATAGCCTTGTCTTGATCAAATCAGGGGAGGATTCGGGGGAGGAATTCAAATCGGAGGAGGAGAAATCAGGGGAGAAATCTCTCCCTTGATATCGGTTCTTCGTTTCTTTTTTTATATTTCAAATTCCCTTTCTCTTTTGCTCTTCCCATATTCTGAATTCAATTTGTATTTGAATTCTTTCCATATTTGTATTGATTCTTGCCAGACGCTACACAATTTGTATTCACATTCAAATCTTTTCCTCTTTTGTATTCTTTCATGTTTGGATTCTTTTGATTTAATTCTGAATTAAATTTGAACTCCTCCCTCTTTGGTTTCTTTCACATTTTAATTCTTCGTTTCCTTTCTGATCTTTCGAGGTTTTTGATTCCTCATTTTCAATTTGGATTAAAATTGAATTAAAATTTCTTTCCTTGTTTAAATCTTTTCCAGGTTTTGATTTTTTTTCTTTTATCTTTGTTTGATTCTTCTTTAATTCCAATTTGGTTTCCATGTTTTAAATTTCCAGCTGTTACATTTATAGTAAAAATTGTATTTTTCATAGATTATATCTTGTTAATAAATTAAATCAATCGACTTGTCCATAAAAATATAAGAGAGATGAAAATTCTGTGATTAAAAAATGTAAAAGAATTAATGCACGCAGCAAGTAATATATAGCGCATATAAATATAGTACGTGCTTTAAATTTATACGTTTATTTTTGTTCATAAATATAATTATCTTAGTTTCTTCGGCATTAAATATTTAATGTTTTTAAGATTAAAAGTGTATATCATCTCACCATAATCGCATTAACGTTGCAGTTTGCCCACAAATAACATTATGAATAATTTAATCTTATAAATCGTAAGTAATCTAAAATTTTAAATTACACATGATGTGATTAGTCGATCGATAAATTTATAAGACTAAAATGTGTCTCAAGATCAAACTTCATATTTTTTACTTTATTAAAGATGTTTAAGTTTTTAATTAATATTTTATTCCGAATTGAAATAGTTACAAATTAATTGTCTCAGTCTCCGGTTTAACATTCTATGAGCATTTTCATATATTTGATTAAAGATTCTATAGTTTGTTGACATTAAAAACAACGAGAGAAAGCACGGTATAAATTTTAACGTGTGCTCGTTTATAGGTTATCTCATTGGATGAATAACTGAATTAATATTTTAAACATAATGTATACTTTAAATTTATACGTAAAAAAACTACAAATACATTTATACTATTATTTATTTGACACATAAAAATTTGTTTATGTTTTTGTCATCTAATCGAGAGATAGCGGTAAAACAAATCAAAGTTGATATTTTTGAAAAAGTAAGCTTTTGATTTATTCTTATTTCTTCTATCATGAGCTCAAACCGAAAGGAAAAAATGCTGAGCCCTATCCATATATCATAGTGTTTGGTTTAATAATTATTACTCACATAATATTATAAGTTTACTTATAAATATATATATACATATATATTTGGAACAAAATAAAAAGAGTTAAATAATAATTTAAAAAGAGGAGGGAAATCATAGGTTAATAATCCATTCCGCTAAGAAGAATAATATAATAAAAAATAATTTGACACAAACTTTTTAAATATTTGCTGAATTATTATTCTTATTTATTTTTTATATGTATTTGATTGATTAAGATGAAGAAGACATTATTCGACTATTAATTTATTCATACATCAGACAGTCATAATGCTGTATCACAAAACCCCACCTTTGCCCTGCTTTTGCACACCAGCCACAAAAGAGGCCTACTCTCTCTCCCTCCCTCCCTCCTAGGGCTGGGCCCCCTGCTCTTCACACTCTTCCCCTTGTCATTGTACCGTTTCTTTTGCCCTCCATTGCAAGCTCTCTTTCCTTTTTCTTTTCAGCAAGCTGCTCTTTCTTCCTGGGGGCCTCTACTGTGTGCGTGCAGTGAGAAATGTCGGAGAACAGCGGCTTTCCTTACGCCTCCACGAAGCTCTCCACCTCTCCGAGGTTTTGCAGTTCGATCAGCAGAAGGTGATCTTTTCTTCCTCCTCCTCCTCCTGCTGCTGCGTGTTTTTTGATGGCTTATGAAGGTTTTCCGTAGAGTTCTGCTGCAAAAGATATAATTTTACATAAAGTCGAACAACGAAAGATTGAGGGATGTGAATCGGAAAAAAATGTGATTTTTAAGACGTTCCTTGCAGTTTCCCTGCCTTTATGGGACGATGCCTGATGCATTACAAGCAATTGTTTCTTGTCCGAGCTTTAAATGCTTTCTCTGTTTGGCTAAATAAGCGTCTTCCTCTAATTTAATGTTTTACCAACGGCAAAATGTATGAAGATTCGCAGTAAATACCTCTGGATTTAAATTTTAAAGCTCACTCTGAATACTGTGGGAACATTTTTTCATGCGTTCGTTGTCAACTTGTCATAATTTTTTAACATCTTTTTTCTTATGATGTTCTCCATAATCAAAGGAAAGAAGAATCGGATGACCAAAAAAATGAACTTGTAATCTTGTGTAGTGTGTTGATGTTTCTTTTCCAATTAGTGTGATTTTTGTTAGAGTCCAATCATTTATGAGAATGTTTCCCCACTAAATTTCATACCATATGTGATGCAGGATTTTCTCCGACGTTGCAGGCGACATTGCAGTTTATGTTGATGGGCAATCTTTCCTGCTGCACAAGGTATCTATGATCCTATGTCCATCCATGTTATTAAGATTATTTTGGAAAGAGATAGAGCCAACTCGAAAGAAGGCAAAACATTAGAATTCAGATGGAAGATATATATTTACTGTGTTTTGAATCTTTCTTGAGTATGCAACCACCTGGGTTACTAAGTCATTAAACATATGCAACATGATAGAAACTTTGTTGTATGTTAAATAGACCAAATGGTCTTAATCTGACAATGCAGGCTAAGAATTTTTGCAAGCACTCAATTATTCATTTTTATTCTAATGATATTGGAATTTTTTTAGTTGTTATTTCCCTGTTGAATTCTACTCGAACCATGTATATTGTAAATCTGAAATCATGATGCATTGATATGTGCATTACTTGTAGTTTCCCCTAGTTTCGAGGAGCGGAAAAATTAGGAAAATGATTGTCGAGTCCAATGATCCAGAACTCTCAAGGTTGGAGCTTCATGGCATACCAGGGGGAATGGAAGCATTTGAACTAGCGGTTAAATTTTGCTATGGGACAAACTTTGAAATTACCACCAGCAATGTTGCGCGGATCCGTTGTGTAGCTGAATTTTTGGAGATGACAGAAGATTATCAGGAACAAAACCTCATTGCCCGTTCAGAAGCATATTTGAGTGAGATCGTGACACCAAGCCTTGAGAAGTCTTTAGAAGTTTTATGTGCGTGCGAGGGTTTGTATCCTACTGTGGAGGAGGTTGGTCTGATAGATAGGTGCGTAGATGCAATTGCTATCAATGCGAGCAAAGAGCAATTGGTTTCTGGTTTAGCTCGCTTAGAGTGCGGCAGTGGAACTGGCAAGTTGAAGATGCATTGCCAAGATTGGTGGATAGAGGATCTTTCCGTACTGAAAATTGATCTTTATCAGCAAGTGATTGCTGCCATGAGGAGAACAGGGGTAAGATCAGATACCATTTGCCAATCTGTTATGCACTATGCCCAGACATCTCTAAAAGGTATTGAAAGGCGTCAAACTTGGGACTGCAACATTGTTGTTGGAGACAAGCAAAGAATTATTGTTGAAGCTCTGGTTAATCTCTTAGCTACTGAAAAGATCACAGCAGTTCCTCTTTCCTTTTTGTTTGGAATGTTGAGGATGGCTATAGAGGTCGATGCAGGGCTCACTTGTAGGCTAGAACTTGAGAGGAAGATTGGACTTCAACTGGAATTGGCATCACTCGATGACCTGCTTATTCCATCGCTGCAAACAAGTGACTCGGTGTTTGATGTTGATACAGTCCACAGGATATTAGTGAATTTCTTGCAAAGGATTGAAGAGGAAGGCTCAGAAGAATTGTCGAATAGCGGGTATGAATCAGAAGATTTAAAATCTCCAAGCCATAGTTCAGTCTTGAAAGTGGGAAGGCTTATGGATGGGTATCTTGCAGAAATCGCACCAGACCCATACCTTAAATTGCCAAAATTCATGGCCATCATAGAACTATTGCCTGATTATGCCCGTGTAATCGATGACGGTCTCTACAGAGCTGTTGATATATACCTTAAGGTCAGTATCTGGATCCACCAGCAACCATATACGTGTATTTTTATGCTCAGTTGTGCTTGATAACATTTACATAGAAAAATATACACTTGCTCGTGCATGAGAATTGATGCTTGCCTATTGCTCTTCATGTGTAAAAAGATGTTTAGAAGCAGCTAACTCATTCAACAAATTCCATGTTCTGAGATATAGCCCCTCATTTACTTTCCAAGTCAGCTACAGATATTCTATTTTTCATCATAATCCTTTTTTATGAAGCGGATTTTAGCATCTTAGACTGTCTAGAATCAATGATGATTTGTTTGATGGATGAAGCTAAAAAATTTCGGCAAATAAACAGACTTTCTTGTGAAAATGTTTCTTATGTCGATTCATTCTCACTCATAGTAGTTATTTTGATATTAAATGGGAGAACAAGATGATTCAGCATTACCAAACATCTAAGCTCGGTATGATTCTTCAGTTAAACATTATGGTTTTATTTACTTGAAGAAATAAATGAGAATCCAACAATTTCCACATCCTTAGTGTTGTTAACTGATGGATGGTGTGGTGTTTGAATTCCCAATTTCAGGCCCACCCGTCGCTTACAGAATCTGAGTGCAAGAAGCTGTGCAAGCTCATAGACTGCCAGAAGCTCTCCCAAGAGGCATCCAACCACGCAGCTCAGAACGACCGGCTGCCCGTGCAGATGGTCGTCCGCATCCTCTACTTTGAGCAGCTTCGCCTCAAGTCCACCCTCTCGGGGAGCCCCGGCGATGCATCTTTCTCACACAGGATAATGAGCAGCAGCGGCGCACCGAGCGCCGCGGTCTCACCCAAGGACAATTACGCCTGCCTTCGAAGAGAGAACCGGGAACTCAAGCTGGAGATCTCGAGGATGCGGGTGCGGCTGAGCGAGTTGGAGAAGGAGCAAGCGCACATGAAGCAAGGAATGGGGGACACCAGGGGAGGTGACCATGGCAGGGCCTTCTTTGCATCGGTTTCAAGAGGAATAGGCAAGATAGCGAAGTTTGGCCCTGCACACGGAAAGCAGCAGGGGAGCTCGAGGAAGTCTCAAGGATCGGAGGGGAAGAGCAGGAGAAGACAGAGCAGACCTGCCTCATGAAGCTTGAATTTTGTGATTCTAATAGGATGCAATATGACAATGTATAAGGTGAATACATCGACATGGCTCTCTACTCTTTCTATATATGGATAATATACATATATATTCATATAATTTCTCTTTTTTTTTTCATAAACTTGTCCTCTTTTTTCCCGTCTACCTTAGCGTTAGCTACGACTTACAAACACCGACTGAGTCGACGTTAATCTGTGTACCGAAAAATGCAAGAAAATACGGATCCTGTACAGCAAAATTGTTAGAAGCATGGGCAATAAAAGAGGCACATCAGCCAATACAGCTTCAAATGATGTCCACACGTAACGAGATTTCTCTCAAGTGACAGCACTGAAATCACTTTGATGAATTGATGAAGGCATTTAATTCGCTGCTTACAAACATATATTCAATTTCAGTTTTAAGAAACGGATTTAGTACAAGAAGACGAAAGTTGGAAAAAGAAATAGATTATCCACAATATCATAATAAATGAAAGGTTCAGGAATTATATAGCAAAATACATAATGGAATGGTTTTTTCCCTCTTCCGATCTCTGCCTATCTTTATTCGTGAACACTCTGATTGTTCTCGTTTAATCCCCAGATTCAGAAGATTGAAGAGAAAAAAGTAAGCAAAAATACCACATCGAAGTACTGCGATGGCAGAATTATCCTGAAGTTGTCTGAACAGATAGTCATATATGACAAAACTGAAAAACTATAAGGAGGCCCCCAACCAGTCGGATGCTCCCAACATTATTTTTTGAAGACAAACCGGCTTAATAATGGAAATAAGATCAGGGAAAAGAAATATAAGACCATCCATCATCAAGCAGGAAAGTTCTGTGCTCATCATAAAATGAAGGTGCATTCACCATCAGTCAGCCTGTCTTCCCAAAAAGCCACTTCCGGATCTACATTGTAGCATTAAAAACACCAAGTTAAAAGAAGAAATCCAGAATAAATCCGTGTGGAAAACTTATTAGGGAGTACGGAGCACAAAGGAGATCTGCCAGGATCGACTACCAAAACTGAGCACTAATATGAGAACTAAACCATCATCCAACATGGTACTTGTTTTTTTGTCAAACCAAAATTCCCAACTGGACCACAAAGGTTTATAAGGTAACCAACTGGACCACAAAGGTTTATAAGGTAGATTATATAAGATATGGAACAAATGATAGCTATAATAATGAAGGCTAAATAAACCAACTTATCAAGAAACTCAAGCCAATGTTGTAGTTTGCATATGAACCAAACTGGTCCTACATGCTGTGCATCTCGTGCAGCAGAACTTACCTCAGGGAGTTTCTGACGGAACACAACATCAAGTCTTGCATCCAGAGTGTTCTCACAGACAATTTTCCCGTCTTGTGAAGCCAACACAACACCACCAGAGCTGCAAAGCAACACAACACAAACAAAGATGCTATATCTTCACATCCACACGATTTACATGTATTCAGGATGTTGCAAATTGAAGGAATGCCAACTTAAATCAGTTGATCATTTAAATATCATTATCTGATCATTAAATATAAGATACTTGATATAAGAAATCTGCATATATGTTAAACAACAACTTCAAATAGCACGTCAAACTGGTATAATTTCATCAGTCCAGAACTTACCAAGATAGTCCGTGAGCCCCATCACCACTAGGTGGAGGTGGGAGGTATACTTGAGAATCAACTGCAATAGTTGGAGGATGAACTTCTGCCTTCTTTGCATACTCTTTCTTAGCTACATCCAAGATGGACAACACCAGCTCTCGATCAATCTCTCTGCAACGAAGCAAGACTGAAGGCTCCTTCAGGCGTAGTAAACTCTAGAAGTAACAATAAAAAAATAAGATATTAGCTATTTTCTTACAAAAATATAAAGTACATGAGAAAGAAGTAACAATTGCGATAATTATTACTTTAACCGACTCAACCATCTCCAGTCTTCACTAATAGGTTGATTCCCTCTAAAAGTTCAGTTCATAAAACCCACTAAAATATTGCCTTATAACTTGTTTAAAAAAAATATTGTATTATATCACTTCATAGCATTAAATGATATTTTAGGAAAGGACATTACAAAAGAAAAATAAGAGAGTAATTGTAACCCGATGAATATAAGCCATGGGAAAATCTAAGGAAAAGGAGCTTCTTCCAAGATATTCAAGCAGAAAAAACAACAATTACCTGCACAATGAGACTTTTCAAAAGACTCCGATAGGTATCTTTATTATCAGAAACACGTAAAAGCTCTTTACTAGCAGAATCCTTCATTGAATTTACAAGATCATCTTGAGCTTGCAAAACCTTGATGCGAGAAGCATTAAGCTGCATTGAATATTCACTGCAAAAGGCAAGATGATAACAAGCATTGAGAATAAAGTTCTCATGTAAGTCTGTTCCTCCCAAAAAAAATGTAATAGTATGTTCATGCTCTAACAAAAAGGATATAACAATTTGCTTGATCAAAATAATCAGTTTTTCTTTGTGGAGGAATGGGGATACCAAGTGCTTATTCTGCAGTTTTTATGAGTTGGATTCCTATTCCATTCAATGAAGGACATTTGCACATGCAAATGTGTTGTAGAGGCCAATAATATGCAGAAAATAATGTGACGATGTTCATATATCGTAATAAGTTTCAGATCTAGCTCTGAGCAAAGTTCAATCATCCAATTGTTTGAATTTGTGATTATTATTTAACAGATAATAGTCTACACTTATTTCCAATCCATTCTAACCACCTAAGATCCTAAAATATACTTTAAGCTAGCAACTGGGATGAATGTTTCAAATCTGAGCATAAAAAATTATCTGACTAAAGCCCCATAGGACCTGGTTGCATGTTTGTTTTCCAAACCATAAGTTGCACTTGAAATATTTTACGCATTAAGCTATAATTTAAATATAGGAAATTTTGGGGTGGCACTACGTGACAATTAATTTCTATTTTCACCTAGCAATCTCCAAATGCAAATATTCAGGGGATGATGAAAGATTTTTTTACAAAGCATTTAAACTGGTGTTTAGAAGTTTTGAGATGTTTGATTCCATCTTAAGAACTCCCTTGTTAGGTGAGAATAAGAACAAAACAAAGAAGTTCTCTCTATCCCCATTCCAAAGAGGCGGGAATTTACTCTAACTTCAATCCAAACAGGGCCAACGTTTGGTCAGATAAACATTACACAAAGCAAAAAAATATGAGCTACAGAGCAAAGTCGACTAGAAATTCAATAAAATAGAAAAAGCAGCATTCATCTCTCCAAGGAGTTTGATGTATGCAAAAGGTCTTAAAATGCAACAGTGAAACAAATGAATCAACAATTTACATTTTCTTACGAACTTCCACTTGTTTCTCCTTCCGATCGTACTCTTGCCTTATCTTCTTCTTATCTGCTTCAACAAGCTGCAGTCTTTCTATGTTCGCTTCCTGCACATAACCGTTTATATAATTCTTTGTCAAGGAAAAAAAAAAGATTTTCCTATATTTAACATTGGAGATATCAGTAAAAGGAACCATCTTTCTGAATCCAAACCATAATAAAGCAATTATGCTAACTGGATATCCAAACTTAATTTATTTACATGAACAATTAAGGTATTTTTTAATCAAAACCTCCGAATTGAAGCCGATCATTGCTAATAAATCAAAATTCTTACAAGAATCAATAGATACAAAAACAGCGACAAAATTCGATCCATTACAAACCCAACTGAAGAATTAGAAAGAAACTATCTTGGTGACGGACAAATAAGAAAAAACAAGGATTAGGCAGGAAAAGAGGGGAAGAAAAAAAGAGGCGAGCAAGCAGCAAAGGGAAAACCTCATCGGCGGCTGTCTCGATCTCACTGGCCTTCTCGTTGGCTTCCTGGTGGATGAAGCGCACCATCTGCTGGATCTGCTTCGACACATCGGCATCGTTCATCTTTTCCGACCTTCGCTGAAGAAATTAGGTCTACGATCTTACTTCCTCCTCTGCTCGCGCTTTCGGTCTCGTGAACGAAATGATCGAAGGATGGAGAAGGGGAAGAGAGACGCGAGCCAATTCGATCGCGAAGGGAACGCAACACGGCCACAGAAAGCGATGGGGTACTTCGGATTTTTCACCGCCTAAATATATGATCTAAATTCGTGGAATGAATTAAAATTGTGTGTTTATTGCTACTCTTTTTTTTTCCTAATTCGTTACCTCATTTAAGAAACATGTTTTTTAGAATTTTTATAAATTACTAAAACATGTTTAATAATATAAAAAAAGATTATTATATAATACACAAGTAAATTAATCTTCTATCACATGTTTTAGGAAGGAGTATCAGATCGGCATCGAATTCAGATTGTGAAAACTTGAATCACATCTCGATCCGATAATATATTATATTAATATTAAATTATTTTAAATATTATATTTATATTTATTTTAATTAAAATTTTAATTATATTATATTATTATATATGTAATTTAATTAATAATTATCATATTTATATAATAAATATTAAATATTTTTTATTATTATATTTATTTTAAAATATTTTTATGATTAAAGTGAGATAATAAAAAAAATTTATTTTTATTTAGATTTAACCGGAAAGTCCCGGTCCGACCGAGATCGTATTCCCTTTTCGAGAATTAGTCAGGTCAGGATCGAAACGATCGGGACTCATCCGGAACTCAAATTTGCTCACCCTATTTGCACAGAATTCAGTTTCCTACGGATCGCTATTTCCCTTTTCAAAAGGAAACTAGAGTACCAAATTGCAATAATACCATTTATACAAACAGTTAAAGGTCAAGATGTCATTCCAAACCTATTTGGGGTGCGACGCATGAACGCTACATAACATGCTTCGTAGGAGTTAAAGAATAAGATGATCAAGCTCAATGTTAATAACCTCCTTATAATCTATAAGTCAATACTTGCCGTCTGTTTCTATAATTCTCATTGTAGTATAGTCAGAAAGGCCGAAAGATATTGACAGAAGTTTCCCTGTATCCAGAAGCTCGTCTACCAAAGGTTTTCTGCAAGGGTAAATGAAGTAGGAATTGCGTACAATACATATATGAATATTTCAGAATACCACTATATCATTGTTATTTTCTCGACGATTTAATGCCCTCTCATTTACATAATGAACATTGTTCTGAGTCTGACCATAATATTTGCATCTGTTATGGTTGAACTTGAGACCATTGAGATAGGATTTATGTCTCAGGTGGCAGCATATTATTACCATAGCCTTTTCCTTGATAAGGCCAGTGAAACCAAGCAATCCTAGTGCAGCTTGCTGCCATTTTACTGCTGGAGTAAACAACACTTATTTGTCTGTTTTACAGTTCCTCAAGTTCTGCCAGAGCTTCTGGAGTCTCCATTAATTGAAGCCTGATGATTATAAATTGCCAGAGATTGATGCTGCATGGAACAGTGATAGTTATAAGCCTCAGGTCCAAACTCTCAAGGCACATCACAATGATGAAGATGAAATTGAGTCAGACGAAAATTTCTGCTAAGAGAAGTTTCACATCACTGACATCTGTGTATACTGTGGAAATATTGTGCTCCTTGAATCCTTGTATTTTCTCCCTTTTCCATTTGTTTGCCTTTTTCCTTTTATGTGAAGCACAATTGTTACATCTAGATACACTACAGCACGCTGTTGAAACATGTCAATGTTAATTTATTGTAGCATATTAATGTATATTGACCTGATGAAAATAATCAATGGTTTTAAAGTAGTTACATTCATTACCAAGTTTATTGCCTTTTGTATTTTACTGAGCTGAGAGATCCAGTTATGGAGGTTCCTTTCAAATCAACCAACCATCTCAGTTGACTTCTGCATCAAGTATTAATAAACAAAATGGTAATTCCTTAACATACACATTGTAAGCAAAACATATAAGCAGATAAGAGGACCAAAATGACTAGCCTTTAGCATTTACAGCATGTAATGGTTAAAGATCAGCTACAGACAATCTTTAGCACCTAAAAATGTAAACCAGGCAATCATCATATTGTTAAACAGAAAGCCCAATCAAAGTTGATTTTGGTCCACAAATTAGTATTTGAATCAGAGTCTGTTTGCCACAGTTGTAAATATGTCCATTTGAGATCTGTAGTTGTATCGTTTCTCTTCAGTAAATTTTAAATGGGCTAACTTGTGCTCATTTCCTTCAAAAGCATAACATTCCACACAGATTCACTGCATAAAGACTAATCCATATACAAAGCAGACATTCCAGCGCCATTCAACTTTCAGACCAAGAAATCAGATTCAAACTATCAACTTTACAGATATCAGCTATGGAACCGAATCAAACAGATATATATATATATATATATATATATATATATATAGAGAGAGAGAGAGAGAGAGAGAGCGAGAACATAATATTATATATACACATAATACAATATTATATATACATCAGCTTCACGGGAGCATGGTATTTATTGGAAGCAAGGAAATGACAGTGTGTGTGTTTTCTCTCTGTTTTTTTACAGAAGTACGAGGAGCATATTTATGTTGGGAAGATTACAAATTGCATAATTGCAGTTGCATACCAGTCATCCGATGATGATGACAGAGAAGGGTAATTCTGGTGGAGTAAAAGAGAAGAACAATCTAACATCTTTGCGTGGTCATCAAGAGTAGGTAAAGTTATATGGCTTTGAACCAGACCGTGAAGACTTGTCTGTATTATATATTCTCATTGCATCAACAAATCAGAGTGGCGCAGCGGAAGCGTGGTGGGCCCATAACCCACAGGTCCCAGGATCGAAACCTGGCTCTGATAGAGTGGCTTCCGAATTTTTTTCCCTTTTCTTTACTTTTTTTTTTGTTCTGAAGCCACAATGTTTCTGTTTCTGCCCTCAATCTCTCAAAGGACGCCGTGTACAACAAAACATGATTTAATTTTGGTTTCAATTATTACTTGCATGATTGTTTTGTAGTAATTAAATCACTGGGTGATTTGTTTGTCTAAATCCTATAAAGCCAGAAGAGTTTGTTTTCTCATGCATGTTCTGAAAAAAGCTGCATTCTGCAAGCCTGCAGCAACTAAAATGCAAGCAAGAACAATCTTGCAATTGCCATCTCGTTTTTCCCAGCTATTTATCCATGACAGTTTAGCATCTTACATATCAAGTTCCTGAATCATTTACGTTACATCCATCATGTTAAGCTTAGCTCCCTCTCCTCCCTGATCTGCTATTTCTGTTAACTGCTAAAATTACCATTGGATGACTATGAGACACTAATTTCAACTAACGATTCGCACAACTGCTGTCACAATTGACCTCATGAAGTTGATCAATGAGGAATGCACAGTGCGAGTATGTAATAAGCTGCTAAAAGTAGTTTGCTGTTCCGTTCTGCAGATGTAGATGATCTTCTTATGAGTAGAAAAAGAAAGGATTTTTATGCTTCCTCTTGCTCTAATTTGTCGAACAAACTTTTGAATGGAGAGTTTTAAATACTGCATAAAATTAGTTATGAATAAAAGTCTTTCTAATACTTGTCAGTAGGATCCAAAATGATCACACGGATTTGACATTGTGGTGTCATTATGAACTAGACCAATTTGCTAGTTATTCTCTCATCTAACAATGACAAGAGGAAGTTGGCATATACATATCTCCACCGATGGAAGAGAGCGCAGGGATAAAATCACTGCACAAGCACAACTCATCCAATTGTCTGAATCCAACCTATTTACATCTTTTTTTTGTTACCTCACTGTAAATATATTCATGTAAAATCTTTTTTTTAATTCAATCTAATGAAGATGCACACTTTAAACTTTTTTTCTCTTTCCCATTCGATTTTCTTTCTTGCATTGAAGGTTGATACAGTAAAGAAGAAGTTTCATTAGTTTCAGTACTCCAATCTTAAACCCAGAAATGACCAGTGCAAATTCGAGCAGCATGAAGTGGTACAAATCAGAAACCAAAAACCAGCAGT
This sequence comes from Pontederia crassipes, assembly GCA_030549335.1. Lineage (NCBI taxonomy): Eukaryota > Viridiplantae > Streptophyta > Magnoliopsida > Commelinales > Pontederiaceae > Pontederia > Pontederia crassipes. The sequence continues at coordinate 36,811,991 of CM060194.1, forward strand.
TGCTTTTAACACCTTTCAACACATAACTAGCCCTTCCCTGCAAAATCCACCGGCAATCAAAATTAATAATTTTATTATATGTATAATGAATATGTATTATATTATATTATTATAAATGTAATATAATTAATAATTATCATATTTATATAATAAATATTAAATATTATTATTATATTTTTTAAAAAAATTATGACTAAATTGAGACAATCGAAAATTTCTTTCCAAATTATCGAAGAAAGTCTTCCATCCAAGAGTACTTGAGATTTTTTGTCTTCAAGAACTGTGTCCCACCCATTCAAAACATCTTTTTACATAAAGGATATAATATAATCAAACTTTTTCTTCATTAGAGCAAGATTAAATATTATATACATATGCTTTAATCATGCATCTATTTCTGATGGATCAATTATACCTTTAAAATCAACTACACCTTGTTTTCTAATTTATCGTAGAACATATTTCGAGGTCGAATTTATTCCACTCATAATAGCCTTTAAAGTTTGTGCAAAAACTTGTGCAACACTTTGATTCTCAACAAGGTTGACTTTCTCAACAACATAAGAAAATCTTGATAGACCCGCTGGAATTTCATCATCATGTAAGGGAGGGTTCACATCTCGTGCCACACCTTGTACTGATGGAGCAGAATGACTTGGACCAATAATAGCAAATTGGTCATCATCACGGTACCTACGCGGTGGCATTTTTACTCTTTCAAAATTAAAATAAAAAGAAAGTCAAAAGCGTGCACTATCAATCTAATGCAAATAATGTTACATAACCTTAAACTTAGGTTATATTATCTACAAAATCTTATAACCTAAGCTCTAATATCAAAATCTGTCACATCCAACTTCGTGGCTGTCTAATCCCAACTATTACATCCCTTAATTATGTTTAGCAATTCTATAAATGAAATCGGCAAAACCTCCTCCTTTACTTATCTTGTGGTATTTGCCAACACATACAAAAGATGCATATATATATATATTCAACAAAGTTTAAATAAAAGTTATAAGACATTACATTCACATATTGTCATTATTGTTTCACAAACCATTTCACGTATAACACTCCACAGGATCACTTACAAAAAGTTTCTCGCAAACTTAATTACAATATCTAGATTATCTATTGCATGCATGGTTCCAAAAAATAAAAGTGAATGGAAAAATAAAAGTGCTCCTGCAGCTCGACCTCTTTTATATGCAGCAAAATAAGATCCGAATCGACTAAACTCGAGAACTTATGAATATCTGAAAATTTTAAAATGAGTACTATGAGCAACAATCATTTTGCTTAGTGAGTGGAATAAAAGTACAATATAGGAAAATAATATGAGTACATATAACATTTAAATAACCACATTTTTCATACGAAAAAACATTTAAAGCATAACGTATTAGCATAAATTGTCAAATCATATGAACTTTCACACAAGTAAAAGTAACTCAAGATATCACCATTTTCATAATTAAACTCCACACATGTCTCATCGCACATACTCATCCATGATGTGTCATACAGTTAAGCAGAACTTCATAATCAAGAATCTCATATACGTAGGGCAAATCATAGGTCAATATGTGTTCCTTCATGATTGTGTGTGATTCTCATATAAGCAAAGCATATCATGAGTCAATACGTATACGCATAACAGCCTCCAAAGGATAAAGATACTCGATATATGCCCCAAAGATTTCATACATATCGAATGCGGTCCCAAAAACTTTTTTCATTTAGCATGATCAATGCACACATGAAGTTTTATAATAGCAAAATAACATGTCACCATCATATATTAATGTCAAGTAAACTTATTTTAAGTTCACAAACATTGTTCTCTGAAAATATTTTTATGTAAGAGCATACTTCAACTAATATAAAATCTTTGAAACATATCATAAATATCTTTATTATCTCAAAGTATATTTCAATAACAATACTAATAATAATATTTGCTTGAAATAATATCATAAATAAAATAAGAAACATATATCACTTTGCTATGTTGTAAATTTATTCACTCACCTTGTACTTTATCCCTTCAAGGAGGTTTATTAGATTTCCTCATTTCACTTGCAACTTGGTGTTTTTCTATAAGTAATAATGTCTTTTTACTTTCCAATTATAAAAAAATAATATGCATGCTCATGATGCATGAATGCTTATGCACCCTAAAATGCATATTATCCCCTATAATATCAATTTTTAATTTCAGGTATTTATATTTATAGGCTATTTCACACGGGACTTTTCAATCCTCCAAAGTTTAACCTCAGGATTTCAGACTGATGTCAATTAATAATTCATAACTTCTTAACTACATGAACAAATCTTATGATTCTGAATTAATTAGAAACTACATACTAAGGTGTCCAACTCCCAAATTTCATTAATGAGTAAGTCATAATATCCCAAGCAATCTGACTTAGGATTTGTATCCTAGTAGACTACATGTCATTGAAAGATTAATTTATATGTTTCTTCATTCTTGTCCATTTAACGAGATCATAATTTTTCTGGAAACTAGACTTTCTTATTATTTAGTCATAAATATAATAGAATTTAACTCCTTGTGTAACCTTATAACAAAAATTATCAGTTCGGATAATGCTCTGTCAATATCCTGGAATCTGACAAATCAATCACTATGAAATAAAAATTTCATTTCTCCCAATATATATGTCCAAATAGAATGATTCTACCTCTTACCGAACCCTTGCAATGTATTCACTCTATTTTAATCGTTCTCTAATTTACAAATTGAACATGTATTTGACTTGGGACAAGATGAGTGATCAACGAAGTTAAGTTTATAACCTTCTCTATAAAACTCTTTTTTAGGAGATTCTAGAGACCATGGAAAGCAAACTTCAAATGGAAAGACATACAAAATTTCATAATTTATGGTTGGATATCCACGAAGGAATGATCCTCTCAATCAGATGAACAATTTTCGAATAAAACTCACATTGAACAGCCTATGTTCCCGAATTTCCCCCGTCAGTTGTGCTCGAGATCTGCCTCGATAATTTTTTCGCCGTTGAAGGATAAAGTTAAGTTGCTTCTTTATTTTTTTCAAAATTTTCTGACGTCTAATGGGGGTTTGGAAAAATATCTCTTTAAGTAGTAGTTCATCTGTCTGCATCAGTTGCTTAGAACTTTAAGTGATGGTCAATCACATTTTTTTGTCATAACTAAGTATTTTAACCTAATTAAGCTTACTTAATAATATGTAAACATATATATTATAATTTTTATAATTTATTCCTAATAACTTTATATAATTACTTTGTAAAGTTTATCGATAATTAAGTAATCAGAATATTAATTACTATATATAAATATCAGAACATCCAAACTAACTTAATATGTTAATTAAATGCATGATTATGCAAAGATGGCATTTATAGAGTACGTCCGTGACAATATGTGTTGTCCTAAGTGAGATCTTTAATTTTTTATTATGAATTACACCATGACACTTTCATGTATCTTAGGGTCATGATTGATCAAACCAAGGGCAAGGATGAGTACTCTCGGACCCGAAAATTTTAGAACTTTATGGGCCCAAACTTTCTTCATTTTCACTTCTTCACTTTGAATTTGACAATCAGTGCACATGATGAATTTCGTGTTACAACATTTATCTTCTTACCTATTTAACTATCTTTTGAAGACTTCAATTAAGCATGTTCATAACAAGGGTAAAAAGTTCATTTAACATCAAATTAAATCATAAAATAATGATCTCTATAAAATTATATGAACTCAGGCTGAGTAAGGTCAAACCCGAGCCGGGCTACCTTGAAACTCGAGTTGGGCATAGTATGCTTGGTCCGAGTCGCTCTTATTTCTTTTTCTAATTTTTTTGACATAGAAACCCAGGTCAGCTTTACTAAAAATCGGACCGGGTGGTTGTGTAACGCCTCCAAAATCACCCCTCCTGCCACGTAGGCAGTCAGGTTGACCCCGAGAGCGTTACACTGTCTACTACACTATTGACCTTGACCATTTAATAAAATAGCATACGTGACACCAATATAATAATAAATATAATAAAGGACTTTAATGCGAAAGTTCAATAGTCGTAATATTATAATGAAAGACTTTAATGCAAAAGTTCAATAGTCAAAATATCAAAGACATTTTCACCCATACATGTGATAACAAGATGATAAGAGATTATAAATCTCAGGAAGTTCAATAAGCGGAAGGAATTTAATAAGCCGAATAGCATGGTGTCTATGGATAACATGAAAATCATAACACTGAATTCAACTGAAGTAATATTGATGATAAAAATAGTCATGTGCAGTCTCCTTCAAGCTCTGTGCCCTTCAACACCTCTTCAATTAGCATTCTCACCTGCAAAATCCCATTGCAGGAGAATCGAATACCCGTGAGCAAAAGCCCAGTACAATAGCAAAATAGATAGTGAAATAAGGATCAATGATAATCATGTAAACAATACATCAATGATGAACAATACTGTACTATGATTTCTATGCATTAACCATAACGGATCAATACATCATTCTTTGGCAATATCAATATCTATGCTTTATTCTTTACAATGACTATACTTTGTCTTTGCTCTAGTTATCTTTACCATACTATAATCCATGCTTTACTGTACTATATTTCATACTTTACTTTACAATGATCTCTACTTTACTTTACAGTACTCTGCTTTACATTGCTTTACTGTGACTTGCACTACGTCTTTTACATTACTATAATGTCCTTAAAGTTAGTTGTTCTAGGCGATCTCGACTTTATTAGGTTGAGATAACAGGGGTACCTCTCTGAATCTCTGAAACCAATAAACCCAAAAAAAGGGAAAAATGGGTGGGTGTTAATACCTCACCCAGTTCGAAATATAGGTGGGAGAAAACCTACACCATAGGAACAGTGGTCAATTAAGAAACTTGTAAGTTCACTGTCTCCTCAGTTAGCTACATGTCCCTCTGGCACAATATAATAATCTCTGAGGGAAGGAGTGTGAACATTGCATCACTCTTCATTCGAGATACAGGTGGACGAAGATATGAAATCTCAGGAACAGTGGTCATTGAAGACCAGTAGTTTCGCTGTCTCCTCAGCTAACTACCTATCTCTCCTTTACTTTAACTCTGATATTTGCTCTATACTTTGGGGATGGTAGATAGCAATCACATATCTTTATCTTTACTTTATTTATCTTTGCTTATTATGAAATCTATGAATCATGGCCCAACTGGGCATTTATCTCTGTATAATAGGACTCAACCAATATAGGTGAACTGGTTAGAATCTCATATTATGATTTAAAGTTAAAATTGATTCACTGTCTATATCGGTCGACCATTTCTGGACCGATCGATCGTTCCTCTAGGTTCGGTCGAGTCGATCTAGTGGACTCGAACCGGTTGACCGTCCACTATGAGACCGGTCGACCGTTCTAGAATACCGATCGACCGGTCCTCTTGTATCGATCGACCTTCTTCTCTGCCTGAGGCCCGTCGGATCGGTCGACCGTGCACATGTGACCGATCAAGTAACAATAGTCCGGTCGACCGCCCGTGACCGTCAAGTAACAATAGTCCGGTCGACCGATCTAGTGGGATCGATCGACCCGATCGAACGAAAAGTGCTATGATAACATGGTAGGATCGGTCGACCGTTCCTTGAACCGATCGACTGGTTCCTGCAATAAAATAGGGCCGTCGATCATCTATCTCGATTCTGGCGGCCTTCCAGCCAATAAATCTCAATAATATGTATACGAAAAACATAGTTAACTACTTCAAGATCATAATGGATAAATCTTACGCATCAAATAATCCATATTTCTTTGTCTAGGGATTTCAAACACTAAGGTACCTCTGTTTTCGCATTTCGGTCGCCGGCGAGGGAAGTTCGCCTGGTCCTCGCGCACGCCGAGGAGAGTCACTGCACGTCGAAGGTTCATCGAATCGTTGTTCCTATATGACGCCTCTGCTCCGCTCGTTCGCTCGATGTGCGTCAATCGTCGGATCGGAGGAAGGAGAAGAGGAAACGTTGGCGACTGGTTAGGGTGTCGAAGGGGGCGAGGGCGCTACCCTTCCTCCCTTATATAGCATCAGTCGGCCGATCGTGGGTGCGCGATCAGGGGAGGGAATTCCTCCCCTATCAGTCGTTTCCATTTTTCAACGTTCTCCTTTTTTTTAATTCGATTTCGTTTCAAATTCCAAATCAATTTTGAATTATTTCCATTAATTGCTTTGATTTTTCCATTGATTTCCTTATGTGAAGATTGCATCCGTTACAAGTTGCGATAGAACGTCGAACGAATTGCCCAAATGATCCTTTTCTTACTTTGCTTCAGAACTCAGAGAAGATTTAGGACCTGAAAATAGCTATTCCTACTCCCGAACGAAACTCGGGTTGGGTTACATAAAAATTGGGCCGAATTTGCATCGAATTCCGGTCGGATTCAATGTTGGTAAAAATGCATCAAAAAAACATCATTGAATCCGGGTCGGGTTCTAAGCAACTCATGTCGGGTTTTGTCAAAGCAGAACTCAAATGATTTTTCGTCAACTTTGGCCGAGATTTTGGGTACCAAAACAACATTATCTTAAAGAACTATCTTATGAAACTTATTCATGGTACATAGGAGAACACAAAACATATTTTAATCTTTCTTTAACTTTATTGTTCCATTAAGAAAATGCATCCAAAAATGAACCCGAAATTTGTACGTACCTATCCAGGCAAAACTATTTGGAACTCGAAATTTTAGGTAAGTTTTTCGATGACCACGCTTATTTTCCGGTAATGACTCCGGCGTTCATTGACAAAGGAATGTGCCAGGAAGAGATGGTCAAAAACTTCAGCCACACACGTGCATCAAGAAGGGAGAAAATGTAGACAAAAAATGAAAGAAAAACTCATGTAGAGAATTAGAGAAAGATGTGTTGGAGGAGATCTTTTGGGGTCAAAAAGTCTCTCTAGTGTTAATCTAATTAGGAATCCTATTCATACTTCCTATCCATAATTTATCTTTTATTTCACTTGAATTTTTGAAATAATATAATCCCTTGATTTTTGGAATTAAAATAATATTTTATTATTATTTTATTTTTTGAATATTTTTATCCTTAAAACTCCTAATTTCAACCTCATTAAGAGTCCTAATTTCATCTTTCAACATACTTTATACCTAATCCTCTTCTAGCTATCTTTTCTTTATTTTATATCTCCTAAATATAATTATTCCTTAATTTTATAATTAAATAAATATTATTATTCTTTTCTTTTAATTTTTGAAATAAAATAATATTATTTTATCTTCTAGATATTTTGAACATAAAACTCTTATCTTAACTCTCGTTAGAAGTCTTTTATGTCCTAAACTTCTAGTTAGATTCAAATTAAAATTTGAATCCCTAATTTCATTATAACGTCAACTCTTAATCTAATTAGGGATCATCTTTTCCTACCTCTTATCTAATTACACTTCTATTCTCATTCAAAGTTTTCTTTTCTTATCTTTTTCCTCTTATTTTATCCTCCTTATAACTATCTTTTATTTCTTTTCAACTTTGTCTTTCTTTAAGAAAATCCTAAATTTTAGATTTATTTTAATTATGAATGTCAATGCATTCTACCTATCTTTGTGAATCATCTTGATCATATACAATGTCAATGCATTCTTTAGAATGATAAAATAAATATCAAATCAAAACTTAACTTATTTTGGATGGTGTGATAGTTGTTAGTGATGTTTTACACATGAACCTTCAACTACCTTTAACCTAAGGAAGACCTAGGACTTTTGCTCTGATACTAGCTGTAATGCTCTAAAATTTCACCCTCATATCATGTGGCTATTGGACTTATTTTGTGCCACGTTACCTACACTTCATTCTTCTTCGGCCTTTTTTTACATATAATGCGTAAGTGAAATAACTATTCATCTTTCTTTAATAGAGTGTGAAAGCAACTTTTCTTTCTAACTATTCTTTTCTAATAATCCTCCAAAGGCAATTTAACTTTACATCATATGACTATAGGATTCCTATTTAACACAACTTTCATGTGCAATTTTGTATCATCACGAACTTCGTCGTTGCACACGCCTCCATCCTTACTTCTTACTTCATCTACTTGTATGGTTCAAACACAGAAAAATAGAATTTTCATGAGTAGTAACGCTCAATACGCAAGATAATACAAATGGATGTGATTACTTAATAGAGGTGACTTAACATTTTCATACATAGGCAAATAATAAGAAGAATCAAATAAAAACTTTCTTTACTTAACCTTTTCTTCGTACTTTCATTTCTTGCTTTCTTTCTTACCTTCCTTGCTTTCTTTCTTACTTTCTTTTCTTGCTTTCTTCTTTCCTTTCTTTCTTTCTCTTTTTCTTTCGTTCTTTCTTCTTTAATGGGTGGGTTGCAGTACATTTTTTACTTTACGCACAACTTCCGAGGGACATCTATATGTGTGTTGTCCTAGGCGAGCTCTTTAACTTTTTATTATGGAATACAACATGATACTTTCATATATCTTAGGAGATAGGATCATGATTGATCAAGCCAAGACCAATGATGGGTACCCTGAGACTTAAAAACTTTAGGATTTTATGTGCCCAAACTTTCTTCACTTTGACTTCTTCACTTTGATTTCTTCACTTTGAACTTGATAATCAGTGCACATAATAAGGGTTTTATCTTCTTAATAAGGGTTTTATCTTCACTTTGAACTTTGATTTCTTCACTTAATAAGGATTTTATGTGCCCAAACTTTCTCATGTTAAAACTTTTATCTTCTTACCTATTTAACTATCTTTTGAAGACTTCAATTAAGCATGTTCATAATAAGGATAAAAAGGTCATTTAACATCAAATTAAATAAAAAAATAATTATCTCTAGCAAATCATATGAACTTAGGCTGGGTAAGGTCAAACCTGGGCCGAGCTACCTTGAAACTAGGGTTGGGCGCAGTATACTCGGTCCGGATCGCTCCTATTTCTTTTTCTTACTTTTTTGACATGGAAACTCGGGTCGAGTTTACTGAAAATTGGACCGGGTGGTTGCGACCGAATGTCGAACGAATTATCCGAACGATCCTTTTCTTACTTTGCTTCGGAACTCGATCCGAATTTAGGACCAAGGTGGGTCGGGTTGAGACTCAAAAACATCTATTCCTCCTCTCGAACGAAATCCGACCCGGATTACATGAAAATCGGGCCGAGTTTGCATCGAATCCGGATCAGATTCAATGTTAGTAAAAATGCGTCAAAAAAGTTTCTCAGAACCCGGGCCGGGTTCTGAGTAACTCCTGCTGGGTTCTGCCAAAGCAGAACTCAGATTATTTTTCATCAACTTTGGTCAAGATTTTGGGAACCAAAACAACATTATCTTGAAGACCTATCTTATGAAACTTATTCATGGTGCATAAGAGAACACAAAACATATTGTAATTTTTCTTTAACTTTATTATTCCATTCAGAAAATGCATCCAAAAGTGAACCCAAAATATGTGCGTACCTATCCAGGCATATTTATTTGGAATCCAAAAGTTTAGGCAAGTTTTTCGGTGACCACGTTTATTTTCTGACGATGATTCCGGCATTCCTTGACATAGGGATGTGCCATGAAGAGATGTCAAAAACTTCAGCCACATACGTGCATTGAGAAGGGAGAAAACCTAGACCAAAAATGGAAAAAAAAAACTCAAGTAGAGAAGGAGAGAAAGATGTGTTAGAGGAGATTTTTTGGGTCATGTCTATAGAAAAAAAAGTCTTCTAGTGCTAATCTAGATATGAACCATATTCATACTTCCTATCCGTAATTCATCTTTTATTTCTCATAAATTTTTAAATTTAAATAATTACTTAATAATATCATCTCTTTATTTTTTACATTAAAATAATATTTTATTATTATTTAAATTTCTTAAATATTTTTATCCTTAAAATTCCTAATTTCAACCTCATTAGGAGTCCTAATTCCATCATTCAATATTCTTTATACTTAATCCTCTCCTAATTATCTTTTCTTTATTTTATCTCTCCTAAATATAATTATTCCTGAACTTGTAATTAAATATATAAATATTATTCTTTTTTTTATTTTTGAATTAAAATAATATTATTTTATTTTTTAAATATTTTTTAACATAAAACTCTTATCTTAACTATCATTAGAAAACTTTTATGTCATAAACTTTTAGTTATATTTAAATTAAATTTTGAATCCCTAATCTCATTATAACTTCAACTACTAATCTAATTAGGAATCATTTCTTTCTATCTGAGTACACGTCTATTCTCATTCAAACTTTTCTTATCTTATCTTTTCTTCTTATTTTATGCTTCTCTGATTAACTTTTTTTCAACTTTATCTTTCTTTAATAAAATTCTAAATTTTAGATTTATTTTAATTACGAAAATTAAAATTTTAATTTTAAAAAAAAATTGGAATGTTACAATTAAAGCTTCTCATGTGGTGATCCTTTCTCTCTTTGGATGTTTGAAGTTGATGCACGTGTCACGGGGTCATTCTCGGACACTAGACCACGTGCGGCGACTAGGCGGATAGGCCTCCTAGCCAAGCCTGTTTTGAGTTTGCAGCGGAAGTTTTATGGTCGAGACGACTTTGCCGAGAGTCGCTCTTATAGGCATTCAAACACGGACATGACTAGAGTGTTGGACTACTCGTCACGAGACCGTGGCATTAGCGCGTTGCGGCACTAATGTAGGCGCTTGGGCGCTTAAAGTCCGAAGGAGCGACGAAGGGACCACGGGACGCCACGAAGGGACACCGATGTGGGTTGCCACCCCACGCTCAAGGCCATGACACTAGAATTAAAGGAAAGCTTACTTGTATTAAATATGATGAAACATAACATACAATTGGGCCTCGGAAGGCACTAGTGAACTCCTCCCAGTGTACCGTAGGTATAGGAGTCTTATTACATATTGAAGATGCAAAAGACGTACCCTACGGGAACGTCACCTACTTGGCCATTCATAAGGACGGCCTTACAAGATAAATGCCCTAAGGGCGGATAACTTGATACTCCGCAATATTACGCAGTGCGGGGCGGCTGCATGTATTCCATGTTTTCGGCGCTGAGCGGCCGAGGGATATAAGTTGAGCGGCACTGGTGCCGCGAGGCTTCACGCTTCGTGTCACGGGAAACGCCCCGTGACATTCTCCCCCACCAAAGTCGGCGACGCCCCCGACGCCGTTGTCCGGGCTTCCTTGGGGCCTTCGTCTTGAGTCTTGACTTCGCTTGTCTCGATCAATTCTGCCTTCTTTGCCTTGACTTCAACTTCACCAGCATCACGCAATGCCAGGAATGCCCGCTCCTTGGGGTCTCGCTGAGGACTCCTCCCTCAGGCCTGCTTCGCTCGCTGATCCTTCGTCCAATCCGGGGTCATCACTTGTGCAGCGCCAGTGGAGTCCGCCATGTGCGGTCTGACTTCATCAAGCAACTATCCGTTCATCAAATCTCTGTTGGCTTCACTTCTCTTCGACTTGCGCAGCGTCAACTTGTGTGGTTTGGCTTCTTTGGGGGTGAAACAACTCTTGTATGCCTTCAGGAATAGCGCGGAGAAGAGTTGTCTCAGGGTCGTGTAGAACACGATGAAGAGTCTCGCCATTCGACCTGCATGAATTGACTCGATGCCTTCATGTTGCGGATGGCCGCAGCATAAGGTCTTCCTTCCGTCGAATGCGAAGTGCGGGACCATCTCACCCTCGATGATCATTCTTGAATTTCGACGGCTTGAAACAGCACAAGCTCTCCGATGTCGATGCTTGTAGCTTGTCTGCTTCGGGTGCCTAGGGTCGCTATGATGAGCGACGAGAGTCTTCCCACGGATACTTTGGGACGCTGCAGGTCTTTTTGTGGGCTTGACTCAATGTCTCTATGTTGCAAATGATTGCAACGTAGAGTCTTCCATACCTCTGCCGAACTAAAAGTGCAGAGCCACCTCCTCCTTGGTGATCACCTGATGTTTCGGCGGTCTTGAGGCGGGACAAGGTTCTTTAATCTGACAATCCAGGCCTTGTCCATCCAAGTCGCCATAGTGGGCGACGAGAGTCTCCCCACGTTTCCTTGTGGTTCAACTCGTTGTCCCCAAGTTGCAGATGGCTGCAACGTTGAGTCCTTCGTCCGCCGAGCCTTGAGAACATCTCCACCTTCCCCTTGGTGGACAATAAATATCTCGACGGTTTGAGGTGGGGCAAGGTTCTTTGGTATAACATTCCGCACCTTGTCCACTCCCAATCGCTATAGTGAGCGACGATGAGGGTCTCCCCACATGTGCCTGTGGTTCGACTCTCTTCTCCTGCTTCGATGGGCGATCTTTATCTTCGGCATAAGTAGCTTCCTCCTTGCGACTTGAGCTTCTCTCCCCCACCATTGCCCTTGCCCAAGGGCTTTGGTGGTATGGCACTTGTTCCGATTGACTTGGCAGCGTCGACTAGTGAACGGAGGTTGGACGACCCGGTCGTTCCAACTCCTTCCTAGTCCAAAGCTTCTAACCCCACTGCTTGAAGAGCACCAACACTGGGTCTTCATTCTCCTGGGAACACTGTAGGCGGAGCTCGGTGATTCCTTTCACTTCCTCCTTCAACATGCCCATCTGGCCGATGCTGAACAATGCGATCTTGACCTTCAGTCCCAACTTGTCAGGGCTTGCATAATTGATGAACTGCCAATTCTTCCGTCCCATGTCTGGGAGGTATGTTTGCCACATTCTACATTATCGCGATGGCAATGCCATCCTGAGTTTGCCACATCTTGCAAGGTTCTTGGGATATGTCTTCTTCCGATCCTGGGACCTCCTTTGAAGCTTTGACAATCCCTTTGGGGTATGGACGGGGCGAGATCGTTGTGCTCGTTCACGAAGAGGATGCACCTTAGATGCTCGTCCGTCCGCACCTTGGACAAAGTAAAGTCATTGTGCTTGTCATCCTAGATCATACACCTTTGACATACTCGTCCACCGGGCGGCTTGACCCTTGCGAAAGAGTAGCCGTTCCGGGCCTTCACTAATCCGGGCGGATGCTTGTGAAGACGCTCCGCTTAAATAAGCGGACTGCGGTTGGTGAACTCGTGGCATGAGCTCCCAACATTACCTCCATCTCCATTCGAAGGGACGACATCGCCAATGTGTCCTTCAAAACCTTCGCATTGCGATCTTTGGAGACCGCTTCGATTACTCGAGGCGGTGTCCGAAAGGAAAGGGCACTCCTTCCTTCGGTTGGCGGCAGAACGCTTGACAGCAGCATGCCAAGGTTCGCCGATGCTCGACGCTCAGACCATTTGCCAAATTGGTCGCTGAGTTGAGGCGTCGATTTGCGTTGGCATGTATCAGGTTCGTCCCACTCCTCGATGGATGACATTGCGCCGCTTGCGGGACGACACTTGACGAGGCAGGCAAGGTTGACAGCTCGTCCACGAGTGTCTGCAAGTAATCAACGCTTTGCTCCATTCCTGAAAGTCATCGTGGCGTGGCAGGCGATGCTGCGGCACGACAAGATGCTTGTGATTGATGCTCCTTGGCCGAAGGGATGATGTTCTTTGGCCGAAAAAGGGACTATGAACCTTGATATTTGTCTTTAAGCCAACTTCTCCCGTGAAGCGGTTGTGCACTTCACGTTGCATGACTGGGCATGCGATGCGACGTCACGAAATACCGAGCAGCGCCAGGTCGTCATGATAGTGCATGACCGACAGTCCCTGAATGTGACACGGGTCCTCCGAGTTACACGACGCTCGTGTAAGCGATCTCATGATATGAGCAGCGCAAGACCATCATGCGGAGCATATGGCCACTCTTTAACGCAGCGCGACACTTCAGGATTCCCGACTGTATACCTGGGGTGGTTGATCTGCTCGAGTGAGCGACGCATGACCGTCCCGGTTGGGCGGGGCGATCAATCCGCCATCATGATGCATGACGGACATTCCTTGACACGACACGGGTGTATGAGGAACATGCTGCGGAGCACGACTGGGCGTGCGGCGAGGAGGCTTGCCATGCCTTCCTCGTTGGCGTCCACGATCAAAGACCATGGTATCGGTGCGCCTGGGCGTGATGGAGTATTTGAGCGGAAGCACATTTCCTACGCCAGGGCACGTTGCGACGACACAAGCGAGTCATCGTCGCTGGGTAATCCGAGCAGGAAGAACTGCTCTGATACCACTTGTCACGGGGTCATTCTCGGACACTAGACCACGTGCGGCGACTAGGCGGATAGGCCTCCTAGCCAAGCCTGTTTTGAGTTTGCAGCGGAAGTTTTATGGTCGAGACGACTTTGCCGAGAGTCGCTCTTATAGGCATTCAAACACGGACATGACTAGAGTGTTGGACTACTCGTCACGAGACCGTGGCATTAGCGTGTTGCGGCACTAATGTAGGCGCTTGGGCGCTTAAAGTCCGAAGGGACGACGAAGGGACCACGGGACGCCACGAAAGGACACCGATGTGGGTTGCCACCCCACGCTCAAGGCCATGACACTAGAATTAAAGGAAAGCTTACTTGTATTAAATATGATGAAACATAACATACAATTGGGCCTCGGAAGGCACTAGTGAACTCCTCCCAGTGTACCGTAGGTATAGGAGTCTTGTTACATATTGAAGATGCAAAAGACGTACCCTACGGGAACGTCACCTACTTGGCCATTCATAAGGACGGCTTTACAAGATAAATGCCCTAAGGGCGGATAACTTGGTACTCCGCAATATTACGCAGTGCGGGGCGGTTGCATGTGTTCCATGTTTTCGGCGCTGAGCGGCCGAGGGCTATAAGTTGAGCGGCATTGGTGCCGCGAGGCTTCACGCTTCATGTCACGGGACACACGCACCATAATCACCACCTTCGAGCTGTATTTTAACGTATCGATTACTATCTGTATTACGTGAATATAAAGTCTACTTTATCGGATTTTTCACCGCCTAAATATATGATCTAAATTCGTGGAATGAATTAAAATTGGATGCGTTTATTGTTACCCTTTTTTTCCCTGATTCGTTACCTCATTTAAGAAACATTTTATCATTAGAATTTTTAAAATTTTACTGAAAAATGTTTAATAATATAAAAAATGTTATTGTATAATATACGGGTAAAGTAATCTTCTACAACATATTTTAGGAGGGAGTATCGTCACATTTCAAATATTATATACAAATTAATATATACATGATTATAAAAAAAAATGACACTTCTCATGGTAAAGCATAGAGGTGAGCACTGACTGAGTGCCCCAACTAGTACCGATTCGAAAATTTCAATTATCTTCAACTCAGTAGATAATTGGGTGAGGACAGGATTGTAAAAATTCGGACTGCGTCCCAATCTAATAATATATATTATATTAATATTAAATTATTTTAAAATATTTTATTTATATTTATTTTAATTAAAATTATATTATATTATATGTGGTTTAATTAATAATTATCATATTTATATAATAAATATTTTTGTTTTAATTTAACCGGAGAGTCCTGTCCCGACTGAGATCATATTCACTTACCGAAAATTCGGAGCAAAATCAAGTCAGAACTCGATCCCGAATCCGACACCTTAGTAAAGCACAAAATTCAGTTTCCAACGGATCACTATTTGCACAGGTTAGCAGTCCAAAAGGAAACCAGAGTACCAAATTGCTATGATACCATTTACATAAACAGTTAAAGGTCAAGATGTCATCCCAAACCTAGCAAAGCATTTCTGAAGATATCATATTTGGGGTGTGACGACATAACATGCTTCGTAGGAGTTAAAGAATAAGATGATCAAGCTCAATGTTAATAACCTCCTTATAATCTATAAGTCAATACTTGCCGTCTGTTTCTATAATTCTCATTGTAGTATAGTCAGAAAGGCCGAAAGATATTGACAGAAGTTTCCCTGTATCCAGAAGCTCGTCTACCAAAGGTTTTCTGCAAGGGTAAATGAAGTAGGAATTGCGTACAATACATATATGAATATTTCAGAATACCACTATATCATTGTTATTTATGTTGGGAAGATTACAAATTGCATAATTGCAGTTGCATACCAGTCATCCGATGATGATGACAGAGAAGGGTAATTCTGGTGGAGTAAAAGAGAAGAACAATCTAACATCTTTGCGTGGTCATCAAGAGTAGGTAAAGTTATATGGCAACCAGACCGTGAAGACTTGTCTGTATTATATTTCTCATTGTATCAACAAATCAGAGTGGCGCAGCGGAAGCGTGGTGGGCCCATAACCCACAGGTCCCAGGATCGAAACCTGGCTCTGATAGAGTAGCTTCCGAATTTTTTTCCCTTTTGTTTACTTTTTGTTTTTTTTTTTTGTTCTGAAGCCATAATGTTTCTGTTTCTGCCCTCAATCTCTCAAAGGACGCCGTGTACAACAAAACATGATTTAATTTTGGTTTCAATTATTACTTGCATGATTGTTTTGTAGTAATTAAATCACTGGGTGATTTGTTTGTCTACATCCTATAAAGCCAGAAGAGTTTGTTTTCTCATGCATGTTCTGAAAAAAGCTGCATTCTGCAAGCCTGCAGCAACTAAAATGCAAGCAAGAACAATCTTGCAATTGCCATCTCGTTTTTCCCTGCTATTTATCCATGACAGTTTAGCATCTTACATATCAAGTTCCTGAATCATTTACGTTACATCCATCATGTTAAGCTTAGCTCCCTCTCCTCCCTGATCTGCTATTTCTGTTAACTGCTAAAATTACCATTGGATGACTATGAGACACTAATTTCAACTAACGATTCGCACAACTGCTGTCACAATTGACCTCATGAAGTTGATCAATGAGGAATGCACAGTGCGAGTATGTAATAAGCTGCTAAAAGTAGTTTGCTGTTCCGTTCTGCAGATGTAGATGTTCTTCTTATGAGTAGAAAAAGAAAGGATTTTTATGCTTCCTCTTGCTCTAATTTGTCGAACAAACTTTTGAATGGAGAGTTTTAAATACTGCATAAAATTAGTTATGAATAAAAGTCTTTCTAATACTTGTCAGTAGGATCCAAAATGATCACACGGATTTGACATTGTGGTGTCATTATGAACTAGACCAATTTGCTAGTTATTCTCTCGTCTAACATATATACATATCTCCACCGATGGAAGAGAGCGCAGGGGATAAAATCACTGCACAAGCACAACTCATCCAATTGTCTGAATCCAACCTATTTACGTCTTTCTTTCTTTAATTTACCTCACCGTAAATATATTCTATGTAAGATCTGTCAATTATTTCTTTCTTGCTTTCAATAATATAAAAGAACAATGCAAATGAAGATGCACACTCTAAACCCTTTTTCTCTTTCCCTTTCGTTTTTTCTTTCTTGCATTGAAGGTACATGAAGTGGTACAAATAAGAAACCAAAAACCAGCAGTTGCTTTGAACACCTTTCAACACATAACTCGCCCTTCCCTGCAAAATCCACTGGCAATCAAAGTTACTGTTCAGCTGTCATTCCTGCAGAGATCCCACTTGCTGAGCAATACCTGCTGCCATTTGATTCTACAGTGTCTTAATTAACATGGAACACAACTAACAGCAAGTCTTGGCCACTGCTCCGTGCCTTATATAACATGTTAATTCTAACCCAATAATATATACCATATTAATATTAAATTATTTCAAAATATTATATTTATATTTATTTTAATTAAAATTCTAATTTTATTATATGTATAATAAATATGTAACTTAATTTTATTATATATATAACTTAATTAATAATTATCATATTTATATATTAAATATTTTTATTATTATATTAATTTTTTTAATTTCTATTCTGATTTAATCGAGACGTCCTGGACTTGATCAAGTTTCGTGTTGATTCCGAACCCGAATTTGTTATAAAGCCCATAATTTAGTTTCCTTCTTATTCATTTACCCAATTGTTATCATTCAAACCTTATGTAGCATTCCGGAATTCGACCCGTCACGTGGTACGATCTCTTCCCGTGTGCTACTTTTTCTCTCTTTCTTCTTTTCTTTGACTTGACTCTTTTGTTGAACCAAATGGTCAAGGAAAATGACACAGAGAAAAAAAATACAACAATAGAGAAAAAATACCAAAACAAAAGGGATAAAATATGATAACTTGTCTCGATATAAAGCATAGTGCAAAAGCAAAAAAATAACATCTCATGGTCTCAGTCTGTGATAGCAAGGATAAAAGTATGAGTATTAAACATAAAAATACCTACGGTCGACCATGACCTGATATGACCCATCCAGATAGATATATCATCTAATATAACGGATAAACAAACGACTCATACTAGACATGACCATAACATATGCATATGCCACCCAAAGCGAAGTCGTCGCGCACACACCATCACGTCACGAGCAAACATCATGAACTTGTGAGGATCACACATGTAAGCAGGCTCAACCGTTAGCATAAAGTTAAGTGTGAGATCATATAAATCTTAGATCAGTTCTGTCAGAATGAGCATGAAGAAATCATATAATGAAATGTAAAAGTGGATCATATAGTAGAGAGTAATTGTAACATGATTCATGCCTTTTTCTTTCCTTCATTCTTTCGTTCATTCTTTCTTTTGTTTTTCATTCATTCATTCTTTATTTCTTTCTTTCAATCGTTCTTTCATTCTTTCATTCATTCATTCTTTCATTCTTTCTTTGGAAGAGTTCTTCATTCTTTTAGAGAATACCATTGTCGACACTCTTAGTGCTACTATCTAGATCATCATGGACTAGTGAGTGATCAGTGTCACGGCCAGTCCCGTCGAGCTGAGATGACCTCGTGCAAAGAGGAAACATCCGTACAAAGAGGAAGCTCTCATCTACTTAGGACAAATGGTAACCTGTGAGGAAGTGTCTTGCTCAAGGCTAGTTTAACTTCCTTCCCCCATCATAGTGAACCTCTCTTTTGATACAAAGATGGATCAAGGTCGTAGGGAGTAAAGCTTCGAATCATTATGGACCTCTCTTCCGAAGATCGATTAAGGCCGTATGAAGCATAGCTTCGAATCTTCTTTAAGATATTTTCATTCTTTAACAAATCAGGTGGACAGAGACTTAGCGAATCGGAGGGATTCGATTAAGGTTAAATTCCTTCTATCCATATACCGGACGTCCGAAAGTCAAACGGTGATCCGTCATAGTTCTTTTCAACGGTCGTCCGAAAAGGGAGCGAATGATCGTTTATCATTTTATCATAAAGGTTCATCATTGTTCTTCATGCGATTCATAAGAGTCATCATCATTCATCGTTCATGAAAATTCATAATCAAGTTGACATTACATTCGTTCAGTTTCATTTAATCATAAAAAGGTAAACATGATTCTGTTGAGCATAATTAACTTCTTGAAAAAATTAAATATCAATTACGTAAATAGGAGCTCGTAAATTGTAAGATTAACATTTTGTTAGTTAGGACCCGGGACGAGTATAGGAGGAATCAGTCTCGAAAAAACCGAGTAAGAACCTAGGCCGGATCAGGGTCATACCTGGGAGGAGTTGGGTGCGTGATCGGGTCGGAAAGGTCAATCTGCCTGATCGTCTTCTCCGATCGATACCCAAGTCAAGTCAGGCAGAGCCCGGGCCGGATTACTGGTACGAGCCGTGCTCAGATCGATCGTCAATGGTGGATCCGGGCCGAGTTTGGGAAGAACTCGATCTAGGATAGTCTGATCTGGGTCGGGTTATGGGCAACCCGAGCCGGGTTCTTTGTTCACAAAAAAACTGCACAAGTTTACGATTTTCAATTTTTTCATTCTTTTCAACAATCACAGCGATCATGCATTAATCTCATGTGTTTGTGAACATAATTAAGGCACCATCTGATCCTCTAAACCATAAGGAAGTAAATCTACGCATGAAATTATCTAGATAGTTTCAGAATCTATGCACAAAAACAATCAATGAGTACATATAGATTTGCAAAAACGAAATCAGTCATATCATTCATTCATATGCTTCGATTTTCTACAGAATTCAATAGAGGTTTTCGTCTAGCAAGGTTCTTAAAACATGAATCATAGACATCAGGTTCATGTCGACATAATCTAACACACGTGTAGAGTATAAGATCAATGGATTAGATTCGCAATTCAATAAAAAAATCATGTAGCAAGGTTCCTACTCTTATTGGTCATGAGCTCTACTTCTAATTCGGTCCTAAGCATGCATTACATCGCCCAAAATCTAATCTATGAAGAAAATTCTGAATTCACACCTCTTAGCCTACCATTTTTGTGGTTCGTCTACGCAGTGTACTTTCTCACGTCGCTGGCTGCTGCTGTCCGCCATCATCTACCACATCGTCCAGGCAGAAAAGTCTCGTCGGCATCATCCTCTACTCCTCTGGCTGCGCGCGCGTCGACGGAGGAGAGAACAAAGAGTGAGTGAGAGGGGGGCGAAGTTGAAAACGTGAGAATGAGGTCAGGGTAGGGGGTTCTATGGAGGTCGAGATGTCCCTTGGAGTCCTCTGCCTCTCCATTTTGCAACTGGCCGACCATATTGATGAGAGGAGAGGAAAGGTTCAGCCAATGCATTGAAGGGGAAGAGAGAGAGGGGGGTCGGGTGCTAGATCGTTTCATTTTCTTCCTTTTTTTGAATGAAGCATCGGGCATTACACCTTATGTATAAAATTTTGTGTATTTTCTATGAACATGGGCAACTTGGTCCCTCCCATTTTTATGATCACCCTAAAGTTATTATTTATGGTTTATGCACTTTTCTGTAAAAATAAATTAAAGTTGTAAAATTAATTTGCACATGTTCTAAAAAAGGTTGTATCAAATAAATTAAACTTTAATGATTTTAACACATAAAATTGTCACCGCTTGATAATTGGAAGTAGATTAAAACCCATTTCGATTGATTCCACCAAATAATATCACTAACATGTTTTGACCAGGTGAAATCGAAAGTGAAATTGAAATTAATGTGACCACACAAAAAAATGGTGGAACCATAAAAAGGTACTTTTTGTTCTTGGCAATAGTTTTTTCTTTCTCTTTCATTCCTCGCATAAAATATTTTTTTAATTTATCTTAGTAAATTATTTTGATTTTTTTCTTATTTTAATTCAAATAATACACATTTAATTGTAATATGTAATACTACAATAACAACAACAACAAAGCCTTATCCCACTAGGTGGGGTCGGCTACATGGATCATACGATGTCATTCCGCTCTATATTCGTTGATTCATGTTCATAAGATTCGACAGAATTTTACGCTGGCTGTCGGGGCCTAACACAACCCTCATCCTTTATCCGGAATTGGGACCGGCATTGTAATATGTAATAAAAATAAGAAATACAATGCACATAATCATATAACTAAGAAATAATTAATATTTTATTTACTATATGTGGTATGTTTCTTTAAAATATGAATTTAATACTATTTATTATCTTATTTTTTGTAATATTTTTCTTATATTTTTAAATATATTTTCTTATAACTTTTATTTAATACAAATTTTTTTATTCAAACTCAACCTTTATTAATATAAAAAATATATAATTCATATATTGTAATCATACACTCACTATAATTTAGCCATCAAATCACCTTTTTAAATCTTATCATTATATTAAATTTTATTATTAATTTGATAATTCAATTATTCATTAAGAACTCAAGAGAATTAATTTGATCCCTTCCTCGATCCCTTTCATTTTTCTTCCACTTGAGTCCTGACGGCCAATCCCTTCCACCATGACGCCGATAAGCTCGTCCATGACGCTGGGGGAGGGCAACAGTGATGCTTGCTAGAAAAGGGTGGCGCTTGCGTCTGCGGCCTTCGAATTCCATGACACACGCCGGGGGTGACTTCCATGTTCGTCGACACTCTATTGACAATGCTCGCAACTAGGGATGGCACCCGACCCTGTTCGGGCCGGGGAACACCACCCCCGTCCCGACCCGGACGACCCGCCCCTGACCCCGTCCCGAATCTCCAGTCCGAGGGAAATTTTTTCCCCCGCCCGATTATCGCGGGGCCCCGAATCCCCGCGGGGATTCCGAACTCTGTGGTCCGATACTAGTTTGGACCGGATTAAACCGAATCGAACCAATAAAAAATCGGTCAAAACCGAAAAAAATCGGGTTGAACCGTATTTTTTGGTTCAGTAAAAAAATTTTATTACTTTTTTTACTAAGAGATAATTTGATAAAAAATATTATTATAAATTTGGAAAATATATAAGGTGGACTTTCTCCATAAACTTTAAATTTTAACCTATTAGTCTCTTCATTCATTTATACTTGTCTATTTATCCTCACTTTCTAACTACTATCAATGTGGAACTATTGTTGTATACTCACTTTTAATTTATGGTGTGAGGATTCGGGGCCCGCGGGGCATCAGGGCAGGGATAACTCCCCCTGTCCCGATCAAATTTATTTTTATTAATTTTTTCTTAAATTTTATCTACCATAATTGGTCAAGCTTCTTAAGAAAGATTGATTGCAATTACAAATCAGAGTTTGCCATTTGACTTTGACCTCCACAAATTTTAACATCCTTGGAACTCAATTGACTACCATTTATAGCACCGACATCCTTAGATTTATAATGACATCACAAAAACTCCAATATGAGGTGTATCTTTTATTTCCATAGAAATTCGTTTTAAAGAGTCATTCTAACACCAACCAAAGTTTCCTTCTTTTTTTTATGATTTTCTTGAGGAAAATTAGGCCAATGAATCTCTAAATACCACAATGTTATCACAATTACCTTTAACCCTAAACTGAGAATATGATCAACCATCAACGAAAAAGTCTTCACCGACTAAATCTCACAAATTTTAATATAAGATTGTAACATATTTGATCTTGTTATCCATCAAACTTTAAAATTTCTTCCACCAACCTTCTTTAGATTAATGAAAAAAATTCATAATCTTGTATTCTCCAATCTTAAGTCATATATTGTCTTCACTTAAAAGTACTACTGAAGCAACTCCTCATCTACCAACTATGACACATGATGTGTTGACTCAAACTTACGATTGAGGATTGAAGGGTGTCCCACTCCAATCGCTCTCCCGATAAGTTTTTAATCAACACATCTACCGTTAGGTTCGAATTTTCGATCGATGACTAGAGGGCGTCCCATCCTAATCAATCTTTCGAAAACTCCAACTCAGCATGCTCTAGGTGATATTTCGATTAATAAGATGAAATGATATTTTTTTACAATTCAACCATAGCTTATCACAAGGCATTCAATTATTATCATGGCCAATCAAAAGCATTTAAATATCGAGAACGTTTGCAATTATTCATGTCCATCAAAATATCTTACAAGACTTTCAATTGCTCAACAACATGCTTCCACCTAACTATGCATCTAGCATACCATCCCGTATGGATGTAAATACCATTTTTTGCCACATCAACATAACATAAAACCATTTAGTATAACCACAATTTGGCTCTTAGGTATTAATTCATATATATGCACATGGCACTAATTTCAAATTAAATTTCATAACAACAATTTCACATGCAATAAAATAATTCTACTTTCGTGGTCATTTAAATTATTTTAATTGCATTATAAGCCAAGATTCATAAGTAAAATGATTATCCTTATTTCTAAAATACAATACATTTCATGTCATTCATTTGAACTAATCTTGATGAAATACTTTCGTAATCAAGAAGATCTTTGGTCGCTTAACTAGGTGGTCAATCTAATATAAGCATTTCGTCAAGCACGTGAAAAACAAAGAACACATCAGATCCAATAAGAATATTCCCTAAATATCAACCCTATGTTTCATCAAGCCCGAGAAAAAGAAGTTTAGCCACGCATAGAGAAGGAAATCATCATTGAAATGTAAGAGTTCATAAAAAAAGAATGAGTTTAAGTCTAAGAAAGATACATAAATACAGAGAAAAATAAACGTTCGTCCTAGCCGTCTTGATCTCCTCAAAAATAAGGCCTAGACCCCTATTTTCGTCCCCCAAAATCTTTTTTATAATCTCCTCAAATTAAGGTTACAAGAATGTCCAAAATATCTCAAAAATTAGCCCAATACGACCAAAATAGGTCAAATATGACCTAGGATGAGGCGTTACGATCTGTTGGATCAAGTCGTATTGATACTGGTGCGCGATATGGTCTGAATGACTTTAATATGAGCAAACTAGCTTAAATATAGTCTGCATATTTTCTGGTGCGCGAATAATATGACATGACTGGCTTTAATACGGGCAAGATGACAAAAATACGGCCATCCTGTATTTTCCACTGCGGGCTCAATATGACCTGAAGGGCTTTAATACTGACCGAAAGGCTTTAATACTGGCTGCTCGTATTGAGTCTCTAAACATGTGATTTTACCAAACTTTTGCTAGATTTTTACGGTTCTTGAAACAAATCAAACAATAAAGTAGATTTCAAAATCTTTGATGATTAAAGATGAAATAATATAAAACACATTAATCTTGACAATAATTATAATAAAATAATTTAATAACTACATGATTATCACTTATGCGGATTTTTACATGTAATGCACATGATGCATGAATGAAATTTTCAAATAGAAATTTAGAATTGAAACCATCATATACACTTTCCTTTCAAAAATCAAATATTCATTTCAATTTCACAAGCATAAACTTCGAAGGATTTTCAAAATTCATAATAAAATATCACAAGTCATATGATGACACACATATGAAGCATACAAACATATGAATATGCATGAAGGAAACTATCACGAAAACCCATTCCACATCGGATGAAACAATGTCTTCACCCCGAATGGTTTAGCAATTCATATCAATTGAGATAAGTTCACTCACCTTTGATTCCTTAAGTCTCAACTAACTTCTATCCGAATATGTTCAAAGGAGATATATACTTATTACATCAATTTAAACTTTATTAAAGAACATAATCTTATCATTTAAGACATTTATAACTTGTAGATATCATTTATCTCTTTTTTCATTAATCACTTCATAATAATCCTTTCTAATGACATCTTGGTACATAAATTTATAATTTATAATTTTCTTACCTAAGTTCATAATTAATGAACTACAACTATCATATAAACTAATTTTTATAAATCGATCATCACTGTATATTTTGAGCATGCTTACCGATAGGAAAAAAGAAATCGCCAACTAATAGCACCCTACTCAAAGCTCATCGGACAGCCACCTATCATGTTCAATTAAGCATATAATAATTCGAATTAGACCTTATAACCAATTCTTATCAAGTATGAAATTAAATCTTATAAATAGTTTTGGCCACCAATCATCATTACCATAATAATGAAATCATACTCTCTCTAAATCGGAATCACATCCGTCGAACGCTGAACGTCGTCTTTTTCGCTAGTAGCATAATAAAATTTAAAATAAATAAAAAAATCAATTTCATATCCGAATCAAATTTATTGTGCATTTTCATTCGCTTACCAATACACATTAAGGATGGGTCGTCGGAAATATCGCCCGACGATCGGAATTCGAAATCGATGAACCTACAAGTAATTTGTGATTAATTTCTTTTACGGACAGCAACCCAATAGGTCTTTCCCTTGTGTGTACACCTACCAGAACGTCGTAGTGAGCTTGACCGGAGTTTCTCGTCGGTTCGTCAGAAAGTTCGTCGGAAAGCCCTAATTTTGGCCTTCTATGTGATTTGTAACAAAAATATAGTTAAAATCCCTCCAAGTGATCCTAATCGACCTAAGAATGATGTACAACTCACCAAAAGAAGGATCGGTACGAGTCAGAACCGGAATCATTATCAGAATCGTCGCCGATAGATTTTTCGACCTCATCATATTTTTCTCTTACTGCGTCGCACACGATGGACCGATCATCTCATAAAATATGTCAAAATATTCATCTTGTCGTCCTCTTTCCATCGGTACCTCTCATGCGAAAAACGATGACCGAACGAAGAAGATCAGGCGGCCGAAAGGGGCGGCAACTTGGATGTGCTACAGTGTCGCCGCGCGCACTGTAGCAAGTCGGGAGGTGGGAGACGAACAACGTTTTCTTTTTTTTATACACATTTTTTTTACTGCTGTACTTTCTTACACAATGACCAAAACACCCCTCCTCTTAAAAGAATTTACACCTTTTTTTTAAAATGTCAAATCATTACAAGGAGGGCGGCAGCCCTCCTCGTACGCCTATCTCTATGCATAGTGGATCGTGGTGCTATTTTTTATTTGCTATTTTTTCTTTGACATATGTATTCAAGGTTTGAATTTCAAGATTTTTTTTGCTATTTTTAACATTCTAATTAAATTGTGGAACTTGTAACAAAGAATGTTGCATTAATTTTGTTAAATTTAATTATGTATATTATAAATATTAAATATTTTCTAAAAATTTCACAATTTTCACTTGAAAAATTAATGGAATCAAGTGTTCACGGATTTCGAGTCCTACGGGAATCGAGGCGTGGAATTAGATTTCCATCGTATCGAGAATTAGGGGTAGGGTCAAGGCGGAGGCCGTCAATGGGATCGGGGCGAGGGGAGTGTCTCCCATACCGAATAAGATCGGATGTCAAATCCTTGGTGGCCTACCACATGATCTTGTTGTCATGGGTATGGTGATCATGAGAGGTTAGCGTGGGTGAGATTAGAAAATCGTGGAAAAAGTTATAAAGAGAAAAATAATATAAATTATAATTTTTAAATAAAGAATTTTAAAAAATAAATACAAATGGGAAAGGAGAAAGACATGATAATTAATTACAAAAAATTATTGAGAAAGAGAAAAAATAACATAAATTATAATTTTTAAACA
This sequence comes from Pontederia crassipes, assembly GCA_030549335.1. Taxonomy (NCBI): domain Eukaryota; kingdom Viridiplantae; phylum Streptophyta; class Magnoliopsida; order Commelinales; family Pontederiaceae; genus Pontederia; species Pontederia crassipes. Next base: position 36,838,806 of record CM060194.1, read on the forward strand.
AAAAATCTAAAAAAATAAATAAAAATGGGAAGAAGAAATACATGAAAATTAATCACAAAAATATCATTGAGCATCAGGATTTGCGCCGCGCCCTTCAAACCGCCGCATCAAATACGCGGATGAGATCAAGACCGCTCTTTCCAACTAGTACGCAAACCTCACGAAAAAGCACCATTTGACGTCGAGGTAAAGCGAGAGGAGTCTCCTGTCTCCCCCCTCTCTCTCTCTCTCTCTCTCTCTCATGGCGGCAGCAGCGGTCTCGGAACCGAAGGTCTCCACCGATCCTCCACCAAGCTTTCCGGCGAGGCCTTTGGAAGCCGGAGGCATGGGTGACGATGGTGTGGAAGATGACCTCTACGGTCGCCTCAAGTCGCTGCAGCGGCAGCTCGAGTTCCTCGACATCCAGGAGGAGTACGTCAAGGACGAGCAGAAGAACCTGAAGCGAGAGCTCCTCCGCGCCCAGGAGGAGGTCAAGCGGATCCAATCTGTGCCACTCGTCATCGGCCAGTTCATGGAAATGGTCGATCAAAACAATGGCATTGTCGGCTCCACCACCGGATCCAACTACTACGTCCGCATCCTTAGCACCATCAATCGCGAGCTCCTCAAGCCCTCCGCCTCCGTCGCCCTCCATCGGCACTCGAACGCCCTCGTCGATGTCCTTCCGCCCGAGGCGGACTCCAGCATCTCGCTTCTCAGCCAGTCAGAGAAGCCCGATGTCACCTACAACGTCAGTATTGGAAATTGGGGTTTCTTAATTTAATTAACTTTTGATCTTTTTGTGTGCTAATGTCCCTATTATTTCTGTGCGTTGAATTAGGGGAAATAAGGGATTGTTGGTGTAATGGTGTATCTAATTAGTTTAAACTTGCGATTACGCCTCTTCTTACCAGTTTGGGGAGTCCATTTTTAAATTGTCACCATTTAGGTTTTTATCCGTGAAAGGGAAGTGGTCGATCTTGGGTTTCTTGTGAAGGATTATGTCTTGGTTACTAGAACCGCGGATACTTTGTTCTCCACTCCTTTGGCAAGTAGAACGATGGAATATCTGATTTTAGTTCTGTACATCGCCTAGTTAGAAGCTTGACTCTCCCTCTGATAAAAAAGGGGGAAAAAGTACATTCCCTTTTTCTATTGTTGTTTCCATACAATGATGATCTAACAATTCAACTGCTTGTTGAGTTTAATCTATGGATGGTCATATCTTTGGTTTCACTGAAACACTATACTACATATACATTCTAAAATTATTTTGGATTAGCTGAAGGATTGTTAAAGGAAAATTCTATCGTACTGCTATAAGACCGGCAGTGTTAAATGGTAGTGAATGTTGGCCTACGAAGGGACAATATGAACGTAAAGTGGGGGTAGTCGAAATGAGGATGTTGAGATGGATGTGTGGTCATACAAGATTAGATAAGATTATGAATGACCATATACGTGAACGAGTCGGAGTGGCTCCTATTAGTGAGAAAATGGTAGAGAATCGTTTGAGATGGTTTGGTCATGTTCAGAGAAGACCATTAGATGCGCCAGTAAAAAGAGTAGATCAAATAATCTGGAGTCCGATTAAAAGAGGGAGAGGGAGGCCAAGTCGGACACTTGGCGAACTAATAGAGCAAGATCTATTGGTGAATAATATACCGAAAGGTTTGGTTACTAATAGAGCGGAATGGCGTCGTATGATCCATGTAGCCGACCCCACCTAGTGGGATAAGACTTTGTTGTTGTTGTTGTTGTTATTGTTGTTGAAGGATTGTTCTTACTTTGTTTCATTCCTTTTGTGCTCAGGACATTGGTGGATGTGACATTCAAAAGCAGGAAATTCGTGAAGCAGTTGAGTTGCCATTGACCCACCATGAGCTATACAAACAAATTGGTATAGACCCTCCAAGAGGGGTGCTCCTATATGGTCCCCCTGGAACAGGTAAAACCATGCTTGCTAAAGCTGTGGCTCATCATACAACTGCTGCCTTCATAAGAGTGGTTGGATCAGAATTTGTTCAGAAGTATTTGGGTGAGGTGAGGACTTGAATCAACTTAATCACATGATAAGAAACTTTCAAAAGAAATTTACATCATGAGATACATTTGACTTATTCTTTCATTTTCTTGTAGTTCTGATCTTAGATATAGTCATCTTGCAATCAATTATGTATGGTAATTGCTCTATATTAAGAAGAATGCCTGTTTTGGGAATCATCTTTCTCCAGCATGTGTGCTAGCAATAGGTGTCGATCGGCTTTGGGGTGAGTTAAACATCATGACTTCGGAAATATTGGCTGAACGAATTGCTAACTTAACAAGGAAAATTATAAGCACATCTAAAGTAGATGATTTTTTTTCTTTCTTTTTCTTTTGAGGAGAATTTGTTTTCTTTCTTGGGGAGATCCATTACGAAATGACCATCCTGATTCCTGATTGTCTAACCTATTCATATGTTTACAACCATCTATTTAACTAACTATTTACAACAACAACAACAAAGCCTTTTCCCACTAGGTGGGGTCGGCTACATAGATCATACGACGCCATTCGTTGATCCATGTTCATAAGATTCGACAGGGTTTTACGTTGACTGTCGGGGCCTAACACAACCCTCCTCCTTTATCCGGGCTTGGGACCGGCTATAAAACATAGGCGGAGTTATTTAACTAACTATTTATTCTTAGATTTTACCTTTCCTTTTTCTGGTTAAAAGTTGTTATCCTTATGTACTTTAAACTGTTTTTATGAGCTACATGTTTTTATTAACAACATGCATCATTTAACATTTTGCATTCATGGGTTAGGGTCCAAGAATGGTACGAGATGTTTTCCGTCTTGCCAAGGAAAATGCTCCTGCAATCATATTCATTGATGAGGTTGATGCCATTGCTACTGCACGTTTTGATGCTCAAACTGGAGCTGATAGGGAAGTGCAACGTATTCTTATGGAACTCTTGAATCAGGTATATTTGAGAACAAGAAGTTGCGGACATTGTTTCTTTTTTCTCTCTCTTTCAAGGAAAATTTGAGGAAATTTTGTGACAGTTACGTTGGTATGTCGAGATTTTAGCTTGTGCACATCCTTAATGAGCATGATTTTTAGCAAATGGATATGCCAAGCCTGATTATAGTAGGGAATCTTTATTATTTGCACATTAATGTCAAGGCCTCTGAATTTCTAAGAAAGATTTCTTTTTTCTGCTGATGAATTTTAAAACTTTATGTAAGCATTGGTGCAGAGTAAATTCCGTTGCGTTTGAACAGCCATATTTCCTTAAATCATATTAGTCTGATTTCCCTAAATTAGAGACTTCAATTACAACTGATGGAGCATTACATAGATGTGCTAGAAAGATAATTGAAGTCTTGTGCCATGTCTGGTGTCTTGAGCTTGACATTTTCTTTTTGAGATCGAACTTGACATTTATTACTTTAACTGAAAATGGTAGGAACTCTACAAACAAAAAATCTGTAACTGATGTTAAATTCAATTCTTGACTGACAAAAAACACAAACCAAATTGGTCTTAAATTCAGATGGTTAGTTAAAAAAACGCGTTATTCATCATTGTTAGTAGGAGTATAATCTGCTGCCTAGATTTGTTATTAGTTATATTATGTATAACTGTAGATTGTCATCATATGAACAGCAAATCTTCACGTAAATGAGACAAGGATTCAAGAGGGAAAAGAAAGAGAAAGAAATTGATTGGCGAATAAAATGTTTAGTTTCTATTTTTGTCATAGGCACTGTTGCTTTTCCATGTCCTGATAGCTGGCTATTGCCAGCTCGCGTTTTACCCTTGTGTATTTTCTTAGATGGCTAGTACTTGCTCATGAACCATGTATGCAATTTTACCACAACAGAATGATGTCTTATATCTTGATAAATTCCTTTGGCTGTTTGACTTTGTTGTGCTCAAGTACCAATGGTGTAAATTATCCTAGTAGTATTATTGGATAGAGGGACTCAGCATCTTTCTGTCTACTTCTCTCCTCACTGCAAGATTTATCTGTCTAGCATAATTTGATTTGTAGAACCCTATCTATGAAGCACATAAAGTTACCAGGTTATAGTTTTCCTTCGCACTCTTAGACTCACTAAATATAGTCCAATACATGAAAGTTCAGAGTTTGGCTTCCCTCTAGTTTGGAGAATGCAGTGAGAAGCCTCATCTGATTCTTGTTGCTGGCCAAGTCGCAAAGCCAATATGTTGTCTTGTGGCATGAATTTTCCTCTATTCAGGAACTTCATGGATCTGTCTCTGTTTGTGTTATTTGTTCCAATTAGAGACCTGAATTCTACAGAATTATATATCAATTGTCAGTAACACTTTGTCCAAAGATTGCATAATTGAATGCTTTGAGTTACATTCGTTAGCATAAATATTTTTTCTTTCTTACTGGGTTACTGTTTAATGCATTACCTTTATTGATTTTTCAGATGGATGGGTTTGACCAAACAGTTAATGTAAAAGTTATAATGGCAACAAATCGAGCTGACACATTAGATCCTGCTCTTCTACGCCCAGGAAGACTTGATCGAAAAATTGAATTTCCTCTGCCTGACAGAAGGCAGAAGAGGCTAGTGTTTCAAGTAAGTTCTCCACAGCTTGAGATATTTCAAGAGTATCTATTTGACATGATTTTACGTGTCTCCACATACAAGTTATTGCATATCTGTGGTACCTTTTTTTTTTTGAGATATCTGTGGTACATTACTTACGGTCTTCTTATATTTATACGAACGTAAAACATAGGACTGCTTTTTTTGGCTTCTAGATTATGCACTAACCTATGATACAAGGATACTTCAAGTTGCTCCAAGTATTCATACCAGGTATGTACTGGTACACAGAGGTAACAATGGGTACGTTTCTGGGTATGTAACCGGTAGGGCTACATGTGGGTAATAATTGGTACACGAGGGTCTGGGTATGCAAAATCCAACTTTTGCCACCAAAAGTTTGAGAAACTAAGCAGATACGAGAGAAAGCATCATCACGTTTACTAAGTTGATCCTCTGCAACGAACAAGACCCAAAGAAGGTGATAAATCTAATGTCTGATGAAACGACAAAACTTTTTCTGCAGCAGCATCAGAGGAAGCGCAGGAGGAGAAAAACAACTATTTAGACTTTTTTTACTAGTGCACACAGCTCCTGACTTCCTGTGGGAAACTAAGCAGAGAGCATTTAAAAAAGTTTGCACTTATCTATTACTCACCTACCATGTTTTAATAGGGTGAAATATCATATGTTGGCCTTTTTTAAGAATTTGAACTATATTTTTTAAAATAGTTATTTTTACTAATAGCCTTATCCTTTGTGATCAGATTGTCGATCTTTTATGTGTCTTATAATTATATGAGATAATCATGCTTTTTATTTTATGAAATTTTATTATATAATTTAATATACTTGTTACTTGTGCCCTAGATTTCCAAAAATCGATGAACCCCTTACCGTATCTGGTATTGGTACTGGTACTGTACCTGTGACACACAGGCACTAAAAAGTCATTGCTGCTCAGAAAGAAGGCTTTGCAACTTGCTAGTTTGAGTGACATTCATACTCCTGCTTGGTATTTTGAAAACCTTAATTTGTAATGGGCAAGGTGTCCCTCCAGCAATTTGCGGCAATAGTTGTTGCATTCTACAAAACATCCTCTCTTCTTATTATGATTTATTCTGCAAAGTTTGGATTTCCACTTCATATCTTATCTTTAGTTGTTTTTTAAAAAATCTCTCTTTGGTTACAATTTCTCCATAGTCCTGTGGAATTCCAAAGGAGAAGTTATATAATTTTATATAGCAATGGGAAAATTAAATATTACTTTCTTTGTATTTCAAACTAGTAGCCACCATTATGTAATCTTGTACTGTTTCTTTGATGTCTGTTGTCACATGATATGCAATATTAGTTTTCTCTATGCTTGTAATTTCTTTCGTGAAACTAAACAGATTGTTTTTGTTTGTTCTATTCTTCAGGTATGCACTGCAAAAATGAATCTAAGTGATGAAGTAGATTTGGAAGATTATGTCTCCAGGCCTGATAAAATTAGTGCTGCTGAGGTTAGTTTCTCTCAATTTACTTTCCTGTTTGCAATAGCTGTAATTATTAGTCCAGAGTAAGGTTTTTTGTTTTAGCATCAGATGCTCATGACATTTATGTTAAAACTTGAAGCTTGCATTTGTTGTCCTGAAGTTTGATATGTTCCTTAACCTTTGTCTTAAATGGCAGCACTTAAGTATATTTATTAGATTAGGCTATTTCAAATGTTGCTTTTGTCTAAGCGTCCTTGTGAGATCTTTCATGAGAGTTTGTGATTCTCCATCCTTAGACCTCTTTATAGTCTCGTTAAAATATCAATCTTTTATAAGATTTGGTTTCATGTCCTTTGATATCCTCACTAAAAAAGGTCCTCCTAAAACTACTCTTTATTAAAAAGTTTCAAGTTACATTGCGTGTGTGAAAGCTGTTTTCCTGCCTGCCTTCACCATGATTTCGAGTCCTTTTGTTTATGGATTAAGTGGATTTACAAGCACTGCATTTGTCTTTTACATTTTCTTATTGGCAGCAGACGCGTAAAGACCTGCATAACTATATTAATTTTGAGGGTTATTTCCATTTACCTCTTCCACTTTCATTCCTAAACTAAGGAATTAGCCAATTAATTCTCGTGAACTACTGGATTCTACGTTGTCCAACAAAAACTATTGAATTTCACCATACCCCACTGTCAATTTTTTTTTAGTTTTTCTAATTTGTCTAATAGCATATTTACCCTTATCATTTGCAAAGATAAGAAACAATAAAAAAAAATCTATATCTAAAAGTAACGGATGTGTTATTTGAAAACTAGTTCTTGACAACTTTGTGGCAGACTATCTACTTGCTGCATCTTAGATACGATATTTGATTGAACTATAAATTTCAACTACATTAGAATCTCTGAGTTGTATTTCACTTGCTGAAGCTTTATTTCAAATAACGTTTTGTTAGACGTTTGAAACTTCCACTGTTGTTGAAGTTAAATGAAATCGTGATATTGTCGAAACCAATTGCTTTCAATCTTACTTGTGAAACGGTAAGGATGTCTAAATTAGAATGCAGCTCGACCAAAAACTGACCAAATTAGCGTCGGGATTTTGCAGATCGCTGCAATTTGCCAAGAAGCAGGGATGCATGCTGTGAGAAAGAATCGTTACGTCATTCTTCCAAAGGACTTCGAGAAAGGCTACCGGTCTAATGTGAAGAAACCGGACACAGATTTCGATTTCTATAAATGAGCAGCTGCTCTTTGCTGTTACGGACCCACGCACACACTTAATCACAGCTTTCGATTCCATTTGATGAGTGATTTGTTGTCGAAAGAATCTAGGCTGCATCTTTTATACAAGCATCTGTAGAAGACACACGAGGCCAATTATGCCGGGAAAAATGATAGTCGTTCATTCGTTCTGATTTGTCTTGATCGTTTATGCTTTGATACCTTAAGCAACGAAATTGCATCTTATCGTTTTAAGCATGTTTACTAGTAATGCGATTGGGATTTAACTACTGCAGTGGGTTTGAAGAAAGGTTTCACTTAAAAAAAAGGACCATATGGAGGGAGTGGCACATCTTTGTCCAGTGCACTAAAGCGTGGTCCGTGCAATTATTGCCCTTACAATTCGCAGAAAGATAGAGCCACGTACAAAACAAGACACACCCTTCCGTACTGAGACATTTTCATTTAATAAGAAAAAGATAGGGCGCTGTGCAAGTGCACGTGAGTAGATCACAGGACGCCCAACTCGTTACGTGTTCGTATCGATCCACAGGGGAATGCGGACCATGGCAACTAATATGAATGAGAGAGCAGTAGAGTAGGAGTGACGTCCCTTTCGCCAAGATTGCCCATGACCAGATGCAGCAAATATGGAGGTCTTCGGTGACATCAGCATGCGTCTTCCCGTTTGTTCTGGCGCTGTTGGAAGGACGTCGACCTGGACCTGGACCAGGACCACGACGGATATTTAGGAGTCCCTTTCGACGTGACCAAAAGCTTCGCCATCATGCACGCTCTTGCACGCACCACCACCTGGAGGTCCATCTTAGGGCCACGCCATTCGTTGTCACAGCCATTCTTTTTACTCGCCACTAATTAATTTTCCTCGTCCTCCTAACAAAATCATTTTCATGTAATAACTTTTAAGCAAGTTTTTTTTCTTCTATTATTAAATTTTAGGTTGACAAATCAAAATCAGACCTAAATCATGGTTTAATTCTGGTTGATTCTATCGTGGCACATATTTACAAAAAAAAGTTGAGAAATAACTTGGAATACGGAAATGAAAGTCCCATGATCCGGAATTGGAGTAGTACCATTCCGATAGTTCGCTGACATTTTTTTTTCGTTTCTCTCATTCTATCTCTTCTATCTCACCCTCTCCTCCCTTTCACATATTTTTATTACCTAAATTACTTTAAATTTTAATTAACTCGGTTCTATAATTATTATAAACTCAATAGTTATGTTTAAATTGTTAAGTCATATGGATGAGATAAGAAAAATGCTAATATACCAAAAAAATATTCAGATAAGTTAATATTATGTATCAAACTTATGATTTTTAAATTCAAAGGTAACCTATTGGGATGAGTTGATTGAAATAATAAGCTCATTAAAACAAATATGCACTAAAACATTAATGAAGTCATCAATTAATTAAGTATTGTACATTAGATTTTGTCAATAAAACAATTCAATATGTTTTTATTAAATATTGTAATTATAAATATTATTTATAATTCAATATTACTTATTATATTATATTTTAAAAGAAAATGTTACTATTTTTAAATATATGTGTAAAATACATCAATTATCATACTTTTCATTCAATTTAATTTCCACTTAAAAATTGTTATTTTTTCTGACCTTTCAACTATCCATAAAAAATCTGAGGAAGCTAAAACTTCATTTCCCAAATATTATATTGATCTAGAAAACAAACTTTTACCTTTCCTATTATCCTTGTAATGCAAAATTAAACATTCACAACTAAATAATATTTAATGATGGATTTGACGTCAAAAGCTTATTATATGGTGACGTCATCAAATTAGTTGGATGAGATTACCGCAAGATCTTGATGCATATATCATATATGTGATCCCTTTTCTTTACGTTTCCATTGAATCCATTTACTTATTGCGATTTTTTAATACATACTCAGAAAATATAACAATTTTTTTTTGTTCTGCATGATAATTGATCGTTTTGCATTACGACGTTGTGGATTAGAGGTAGAATAAATTAATTATTTACATCACCCCGATTTTATCGTGCTACTAATATGTTATAACCGGCTTAATTCTTGGAAAGACACCCCCAATTTTTGAAGAAAGTTTAGAGACGACGGAGTCATGATGTAATATTTTCACGAACTAGAAAACTTGGGATGAATATTAATGCCCTTAAATTGATAGGCATTACCTATCACTCTATCAAGAAACCTTGATATTAATTACACCCCTTTCATTAAGTGATGTACTATATAAGGTATTTTGCCTTTTTTATTATTATGATACAATAATGATATAATAAGTAATAACGGGTCAAGTCATTTTTCTTTATTACAAAAACGTAAAAAATTCTTAATTTCTTTATAATATGCAACAACGTCCCCTTTGTTTCCTTTTTTTTTGGGTTAAAGATATATGATATAATTTGATATCCCGTCATAACTTTATTAAATGCTTTGATGATATCATTTTTCTTCCTCTCAACTATAACAAATGTTATTAAAAAATGAACCGGACCAATCAGTTCAATCACGAACTGACGCTGGATGCGGTCCAATTAAGTGTTAAACTAGTATTGTGTTTGAATTAGTAAAAAATTGGTCACACCGATGGGAATCGGTGAACCAGTGAATAATAGAAAAACTTGTTCATCTTGAAATAGAAAAGAAGACCAAAATTAATGAAGAAGGAAAGAAAAAAAGTTAGAGGAAAAGTAAACATTAGAATATGCAATTTGAAATTGAAATAAAAAATATTATTAAAAGAAAGTAAAAGTGAAGAATTAATGATGAGAGAGTAATTTATGGAGGAATCAAATATCAATGGTGGGAGAGTAAATAAATGAAAAGTAATATTAAAAGAAGAAAGGAAAGGAAAATTTTAAAAGAAAAGTAAAACAAAAGATTTGGTTAAATAGAATTGAAATAAAAGGTAACATTAAAAAAAGAAATAAACAATAAGAGTGATTTATGACAAAACTAAATTAATATTGTTAAATTGTAACTAAAAATATAATAATAAATATTAACAAGTTTAAGATATTTTCTTCTTGTTATTAATACTTTTTAAATTAAAATAAATAGTACATTGATATTATTTAATTATCAGCATTTAGTATACATTATATATAATATTCATTATGATATATCATTAAAATTATTATAAATAATATTATTTTAATAAAATTTGATCGATTCAATTAAATCCGATCAAATCGACTCAATCACACTATCATCTTAAAAAACTTTACCATGACCAAAATTCAATAATATAACATAATTAGAAAATTGCATTATTAAATATTTATTTGAGTCATACCATAACATGAATTTATTTCCAATTATCATTGAAGAAAATATTTTTAAAAAACCTTTGTAAGACGACCCTCCTCGGACTAATCTTGTCGGATTAGTCGACTACGTCGTCGTTGTTCTCGTATATTCTACTCCAACTGGTCCCCGCTCTCTCCCGGTCAAAAATTGCACGCCACGTGTTCGTCTCGTCACATCAAATCACCAAGTTTAAACACCTTTACCCCACGGCGCCAACTATGCGGAGACCCTCAGCGACCGTCCATTTTACATTGCTGAAATCTCAACGGTTCAACTTACATCCCCTCTTCGCATGTAAAATCCTATGCGTAGGATCCAAGGTAAATATCGCAAAAAGTTACCGCGGGGGCCGGACGGTTACTTTAATTATTATTATTTCTTTAGAACGCAATTTTAATAGCTGCAAAAAAGGAAAAAAAAAAGCGTAAACAAGAGGGACTTCGACTTCGTCTCTACTCTTCCTTCGCTTTCTATACGCTTCTTTTTCTCCTCTTTTCCCCGGATCGGATCTCGAGTTCTGAGCGCCATCTGGTGGTGGCGGGGTAGCCGGCGGTCGCAGAGGAAGCTCCGGGATGAGCCGGATCGGGAGGGAACCTCCGATTGGCGGCAGGAACGCGCTGGCGTTGTCGCCGCTGCTGCACCGGAGGGAGCGGAGCCTCGCCGTCGGCGCGGGAACCGCGGGAGGTCATGGGAAGGAGGATGAAGACTCGGAGTTGGATCTCTTCAACAAGGACCTCGGCGGCGGCGGAAGTTCCCTCATCGGTTCCGACGGCCTCGATGGTGGTTTATCGCCGCTTCGATCTCTTTTGTTCCTTTAATGTGCTTATGGAAGTTTATATCATGTAGTATCTGTTAAAACTATATAGGTGTTGATTTGTGCCATTTAGTGTAATGTTCTTTCTGTTTTGCTAAACTTTGCGAGCGATGGTTGTTAGGATCGAATAAACCTCTCGGAGTGGAAAAGAGTGGAAGGAGCAGCATGTACGATCTGTTAGATGTGGAAATGGGGAAGCACGATTACGATTGGTATGAGTCTTCCGTGTTGACTTTACGATTTCCTCTTGCTAGAATGCCGTTGCCTACTATGCTCTAGAACTGACGGGAGTTCGTATTTGCATTAAATTGATGTTTATAGTTTAGAGAAGTATTGCGTGGTTAATCATAATTGATTTCTCATGTTCTTTCGAGGAATATATATCCACGTAAAGGGTGTTTTGGATTTCTTGATGTTTTGGTTCTAAAGTTATTTGCTTATAATCCAGTAGTTTAAGTTGTTATTGTATTTGAATTCAGCATTCTTGTGTTGACACTACCTATAGTAGGCATATAAAAGATCAAGGAAAGAAATTCGCTAGTGAAGATGCCAAATTGAGTATTATATATGCCATTGTATTATGATAATTAATTTAAGTGAAAGATATTTTTACTATTGTAACTCAGATACTTGGAGTGATTGTGTGAATTTATAGTTAAAATATCAGGAAGTAATTTAGTTGACTGGACTAAGTGCATACTCAAGTTCCGGTTAAAATTTTTTATGCCGTAAAACTAACTTGTCATTCATTTAATATCCGTTGCAGCAATTGTAACACATCACATGTCTAACTGCAAAATTATAGTGAGCATTGAATCGTGTATGCTGCTATGTGTCCACTTATATTTGTTTTGCTACTTTTGATGCACACTTGCATCATTATTCTTGTTATGATTTCTTCACTTCACTAAACATGTCATATGTTCATTATATTGAATACTTGCCAATGAACTAAATGCCGTCTATAGTAGAAAGTTCCAATTGTAGTCTTTCATCCGTCCATGAGGCAGTCAAAAGAAGGAGAGAAAGGGGTGGCTATAATGCAGGAGTCATGGCGGTTGTATGCCACAAGGTCCCTATAGACAAGGGGACAAGTGAACCATCGCTTTTGGGCGCAGGCAGCCGTCTACCAGCCATCCCATTTGTCTAATAGCCCTTGAACTAGATCAGAATCATTGAATCTTTGCTTGCTGTTTTTCTTTTGACCACGTGAATATCATCAATTAAAGGATTAGAAGCATGCAAACTACGTGCACTACTCCGCCTCCCCAATACTGCATGTTACTCCATATATTTCCTCCGTATGGCCTGATCCTTGGAAGCAATAGTAAAGAAAATTGATTAAGCTCAAAGAGGCGTAGTTTCTCCATGATGAAAATTTTCATCAGCATAGTTCTGCAGCTCACGCGTCATAGTGAATATATGTCCAAACAGCTGGTGAGCCCCCCTCTATTTATTGGAGTTAAATGAATGTCTAGAAGGAAAGAGTCATCCAACTCAATAAAGTCAAGTCGAACATGTTCATAAAGAGGACTGATGATGTTGAAGACAGTCTGGTACTTGGAATGTACTGTAAGGCTAATTAGAGTCGGAAAGTGGGATTCAGTGGAACAGTTATTTTTAGAAACTCCTACTACCTGGTTCACCGAAGGTGTGAGCTAAAGCGTCCCTGGGCCTAAAATTAAATCAGACCACAATGAATGCACTAACTAGAACTGATGCTAGATTAGGCACTTGTTGCGACATAGCAATCTGTATATGGAAAATATCTGAAAAAATGGTCACGTCATTTTATTGTGAACTACTCCTGATACATATTTTTGGCAACGCATTATGATTTGTTTCTTATGTTTTATGTATCAAATACATGCATATAATGAACCCTTACTTAACAAATAGGCTGTATGATGATGCACTCATTTGATCCTAGAAAAATGAGCTTTTGATCCATCCCATCAGAGTTCTTATCTGAAGAAACTGATAGTTCATGAAAATTCCTATTAACATCAGGTGTAAATTTAACTAGTTGTAACTAGGTTCTATTAACTCCAGCGGAATGGCGTCGTATGATCCATGTAGCCGACCCCACCTAGTGGGATAAGGCTTTGTTGTTGTTGTTGTTGTAACTAGGTTCTATTAAGATTTAGTTTGTTGTGTTTGGGGGCCTAACCACCATTTTTTTTTGTTGGACTAAAAATTGACTCTGAAGTTTCATTTTCTTTATGTGAGTTCATGATTTTACATGGGATAACTGGAGGCACAATCTTTGAAAGGGTGCTGATTTGCGAATGCAACCTTATATGCGTTTGGAAGTTTTAGCTAATCTCCCTTGATTCAAATTGAATGTAATTAGGCTTCTGACGCCTCCTGGAAGTCCTCATGTTCCTCCCAAGGATGTTAATGTGAATGCAATTCCTGCTGAAGTACCAAAGCGCAGCTCCATTGTTAGATCTAGTTCAACCACAAGAAATTCAAGGGTATGAAACTTACAAGGCGAATCTGGTGATAGTGTTACATGCAATTCATTTTTTTCTTCCAGTGCAAACAAACACACACACGCACAACATGTTTTATTGGGCTTCGTACTCACATATTGCTTTACCTCACTATATTTTGGCTTAAAGTGATAACTTCACAGTGTCTGAAGCTCTCCTTCATATGTTTATCATTATTGGCAGAGCTTTGTAATAAAATAAACAATGATCCTCAAGATGTAAACCTTGGCTTTAATTGATTGTGGACATTAAGTTCTTTAATGAATATTTTTCTTTTGATTGATGAAATGTCCGCGCCAGTAAAGCAAGATCTATTGGTGAATAATATACCGAAAGGTTTGGTTACTAATAGAGCTGAATGGCGTCGTATGATCCATGTAGCCGACCTCACCTAGTGGGATAAGGCTTTGTTGTTGTTGTTGTTGTTGATGAAATGTCCAATTGAATCTTAATGTGTTCTCAAAATTATTATCGTTCATTGACCTTGATCAGGAAGTATTAAGGATAGACTGTCAACTTGTTTTTGGCACACACAAAATGCAGTTCTTGTCATTCTTGTATTACTAAATATTTTATTTTTCAATTGTGTTCTATCATGCATGGTTTAGTTATATTTCATCCTGAACATGTGAACATACAAGGTTCAATGAATTTCTACTTCCAGATGGTTTTTTATGTCACGCTGTTGGAGATTCTTGTATTCAAGGGCCTTGATAGTGACCTTGAGCTTGCAGATGCTTCTTTCTAGAACCTAAATTTTATGTTTTGAATTATAATACGTTTCCAAAGTTTGCTAATACATTTTCACTTATTGAATGATTTATCCTTCATGTCTTTTTTTTTCTCACAGCGTATGATGTCATTGTCATATTTCATTTTTGCTCTTTCTATAATATAGCACTGAACATAAGACTGATTTATTATCTTTAACCTCATTTTCACATTTCAGAAAATGCAAAAGGTTTCAATTCCTATGTTGAATATCGACATCTCGTCACTATCTATTTTGTAGTCAGAATTGTGATGAATATGTTCATGGATCTCTTTAATGCCACTGGTCAAATCTTAATGTCACTCCTTTTGACTATTTTGCCTCATCTTATATAATTTGAAATATCATAAAAAAAGTTTTTACCGAAGTTAAAGGGTAAAAATGTCTTATAAGGAGTGGCATTAAGGATTTCACAGTGGTATTAACCACACCTGCATTTAATCATTTTACCTTATCCTAGTTTATCTTTTTTATTTTTTCAGTTCTATCGCCATCACTTTTCTACTCGATAATGAGCAGTGTGATTGCAGGAATTTATTTACCAAACATCTCAATTTTTTTGTTCTGCAGCTTTCTTCTCAATCAGAAGCTGTTCAGCCAGTAAGGGCTGCCAGAAGTAGTTCGGTCACTCGTGCATCCATTTCCTCCACCATGTTATCAAATAATAACAGGACATCAGCTCTTAATACAAGCACAGTTTCAGTCACCTCTAGACCATCAACTCCCGGAAGACGTCCAGCTACTCCTGTAAAATCAATTCCAGTCTCTCATACGGTGCCCGCACGGGCACCCACTCCTGTTAAAACTCGGTCCAACACTAGCTCTCAAGGACTTAAAACATCTCTACCAAATTCAAGACCAGCAACTCCGACCAAGAGACCTACTACAGCTAATGCAACTTCTTCAATTTCTTCAGCAACCCGTTCATCTTCCCGACCATCCACCCCAACTCGCCAACCTATTGCTCGAGCAACAACACCAGGCCCATCCATAAGGCGATCTCCATCTGTTGGGAGAGCTCCAGCTACTAATGCTCGTACTCCGCAATCAGCACCTTCATCGCGTCCCAGTTCTCCCAGTCCCCGGCCTCGAGCTCTAGTAAGGCCTATCGATCTCCCAGATTTTCCAAGTGGTGCACCACCTAACCTGCGGACGAAACTTCCTGAACGCCCACTCTCCGCTGGTAGGTCACGTCCTGGGACGGCACTTACAGTTCGCTCGACTTTGAATTCTGATTCAGCACCTCCACCAAATTTGAATCGAAGGATATCTTTGCCAATTGTTGCCCGTAGCAAGTTTCCAGAAAATCCACCAAAGTCTTCATCACATAACAATGGGTTTCAGACCACCCCACCTGAAAACCATAAGACTGAAATATCTGATGGTGGGCCACGCAGGGTGAGTAAGCCATCAACTACTGAGAGCACTGGATTTGGAAGAACAATCTCGAAGAAGTCCCTGGATATGGCTCTCAGGCACATGGTATACTCCTATTAGTCCATTTTTTTATCTACAATTTTGCTTCACACCATTGGTGGGAAGTCATCTGGAATGTTCTTAAAATGGTTATAGTGCTGGCATTGGACATTTGGTCATCCTTGTGTTTTTTTGCTATTGCAGGACATCCGACAAAGCATGGGGAGTATTCGGGGTGCATCCCTATTTCCTCAGAGTATCCGCTCAACACCTGTGAAAGGCCGACCTGCACGAGTGACAGACCCTGTTGTTCCACGTGGTAATGATGAAATATTTCCAGAGAATGACAACTACAATGGAATGATCTCTGGGGATTCTGATGGACCATTACCCAATGCAAAAAAGACACATCCAACTACTACATTGCTGGATATGGACTACCTGATGGTGAAAGACACTGCAAATGAATTAGATCACTATGGTAGTTACCGGTATGATATGTTGTTGAAGGAGGATTCAAAGAGCACGAATTGGCTTCACAGTGCGGATGATAAGTCGGACCAGAGCACGCTGTTTGACCACCGATTTGAGCCTCTACCAGAACCTTTTGGTCCTCTTTGACGACCCATTCAGCTTATTATGTAAAAACTGTTCCATTCTTTATTCTTCTGATAGCCGGCTTTTTCATAGTCTCCAGAAAGCCATCTTGATTGCGCTTGGGTTTGATTTGCTGAAGATGTGAGGTGATAGATGCTCGTTGCTTGTGCGAAGTTTACAGCCGTCCTTGTAAGCTTATCCTGACCAGATATCTCCATCCTCCATTCCTTTTGCCCCAGTCTGTAATGGTAGCTAATTTATACAAAGCTAAAATGCCTAATCGGTGTATAAACGTAAATCCCTCGTCATTTATTCCCTTTCCCCTGCTGGCACCTGTATCCATTCTCCATGCTGATTGTTTACAATATTAGATAGATGGTGTCTGGCTTGGCTGATAAGTTGATACCATCTTGGACCGTACAATCTAATTACTTGATAGATTTCCCAAGTTATAGATGGGTTATACAATGTAGACATTTTAGTTTAAATTAATTTCTGTTGTTTAGTCATTAAGATTTTGTACTAGCGCTTTCTTTGCTGGACAATTCATAACGATATATTATCACTATTAACGTGATTATTTGGAAAAAAACTTATGTTAGTACACTTGAATGTTTTGTTAGGGTGGTCGGTGGTCCGGTCCATAGTTGTCAAGATCGTGTTCTTGATCGTACGATTTTACTTGGGGTACATGATCTCGATCTCATGTTTGAGATCATTTTTGTAAGATCGGTAGGATCGTAAGATCTAGATTTAGGATCATAAGATCCTAGCGATCCTATTAGTATTGGTTTTTTTTTTGCAATTTTTTTAAATTTTGATTAAGTGCAACATCATTTTTGGAGAAATAAAATTAATAATAAGTTGATTGGATATAACTAAAATTTTGAAGTTAGTTTTTAACAAAATAAATGTAATATCAATATATATTAAAATCTATTTTATATAATTTTACTTCATATTATTCACATTGTTATCCTTTTTTTTCAATTCATATTAAATTATTATTAGATAAATAATATATGTATACATGTGTGGAAATCTTAATGGGAAAATAGTTAATTTAATATTATCTATAATCTAAATAATTATATATTTATTAAAAGTTATTCTTAATATAAACTTTATGTATTAAATTAATATTTTAATATATATGTAAAATTTTACGATCTTCGATTCGATTTCACAATTCTTATAGACCTCTTTCATCTTGACCTTGGTCGGGTCGACTCGACCATAATTTGACCAAAGGTCGGTTTGAAAATTTTCAACTCGAGTTGACTTAATCCGGTCTTTTTTTAAAAAAAAATTTAAATGATTCTTTAGTTAATTTAATAGCTTTATATCATTTAAAGTTAAAAATATAAAATAAACTATTTTAAATGTAGAAATACAGATATTTAAAACAATATTTTTGGTATTTTAAAATACTTAGTTTGTATTAAAATAATAATAAATACTTTTTATATTAAAAAATAAAAAAGAAAAAACTCAAAAAGAAAAAAATGATGGTTGAAACTTTGTCGGATCGAGTCGGATTTATTCAAGACCTTTACTCAAGTGGAATATGAATTGACTTAAAAAGTGTGTTTAACTCATAGAGGTGAGATTTAACTCATAACTCAACTTAAACTTCCAAGATCCAATCGTGCTTCAATGTTTTAAGTCTTTGAATTCTCCATCTGTAACTATGTTAATTTACGATCAGCATTGGGAAATGTTCTGTCAACAAGATTCGAGCTTTTAGCGTTGCCGGTTGCACATCTACTTTGACGTGGTGAAGTATTTTAAGCTAAAATTATCATCCATTTACACGTGAAGAAGAGTGCTAATGTTGTGAAATCATCAGCCATTATCCGTTGCATGTTCATCTGGACGAGATATGAAATATAAATCGAACTGAATACTTCTAAAATTGGAGTCCAACCCAGAAATTTTCCTCATATTCACTGACCGACCTGCCAACTAAGTTTGTGTTGAAGTAAGTCGCAGTATCATGTTCTGCTCGCACTTGAATATGTACTAATATGAACATCAAGAAATTTACGTGTGATTTTCAAATAATAATAATAATAATAATAATAATAATAATAATAATCGACTTGCCTTTTTAATAAGCAACAATGTTCACTATTTTCCAAGCAATCTTCAAAATTAAAATCCCAATGTTTGCTTTCCCTCGACGTCAAGTTAAGCGGATGAGGAGACAACTCGAGGGTGTTCCAAGCCTCGAGATATTATTCAAATGTTGTAGTAGTCCAACAATGCTCTTCTTTTTTATTATTAGTATGTTGTTATTAGTGGCAGCAAAGAAGGTTATGCGTTCATGCCCCTGAATAATTTCAGTTTCTTCTCATTTTCCTAATGGTTTACATTATTCAAAAGTTCTAATAGAAGAAAGAAAGAAGGAAAGAGCAAGCTAAATAGAACAGTTCAACTTGGGGGTGGTTTAAACAAAGTGCACATTTTGTCATACATATGACTCGATTGATTAATTTAATTTGCTTCCTTTAATACAAATAGTTGAATGCCGAATTTGAATTGTGTGTCAAATTTACTATTCCGGGAGCTGAAACAAAATTTGCAATAGCAATCGGTTCGATTGGAGTAGCATTCGAACGTGACATGTCTTTTGTTTGGTGGAAGGGAGTAACTCACCGTTGCATTCTATTTTGATCTAGCAAGTGTTATCAACAAGAAACTTTTATGATCAATGAAGGAGATGGACCCAACTTTGTGAGCTGTGTAGCTTGCCCCCATAAATACTAATAAGTGGCTAATTGTTCGAAAAGGGCTTTGAATTCTCATTAGTATACTACTAGTAGTCTAACTAAAATGAAACCAAAAGAAAAATATAGTGTAAAAAGGGTGATCATAATGTTACATTTATATAAGTAGCTGGCATTGTAATGCATGGTGAGAGGGGAATTAAAATGCATGGCCCCAAATGGTGGGAGGGGGGGTTTAATGCACCTTCCAAGTGGAGATAAAGATTCCTCTGCCACCACTCCACCAACTTGCAGTTGCTTGGCAATGACAGAAAAGAAAGAGAGAGAGAGAGAGAAAAAAAAGAAGGCAGGAACTGGTAAAGTTTGTGTGTGTGTGTGTGACTTTTGGCCCTGAAATTTTTTCTTATGTGATCTCTACCATTTGTTGTTGTTGCTAATAAATCAGTGACATGTGAGGCCACCTAATACGCTTTGGATCATTGAATGCAACAGACGTGGGTGTTGTAATGCAAACCCTAAAGAAGTCCCATTCCGTTGGCTGGGGGCAGTACGAGGGTGATGAGATCCTACACCTACTGCATGCAAGTTTTAATCTTTGAATTCCCTTGGCCCCATACCAACAACATTTGGTTCATCTCTTTTAGGGACAGCTCAGTGGATTATCAATTTAATTAATCGATAGTTTAGATCATCATTTAAATAGATTATAACTACTTAAATTATGAGTAATATAATATTATAATATTTAATAAGTACTGATAATATAAATAATAGTAAAAAATAGAGAACAAATTACTAAAATACTTTTAAAAATTATTTTAGATTTTAATCAAATGTTATTATAAATAAAGGAAAAATAGAAAAGTGAATATAAATAAAAATGAGGTAAAATTAAGAGTTATTTGTAAAAAAAAGGTTCAAATAATAAAGAAAATGAAGTTGAATATTATTTATTTATTAATAGAATATTTAAATTAAAATTTTGATTAAATGAATATTTCAGTGAAAACCTCTCATGTATGTTATTTGAATTCCTAATGAGGTGGAGAAATCAAACGAAGTAATATAGTGGGTCCTGAAAATTTTATATAAAATAATCGATAATCTACTTGAATTATCTAATACCAAACCACCTTTTAGTGAATGAAACTTATGTCCTATTTGGATATGAGAAAAAGAGTTTGGTAAAGAAGATAAAGGGAATGGAATTTTTTTATAATGACACAAAATTTTTTCCATTGCATTTTTTTCAACCCTGAAGAAAAATGTGTGTTATAAAATTTTGATATATGAAAGTATTTAATTATCCTCAAGTATATAACATGCTATTATTATAAAAGGTGTAGTTATCTTATAAAATTAACGCTTAATTTTTCTTTCACCAATTTTCTTTCCTTCCTTCCCTTATTTCTTTTTTCCCTTTATTGTTCATTTATTCAAATAAGGTCTAAGTGGAGACCACACATCTGAATTTTCAAATGGTTTCGCTGAGTTTTTCAATTATTAATGTTGATATATTGAACAATTAATTCAACACGTCAGAAAGTGAAAATAATAGTGTTAAATTTGTTGTGCTGATTAATTTTTTCTTAAAAACTTAAATCGTTAGGAAGAATAACATCATTGATTTTATATTTTTAACACTTTCTTTTATGTGTGAACTATTGATAATTTTGGTCTAGTTCAACTTATCAAGTGGATATCAAAAAGAGGAAATATTTTATTTAATAAAAAATTATGAGGTTCGAACTCTTAACATTTGACTTTAACATCATGTTAAATTTGATGTTATGACTATTTTTTCTAAAAGTTTAAATAATTAGGAAAAGCAACATCAATGATTTTATATTCTTAACAAATAATGTAGTGCCTTGTCAATTCAATCAATTGTAGATAAAAAAAATTGAATTCAAATTGCTTTTATTTTTTATGTTATCTTTTATTATATTAGATCTTTGGTTTCCCTTTTTAATCCGATAAAAGTATGTGTAAAAAATAAATTTTAAAAAATATATAATATTACATATATCGATATTCAAAAAGAGACAGCCGGACAAAAAAATTTAATTTCGAATCTTTAAAAATTTCAATTCCACAAATGAAATTACTCATTGCACTCTAAAATCTAAATCTTCTTACGTGTAAAAAAAGTCATTGTACATTTAAAATTAATTATTTGTCATTATTTTATATCTATTTTCTTAATTAGTTAGCATTACTACTAAAAAGACATCTTAAATAAATAGAAATGTAACAAAATGTTGAATGATGTGCTCCATCTTTTGGTTAAAATTAAGCATAGATAGATAGCTGTAAAAACTTGCGATGAATAAATAATAAAGCTCTCATATGATATGAATTGATGGTGGTTATGAAGTGATGCAAATGATTTAACTCTAGCGATGTTAA
Organism: Pontederia crassipes; assembly: GCA_030549335.1. Classification (NCBI taxonomy): domain Eukaryota; kingdom Viridiplantae; phylum Streptophyta; class Magnoliopsida; order Commelinales; family Pontederiaceae; genus Pontederia; species Pontederia crassipes. The sequence goes on from CM060194.1 coordinate 36,860,648, forward strand.
TAATTATGTACTCTATTTATAAATTAAAAAGAGTTATTTTCTTTAACGCTCTTTAATTATAATTGTTTTCACGTCTAATCCTAAATTATAAATTTACAAATTTTAATCCACAAACCTACTCAAAATTGACACTTTTAAATTTTAACTAAATTTTATTAAATTTAATTGTGAAATGTTCTTTTTACCCTTATGTTCATATTACAATAAAAAATATTTTAAAAATAAAAATAATCACTACAACTAAAAGTAATATTTTTTATGACATTTTGTAGTTACTAGGAAAAAATTTAATAAACTTCAGATTAAAATATCTAAGTATCAAATTTAGATAAGTTAGAAAATTAAATTTTGTAAATTTATGATTTAGCGTTAGATGCGGAAAAAATTCATAATTGAAATAGTGTAAAAAAAATAACCCAATAAAGAATCAATTTATTATCTAATTTAATTAATTCGATAAAATCGGTCTAGAGCTGATGGAGTTGGGATTTAATAGGTAGGGGTAGGCGAAGTTGGTGGCGAGGTGTCGGCACACGAGCACGAACTTGCCTTAATCTCTTTCTTTAATTTCTTCTTACCATCAAATATAGAAATAGATTTTTGTGTACTGACTGCCTGTCAGGGTACAATTTTATGGCAACAGGGTCACATGACACGACCACGCACATAATAATAATAATAATAATAATAATAATAATAATAATAATAATAAAAAGGTCTTGTCTTCATGTGTCCGGCCAATGGAAAAAGGGTAAAAGCCCTCGAGGATTAATTAATTATATGTGTAGGCAATGGTACGTTAACCTTCTATTTATATCATGATCATCAAGTATAATCAATGGTATGTTAACATCATTAGCAAGTAATCCAATCATGATGCCTAGTCAATTAAGTTCTCTATAGGAACATTCATGGCCGGCTGAGTTGAGATAACAAAAATATGATCAAATTCGATCCATCTCGAATCTTGTGAGATCGAACCAAGGCAGTGAGATCGCTCATTTTGTTTTCTTAAAATATTTAAGATTAATATTTTTTATGAAAAAGTAAGGATATAAGGGTTTTTTTTCGACAAGTAAAATTATTTTTAAATATATTAACTATTTTGATTGGATTTAAAGGGGTCATATGCGTATGAAGCGTATGTCCCTCGTACGCCTGCGCGTCCACCATCCAATTAGATCGGACGGTGGGTGCTAGAGCATGCGATCGCATGCCTAAATCGTCCAGTTCATTTAAGAATGATTTTCTTCCATACGCGAGCGCTCGCGAACCGCCTTCGAGATGGCCTGAGCTCATGTCGTTTCTCTTGAGATCCGACGAACGTCTTCGTTCGAGATGGCCTGAGCTCGGAAGGCGGACGAGGGTTGGTCCACGGTGAAGGCCAATCCGACGCGCATTTGGCCTGAACTCCGGAAGGCAAGCGAGGGTTAGTTCGTCAGCGAACACTTATCTATGGCGAAGGTCGATATAGTGCTCATCTAGTTTGAGCTCCGGAAGGCAGGCGAGGCGAACACTCATCCATGAAGGTGGTTCTAGCGAAGATTGAAGTTTGATCCGGAGAAGAGAAGGGCGATATGGGGCATTGAGGGTTGATCCCCGTCGAACATTCATACGCAAAGGTCGCTTGAAGTTCGATCCAACGAGCCTTGATCGATCTGCGGCCGGCGAAGGTAAGGCCGATCCGATGATGAAAAACATGGTGGGCAGTTCGTGAGCGCTCGCTTATGAACAAAAATAGAACACATGAACCGGGCAGCTTAGGCGTGCGACCGCACGCTCTAGCGTCCACCGTCCGATCTAATCGACTCAAAGGAGCAACGACTCTCTATCCAGTGAAGATCGTTGGGGTTAATGAAGAACAACGAAGAGGGAAGAGGAAGATCGAAGCCATTTATTAGATTTGCCTGCAGCCGACATGTCTTCACCGAAGAGCGGCCCTTGGGATCTTCTCGTCGCAATCCTCAACAGATCTACTCGGTGAACCCTACAACAGCCCTAAATCTCAACACCTTTGCTTTGGTGATCGCGATGGCTTGCCGACCATCGCGCACCGGAGAGCGCGAGACACGCCGCATTGTAGCAACCATAAATCCCCAACACACACTACAAGAAAAATGGGTTTTTTCGATGGTTTCGTCCGTCAAAAATTGAAAGAAATCATCGGAAACGTTCATTTTCAATGGATCGGTTCTATCGAAAAAGAGGGCATCGCAAAATGATTTCTGACGATTCAAAAAAATCCGTAAAAAATTTCGATGATTGAAACCGTCTCAAAACTCCGACGGTCACAACCGTTGAAACATTCAAGCGATCGTCACCGTCGAAACATTTCGACGGTCACCACCATCGAAATGTTCCGGTGATCGCCAACGTCAAAAAGCTCCGATGGTGACAACCGTCGAAAGGTTCCGATGGCCACGACCGTCGTAATGAATTTTTATAATATAAAAAAATTTGCCCGATCCGGTCGGTCACTTGGTGCCGTGGGCGGACGGATCGACGACCTGGTGACACGATAAGATCCGACCCACCGAGGCCGAATCCGGCCATCAGGCGGTCGATCCGGCTACTAGGCGATCGATCAGGCTGTCTAGCGCCCAATCGGAGAGGGAGATCGAGAGAGAGGGAGATCTGGCCGAAGGCGGAGCTGGAGCCGAAGACCGAGTGAGCAGGACGGAGTTGGAGAGAGAGAAGGTCGCCAGCGGGTCGTCGTTCGGGACGAAGGGCGTCGCGCCGGTCACTGGAGGTGAGGGAGAGAGAAAGGAGAGAGGGAGAAAGTGATATATAGTGGTAGAAAGAGGGGAAAGCAGGTTTAATTACTGACAGCCATGACCATCAGAACTTTCGACAAATTTTGGATAGTCGGAAGTTCCGACGGCCCAAACTGTTGGAAATATTAATAACATATATTATGATATATATGATTATAATGTTTATTATTTTTAAAGTTACTGATGGTCTAGACCGTCGAAACTTCTGATGGTCTGAACTGTCGATAATTATAATAATAAAATATTACTTAAATTATATAATATCTAATTATTTTTTATGTTACCGACGGTCCAAACCGTCAAAACTTTTCGACGGTCTAAACTGTCAATAATTATAATAATAATATACTACTTATATTATATAATATCTAATTATTTTTAAGTTGCCGGTGATCCAGTTTCAACAATCTGAACTGTCGATAATAATAATAATAAAATACTATTTATATTATATATTATATAATTATTTTTAAAGTTACCGATGGTCCAGACCATCGAAACTTTCGACGGTTTGAACTGTCAATGATTATAATAATAAAATACTACTTATATTATATTATTTACACTTACCGACGGGTCTAACAGTCAAAAGTTTCAAAGGATACGTATCCGTCGGAACTTTCGATGTTCCAAACCATCGAAAAATAATATAATAGATTTCACAATTTATTATTTTTATTTTCGACGATTGGAACCATCGAAAATTCTGACGGATTCCTATCCGTCGCAAAATCCTTCGCAAATTGTGAAGGATTTCTTTCCGATGAAAATTGTCCATCGGAAAATCTTAATTTTCTTATAGTGACAGATCTCGAGCCGCTTATGAGCAACACCCCCAACACAGATCGCAAGCGGGCAACACACCGATTGCCATCCTTCAGCTCCACCGTCTTGAAATCAATGGTCTTAGTCTGCTCAGTATCTTTCAAGAGGATAAGTGTTTTGGAGGTTCATATTATTCTTAAGTAATATAGTTTAGCAATATGCAAGGTTGTCAAGATCGGGCTCTTATATTAGATCGGAGTGAGGATTATAAAATTGAAAATCATAAGATCGGATCGAGGATCGTAAGATCCTACCTATTAATAAAATAGTATATTTTCAAAATAATAAATATATTTTAAACAAATTTTTCGTATTAAAATATTAGATTATACCTCACCAAGAAATTTTTATGAATTCATGAGTCAAATTATATCAAAACATATTAAAAATGAAAAAAATATATTTAACTTCATATAAATTAATTCTTATTATCATAAATATATTTTTAATTAATATTTAAATGATTATATTAATCATATAAGATCGTATAGGATCGGATAAGATCGTAAGATCGTGTGATCAAAATTAAGATCATATTAAGATCTTACACATGAGATCCTCAAGACAAGATCGAAATCGGAAGGAATTTATAAAATTGTAAGAATTTAAATCGAGATCTTGACAACCTTGATAATGTGTACCAAACCAAACTAAGTTATTACCAAATTTTAATAATTAAATAATATCATTATGAAAAGTTTGGACACTGACATATTCAAAAGTGATGACTAATTATCTAAAGATTTTAAGTCGAAAAAGAAACCCCACTTTAAACAGTAACAAAATAGTTCCACACAGATGATATCAAAACAAAGAAAATGTATTAAATGGTGGGAGCCTGCACACAAATAGTCACATGGATAGGGTGGAAAGGAGGATTTAGGACAAAAGCAAAAAATATCAAATGAGAACAAGAGTTAGATGCACCCAAATAATATCAGATATCATATAAAATTAAGATGGTGAGGGCAAAATAATAATTAAGAGTAATCATCGGTAGGTGTCATCAATTAATGGATCAAAACGCTCAACACTACTAATAATGTCAGTTAATAATAGTCCGAGATTATGTCCAATCAAAGATGGCTAGCGCAATTGAATAACGTGGTTGTGTCCTCATATCGATGAGTGTTAGTAACTTCATGTTTAATTCTCAGTCATCACTTTAGAGTTTAGATAACATTTATTCATATCATTTTCACGTGAACATCAAATTAATCAGATGTTAATAATCTTGGGTCTTCATCGAAGAAAAGTAACTTGCTATCTCAAGTCCTCCAAATAAAATTTTTTAGAACTTTTATTACATATTTATGTCCTACTGCTTGCGTCATATTATTCTTTCTTTTGTTTAGGTCAGCAAATAATCAACTTTATCTCATTGATATCGACCTGAAACGCAATGATTGGAATTCATTCATCGAATGGTCTTTGTCCTTAATTCCTTGTAGTTACAATGTCAACAAGATTCCCTGCCTCATCTCTTAGTTATATTATAATTAATTATTGGCCACAGAAAAAAAAAAGAAAGAAAGAATAAACAAAAATGTTAAGGATCCAATTGGAGAAACAAACAAGTTGCTGCCTTAACTTGTGCTGATCAACAAATTGAAGTCCCAGTTTCATTAGCCGCCAGAGCATTTTAAAATCTTATAACATCTTTTTTTTATTCGATTATAATATCTAATTATGCCAAACACTTTAAAGATCCTTTAAGCGCCGGATTGAGAAATTTCTTATTTTTTTTAAAAAAATCTATGATATTAGAACAAAGAAGAAGCAAGTTAAAAATTAAATGATGCTGATGAAAAAAAATAAAATCCAAGTTTTTTCCGAGTCGTAAATAAGTGAAAAATATCAGGAATGTGAGAATGGTTAGATATCAGTGAATGAGAATGAAAAATAAGTCATAATTTTTTTAAAAAGTTATTGATTAGTGGTTTTAATGTGAGAAAGAAAATTAATATCAGCGAATTATATCAGTGAAAACGGCGCCTTAAAATTAACGCAAAAAAAAAATTGAAATGGTCACCAAAACGAAGAGATGAGGTGATCTTGAGAAGCACAATAAACAAATTGTCAGTAGTAAAAAGGTAGCTAGGTGTCATATTGCCAACTAATCAGTCATGACTTTTCCTCAAAAGGCCAGTTGACTGAACAGTGATGCTGCTGCATGACTGTGGGGGGAGAGAGAGAGAGAGAGAGAGAGAGAGAGAGAGAGAGAGAGAGAGAGAGAGAGAGAGAGAGAGAGAGAGAGAGAGAGAGAGAGAGAGAGAGAGAGCCAATGGAAACTTATCTCAAAGTGTTGGCTTACATTACGTTGATATAATATAAGCCAATGGCTGGCTGGGGTTTCCAAATAAATATAAGCCCGGGAGGGAGTCACGCCTTGTGCGCGTGACAACTGGAGGTGGTTGAGGCATTTCAACTCTTCAAGGCTGACATTTTAATACCATCTTTAAATAAGGCCTTCATCTTTGCTTGCTTTCCCCCACTTTTGTAATTTTTTTTAAGATAGTAATAAAAAAAGGTTTTATTATGTGAAAAATATTTGAAAAAAATGTCACTATTGGTGATACTTTTTCATAAAAAGAATATGAAAAAAAATTCATAACTTGCGTATTTCGTGAAATAAGTATATGTTGTGCTTAAGATAAAAAGGACCTTTTTTACGTTATGGTAATAAAAATAATTGCGTCACAAATCCATCATTATTTCTTCATTTTAATTTCCATAGTATATTATTATAGTTTTTTATTTAATTAGCATGGTCTCGTCTTATACATTGAAGACGGCCATATTCGATTCGTGAATAAATCAAAACTTGGAACAAAAAAATGTAATAATTTATTGTTTATTTTTATTCCTCTTTTGTTGTACCAGATTCATGACGAAAAAAAAAATCCTTAAATCTGCCCGTGAGTTCATTATCGTTAATGATCCGTAGGGTTAATTGTCATGTGTCCGTGGAGGAGCAAATGATTCTGCATTTAATATGTCTTTTACTAAGTGTGTGATATTATTATTATTATTATTATTATTATTATTATTATTATTATTAAAAATTTATCATCTATTAATTATCATTTATTTTATAATAGACAAATAAAAAGTATTTAATTAATTAATTTATTATGAATAAAATGATGATTAATAGACGTATAATATTATTTTTTACAAATATTAAATTATATTTTATTATTATTATTATTATAAAGTTTAAACCTTGAGGAGAGGTACACATATAGTTCTAACTTCTAACGTCGAAATCGTTGAAGGGAGAAGCCAAAAGTGAGCACAAAAACGGTGTCAATGCACCTCTCCCTCTCCCTCTCCCACTACCAAGTCAAAATAGTTACTTCATCCGTTAACAGCAACAAATCCTACCGTTACAAGAAAATTACGAATAATGACTTTTTTTTAAATATTATACACATATCCTTTTTTCAAAAAAAAAAGAAGAAGAAGAAGCAATCAAGACGAATTAAATTTCAGAAAATGAAAAATCAATCATCCATTACCGTTGAGACCTTTCTTTTCCTTCTAAATTTGAATCACTTTTACTGAACGAGCTCACTCTTTTCTTCTTCTCCTTTTTTTTTTCTTTCAAGCAAATAAATTTTGAAACTTTTACTAAATACTGATATATATAATATAAATATAGACATACCATTATTTCTTATAAAAATAAATATTTGTCGCGAAATATGTACGAACGCCAATCTACGTGTTCAAATTATTATATTATAGTAATACACCTCCCACACACACACAAACAAGAAAAAAAAAAAGAAAGTTGCAAATTTCTACTCGGATTTGGGAAAATAAAGGGACAAAATAAATGATGCCATCGCCATCACCTTCCATAGCCTTTTCTGCAAGGTCTCTCAAGATAAATTATATAATATATATATATAAATTATATATAAATATATATATATATATATTATGAACAGCTTCCCTAATCTCGGAGTGAACGGTTTCGAGCTCTGAGCAACTGCGATCCAGAACTCTGCAAACATCTCGTTAATGGCGGACGCGGTAGCTTGAGCCCTTGGTCTCGCGAGCTCCGCGAAGCCTCCTGCCAGCCCCACCCTGCGCCTGGGAGCCTCGAGGTGTGATTCCCGTGGTAATGCCTTCGTTTCCCGTTAGCTTTCGTTTTTTTCTCCTCTCTCACGCGTCTCTCCCCGGTTTGCAGCTCCTCGGAGGTGGATCAGAGTCCTTAGGGATCTCTTCTCCAGGAGAGTTCCCTTGCTCCTATCTCGGTCTCCACGGGTTTGCGAGATCGAAGACAAATCCTGGGCGTTTTCTGGTCGGATTTGTGGAAGAAGGCCCTCAAATCGCTCCAGAAGCTCGCAGCTTTCTTCCTTGGGTTGATTCCTTCTGCAAATTTGCTGTGGAAGGACGATTCTTGGTATCTTTAATTGCTTTGAAGTTGATCATTGAATAGTGGATCTTTTGCGCTTCTTCTGGAGTCGGTCAGTGGTTCACCAGGGTTGGACCTCCGGAATCGAACTAAAACGAGGTAATTCTGATCTCAGTGCTTGCTTGTGCCTTGTTGCGAGTATCTTTAACTTCCCCCACAAAGGAATGTACTTTGTTTTTCTTGTCACAAGTTTAATGTGCTTTAGTTTCCGGGCTCGTGATGAAATAAATGCACAAGTATTTAACAATCTTGTGCTCGAATCATTTAGGAAAGATTAGGTGTCCTTGCTTCCCAGTTTATCACACGGCAGCTTTAGTTTTGCAGGCATTTTTGTTTTGTTTTCTTTTTCTTTTCAGTACAAGTCATTTGGAATCAACAATGGCTTGATCCAAAATAACAACGTACATCTTTTTGTTTGTGACCAAGTAACCCCCTTATATTTGGTGTATTCTTTGAGATCCTAATGGTTTCCTCTTGCTGTTTCTTCTGCCAAAGCAATTCTTCCTCTGAAGACGTTTTTCTTCTTGTTTCTGAATATGCTGAGGATTTTTACCTTCTCTCTTTCATGTATTTTTGAGAGCATGTGAGGAGATAGAATCTGATTCCTGTGGTTCTTTGCTTCTTTATTACTTAATTGGATCATAAGTTTTGGTCAAGCCCATCCTCCCCAAGCACCAGTCACTTGCTGGTAGTTTCCCTATCCCTTTAATGGGGATCGGTCTAACATGCGCCAGGCTGGCCCATGTTACCACATCCATAAACAAGTGTTCCCTGGAAGCCTTAACCTGCTTAGCTTAAAGCTCCAACTGTTTCTTTGACATAAAAAAATCTACGTATGGCCTTATAGTTGATTACTTAACTTGATAGATAGAGGTTCATGCGCGAATTACGCGAGGGTACTTCCGCATTTGTAAGGTGTGGTACCCCTAGCTGGATCTATTTCTCGTATTGAGGGGTTGAGGTCAATAGATGAGGTGACTTATAGTTGGTTGAATGACCCATAAAAGTGATGGCTATCCTGGGAATTGAGTTGGCAGTTGCTCTGACACCAATGGGTGTTCATTTTTTTTGCTCTCTCTCGACCAGTATATTTCATACAGTTGGTTGAATGACTCATGGCACTGCTGGCTGTCCTGCGTATTGAGCTTTGGTATGACACCAAGGGGTTTCATTTTTCCATTATCTTTCGACTGGTGCATTCGTGAGGTGACTAGTTGCAATTGCATCATTTAGAAAAAAAAGTAGAGTGTGAGAATTCTGCCATGGATTGGCAGTTGAATCTGTGCTACATGATCCCTTGACAGTCACCGTTTTCCTCTGATTCTCTTTGGTTCTCAAGTAAAAGAAGAGGGAAAGATGAACATGCCTCAACTTTTTCTTTGATGATTTTAATGGAAAACTTGCTTCTTTCGGGAAGCCATTGTTTATTTAGTTCAATAGAACTAGAGAGTCCAAAGTATGTATAACTTTGGTTTTAAGTTCTTGTATGTGATTTTCTCTTAGTTTGATTCACATGATTATTATTATTATTTTTGCAAGTAGGGTCAGAACTCGTGAATCCCTATATTTTTTTGTAAAAGGAACTAAGATGGTATCAGTCACCTGGTGTCTACCTTGTGAAGGGGTCATTTTTTTTGCCATTTGAAGAAGGGCACCTGCACTCTACACTTAGTGAACAATTGGTTAAGCAATTACACTGAGACAAACAAGCTACTCCGTACCTTGTAGTTGCTATTGAAGTGCTAAATTGATTTGGTGCAGTGATATAAACGAGTTTGACACTTGGGAAGACCTTGAACCTAACAAGCTGATCTTGACTTAATTACTTCAGCAATTTCATTATGGATCTTGTAAAATCATGTTGTGTTTAGTGTTCATGCTGATGAAATATATTATATATTTACTTCAGTTCTGCTGAATTTGAATGTTTTCTTTTGTTTATCAAACTCTGTTTTCTTGAAGTGTTCCATGAAGGAAAGTCATTGCATTTTCTACATTTGTTACATCATGTAGAAACATGAATTTACTATCTTTTTTATTGTTCTTTTCTCAGCAGTGTTGCTAAAGGGGAGCAATTTGCATCAATGTTTTAGGATCATTCAATATGCTTCGTAGCTACAGAGCCGGAAACTAAACATGGATGGACCCAGAGAATTCAGCATACTTCCTCTGATTTTTCTGCTCCTATGCCTTTCATCTGTAGCTATTGCTGACCTGAGTTCAGACAGACAAGCCCTACTTGCATTTGCTGCATCCATTCCTCATGGTCGTAAACTGAACTGGAGTTCTCAAACCCCAATATGTACCTCTTGGGTTGGGGTCACCTGTACACCAGACCAATCTCATGTCCGTGCTCTCCGACTACCAGGTGTCGGGCTTGTGGGCCCTATCCCTCCCAATACACTTGCAAAGCTTAATGACCTAGAAGTCTTAAGTCTCAGATCGAACCGCATTCAGGATCTTCCTCCTAATGTCTCATCAATGCCTTCTTTGCATTATTTGTATCTTCAGCACAATAATCTTTCTGGAGTCATTCCCTCTGCACTTTCTTCTAACCTTAGCTTCCTTGACCTCTCCTACAACTCCTTTGTGGGTGAAATTCCACTGAAAATTCAGAATCTTACTCAACTTACTGCATTGTTCCTTGAGAACAATTCTCTATCTGGACCCATCCCTGATCTTCAACTTCCGAAACTTAGGCGTTTGAATCTCAGCTATAACAATCTTAGTGGTCCTATACCTTCTTCACTCCAAAAATTCCCAATTGAGTCCTTCTTGGGCAACCCTTTCCTTTGTGGAACACCTCTAGTACAATGTGTGGGGCATCCACCAGTATCGCCACCATCAGTTCCCCCATCTAAACATAGAAAAAGTTTTTGGAAAAGATTAAGTACAGGGGTCATTGTTGCAATTGCTGCTGGGGTTTTTGTACTACTAATTCTTCTAGCTATTTTGATCCTGTTATGCATTGTCAAGAGGAAACGTAGGGACGACAGTGATGCATCAAAAGCAAAAGGTGCTGTAGGCGGAAGGAGTGAGAAACCTAAGGAGGAGTACAGCAGTAGCGCTCAAGAGGCAGAAAAGAACAAGTTGATTTTCTTCGAGGGTTGCACTTATAATTTTGATTTGGAAGACCTGCTAAGAGCTTCTGCTGAAGTTCTTGGAAAGGGAAGTTATGGCACCACATATAAAGCTGTTCTAGAAGATGGTACGACGGTGGTGGTAAAGCGGTTAAAGGAAGTGATAGTTGGAAAAAAAGAGTTTGAACAACAAATGGAAATGATAGGAAAGGTTGGTCAACACCCAAATGTAATGCCACTTCGAGCTTACTATTACTCCAAAGATGAGAAGCTTCTGGTTTATGATTATGCCCCTCTTGGCAATTTCTCCTCTCTTTTACATGGTAAGCTTTGAAGTTGTAATTCTATGTTTTTGAAATGCAAGACCAAAATCATTTATGGCCAGATGCGTTAATCTGTTTACTTGACAAGTATAGGATGTCTTTCATAGTTTCATATTTGAATGTTTGATTAAGAAGATCTAATGTTGATCTTTAACCAATTAAAGCAAATACCATGAAACATCTATTCTACTTTCTGAGGATCTCAGATTATTCTAAGTGCCATATTTATACTAAGTCCACTTGTGACAGCAATATAATCGCAAACCTTTTGCTAATCAATGAACAACCCAGAAGTTAGTTTTCTTTGTCATCATGCTGAAACTCTCTTTTTTGCCTCAGTCTATTCCTTTCTTTGACTAGTTAAGTTTTGAATTTAAATTATAAACACTGTAACAAGTTACTGCTATTCTTAGATTTGTATTTTGTTGCTGCTCCCCAAACACTTTACTGAGAATATATTGCCATTCTCTAGTATTTGTTTGAATTTCAAAAGCCACCTTAGAAAAAATTGCATTCATCACACTGAAGATAACATAGAGCGTGTCATTATCAAATGTTTCATTCACTGCTTTTGAATTCCTGAAACTAGAATTTTACTACAATTTTTTGGTTGTTATTCACAGTCCAGGTTAAATATGAGATGTTTGGCTGTTTTTCCTTTTTCTGCACTGCTTCCGCTTGCTACATCCTTTTTCCAAATTTTTCTTCGACATAGTAGCTCTGGGAAAAAAACATTCAGAGACACTTTCAAGAAGTTATGAATTGCTATTTCTTTAGAAGGCACTAAAATGCACAAGCTAACATGAGCTCAGCTTTAACTGTCCAGTTCTTGAGTTCTATATGTAACAATACTCAGTCGAAGATTGCCCAACTTTATCTAGTCGAGGATAGCCAAATGTATCCAATCCAAAACTTTATTTAGGATGAATGTTTTTATGTTCATCTTTTATGCATGAATAATTCATTCTTTTTGTTTTGGAGATAATTTGTTTCCTCTACTGTCTATCTCCTTATGGTGCTCAGGTTATAAGGCTGCTGGAAGAGCTCCATTGGACTGGGAGACTAGGCTAAAAGTGTGTCTCAGAGCGGCACGAGGCATAGCTCACATACACAGTGCAGGTGGTGGAAGGTTCACCCATGGAAACATCAAAGCCAATAATGTTCTCCTCAACACAGGCCTGGAAACTTGCATCTCGGATTATGGTCTCTCCCCACTGATGAATTATGCAGCAACTCCCTCACGTACGGTCGTAGGTTACCGTGCACCTGAATTTATTGAGACCCGGAAATCCACTCAGAAGTCTGATGTCTTTAGTTTTGGCGTCCTCCTACTTGAGATGCTCACTGGAAAAGCTCCACTGCAGTCGCCTGGGCTTGATGATGTCGTTGATCTTCCTAGATGGGTTCAATCTGTAGTGCGAGAAGAGTGGACAGCTGAAGTTTTTGATGTGGAACTGATGCGGCTACATCAGAACATTGAGGAAGAGATGGTTCAAACTCTACAAATCGCAATGGCATGTGTCGCAGTGGTTCCAGATCAAAGGCTTAAAATTGAAGAAGTCATCAGGATGCTCGAGGAGGTTCGAAACCCTGATTCGGAGAACAGACCATCCTCGGAGGAGAAGTCAAGGGATGACAATGTTCAAACTTCTCCAGGAGGCGAGGCAGAAAGCAGTGTAGCTTCCTAGAAGTTGGTTGCTGCTAGAGGGACAGCATTCTTTCAGTCTTTCGTTGTGCAAAAATTGATAGGATTCTTGTCTGATGAGGTTTAACAACTACTTAGTGATGGTGTTGTTTAGTTGTCTTGTAGGTTCCTTGGCTTTCATCGTTCATCAGTCGTACACATCATTTAATTTATTCTCAAGTTCTTGGCATGGTGTTTTTTTTTCTTCTTGTTTTCAAGGAAGGAGAGAACTAATTATCTGTGTTCTTCTCATTGTGTTGAAGTCTGCGTCTTACTAAAAAATTTCTCTCTTTGTTTATATCATCAATTTGCAAACACCTGTTTCCTGTGAGAAATATTGTGTTAGCATATCTATGTTTGTTTTGTCTACAATTGGTGAAGAACGTGGATGATAAATTTGCCTAGCACGAGTGTCGAAGTTTCAAGCTCCGCTAATGGGTTGTAATATCAGCAATCCCCCTTTTTTTTATTGTTCAATTTCGGAATGTAGGTGAAAGGAAGCGAAAAATTAAGAGGCGATGAACTTTATTTAAACAACAATTTTGTGAAAAGAGAATTCTCTTCCTTACTATTGCGTGGACAAGTTCGAAGAGATCTACTTTGTGTTTTATGTAATATATAACTGGATTTTTTTTTACTCAGATGAAACATTTATGTGACTCGAATTAATTTATAAGATCTACAATTTTAGATATTGAACACTTTAAATCGTGCATAACGCATAAATTTCAAATTGGCCAATTGAGAGTAAATGAGACTGTGGTAGATCATAAACAACCTGATTTCATAAATGACACAATCAATAAATTTTGAACTGGTCAAAATATACATTAAAAAAGTATAAAATAAAAAAAAAACAAAGAAGTATTAAGTATATAATCAAAGATAATTTTTTATTCTTTAAAAAGCAAACAAAATCTCGAGCTTGGCCTGCTTGGCAATTTGGCACCATGTCTGGGCTCACCAAAACAGGTTAAGATCCGAACAGGTCTAACAGGGCATTTAAGGCACCGAGGAGAGTGCAAAATACAATATGACATAACATAAACCGCCGCATCTGCGAAAAACCCCAGAGAGAGAGAGAGAGAGAGAGAGAGAGAGAGAGAGAGGAGAGAGAGAGAGATGGGTTGGAAGGCGGCGGAGAAGCTCTTCAGGCAGTGGAAAATCCTGCGAGGCGACAACGTGATTTCCAATCCCTCCACCAATCTGTTCTTCTTTCATCTTATAATCTCGAAGTGGTGTTTGGTGTTTCTTCTTTTTTCCGCGAGATTTACTTTGTGTTCGTCTCATTTCTTGCCTGGTAGGTGATGATAATAAGGGGAAAGGATAAGGGCGAGACGGGCATCATCAAGCGCGTGATTCGATCCCAGAATCGGGTTATAGTCGAGGGAAAGAATCTGGTTCGCCCTATGCATTCTTTTTTCTTCTTTTGTTATACCCAACTATTTAAACTGGTTATTCTGATTTATTCAAGTTGTTTTAAGCACATTTTGAAGAAAAAAAACTGCTGGTTAATTGATGCTGCTTATTATTTGTAGTTGGATGCGTCATGCCCTCCTTAGATAGCTATCAAAAGGGAAAAATTTTTTTAACAAAACTCTCATTCTTTTTTTTCTCTTTGTGCTAAACCGACGCAAATGCGTAGTTAGGTATGTGTGCTAGAAAAAAATTCATTTTCTAGATGTCTGTTTCTATAAGTTCCTCCATGCAGTTGATTATTTTCTTCATTCCGTTGACATTATTGTTGTAATCTTTGAGATCCTGCAATTCCCCTTTGCCTTTTGAACTACTACTCAGCTGTTGCAGCAACCCTTACAGATTATAGGTTTTATAAATTGCTTGTCTGAAACCTTTTTTTGTATTGTTGTCACTGTTGAGTCCTTTTTTCATCGCCAGCTCAATTATGTGAGACTGTTGTTGTTGAGTTTGTTTGTTCCCTTTGTATGATCATACGATATGGTATATCTATCTTTTCAGGTGAAAAAGCACATCAAACAGGGACAAGGACATGAAGGTGGGATTTTTTCCATTGAAGCTCCACTTCACGTTTCAAATGTCCTAGTTCTTGATCCAGTTACAGGGTATATTGAATCTGATGGATTCTTCTTTATAACCGTTTATTTATGTTCCTGCTGTCATTGGATTTGTTTTTGTATTCAGTTTGTTGTTTTGGTTGGAACATGCATTTAAAGCTGTCTCTTTGAAACTTTAGGAAACCTTGTAAGATTGGATACAAGCACTTGGAGGATGGATCTAAAGTAAGAATCTCTAGAGGACAAGAAGCATCTGGAGCAGTAATTCCTCGGCCAGAGATACTGAAAGGAAGGAGAAGGCCAAGGCCCACAATTGGTATGTTGGTTTCTTCTACATCAATGATTCCCTTTGGATATCCTTTAAACATGTGTGTGTTGGATAAACATCATGCCACTTCCACTGAATGTGTACATTGAAGTTCAGTTTTTGTTGTAAGATATCAGATTTCAATGTCTTATGATAAACAGATATAATGGAAACCCATATAGCTGCTGTGTCATACACAAATATCATTTGCATTGGAAAAATTCTAGGTCATATTTCTTTCCCACTTCCAATTTCGTGGTATAATCTTGAGTGGACAAGGTAATTTATCTGAAAAAAATTAAAGAATAAAAGGCACTGGTCTGTCTTTATTCAATTGGTATAACTCTTCATCTGCTCAATATGAAAAGGTTCACCGGAAGGATTGGTTTAGATCCAGATGGACCATCTATCTTTCTCCTCAGGAGAATTGATTAGATTAGTGGGAGATGTAGATCCTTCTTGCGGCTTACTGATCGATACCAAGGATGTGAATAATAGTTCTTCTGTGGAAGGTTTAGACATATACCCTAAGTGTTGTGTGTATCCTGTGGTACTCAAGTTGCAATGTGATGTTAGTTTCATGTATCCCCAAGCTTCATTTCTCTATTATCTATCATACTTGATCCTAATTATAAATTCTGTGCTCTCAAAAGAAAATTATAATTCATGAAGTACATGGATCATCCGCAGCTCTAAGGCACTTTAATTAGACTTTTTTTGAGTTACTTTCACTCTCACTCTAAAAGAAACTGCTTTTCACTCTTGGATCACATTGGTGAAGCACAGACACTAATGGTGATCTTAGGTGCATTTCCCTCTAAAATATTATTGCTTGGGTGTGACATCAATTTTGGAAATTTGTCTATAGACTTGTTGTTACCCTCTATGTAGTTATTTGTCTATCTAGGGCAATTGATCTACTTTCCCCATAACCCTGAGGCTGTGTCTCGATCTCCTACGTGTGAAAGATAAGATACGAGAGACGGGGTCATATGGGCATTCCCCTTGGTCCTATGAAGCACGGGTACGTCAAAAACCTTGAAGTACACGTACCCGGTACGTACCGGGTGCGGGTACATGTCCGGTATGATGGGTACGCTTTACCTAGTTTGAAACAAGCTTTGCAAACCACAAGAAATGAGAAGCCAAAGAAAAACAAGGAAGAAAACGAAGAGTCTGAACTGGAGAAGGGTTAGGCGATATGAAAGAGAGGAAAATGAGATATAAAAAGAGAGACGTGGAGTGGAGAGCACTACTTTACAAACAAAATAAGGAAAGAAAAGTCTGCAAAACAGAAAAGAAAATTGACAACTCAAAAATATGTGTTAGCACTATAAATTTTTTTTTCCTGATGGCAAGACTTAATTCTATCAACTTAATTAGGATTTTTATTTGCTTCCTTAATTAAAGACATAAATAAAACTAAATAATATGATGTGATAAATCATTTGATATTAATAAAAATATGATATATCTTCCCAAAATAATTTTATTATTTGTTATTATAGCTTAATATATTATTTTTTATATAAAATTTATATTATATATAACGTACCCGTACCCTAAATTTTTAAAAATTAGCGTACCGCGTACCCGTACCGGGTACCGGTACCGTACCCGTACCTATGCAACATAGCCTTGGTCTAATTCAACAACTGATAGTCAGCTTGGCGTAATGTGAAGATTTGGGGAGTCAAGCGAAATCCCTGTCTGGGTATTCCAAATGTGTTACCTAGGGAACGAAAAAGGGGCCCAATACTCCAACTAGAGGAGCGATTTGTTGGTTCACCAAACCCCAACCCAGCGTCAAAAGTTCTCCAAGTTCGAAGGGATCTAGTGCTCAGCTACTGAGTACTCTGGGAATTGTGTTAATGGAAACGAGCCAAGAATAGCCGTTAGTGAACACCTACCACTTCTCACCGGTTAAAGAGGCCCTCATGTGTTCACTTGTTTGGATTTGCATCACTTGGACATTTTTGCCTTTTCTTCCTCCTTTGACCTGTATAGAGGTTTCATAGCTCTCATTAGTTTACCCTGACAATTTGATGAAAATATTTTGCACATAAATATTTCTAAATGTGTTCCTTTTATTCACCTTGTCGTCCTATACTGACATTGTGAAATATGGGATGTTCATGTCAAAGTTGATATGATCTTTCTTCCACCAAAACTTGAAATGATTTTCTTCCTATTGTCAGTTCAAAATAACTTTTTAATGTCAAATTCAGTCTAAAAGAAATTTTCTTTGCTGAATGACTTTTTTATCCATGTCATTTTATAATTAAAAAATATATATATTATAAAGAAAAAGAATATGTGCTGAGAAAGGGAATGTTGGTCAAGAGGAAGTATTTGAATTTGAAGGTACATTTCAACCCGAATATATGACATTCTTTCCACTTCTTTATATGTAGAAATGGACAGAGATGAATTTTATAAATATTACTAAGTTATTCCTTTTTTGTCTAATAGAGCAAGATCTATTGGTGAATAATATACCGAAAGGTTTGGTTACTAATAGAGCGGAATGGCGTCGTATGATCCATGTAGCCGACCCCACCTAGTGGGATAAGGCTTTGTTGTTGTTGTTGTTGTTGTTGTATTCCTTTTTTGTCTGAGATATGAGGATCATGTCTTCTTTTTCACAATATTAAATTGTAACATATGCATTCTTTAACATTAATTTCTTTATTGCATAAAAAATGTGACTTGGAGTTGGGTTGGAGGAATTAACCTTAATGCTTTATGTACTTAAAGGTTGTACTGATAATTTAATTTGTTGTAAGCAATTGGTTCCTATTTGCACAAGGGTGACGTTATTGTTACTTCAAAACACATTATTTAAATATCTTCGTGCCATTAAAAACTTTCCAATTTTTCTTATTTTTGAAAAGAGAAAACATATTTATTGACTCTCCGGATCAGTCTCCCTCTTCCTGACATCTCATCCATACAGGTATGTAATGTCTAACTTTTTAAAGCATTTTTTTTGTTGAATAAACAAAAAATCAATTGGTCTTTTTCCTTAAAATTGGAGAAACTAACATTTTTTGGATAGCAATTTTATTGTAAATGTAAAAAAAAATATTTGATACTCCCTGATTTTAGAGTATGTCAAACATATGCTATTAGAAGAGCTCTCCACTATTATGGTGCGAGTAGGGTCTGAATTAATCCAATAAGTTTGGATTGAGTCTCAGGGCATCTTGCATCGAATTACTCAAAACTATTAATCTTAATAAATAAAGAAATATATAATTAACATTAAACTTTTCTTGAAAAATACTAAGGGTGTGTTCGGTTCATTCTATCTTTTTTAGAATCCTAGGCATCTTGATGAGAATAATGAATTCTAACTTTTGGTTAGGTGTCATTTAGTAATGGAATTAGGAATGTTAAATTCAAGTTGGAATGACATTCCTATTAAATGTTGGAATCCCATTAACCTTATAGATGGTGTCTGACATTCCAACGGCAAGAGACGTCGCCTATGGCGACGTCAGTGAACCAAATGCAGCTTTGTATCATTGCTCATGTCGGACTAAGAAGCAAAGAGCATACAAGAGAGAGAGAGAGGGGGGGGGGGGTGGGGTGGAGAGGGAGAGGGATAGAGAGAAAGAGAACTCGTCTGTGCCTAGATGACTTTATTAAACTGAAACAAACATTAGAATTCAACTTTGCTTTCAATGTGATTCCTTAAATTACATTCCTTGTCATCTTTACATTCCAAATAATATTATATATCTTAAACCAAATGCACCCTAATAGTAAAAACAATAAAATTGGGCTATCTAGAAAATTCAGTTAAGCCAAATGCATGAAACATGAACTGGGAGGGTCAATATTAAGAGGGTCGAATCTAACAACAATTCTTGAAGTTTTTATTTTCTTTGTTGGCGTATTTCCTTTGTTTAAACAACCATAATGACATCAACTTTCAATTACAAAATCATTGAAACAATAATTTGAAAGCTAATTTTACTGTAACTTACAAAACAAGATTACAGTAAATTTTAGTCATTAGGAAGAGCAACATCATTAATTTTATATTCTTAACACAAATTATGTTGATGACATGATTTTTTAATTTGCCTGACTTATATAAATTTTAGTCTTTTTAATTAACATTTTAGACAACTCCGATGTGTTCACCAAGAATTTCTTTCATATTCAATAACAATATCACCTGGATAGTTACTACGCGATTGAGGAGAGGAACTTTTACTTAAGTAGTGTAAACTTTAGTAACTTTTATTAGCTTGGTGCATTTGGTGCTTGTACTTTCTGGTTACTTTCCAAGACTTGTTGGAGATGCAATGCCTTGCTCTGCATTATGCATAATAATGTTGTTGCAGATATTGAACACAATGCGTCTCCATCCTTTTCTTCTCTTCACTACTTCAATCTTTCCTGTTGTGACACCTTTGCCCCCTGACCACCTTGTTCCCTCCTCCCCCGTCCGTCTATGTTTTATAGCCGGTCCCAAGCCCGGATAAAGGAGGAGAGTTGTGTTAGGCCCCGACAGCCAGCGTAAAACCCTGTCGAATCTCATGAACATAGATCAACGAATAAAGCGGAATGACCTCGTATGATCCATGTAGCCGACCCCATCTAGTGGGATAAGGCTTTGTTGTTGTTGTTGTTGTCGTCATTTTATAATTAAATTCATATAATAAAATAATAAAACAAATAAGAGTGCGCCCCTTGCCTTGCAGCTAGAGATAATGTGAGGCCATTACCACCCTCCCACTTTCTCCTTTGCTACTAGAGGATGGAGCGGGACTCCATGATATGATATTAGTTTGTATTACATAGGAACAGTGAGTTGCTTCAGGAAATAGAGGGTAGTTACAATCCATAATGTTCCATGATATGATACTAGTTTGTATTACATAGGAACAGTGAGTTGCTTTAGGAAATAGTGGGTAGTTACAATCCATAATGTTCTATTTGTTCTCCATTAATTGCTTTGTTTTTTGGAGAAATCCATTAGTTGCTTTGTTGTGGTATCTAATTCTTCATTTTATAAATACCTTAATGGGTTAAGACTATTTTTGACATTCCATAAAACGGAGTTTAAGGGCTGATATAGTTTTGACCTGGTCAAAATTCTAGTTTAGATATTCTTAAACACTATTTAAAAGTAGAGTTTAGAAGTTGTGGGGAGAGATGTCAGGTGGATAATATTGTACATCACACCGTTTGCCTTCTTTGAGAGTGTGGCTTTGGCTAGCGCATGTACTTTTCCCCTTTTTTTGTTGCTCTCCGGAGAGTGCGTTACTTGTACATGATGATCATATATATGTATATACATGGATGACAATCACAATCCTCGGTAGTCATCCTTTTCATTCTTAAAAAAAACACTATAGGCTACCCCCATTAGTCTATAGAGTTTAGAGATTGGACATTTTATTTCTATTACATCATCATTTTTTAGTTATTTAGTTTATAAATATCGTGCACCATATTTAATTTTCAGCATTTCACACCTCTTTTTCTTTTTTTCAAGGTTAAGATAATGCCTACCAAATTTTATATGCATCCTATTTTATTAGAAAGAGTGTAGACCTGTTACAGTAGTAGGACAAAATGTATATACAAGAAGGCACACACTCGTCACCTATTAGTCCTCGGCCCAAAGTTTTGCCACTTGTATCATGTGCTGTGTGATATCGTCGATGTAATAATTTGCTCCCTTGAATACACAAGCATTACATTGTAACTATATCACCCGCAAGAGCCAATGGCAGGCAGCAGCCTTTTCTGTCTCAGTCCACACATCCTGATTGCTTGTCGTCTACCTCCATGCCAAAAGGCTAACCAGAAATTGGTAGCTGAGGGCCCGTCCAACCATTGGCATTTAGTAGACCATGTGTCCTTGGCAAACATATAATCAAAAAATAAATTATTTATATGCTCCTCCATGTCCCCAGAGAAGACTCATGAAATCCGACGAAGTAACCTCCACTTTCGGTAACTTCTAATTGCACATCTCTAATTTTATTTATCAACAAGATATGATTTTCAATTTTGAATTAGTTAATTTTTTCTACTTTCATACAACTCCGTCTATATTTTATAGCCGGTCCCAAGCCCGGATAAAGGAGGAGGGTTGTGTTAGGCCCCGACAGCCAGCGTAAAATCCTGTCGAATCTTATGAACATGGATCAACGAATATGACGTCGTATGATCCATGTAGCCGACCCCACCTAGTGGGATAAGGCTTTGTTGTTGTTGTTGTTGTTTTCTACTTTCATACATTTTCTTAAAAAAATAAGTATAACAATCTAATAAACAACAACAACAACAACAAAGCCTTATCCCACTAGGTGGGGTCGGCTACATGGATCATACGACGCCATTCCGCTCTCGTTGATCCATGTTCATGAGATTCGACAGGGTTTTACGCTGGTTGTCGGGGCCTAACACAACCCTCCTCCTTTATCCGGGCTTAGGGCCAATCTAATAAAAAAACGTAAATTATAATAATTATTATTAGAATAAATGTATCTAGTGCAAATAAGAATTCATAATAATCCTCTTGTCTAATTCTGTCATTTTATAATTACAGATTAGTTTAGCCGCTGTTTTTACTAAATACTTTTTATTAAATTTGTGATAACAATCTAATAAAAAAACGTAAATTAATTATTATTATTAGAATAAATGTATCTAGTGCAAATAAGAATTCATAATAATCCTCTTGTCTAATTCTGTCATTTTATAATTACAGATTAGTTTAGCCGCTGTTTTTACTAAATACTTTTTATTAAATTTGTGATCAAATTGTTGTTCGCTATTTACTAAAATCTAATAATTGTACACTAGTAGAATCATTATCCATTAGCCAACTCGTTATTTGCTAGTCAAACATTAACTTCGCTAAACGAGCATAGGACAACTTTTGAAAAATTATCAACCTTGTAATTGGAGTTTGCTTCACACCATAGGGATTATTTATTATGGAAACTTGTCCTCTTAAACATGTATTATCATTAGTGATTGTGTTTAAGATTCTTGTTATTTTTATTTACATTCTCACCTGGTCATCTATGTTTTCAGTTTCTATCATTCCATCTCTCTCGTGACCTTCCACCCTTTCCCCTTTTTTCTTCTTGCTGGAGAGGGATGGACTATCCTTCCGACTGGGGATTGGATGGGGGGTGGGGTGGGGTGGTGCTGCCTTCAGGTCGCGGGGGGTGACGTCGCAGTTTTTTTCTTGATCTTTTTCCCAGTTTGTCATATATTATGTAGGCTTATGTTACTCGTTATTTGTTAATTTTTAAAGTTTTTGGATGGTTTGGGGTTGATGCAAGTGACTGGATAGGTATTATTTAATTGGAGTTTGCTTCACACCATAGGGATTATTTATTATGGAAACTTGTCCTCTTAAACATGTATTATCATTAGTGATTGTGTTTAAGATTCTTGTTATTTTTATTTACATTCTCACCTGGTCATCTATGTTTTCAGTTTCTATCATTCCATCTCTCTCGAGACCTTCCACCCTTTCCCCTTTTTTCTTCTTGCTGGAGAGGGATGGATTATCCTTCCGACTGGGGATTGGAATGGGGGGTCGGGTGGGGTGGTGCTGCCTTCAGGTCGCGGGGGGTGACGCCACAGTTTTTTTCTTTATCTTTTTCCCAGTTTGTCATATATTATGTAGGCTTATGTTACTCGTTATTTGTTAATTTTTAAAGTTTTTGGATGGTTTGGGGTTGATGCAAGTGACTGGATAGGTATAGGGTCAGGGGTAAAGTTGACATGCTTAATTTACCTGTCAATTTACCATGGTTTTATCATATATTGTGCTGGTCGCGCCCTGCATCTTAATCTAACTAAAAGGTTGTAATCGTGCATGAGGCTATGAATTATATGACGCCTTTTTTATCTTCTTTTTTCTCCTGAAAGCTTTAGAGCATCTGAGATTAGGTTTCTGAAAGTCCTATCTTAAATCTGTCAACTTTTCATTTCACCAACTCAGTTCTATTTTCTGTTTGGTAATCAGGGTGCGACATTTAAATCATGTTTTACTAATGAATTACTTTTGACATTATTTTGCAGTTGGTCCCAAGGATTAGCCGACCCCACCTAGTGGGATAAGGCTTTGTTGTTGTTGTTGTTGGTCCCAAGGATACTCCCATTGAGGTTGTACCAGAGAAGACGTATGATGCTAAAGCTGGAATCGGCATGCCTGATCTTTAAAAGTAACAATAAAGCTTGAGAGGCAAATGCTGGTTAGTCATATCATAAGTGCTATGGGAAGGGAACTCCTACTTTGCAATGTAATACGTTCTCATCTCCTCCATTTGAAATACGTCGGCGGGATTGTTTACATCCATCTGTAGCTGATAAAATTTTCAATGTCACATGATATACCTGATAAAACAACAGAAATGAGTATGACATTTCTTTTCATTTTACTGGTCATGGAAACATCGACGAAAGTGTGACATTGCCCGTCTGGATTTTTGGCTGTGGATGTTGAGCACGATGGTCACTCTGTTCAACATTCATTCAGATACTGTGATTGAATTGAATAAGGCAAAATTATAATCAATCTTCATTTTTTACGCATTAAAGCTTGATTGTTTCTTGTCGGTTTTTTTTTTTTTTTTGGTTGGCGAATCAGTCATTGCAACTTACCATTATTAGATGAAATGCATTATGATAATGCGTTTAATAGCAACTATCTTCTATCAGAAGCGGTTGAAAATTTTTTTAGGTGCTCTTTTGCACTTAAATTTTATTATTTTTGGATTACTTCAGCGCATATCTTGTTCTGCTTTTCCTGCGATCACACGAGCAGTCTTATTTCGCATAGATAAGATACACATAGATAAGATACACACGAGCAGTCTTATTTTTTTTTGCAACTAATGCATCTCTTTTCCTTTAAAAAAGATATTGAATTTAATATTTTAAATATAGTTTCATCCACTTGAGTACATTTTGCATGCATATCCAACATATACCATCATCAAGCAAATTTTAAAAACACATTTAGTTGCGAATTGCGTTGGATACAACTTAGAATCTCATAATATTTAATCGGGTATTTTTATTTTAAAATGCACAATGCCGTCAATCGTGCAAAGCAAACAAGAATCCAACGCCATTCAAACACACACAAAAAAAAGGATCTAAAGAAAATCCAAGCCGTCATTTAAAAAAGGGGGCAAATATTTGTCCAACATGACGAGAATACCATTCGTCCAAAGCAAATTAACGGCTAGGGAGAGGGGTAATTTCGTCAATTGGGAACCTCCCCTTTGGGCGCCTCGCATATTTCACCTCGCGGCTGGAGCGGTTAGCCGTTGCGGTTGCAGTCTCGGTCGCCGGCGCCTTGCGAATTAGAACACCGCCGGTCGACGCCGCCGTTCGTGATGTTGTCCGCCTTCCAATGATTTCCCACCGCGATTTCCACATCCCAATTCCCAATTAACGCGTCGAGGCTTGGATTTAGGTGCGGCTTTTTCGGTTCCTTAAATGCGTGATCTTTTATACTGAGATAGAATTGATCGCATGTAGCATTCTTGGATCATGAAATCTAATGATCTTTCTAGCATTGTTTGCATATCGATTCAGTTTCTGAAGAACAAGAAAACATTTCTTTTTGAATTATCTTGTTTCGTATATAATACTTCTGCGATGTTTCTTTGGGCACAATCGTTCTGCAATGTCTTCGATCACCTGTAAACTGAGCAGCCGAGGCGTCGGTGCTCAACCTTATGGAATGCCTCCGGGGTTCCCATGTGTTCCAGGCGCCGACGAGACGGCGCCTTCTGGCCTGCATTGAAACACAGACCAGGGAATTTGACATAGGGCACGAGTGCAGGAATCTGGAAGTGCCAAGGAATTTGGCATTGGCTCCCTTAGGATTTAAAAATAGTATGGATATAATTCTAAAGAAAAAGGTAGTGTGGCTGTATCAAAGCTCAATTGGTTTGAGATATTGGTATTTTTGTAGATGATGAAGCTTCAAATTTTGCAGGGGCCGCCTGGAAATTCCATTTTCAGAGGTTCCTTTGTTCCAGTTTCTTTAACTTAATACAAAAACAAGTAGTATGAATATTCAAATCCATATAAAATCAAGGAATTGAAAATTTCACAATTATCCTTGTCCAACTCATGCTTTTCATTAAACATTTGTTTTCTTTTTGGGGGGTAATTGTTGTTGAATCGTATAAACACAAGACAATGCATTCATGTTGCTTATTTCTCAAATATCTGAAGTTACAGTTTCACATCGCACTTACTGTCATGGCCATTTTCTTTACATCGATTGCATAACATAGATGAACTTTCTTTGATCGCCATGTCCATGTTTTTATCAATTTATGATATTCTTTCTTCCTTTCAGAGAAAAAAATTCTTGCTGTAACATGGGGAATTGCATGGAAAAGGTTGGTACATTTAGTCAAATTTCATGATTATCTGTGCTTCAGACCTTACATTTTATAGATTCTGTCATTGCATTGTCCTACTTTATTATTTCGTTCATCAACTGTTCGCCCAGTTTTCCATTTATAACCAGTTCATGCACCCTGGACATCGAGGTTATTCAAATTTTTGTTCCTGGCCATTGTCTCATTCCCAAAGTAAGAAAAATAAAGTAGTAGAGATTATAATTATGGCGTATTAAATATCATGCCATCAGAAATGCAAAACATGCAAAGTCAGCATTCTGATATACATCATTATCTTCTCAGGAAAATAATATCAGAAGAAACTGCACTATGATGTTTTTGAATTTCTATGCTATATCTCAGGTTAGCATCATAAATGTCTGGATTTTATCTTAGCAGACTATAAAAAGTAGCATGCTTTCGGCATATATACATCACCGATGTTTCAAAGCTTAATCATTTTGGACTGTGTTCTACATTTTATATTTGTGTTTTGAAGTATGGATTTGATCACTATAAATGTTACTAAAGAGCAGAATTTTGGTAGCTTCTTTCTCATAAAAATCGCCAACTTGTTCGCTTCATGAATTTAGCATCGAGTGGATTCTGATGACAAGCTGTTTCGTGGTGGAAATGTTCAAGTAATATCTGGTAAAGGACAATGGGATGATATTATATCCAAAGCTGAGAAGAACGACAAATTAGTAAGTACAATTGTTGAATTTTTCCCACCTCAACCATTGCATTAAGATAGTAGCTTGCATTTTGAATAAAGGATTCATGTTTCCATTCTCTTTCCGATACTTAAATTTAGAAGTATTACTTGATTTCTTACCAGAGCTAATTTAGGAGGTCGTAGTTCACTTGTAAAAGACGTTTATAATTTTATCATTGTACATTCATAAAAGTTCAATAAGCATCAGATGTTCTTATTGTCACAGAAGTTGCCCTACTGTTTCTTACTTTTTACATCATGGTAGTAATTTAGATATTTTCTTCCGACAGGTTATTGCTAATTTTAGTGCATCTTGGTGTAACCCTTGTGTAACGTTGGCACCCTTCTATAGGGATCTATCTGCACATCATCCTTCAGTTGTTTTCCTGTCAATAGATGTTGATGATAATGAGGTACGTAATAAGCTTCATTTTCGACTGTCTAATTTTTCTTTCTGTTGATAAATATTGTTGGATCCTTCCATATAAAATCTCTTGTTTGCTCCCATACAAATATGATCAAATGTGCTGAAACAGCGTTGCTCCTTCGGCCTGCGTAACTCTCTATGTTGCATTATAGTTGGATAATGTGAGCAAGAAACTTGCATGCCTCATTCAGCTATTTACAGTATTCCAACTTTTTTGGAGTCATCTTTTCGCAATCATTATCACTTGCACCACTGACTAGTTATATCGGAGACAGATGCTCATGGATCAAGTTTTATTTCTACTTTTTAGGAACTTTGTACATTGTGGGAAATCCAAGCAACACCTACGTTCTTTTTCTTAAAAAACGGGCAGAAGATGGACGTGCATATTGGCGCAAACAAAGTTGACCTGGAAAAGAAGTTGATCAAGTTTGTTGATTCATCATCAGCAGTTGGCTCCATTGGACCTTCAAGTTCACCTTGTTCTGATATTGTTCATCCTACAAGTATATCCGGAACGCCTCTTGTGAGCTAATGCTAACAACTGATCGTGTCATCCCGCCTCATTCTTCCTCCTTTGCTATCGTGACCTCCATTTTCTAAATCTTGTTGATATGAACAATTTGTGTGGTGCACATCAAGGGCACTGAAATTTGTGACGTTAAGTTTGCTCTCCTCTTCATCCACGGAATTATGCTCCTCAGAGAAAGGAGATGACAGATGCGTGTACATTACATTCTACTAATAAAAGTATGCTGCGAGAATAGATGTTGAGCTCAGAAGTATCGCATTGATCAAATGTTTCTTGTCCTCCGTGGTAGTGTTGGCGAACAGGCCAAGCTTTTCCTTTCAGTTACAATGTAAAAATTCAAGATACAATTAAGCTTCCATTTGCAGAAATTATTAAAACTCCGCCTATGTTTTATAGTCGGTCCCAAGTTCGGATAAAGGAGGAGGGTTATGTTAGACCCCGACAGCCAGCGTAAAACCCTATCGAATCACATGAATATGGATCAACGAATATATTTACTAATAGAACGAAATAGCGTCGTATGATCCATGTAGCCGAACTCACCTAGTGGATAAGGTTTTATTGTTGTTGCTACAGAAATTGTTAAGTCTGCGCAACATAATGATCTCACCTTTTTTTTTCCTCTCTTTTCACTTGTTTCTTTCTTATTGGTCCTACTGTCATGCGCAGGATCTACAAAGAATTACTGACCCCAAATCGAATTATTTGTGAATTTAGTTCATAAAAAAAATAATTTTGTTTGTAAAGGCGTCATCTTTGCGTACTCTTCATTCTTCAACAAGAAAAAAATGAGATGTACCGGAGTACCCTAGTCAAACACCTGTCGGCCAATCTTGCTTGGAATGAATCCAGATGTCTTCACTCGTCACCAAGCGGTTGCTCTACGAAGTCTTTAAAACCGAATGGGTCGAATATCTCAAGGCCTCTTGGCATCAATTGCTGTCTTAGTCGTGAACGTTGTTCTACAGTACTGTCACAGGTTCGTGTGGGGGCAAACTTCTGCGTACGTCTTCCTCCTCGCCATTGCTTGGTATTTGAGAGCTAAAGATGCCTCCTTTAAACCTCACAGGGCTCTTGCACTGAACGAGATGACGGATACGTGGGACGTGGTGGAGAGGAAGGGCACCCAACTGGTCTCCGGGGATCGGCCGTTCGTCGTTAACGGGTTCAACACCTACTGGCTGATGGTCTTCGCCGCTGACCCGGCGACGAGGTGCAAAGTCGCCGACGTCTTCAGGGAGGCGGCCGCCGTCGGCTTAAACGTCTGCCGCACCTGGGCCTTCAACGACGGCGGGTGGCGGGCTCTTCAGATTTCCCCACTTCTCTATGACGAACAAGTTTTCCAAGTATTCATCTTTTTTCTTCTTTTCTCAGAATCGAATTCAAGGGGGACAGAACACTGATTTCCATGAGCCCTCATGGGTGTCAAGATCGGATCTTTATTCTGTCAAGACTAGCTCTTGCCCTTTAATACAACACTAATGATGGCCCCGACCTCGTAGGGATTGGATTTTGTTGTGAGCGAGGCAAGGAGGCACAATATGAGACTCATCTTGTCACTGTGCAACAACTGGGAAGACTATGGAGGAAAGGCTCAGTACGTGAAGTGGGGGAAGGCTGCAGGGTTGAACTTAACTTGCGATGATGACTTCTTTCTGGATCCGACGATTAAGAGTTACTATAAAGCTTTTGTCAAGGTAGTGCATGCTTCTGATCAGACGCTTTCCGTTGAAGTAAAATATAGATTTCAAATTTTCAATGCTTCTGAACTTGTGTTTTTTCCGTGTGATTGCTGTTCTTAGACCGTTATCACTAGAGTTAACACAATCACCAATATCGCATATAAGGATGATCCCACAATTCTTGCATGGGAATTGATTAATGAACCAAGATGCCCCTCGGATCCTTCTGGTGATACATTCCAGGTAGCATATTTCAGTGAATTCTGGCACCGAATTGATTTGCTGGTATTTTTTTGTTGCTTGATAACAGTAACTACTGCTACTGAGGCCTGCTAATTGCAGATGTGGATAGAAGAAATGGTCACATATGTGAAGTCTATTGATTCGATGCATCTTTTAGAGTTTGGCGTGGAAGGTTTCTATGGGGCGTCTACACCGGAAAAATTGCATCTGAACCCCAATGATTTTGCAGGACAATCAGGAACGGACTTCATCAGAAACCATGGTGTTTCGGGCATTGATTTTGCTTCTGTCCACATTTATTCAGATAGTTGGTAAGTTAGCAGTGATCTCATTTGAGGTTGGGTTTCGGTAATACCATTGCTTGCTAAATTATGTTGCTCCCCAAGGTTGCCAGAATCGATGAATGATGAGCATCTTCAGTTTGTGAGAAGTTGGATGCATCGCCACATTGATGATGCAGAGAAGTTGCTCCGGATGCCAGTAGTATTCGGAGAATTTGGAGTATCAGTGAAGGATGAGAGATTCAACTTTAAGTTTCAAGAAACCTTCATTGAGACCGTGTACAGCACCTTGTCGAGCTCCATGAGGAGAGGGGAAGTTGGCGGAGGGTGTCTACTTTGGCAACTCTTTCCTGAGGGCACTGAGCACATGGATGATGGATATGCTGTTATTCTGACCAAGTCTCCTTCTGCAAAGTATATGTTGGCAGACCATTGCAAGCAACTCCAAGACAGCCACTTGGAGGGATACACCCGTTTGAGCAGGAAGAATTATAGCATGGGCAATTCACACCCCCATGATGAACTATGACAAGTAGGAATTCTCTGTTGCTGAGATAAGATACCTTAGTTGAATATGATGCATGTATAATGTTATGTATTGGTTCTCTTTTTACCTCTGGTGAAGGTGTTTGATAGGAAGAAACACACAAAATATCCTAAACAAGATGCCACAGATAGTTTTGAGAGCATGAGCTTCTTCAGAAGCTACCTTCTAGTGTTTCTTTTTAATGACGAACAAAATGGAAATTATTTTTCCAGGAAATTATTGCATATGATGCTGCATGCAAACACTTGAAATTTCCTTTGCAATTTATGATATCAAATTATAAAGCAATAGTATTACTCATCCAAATACCCTCCACTAGTATACTTTTGTAGCCGTCTGGTCTGGGGCTGTTAACTTAGCCATATGAATCCTGAACCACTCCGTGACAGCTTACAGCTTATTACATTGGCTGGAGAGTTGAGGTTGTGTACATGTATCCATACACAGATCATCACATTTTAATGAAAAAAAGGTCGTATTACAGCCCCAGATTGTGAAATGAGTGATTTTCATGTACACTGAATCACAGATTTGAGTTATTCGAACTTCTGTATATTTGCAATTTTGAAGCAGAATCCTATTTTGTCAAGCTTAGTTTTGACAGAACAGCGGCCGCCTGATCACCACCTAACAAGAAATACGGATGTCGTAGAGCAGCAGTGGCAGATAGTCTACCTCTTCTTAGATATCCTCTTTCAGAAATTAATCTTGTCGCCAAGTCCCACCCTCTGCCGGAATCAAGTTCTAACAAGCTCAGGTCCGGCCGCAAACGTCTATTCTCCTTCCATTTATTCAGATCATAACCAGCTGACTTGAGCTCCGAGTTGAAGTTCCTCAGACCTGCAGCTGACCTCAAAGATGGGACTGCCATTTGCATGAGAGTAATCCCTGCTGAGTACATGTCAAACAGATCCGGACTATTGAGCTGCAACATCAGCAGTCAAAAGAGTTTCTTAGATTATTCCATTTGCTTTCAAGCGCTCCAAGTGAGTTAAGTAGTTAAGCATGATAATGTAGTACATGAATCAAGAATTAGAGGATGCAGAAGAACGCACCTGCCAAAGAATTGGAGAAAGGATAGCTGCTACAGGTTCTGGTGGAGGACTGGGTGTTTCCTCTGGTAACACATACAGTTCAGGTGGACAGTAGTCCGGATCGAGTAGCCCTCTATCAGGTACATAGTTCTTGCCGATTCGAAGGTCTGCGGCTGCTCCGAAGTCTATCAGCTTGATCTGCCCCTTCTTTGTGACCACCAAGTTGGCCGGCTTGATGTCCCTGTGGACGATCCCTGTGTCATGGATCCTCTTGAGAGAAGTTATGATCTGCCTCATGATTTGTTTGATGATGAGCGCACTCTTTTTAACTGGGTCTAGACCTTGAAGGACTCGGCCGAACATGATGGACTCCAAGTTGAATGGAAAGTTCCTGTCCCTCATGTACTCAGCAAGGTTCCTGTCTCCCTGTTGCATGCCAAAATGCAATTGAGCACACAGAGAACTAGTAGAAATCTCTAGTGGAAGGAGGAGGAGGAGAAGAAAGCTCTATATGGACAGACCTCGTATTTCCATACGAGCCATTTGCCACCCTTGGTGAACTGCGAGGAAGTTTTATCAGCAACGAAGCTTCCGAGGAACTCGGCGCACGATTCCGGCGCCGCCCTGGCGACGCGGTAGTTGAACCACTCCTCGAAGTCGCCGCATTCCTCTGCGCCTTTGGTGCCGACCTTAACCTGATACAGGAAGCTAAAACATTTATTTTGGTCAATGTGCTCACCCTCAATCAAATGCTACTTGCCTTCTTCATAGAATCAGAGCAGAAATTTAAAGCTCGAGAGTGAGACCAGAAATGTTGCTTGCCTTCTTCAGAATAACTTTTTCCTTGTATCTGTCGTCCGCCTCCAGTCTCGTCTTCCTCCTGCCCACTCCTTCTTCCGGGACCGCATTGTTGCGCACGATGGCGCCGTAGTAGACTACGCCGAACGATCCCTCGCCCAGCTTGTCCCCGACGACGAAGTCGCTCATCTTCAGGTTTCTCCTGCCCAGCAGGCTGTCGACGCCGAGCTGCAATGGCGCAAGGACGTAAGCATCGACGGCGCCGAGGAGGACACCGGGCCTCACCGTCAAGTACAGCCAGCTTATCCCCACGAAGACCAGAATCTCCCACCTCTCCACTACCGGCAGCCCGGCGACGACCATCTGGAACTGCGAGAGGCTGTGCTTAACCAGTGGGAGCACGGGATTGGCGTCGTCCAGGTGAAGGGTGTTTACTATGAAGTCTTCAGAGATGTCCTCGATTGAGGCGCTGCACCTCCCCGATGGCTTTCGCCTGCAGCACTTCCGTAGTAGAGGGGGAGTAGGATTGAGATGATGGTTCAGGGTGGAGAGCTTGGAAGGAAGAAGCCATGGGGATGGAATTAAATTTCTGATAGGCGTCGCAGTTGTTGGAGGGAGGAGACAAGCCATGGCTGCTTCCACGAGTGAGGGGGGGATGGAGGGGGAGATCTTTACTGGATTGCTTTGTCTGCTTTTTGAAGGTTAGGGGGCGCTTCACCGGTGTCGGAAGAGGTCGGACTTTGGCCACGTGGCAGTCAGAAGCTTATCTATGGTTCATGGTTTCTGCCAATTGGAAAGCTGATTATTATAAGGGCTCAAAAATAAAATTATTATTATTATTTGGGCGGAATTGTTGAAAAGAAGTCTAATGAATCATGACTTCAACGGCCATGATAGTCTTAAAATATCACCTTCTCCTAGCAAAGATTTTTTTTATTAGATATCATTAAAAAATGGTTATTTTATAAAAAAATATCAAATATGCTAAAACATTAAGTTCAAAATTATTATAATACTCACGTTTAATAAAATTACGCACCTGCACATTAATATCCTCTTAATTTGGGAGGATATAATAATCCCTATTTTTAAAGTTAACCTTCAAAATTTAAATCAACATTAACTCCTAGCCTGCATATAAAAATGCGAGAAAAAATGGGTAGGTGCAGTTGATTTTTCTCCCTTGTACGTATTTATTTTTTTTATTGGCGCACTGATCAAATCTCAATCCAGAGCTCGACTATTAGAGGCCTTTATTTAAACGATGGTCATCTCAATCCACTATTGAGCTCGACTATTAGAGGCCTTTATTTAAACGATAAAAAACTACTATCCCCTCACCCTTGGTACATATCCATTTTTTGGAGTAGCAATTTCCTTTGTAGAGCTTTGATTTGAACGAGCTAGAGCCTAGAGAGTTTTCTCACATCAATTTATTATAGTCAGATTAACAAAAAAAATGAGAAAATACTGCTCTTGATCACCAACTCGCTATTAAAATAATAATTGATTAAATCTAATTAGTTGACATAGTTAATTAGTGTTCTGTTATTGATTTCGATTCCTTCCCTGACCCCAGTGGGTACCTGAAAAAACAAGTAATAAAACGCTATTTATTATAATAAAGTATGCAGTCCTGATGTATAGCAGATTAATAAACTGTCATGAGAATGGAGAAATGAGAAAGAGGAAGGGGCAAAAGGGGAGTCAAATAGACTCGAGATGCTATAAAATAAAACAGGTCCCTGATAAATGCCCAGATAACAAATTTCAGTAATTTGCTGTGTCAGTCCAACTTTTCATATTGGAGGTCGTAGAAAGGCACATACAATTTTTGCTTAAGAGAGGGTGCACCATAAGCTGTTCAGATCTCCCTTCGTTGCTTATGAAGAAGTAAAAGTACGTTCATGATGAATATGGTAGATCCACGGATTGTTAATAACTGCTTTACAAACTTTATAAATTTGCAGAAATATATGCTGCTTTACAAACTAGATGATCAAAAGAGCCTTCTAGATCCCATGGTAATTTCTAGGTGCCGAATCTAAATTTTAAATGTTAAATGCAGATAACAATTACCAGATTGACAAGTCCATCCCCTCTACAACTGCTAATGGTTAATGCAAAAAGTTAGAGCACAAGGAGCTAAAGATTAGACAATTCAGTAAAATTGGAAGATCTGGAATTAGCTATATACTAATTATATCCTGAGCGTTGTAATACTATCTCTTGCATTACTTCTAGAACAATGTTTCCTGTATTACATATGACCTGTGATTTGTCCCCTTTATAAAATGCGTAAGTAAATGTTTACCATTCATGCCCTACTGTGGCTTGCCTTCTTCGCAGCAAATAGCTGACGAAGGAAGGAAAGCTTCCCCCCTCCCCTTGAGGTTGTGGTTGTAATGGTGCCCCGAGTGCTTATCACTTCAGGAGCCGTATCAGCTACTGGAGAAGGTGGTGGCGGCAACCTATAAAGGAAAGCATTTAACATGCGGATGATCTGGCTGAAACTTGGCCGAGAATTAGGATCCTCAACCCAGCACGATTGCACAATAAATACAAGCTCTGGGGGTGTGTCGTCCGGTAAGGGTGGCCTCATTTGCTGTGGCATTTAACAAAAGTGAAACTGTTAGCTCCAGTCAACAAAATGGAATCAGAAGAACAAAGCAGTGCGGACGAATGTAACTCGTGAACTTTCAGAACAGTAACTTTCCATAATGATTCATTGTACAAATGTGAATGCATTCAATAGCAAATATCGAATTCCAATTAATGACTTAATTAACTTGTGATATAAAGTACAACAATATAACCCAACCATCCAATCCTTCTTTCTTTTTCTTTGAGAGATAGTTCACGAGTTCCTGTTCATCAGAAACATCACCTGTTTGAATTGACCTTTGCCACCAACAATCTATAGAGAAAGCAAGAACCTGGAACATGGATTGTCTTCTTTATGAGAAAGTTTGTTAGCCCCCACAA
The DNA here is from genome assembly GCA_030549335.1 of Pontederia crassipes. Classification (NCBI taxonomy): domain Eukaryota; kingdom Viridiplantae; phylum Streptophyta; class Magnoliopsida; order Commelinales; family Pontederiaceae; genus Pontederia; species Pontederia crassipes. The sequence goes on from CM060194.1 coordinate 36,895,756, forward strand.
TTGCTAATTCTGGGAAATAAGGTCAAAAATAAAGTAATTCCTCCCTCCCACAGGAATGTCTTCTCTCTGGTTTTTAGGAATAAGTTTTCCAATCAGTTTTGCCTCATCATTTTGAGGGGCGAAACATCCTGTTTGACAGAATAAAACTTGGGTCTTTTGTCTTATATTGAATCATAAACCAAAAGAAAGAAAAACCCAAAGTGCTAAAAATATATAAATATGTGAAACATTTTGTTCCACAAATCTGAATATCAGTAGTCATTATTTACTGTTCAAGTGTACTCCAGGATGTGGTTATGGTAACAAAGCATTAGCCTCTATACAGACATCCCCTAAAGAAAAACCTCTGTACAGACAACATTAAAAATAACCAGAAAAATTTATATGTCCGCAATGACAAAAGGGTTCGCAAAATGCCTCAACATGTTTATTTACTGTTCAAGTGTACTCCAGGATGTGATTATGGTAACAAAGCATTAGCCTTTATACAGATCCCCTAAAGAAAAGCCTCTGTGCAGACAACATTAAAAATAACCCAAAATTTATATGTCCGCATCGAAAAAAGGGGTTTGCAAAATGCCTCATCATGTTTATTTACTGTTCAAGTGTACTCCAGGATGCAGTTATGGTAACAAAGAATTAGCCTCTATACAGACATCCCCTAAAAAAAGCCCCTGTACAGACAACATTAAAAATAACCCAAAATTTATATGTCCGCATTGACAAAAGGGGTTTGCAAAATGCCTCATCATGATTATTTACTGTTCAAGTGTACTCCAGGATGTGGTTATGATACCAAAGCATTAGCTTCTATACAGACATCCCCTAAAGAAAAGCCTCTGTACAGGCAACGTTAAAAATAACCAGCAAAATTTATATGTCTGCATTGACAAAGGGGTTTGCAAAATGCATCATTGTTTGCTTTAAAAAAGATCATTTATATTCACACTTTGAAACCAATTCTCACCTTAAAAGCAGCAGCATATGCGGCTTGCAAATTTGACATGCCTTCAAATGGCATCCGGTTAGTCAACAGCTCCCATAGAACAATACCAAAGCTGTACACATCAACTTTGTTAGTGTAGTGTTTCTTCTCCCCTCGACGCAGTGTGACGGTGCTATACAACTGGAACCACGTTCAAGGTTTGATGAGATGCAAGGTAGTAGAGGATGAGAACGAAAAAGTCAAAATTGGTAATATAACTTGAGTAAGCCAACAGAAAAAAAGATATGATGCAGTTTTCAAAACTCTCATTAATAGATCTGCACTACATATCTTCCACTTGTCACATTAACGCTTTAATCAATGAACTGGGACCATTAATAGGCAGCATATGAACATGTTGTGATTGACATTTAAATCAACATAACAGTGCCTAAAGTTTAAAACTGAATTTTCTTCAAAGACGATAAAGGTGCAGGAGATGAGGTCAGAGCAGCAGGGAGAATAATCATTGATATCATTATGTAGAATAGCCTAATTTAAAGTTGAGATGCAAAATTGAGAAAAGAAAACTCGAACTTCATAATTTCTTTCACCAAATGGCTCTAAACAAACCTGATAACAACTTTCAAATAGCTAAAAAGTTGCAACATAAACTAACAAACTTTGTTTCAATCTCCTATTGACAATTAAACTGAAGAAATTAGGTCTCAATGATCAAGTCACCATTATTTGATTTAGTGCATGGATATAAAGAGTACGGAAGGCAACACGAAGGAAAGTAGAAATCATCCGCCTTCTGTGACAATAATTAACATGATAAAAATTCATTAGTCAAATTATTGATCCATAACCTTGATTTACATCCGAACTTGTGGTGAATTATCACAGCAAACTAAGAAGTACACCGGATGGTAACCAAATATAGTTATGAAATCACCTCGGGTGCCATCCAGCGGTAAGTTCCAGTTTCGGCAGTCATCATCTCTGTCACTGTTTCTTCTCTTGCAAGTCCAAAATCAATAAGCTTTACTTTCTTTTGATTTGCAGTAAGCAACAAATTATCTGCATGTTTACACAATTTATAAAATTAATTCTAAATTGGAATCAGTACAAATATTCTAATTTGGAGACTCTATACTGGTGTTAAAGGCTAATACCAGGCTTCAGATCCCGGTGTATTATTCCATTAGCATGTAAGCAGTCCATTGCCTGAGCAATATCAAGTGCAAAGCTAATTGCTTGATAGAGATCTAGTTGTTGTGGACGAATGCTGCTTAAATATTTCTTCAAGGACATTCCTGGAAGCAGCTCAGAGGCAATCACCATAAAAGGATCCTTGCAAGCTCCAATAAACTTCATGAAGGAAGAAGATTTGTATAAGTATTTGCTTCATGAAGAAAAAAATGAACTAATAGTGGGTTCATTCATTATGACCTATAAGCAGACAAACTAAAAATAAAACAGAAATTCACCTTGACTAGGTTATCATGCTTCACTCTCGACATCATATTTACTTCACGAATGAAGCGGGCTTCTAAGGTGGCTTTTTCATCAGGATTATTGCCACCATTGAGAACCTTAATTGCAACAATTTGGTCACCGTATCTGAATAAGCACAAAAAATGTAATCAGACCTTAAAAACATACAACTAATCAGAACTTTGTGTGCTAATGCATTTACATCACAATTCACAAATGTCATAAAGCTAAAAAATACATTTCTGTCTAAAATTCATGACAACAGCAAGCTAATTTGGCCTTTGTTTCGTTTCAGTGCATATTTTCATCTTATTTGTCTAAATATTTCAAAGAATCAGCGCTTCTTCATTTAGCTAGTCTACATGAGCATCTCCCTAATAATCAACTTTATGACCAAGAACAAGAAAGCTTTTACCAAGAAAACCAAGACTACGGTAATGAAAATGACCAACCTATGAAACAAAGGCTATGCACTTACTTTCCCTCGTAGACTTTCCCATGAGCTCCTTCACCGATCTTCGCACCGATAAACAGCAGCCTTGGGTCAATCAATAGTTTATCATCAATATCAAGCTGCGGCATAGCATCGGTATCATTCGTCCCAAACGAGCCCCTTTCGTGCTCAATAGAATCATCCCCTTTCCTCTGGTCGTCATTAGAGCTCATTTTGCGGTAAACACCAGAAGATTGCACCTATTTTCTTACATCAAACCTACTAAAACCCTCAACCCTAAACAGTCGATGCGAGCGAATCCGAGAGTCAAAAACGAAAACTCTACATAATAATGAAAAACACCTTTTTCCTGGCCCTCTCACACTGAAGCTCCAATCGAATCATACCAAAACCCCAAACCGAAAGCCATATTCTTCAAACACCGCAGGACAAATCAAATAACCACTCGATTGACCCCTCGAATCAACCGCAATCGCGGGAGACTCCACTCGAGCGCAAGGCCCTTCCCTTCCCCCTCGTGGTCCGCACCAAAAGGTGCAAGAAGAAAAAACAAACTACAGAAGCTCCCAGCACCTCGAGCACTCTCTAAGAAGAACAGTAGAAATCTTGACGAGCTTTTACCATCAAACCAAACAAAAAAGAAAAGAAATCGCAAGGATCGTGCTCTCTTGGAGCTGGGAACCGACGAGCCCCCGAGATCGAACCCCCAAGCAACCCCTAAGACTTCCGCATCAACTCCTCTCGTGTGCCCTCCTCTCCTATTCCCTTCGTCTTCACGGGAAAAGGGGGATCTTTTTCCCGGCCATCGCGTGCTCCTGCGGCGAAGAGGAGGCAAGGAAAAAAAGAAAAGAAGGAGAAAAGGTAGAGAAGGTGGAGGTGGAGGAGGCTGCCTTTTTTCAAGTCTTACCGTGGGAAACTCGCGAGCCAATGAAATGGCAACAAGTGTGCGGGGTGGTGGAAGGAGAGCAAAAGGAGATGCTTTTGGTCTACAACGCCGCTCAAGCCGTTTCCCGTTGGCGCCCCGTTCCCGTTTTCCGTTTCCCGTTCTCCTCTTGGGAAATGGTGCATGTGGTACACGTGACGACCCTGGGGTTGGCCTCGGACCGTTGGATCCCCCCCGCCCTCTCTCTGATGCGACTGCAGCTTTTGACCGCGGGGCGTCTGGACGACGGTTAAGTCCAAATTTATGGGTTCAGTTACCGCTGCCCAAAAAGCATCCCGTGGGACCCGGCAAATTAGGTCCGCCCACGAAGCCTAATTCGATCTTATCCTTATTTTTTGTTTAAATTTGCAATATTTTGCGCCGGGAAAAAATGAACAGGTGATTTTTTTATCATTTCTTATACCTTTTCAAATTATTATTTTCCGGAAACCTATTTTTTTATTTTACTTATTATGATGATATTTTTTAAAAAAAAATTATAGGCATTGGTACCAACCGGTACAAGGTTATGAATTTCATATATATATATATATATATATATAATTTTTATTAATATTTATTTACATATCTTTTTATGTTGCCCGAGTCATCGTAACATAAAATTATTCGAAATGAGAAAATATATTGTATATACTTCTATTTTTAAAATTCTTTATCGGCTGCTTGGGTTGTTTTATTTTATTAAATTTGAATATGTTTATGTCAAGTCAAATTGGTTGCATATGTTTTTGAAAAAAAATTTGCACACGGTTTCCAAATTTCTGGATGTAAAGAAGATATTAGACGTCAAAAACTATTTACGAAGAAAAGAAGCTTTTTGTGATGGTTGTGTTTTGCACCGGAATATTTTTGAACATTTGTTATTGAGAACTAATTGATGTGATAAAAAAGTTTGGGTTAGTGTATGAATGAAAAAGTGTAATGATGGGGATTTAAAAAGTTGATGTGATGAAAAAATTTTAGTGGGTGTTTGAATAAAAAGTAAGAATTAAGAATATAATTTATTATTTTATGAGGTATAAAATTATAATAAATAAGAATATATTATTAATATTATAATTTACATAAATTATTATATTGTTAATATTATTTTTATTTATTTTTATAATACATTTTAAATATTATTAATAGTATAATTTACGTATATTTTAAAATCCAAATATAATTTATTTTTTAAAAAAAATAATTGAATAGTTTAACTATTAAAAATTTTATTAATTATTAGAACTAATTATTTTATATTTTTAATTATTAATATTTAATAAATTATTTTATAATATCTATAATAATGTATTAATATATTCTAAACTATATAATCCAAATATTATAAAACAATTAAAACATAAATGAAATTTGAAAAAAAAGTAAAAAAAAGGACGACTGAAATGACGTAAAATTGAAGAAAAAAAATGTTCTTGCCTTTGGCAAGAACTTTCCGAAGGCAAGAACTTTGTCGGAAACATTTCATTTGTTCTCGGCTGCCAAACGCAGCTAATGTGGCGTTCAAGTTGGCTAACAAAAAAATATCTTTTTTTTAGGGTGAATGTAGAGATGAATGCGATTGGGATCGAGTGATTTTTATGTCAATAAAAAATTAATCATGAAATTTTGGATGATTTTTTTAAGATGTAAAAAATCACCTTAATTTTTTTCGAAAAAAAACTGACCTAAGCCATCTTAATTTTTTCATATGGGAGCCTAATTTAAAATAATATTTTAAAAAATTATAAACATAAATATATCTTGTTTGAAAAAAAACTCTAAGTTCAATTTTTTATGTAAAAAATTAAACAAACATATTACCACATTATAATTCAAAATATTCTAATAAAATTTTATATCAACTTTATTAAAATAGATCAATAACTTGATAATATTCAAGTTTAACTATAGCATAATAAGTAATAATGTATCTAATCTAATACATATGGATAAAAGAAAATGAAAAACTATGAAATGTTATTTAAAATTTGAAGTGATATTTTAGTTATAATATTTATAAAAATATATTTAGTTCAAGTCGGGTCCTCCGATTTTTTTTGTTATAAACTCTAATTTAAATGATTGGTTTTAATTATTACAAAAAAATAATCTAATTTTTAATCGGAGATCATTTTTTTATTTGATTAGAATTTTCGGATTGTTAGGTTTTTATTTATTTTCCTAGGTAAATGTTCTCCAACTTTATTTTCTTTTTTTCTCCAATTTTACTTTTTAATTAAATTGCATTCTAATGGTTGATTATTTCAGCAATGATCTTTTGATCAAGTTTATAATTATTCGATTATTTTGCACGCATGGCAGGTCTTTAAAATAAAGATTATTTTCATAGTCGGGATTATTTCCATAAATATCCTCTAAATTATCATGATTTTTTACATCTAACCCTAAATTACAAACTTATTTTTTTTTATCCTTAAACTATTGCAACTTTTCCACTTTAGTCCTCTCGACACTTTTGCTACGTCTTCTATTAGTTTTACTTTTTTCCCATTTATAAAAAAGACTAAATTACCCATTCTTTCAAAAAAAAACATAAGATAACAAATGTAAAAAAAATTGTTGGAAGGATTAAAGTGGTAAATAAAAATAATTTGTCATTTACGAAAAAAGACTAAATTTATCTTCCCCTAATTTTTTTCTTTTATTATTTTTTTTAAATTCATTATTTGATATGTTAAGGAGTGATGAGTAATTTAGTCTTTTCATAAATAAAAAAATCAAAAGTAAATGAAAAACATAACAAAATTAGACGGAAGAAATAAAGTGGAAAAATCGTAATAGTTTAGGAATATAAAAAAATAAGTTCGTAATTTGGAATTAGATGCAAAAAATCGTGATAATTTATGAAAGATTTATGAAAATAATTCTAAATTAAAATAAATATAAAAAATAATATAATATTTTAAATATTAATATAATAACTATATATATGTGTGTTTAAAGAGAAGGTTCTCCTTCTCCCTCCGGTAGCTATGCCGGACGATGATGGGAGGGGGGGCAACCCTTATCTTTGGACTTCGGAGCCAACAAAGACGCCAAAGGGAGAGGAGAGTGCGGCGTCTCTCCTATTTTTTATTATTTTTAAAATGTTAATTTATTATTATATTGTTATAATATTATTTTATATTTATTTTTTAGGATGAGCCATGTGCGGAAGATAACTCGTTATATCTCATCGAAAGGGTTTTTTATTAGATAAGTCAATAGTTAGATAGCAATTTAGTTACAAAGTAAAATTAGAAAAAAAAATATGGAAGGCATTTACTGAACTTTATCTTCTTACTTATTAATTTTTTTGCCAAAGAAGACAAGAAGTCTTTCTTGATATCACAAAAAATTATAAAAAAAACACAATCATAATATATAGATTTTCATCTGATAATTTTTTATGAAAAAAGATATATTGATGATATATACTAACAAGTTAACAATGATCCTTTTTTTCTTTTCAAAAGGAGAAAATAATTTCCTAAAGTTGCATTGAAGTTGGTGAAGCTAAAATATTTCTCGTTTAAGGCTAAAAAAAGTAGAGTATTTAGTAGCGAATAGCATTTTGTTAGAGTAAAAACGCTACTACAAGTGTTTGGTAAAAGTTTTAGTGTTTAGAGGTTTGAATACAAAACGCTATAAGCTACTCCTACTAACTTATAGAGTATAGAAGTAGAATTTTCATATTTTCTTCCTATTAAAAATTATTTACATATTAAACATCATATATTATTTTTATTTTATATATCACATTTTTTATTTTACTTACAACCCAAATAAGTTTTTTTAATTTTGAATTAATCAATATTTTATATTAAATAAGATTTTTAAAAGTATTAATATTCAAAATAATTATTTTAAATTAAACTATATGAACGTGATGTATATAAAAATGATCACAGGTTATATGTTATGTCTATTTTCGTCATTTTATACTATACGATAATTTAATCGCTATGTTTACCAAATAAATTTTATTGAATTTATAAACAAATTGATATCCGCTATCCTCTAATAGCTAACCGTTATACTCTAGTTAAATCGCTATCCTCTAGTCGAACCGCTATTCTCTAATCAAATCGCTAGCTTTGTCAAACAGAGCCTAAGTAAGATTTTGATGTGTTTTATTAGAAGAATTATCATCCATGCAATAGGACTTATTACTCAATTATGTTTATTATTGTTCAAAATAACAAAATTGACATGTTTGGATGATAGGTGAATAAAATAAAAATGCCTAATGAAAGAGGCAAAATATACTGAGAATAATTATTCCTCGTGTTGAAAAGAATTGTTAAATATATTGTATATTCATAGATAATTATCGTTTTGGCCAAATGATTAATCCATCCAAATTGTTAACATGTTTGTAACATAAAGTTCAAGTTACTTTTATTTATTTCAAGAAATCAGACTCTAAATTGTCGCATAGGAAAAACCGTCCGTAGGCTAGTTGAGCACCACTACATGGGAAGGCAATTTAAAAAAAAAGGTGTTTAAGTCCTCCAGTCCACAGCTAGCAACACGCAATTGCAGGCATCATTAGTTTATTATACTGCATTTGATATAAGGGATAAAATATAGGTACGAACCAATTATCTATCACCCTATATATGTTCTATGCTAATAATTTTATATTTGTCGTCACTTTCATCAAAATTTATTTATATTATTCCATATAGGAGTGGCACTCGATCCTGTTCGGGGCGGAGGATACTCCATCTGCTCCGACCTCGTCGATCGGCCCCCGCCCCTGTTTAGAATTCTCGATCAGAGGAAAATTTTATCCTCCACCCCAATCCCCTCGAGCCTCGAACCCTCGTCCTCTTCTAGCAAGAATCGTCGATGTCCTCCTCAAATGAATGATGTCGTCGTCCTCCTCCTTAGTCAGCCCTCCTTCATGGTGGAAGGGATCGATCATGAGGTGGAGCATCCATTGTCAAGTGAAGGAAAAATGGAAGAGATGGAATCGATCATCGATTGTAGGTAGAAGAAATAACGTAAATGGAGCAGCTGACATGTGGTCCCATGGAGGAAGAAAGAAAATAGATTAGGAAGCTAATGTTTTTATTATATATACGATAGGGTGAATGATTGATATTTGATTTGAAAATTATAATAATATATATATAATTAGGGTGCGAAAATTTGGGGGCCCACGAGATGGGGACAACTCCCCCGACCCAATATTTGAAAGAGGGTTCGGAGGTAATTTTCCCTTGTCCTGCCCCTGTGGGAAAAAAGACCTCGGGGCTCTAATAGAGGATTCCCCGCGGGGTCCACGGGGGCGAAGAATATTACCATCCCTACTTTCGTATGAATATCAAATTAGTCAGATGTTAATAATCTTGCACACCGATACGTCGAGATCGAAAAAAAGATAATATTGAATGCTACTCATTAAATCTTAAATAAATATATGATGGCAAATTGTTACAATAATTCTTTATTACATAAAAAAACTACATCGTTCAAATATGATTATTTGTAGATTCGATAATTAAGTTAGACTTTACATTGTGACGATGGTCGATTGACACAAATATTAAACATATTATTATATATAATAATATATACATGTAGAATTTATTAATTGCTTTTATATTTATAGAAATATGGAATAAATTATCTATTTCTTACATTCACCACTAATGATGCAAATAGAATATTCACGTGATGAAACTTCTATTGCACCCCGCGTGCCAAAAGTCTCTCTATCTATCTATCTATTTATCTATCCGCTGCTTTCCGTTTTATCAAACTCACTTGGGTATCTATCTATCTATCTATCTAAAATAGTCAAAAGCCTCAAAATTCAATACCTCCACCGACAGTAAATATCTAGAAACTTAAAACCTCCACCGACAATTAATGGGATGTCAACATGCAAAAATGACATGTTATGAATGTTTCAAAGGCGCATAATGGACAATATGATACTAAAACTTACATCAAATATGATATATAATATTAGACAAGTGAGGATTCTTTAATAAGAGTGTTACAAAAAGACTCTCCTCTTGAAAAAATCCTTTCAGAACTTTTTAATTATTTTTTTTATACTTTCTGCTACTGTTATACAATATTCAACCCACTGTTAATTATTACAGTCAACATTGAACATCATAAGACATACCCTATGGCTACAAAAGAACTTAAATAGATAAAATATTCTCATGCCACTAAAAAATTCAATTTGCGACCCCCCTAGGAACAACTATTTTGCAATCATATGATATCCAAACAATTTTAATTTTTTTGGTTAAAACTAATTTAGAAATATTGCGACCAGGCACTTTGTATCATTGGTCGCAATATTTAATAAAAGAATCAACATGTTCTTTCTTGGCAGAAAAAATAAAAAAGTGATAAATTTGCAATAATGTTTTATTTATTTATTTCAACAAAATACTTCGACCATTCTTGTTAGGTGGCAATCATTTATAATATTCATTTCCTTTTAAAAAATAATATAATAAATAACTATTTAGGGTGTTTGATTTAGCTAATAAAAGTAACTGATCAGTTTAAGTACTAATAAATAATTTATTAATTAAATTTTATTTTTGAAAATAAGTCATTACTTGTTTCAATAAAAGTAGTGAAATCAACAATAACTAGCTAGGTTGTACTAAATTAACTTAGTTTTTTAAAGAAAAATAAGCAACCATGTGTCTACTTTTTTTATTTATAAGTAGATTTGATACCTCCTTATCAATCACATTTTGAACTTATCATGTTTTCAAATTAACTTATAAGTTTAGCCAAATAGGGTTCAAGAATAATTTGATTATGACTTTTATTCACTTGACAACTTTATTAAATTTTCTATTAATTTCCCTCTTAATTTTTCTTTTTTGCAGCCCGTCCAAGAATAAAAATGTTTTAAACTTTGTTTTGCATTTATTTCTTTAGCTTGTGCCTCTTCTAGATGCAATCTTTTTATTTTAGAATAAAATTATGATAACTTTGTTGTCACCCGTATTTCTTAACCCAATAAGAACAAAGATGATCTAGACGAAGGAAAAAATGCATAAACTTTTTTTCCTTATTCTTGTGATAATTGAAAGTGGGACTTACATCCTAATCTAAATTAAGTTTGAATTTGAGAATAAACCCCAATATCATTCTAGTCTATGGTTTTTCTCGTGAACTTCTGATCTCGGTTTGGTAGTAGTTCTTTTTTCCAATTCTCTCTTCATCTTCCTCTTTTTACTTCCTTTATGTCATTTTTTTATTATTATGTGTTTGTCATCCTAATCATTATGAAATTCCTCATCTTGTAGGTTTGAAGTGATCTTGGGTTCTTACTAGTTGTTACAGGTATTCGCTGTTGTCAGCTAGTCTCCTCCAAGTTTTTTCCTAAACATTTTTTGTGTTTTACTTTACTTTTTTTAGTTTAGTGATTATTGATTTCATGCTTGTTCTTATGGCTTTTTAGATCTTTATGTTTTAGTTAAAAGATTTGTATACATCTTTGTGGGTACTAAGTTAAACTTGTAACACCCCAAGGTGCTAAGTTAAACATGTAACACCTCAAGATTTCAATAAGAAGTTTGAGATAAAAAGGAGAATTTGAGAAGGAATAGGAATATAATTAGAGAAGGAATGTGAATATAAAGAAAGGTTATTCCTATTTGAAAAAAGAATTAGAATTTAAGTGAGATTAAAAGTATGGTTAAAGAACAAAGAAATGAAAGAAAGTTAAATCCTAATGAGACTACAAAATTGTAATCAGATTATGATTAGGAAATTTTATTTGAGATCCAAATAAAATCTTAATGAATATAGGATTCCCAACAAAAAAGGATTAAGAATTTTACGGTTTAGAAATATTTTAGTCATTTATTATTATTTTAATCCAAAAATTAAGTGAGAAAATATTGTTATATTAAATAATTTTAAAAATTGAAGAAAAGAAGGAAATAAAATGATAAAATAAAATTAAAGTTTGATTAAGAGAAGTTATGAAATATATAAAAAGAAAATTGAGTAGAGATTGATTTCGATAAGTATGATAATGGAATAATTAGTTACATTTGAATTTAATTAAATCTTAATATTTAAGAGAGGTTGATTAATGATTGGATGGTCATGATTGATTGAAAAATAGCCCAAAGCATAATATGAGTAAAAAATCATAACTAAGAATTATAAATAAGACCTATAGAATTGCTAGAAATCATTATTAGCCTCCATAAAATTTTTGCATAAGAGCTCTCTCTTTTTCCTCTGTTTTTCTTACAAATCGATATACCTGAGAGCGCCACTGATATACCACTTCAAAGTTTCGACATAAGAAAATATCATTCAAGTGAGCGATACAAATTTTGAGATAGCATCAAGGGAATCAAGCCGACCTTGCTCGAGTTCACATCATACTCAGTTCGAGTTTCACTTGGCCGAGGTGGAAAAAAGTGAAATTAGGAACACGATCAGTGTTCCAACTAAACTAACGCGGATCATTTTCTGAAAGCAAAAAATCTACTTTTGTTGTGATTGATTGTTCTTGACAATGCACTGATATGTATTGATTGTGATTATTTTAATTATGTATGTTAATTAATAATTAAGAATCATAATATGCTAATTGATAAGAATTGATTATGAATTATTTGGCTTATTATTTAATTGACATAAATTGATAGATTGAATTATGGAGATTGATTGTGTATCATCTAATGATGATGTAGAAATTTGTTTACCATTGAATTGTTAAGTTGGTAATTAAAACCTTTATAGTCGGTTGAGACCTTTATGTTTGATGAAGACACTTATAATCGATGAAGATCATTATGGTCGATGGAGATCCTTTAAATGAATGGAGACCTTTTTCTGGTCAACGATGACTCATGTGGTTGATTGTTAATGCATAATAGTTAATGTAGTCCCTTGTGGTCAATTGAGACCTTTATGATGGATGGAGACCCTTGTGGTCGATTGAGACATTTATGATCGATGGAAGTACTCGTGGTCGATGGAGATCCTTATGATCTATGAAGACTTGTTGTGGTTGATGAAGATCATTATGATAGATGAATGTTTTCATAATTGAATTGAATTGTTAATTCAACTCAATTGAATTGTTAATTGAATGACGTTCTAGTGGTTGATTGATAAGTGATTGTGTCATCGTGATTAACAAATAATTGAAATAGCGCCTTTATGGCTAATAATAATAAATCAAGGTCTTTGCGCCTAATATATCAATTGATAATAGCATCATATATGGTTGAAGTTAATTGAAAGATAAAAGTTAATGCAGTCACGATGGTTGAAGCATTCCTTATGGTTGAAGTATAATGCAACATGTATTATTGAAACAACATTTATGATTAAAGTAAAGTGCGACCTATATGGTTGAAAAAACCATTGCGATTGAAGCAGCACTTGTGATTAAAGTAGTATTTACAGTTGAAGTATATGAAAATATATTGATTCGTAAACTAATTGATTTGCAGGTTGATGTTAAAGTGGATGGAAATTATTATGGATAATCGGTTGAAGAATAAGAATGAATAATTGATTGAAAAGAATAATTGAATTGCAACATTCATGATTCATGTATGATAAAAATCATTGAATTACAACTTATATAGTTGAAGTTAAAGTACATAATGATTTATTGATAAGATTATTTATTACAGTCTACATGGTTGATATTAAAGTCTATTGAATTGATTTTATTGCAATTGATCCTTATAGCCGATGGATAATGCATATTGATAATTGAAGTTCTTTGATATAATGGTATTGATATTGCTTATCATTATGCATGTGATTATTATTATTATTATTATTATTATTATTATTGATATGGTTCATATAGTTATAGGTGACTCTACATAATGAGTTTTGCTTCTGTACTTAGATCCATGCATGATAAAATGATGGCGATAGCGAGATAATTGGTGGGTCCTTCGATGGTTGACATGCACATTGAATATGAACGTTGATAGAGTCTCCTCTGGTATAGTTGTAGGCCCATGAACTCACAGGCTATTGAATGATATATAATGCTTTCGTGATTGTAATAGAATATTGTAATTAAGTATTCCATTGAGGTAAGTCAGTATGTTGATTAGTCAAAGTTAAGAAAATATAACAATGTCATTGTGATAGCCTTTTGGGCAGACAAAGGAAAAAAATCTCGAAATGTTCTAAAACATATTCCATCATAATGAAAATATATGCTCATATATATAGATAACCATTGTGAAAAACAATATGCACTTACTTGGAAACAAAATGATATGCTTTGGCATGACTTCCTAAAAGTGCTTTCTTCCTTACTCCATGATAAGCTTCAAACTCTTCCTTGTGGGAGTAGGAAACCTAATATAAAAACATGCTTACCCTTTTATATTTTGAAGGAGGTGGACTTATGACAAAATGTGAGCGGAAGAAGATTTATCTCATTGGTTAGTTGACCCCTTAATGCCTAAATGAATTTCCTATTGGGTATTATATAGATAGTGATTTTTTCCTTAATCAACACTTATATTATGATTAATTGTGCATATAAATTTTTGTTGGAAAATAACCTACATAATTAATTAGTCATGCTTAGTATGTGATACACTATGACTTAACAATATTAACTACTCGTTGCCTTATGTGTTATTGATAATTAAGAAAAAAGTTCAACATATTTATGTTCTACAAAATAACTCAATAGTAAATATAAAATTTTTTATATTAAAATGTTGAAAGTATCTCTTTCTTATAATACTATTTTTTAACTTTCTACCATCTTCATAGGCAAAATATTTAATGTAATTAAGCTAAAAAAGCATTATGATTTCGTAACATATTAAGTCATATTGATATTCATTATCTTATTGTTCGAACACCACCAACACGTTTTTCTTGAATTGAAAGTAATTAATGATGTCCAAGACGGTCCCTTACGTAATGAATAAATGATTCTCTTGAATGTTGTTATGTCATATAGTGATTTTCTACTAGGTTTTCATTTTGATGATAGTGAAAGTATTTGAAAATGATGTTTCAATATTTGTGTTTGGCACTATTATTTTGAACTTGATGTAGCCATTTCGGATTGGCTTCTTTGAATATTAATGAAATAGAATCAGCCTTTTGAAATTTATTTTGAATGTGAGTACATTTTATGAATTTTATAATATGAAATATGTAATTAACATTATTTTAATAATTCAGTAAATTAAGCTTTTTCTTAAAATAAATTATGATAAAAACATGCATATTTTGTGTCGTAATATTTTTTACATAGTTTTTATACAAATTTTCCATAAAATGTATGCGTCCAAATTGAAAATAATAATAAAGTTAAAAAATAATAACTTTAAATATTGTGAACAAAATGTAATGAGTATTTTTTTGTCACAACTTTTTCTAAGATTTTTGCCAACAACCAAAGACAAATTCATTTTGCAACCACAATAATTCTATTTTGCAACTATGTGTATTGTAACTTCCTGGTGTTAAACAAATTATAAATATGTCAAAAAAGGAGGGGCTGTTTGGTCTTTGTGCATAACTGAAAAAAAGTAAAAAAAATGACGTGTATAAAAAAAGAAGTATTATCTTCTTGTTCCCCGCCTCCGAGTGCTACAGTGTTGCACGAGGGTTTCAGACGCCACCACTTTCTGCGCTTGGTTCTTCGGCATCCGGCCACTATTTTTCATGTGTGAGGTTAGGTGAGATGAATATTTTGACATGAGTTAGGTGAAAATCGGTCCACCGTAAACGACACAGTAAATGTCGAACACGAGAAAAGGGGGAAGTTCGTCAATGACGTTTCTCGGCTCTGATCGTGTCAATCCTTTCACCAGTGAGTTGAACATCATATTAAGGTTGTTTAGGATCATTTTGAGGGGTTTTAAACGTGTTCTTGCTCCTAGTCATATAGGTGGCCGAGTTAAACTTTTCTGGCGACATTTTTACGACGAGCCGACGGGGAGCTCTGGCCGAGCTCGTCACAACATTTTGGTAGGTGCTCACAAGAGGGAGAAATGTATTAGGTTGTTGTTCGTATGAAAATTAATCACAAATTACTTGTAGGTTTGTTGATTTTGGTTTCTGACAATCCTTCGACGTTTCCAACAATTCGTCCTCAGATTTTGTCGATAAGGGAAAGGAAAATGTGCATATTATATTTGATTTCAGTTATAAGAATTAGTTAGAGTGTCTACCGTTGGGGGGTTGAGTAGGGTGCTATTAGTTGGCGATTTCGTTTCCCTTATTAGTAATCATACTAAAAGCTCATAGTGTTGATCATTTATCAAATTAGTTATATGGGTGTTATAATGCATTACTTATGAACTTAGGTAAAAGATTTATAAATTATAACTCTATGTACCAAGATGTCATTAAAAAGGATTGTTATAAAGTGATTAATGAACTAAAGGATAAATGATGCCTAGAAGTGATAAATGTTTTAAATTATAAGATTATGTTCCTAAATAAAATTTAAATGGATGTAATAGGTTTTTCTCTCTTTTGATTGGATTCAGACGGAAGATAGTAGAGACCTGACATAATCCAAGGTGAGTGGGATTATGCATAAAGATATTGACGATGGCTTTGGGGCAATTCATGTTTCTTTTCCATGCTGATATTGAGTGGATTTTATTGGCTTGATATGCGTAAAGTTTTGAATGTATGAATGTTTTCATATGCCCTGATGCTCGATATGTTGCCTTGTTAAATGATGAATTCTCTATGATATGAATTATGATGTTGGCTTTATGTATGAGTTTATTGGATCATATTGCATTCATGTATCACATGTAAACAGAAAGATTTTTGCATGTCCTACCTCGGATGCTCGAGATGACCATTTGGGAGGAGGAGGAGAGGGGAGGGGGGGGGGGGGGGGGGTTAATGCTCTTGGCATGAAATACCTGAAGGGGAGATAGTAGCATTTAACTCTTGGCATGAAATAGGGCCTAAGGAGCTAGTATGTCGCATGACCCCATAGATTATGACCGTGCAAGATGGTGGAGCATGAAAATAACCTTTCTCGCATGCATGATATACATATGCACCATTTCTGTTCGAGTTTCGTTGACTCACGAAAAGAAAATATTTGATTTCTGAGTTTTTAAGATTTATGAATTTCCATTACTCATTGAGCTTATTGATGCTCACCTTTCACATTTAAATTTTTTGCAGGTAATGAATGAAAGTCTTATTTGCTTGACGTGAACTAAGAAATGTAAGGGGGCTAGGAATTGAGCATGTGTGAGAGTCGTGATCGTGATTTTTGGTTACTTTTTGTATTTCATTAGCTTCTTATACGAACTATTAACCGGAAGAATGTTATGAATGTTTTGGAGTTGTTGGATTAGTAGTGTAGAATGATGACAGTCATGATATATGATTTACGAGCATCTGACTCATAATTTTGATTTGAGAGTGAGCTTGTGACTCGCTAATTTGGGCTTGAGTCTCACCTTTTTTTAGTTTTACTATAAATGGTCAGAAATGTTCTTATAATTGTCTGTAATGGTTAAAATTTTGAAATTGAAATGCTTGTGATGAATCATATGAAATGTTGTATATGATGTATGGATGAATTTACATATACGTCATGCCGAAAATTTTAAAAAATTTTAAACAGTTTATTTGGAACGCTGACTTTTTTCGTTGACGATTTAAATTAGAATTTAAGAGTTTGGTTTTACGGATTTACCCCCTTGTGGTGGAGGAGTTGGGTGTCACAAGTTATGATATCAAAGCCATTCACGGAGTGTGGGCAGTGATGGGTAGTTGCATATTATATTTGTTCATGTATTATTGCATATGAATTTATCATGAAATTGCACTGTGAAAATTATGTTATGTGCATATATATGAAGTAGGACATAAATGCCAATATGCAGTTATGTTGAATTATTTTATGTTATGCTATAATGTAGTTGTTAGTAAATAAACTTAATGGACCGTTGATATGAATGAAATTATTTGTTAAATGCTTAAAGAAATCATTATTCTAGAAGGTATGATGTATATATGTACTATTGCAATGAGTAATGATTTTTGGTGATTAGATTTTATGTGATATGCTAAGGAAGTTTGTGGTATTCAGTGCAGTATGGCGTCTGTGACCTGCCAGAGAGGTCATGTTGGAGTGGACGGTTCAAAAAGATCTGGGATCGTACTTGTCTCCCGTGGGCAGAGGGAGGAGGAGAGCGACGCCCCTCCCCCTACACGTAGAGGGGGAGGTTCGATCGCACAGAGGGGGAAGGCAGCCCTCCCCTCCTCTATGCATCTCTTTGCATCGGAGAGAATTGGTAGCCGACGGTCGAAGGGAGAGGGAGGGGGAGCGACCCTCTTATTTATTTTTAATATTTCATATATTATTTTTAAAAAAATTATAATGCCATGTCAATCGAATGTTTAGTAAATTGGGTATTCTCGATCTAAAGGGCATTCTATGAAACAAATTATAAGATAGATGACATTCGTGTTACAAATTAAAGTTGGAGGGTATCGGTGACCAAATGTTAGAGTTGGAAGGCATTTGACATAATTTACTCCTAGAATGATGCATAAATAAATGACAGTTTGATCTAGTTAGACATTCTCATTATTTTTTCCATTACATATACTATCATATCATACGAGGCACTTGAAGTACCTCTTACTACAAAAGTGAAAGTTGGCGCATGCATGATTATTATGATTGAAATCGAGTCACAAAATCTTGAAAATTGTTATCCATAGCTCAAATGCCAAAGAGTGATAAACATGATAGTGGGAACATCATTAGGACTAATCAACAAACATGACATCCTTTAATGATTTGTTACATGGTTCGAAATGAAGGATCACCCCTTTCTTATAAAGGGGTCATGTGCTTCGATGTCATGGTTGTTTAACCCGGGTCATCTAATTTAATTGGATTTAATAGGCAAAGCATCATGTTTGTCCATCCTCGATCATCACCAATCACGGCTCTTGAATCCATGCAATTTGGAAACACCCATTAATGGCTTTCCATGATTATGGTCTCCATGATTTTGAGGATTGTAATTCTCATATTTTGGTGATCTCACGTTCATTTTGTGGTGATCATCGTCTACTAACATCTCCCACTTAACCAATGTGGCCAAGATTTCCAGTAGTTCCACTCTTCATACAGTACCAACTAGAGATGTTATTATGAAGTTCATTAACTATGAATACTCATTCTTGACTCAATTATTTGCGAGTTCCATCAAATCAACATGTTTGATTGATATTCTAGTTGGAATATTTTTTGTGAGAGAATCAACTAACATGTCTTTCATAGGCACATAGATGTCATGGTAACTTCTTTTGACTAACAATTGTTGCTCTACCATCTATCAAATTTATTGCGACTTGATTATCATAGTACATTGCTAGTATAAATTAAGCCTAAGTTCCACAAGAAAACATTTAAGCTATACACAGTGGGTAACTGCCATACTACTGACAATATACTCATATTCCTATGTATGTCTCACACATCCTTGTTTCTTGCTATCCCAAGAAACAGTTGCACCATATAATATGAACAAAGTGACTCGATATAAATTTTCGATCATCAATGCCGTCACTGAATTATGCATCTATATAGCCTACGAGTTCTAATGAATTCTCTTGATATGGCAATCTTAATGTACCATGCTTTTCAGACTGAGTCCTTTTTATGATTTTCAAGTACTACTTCGATAGCTATTAATTAGACTTATCGGGCAAGCTAAATTGGACCTTGTACATAGCATTGCATATATCAAACTACCCACCGCCTATATATAGAGCTCCTCTAAGAGTTCCTGCCTTGCGTTGGGATACTAACTTTTACTCAATCTTTTTTTAATCACAAGTGTGTTGAGTGCATTTTTTTCATTTTGAACATTCTCACTATCTTACTGATATACTATTTTTGTCTTAAGCTCAATGTCACTGAGTTTTTGGCTTGAATAATCTAAATTCTTAGAACACAAAATGCATCTTCCATGTCTTTCATTTTAAACTATTTGCTTAACTTATTTCTAATTTTATTGAGCATCGTGACATAATTTTCGATGAACAATATAACATCAATGTATAGTGATAATATCATAAAATTGCTCTCAATCTTCTTGACGTACACAAGTGATTCAATTTATTTATTCTGAAACCAAATCGAACTATCGACGTATGGAACTTAAGGTACCATTGCCTCGACGATTGTTTTATCTCATATAAAGAATTTTTCAACTTATACACCTTATTCTAGACCTTTAATATCAAAACATTTAGATTGTCACATATATACGTCCTCTGATAACTCTCCATACAAAATAGTTGTCTTGACATCCATTTGAAATAATTTTAAATCCATATATGCTACTACCGCAAAGATCATTCTGATTGACACAAAATGAGTCATAGGAGAATAAGTTTTATGAAAGTCTATTATCCATTTTACTAAGTATAATTCTAAACAACTAATCTTATTTTGTGTCTCTCAAGAGAACCATTAGCCCAATACTTTATCTTGATATCTATTTTCACCTTGTGAATTACTTATATGCTAGAAAATCAAATTTACTAATTATAACTTTTTCTCTTTTGACTTCAAATTTGCTTATAATATTTGATTTTTTTTCTTCTCCATGTCAATTATTACATCCAACTTATAAATCATAATCACTGTAATACCCCAAATTTTTCATTAAGAGTAATTTGGATTTTTTTTATCCAAACCCTCATAACCTCCTCTATATAAAGCCCTCTATTCCTATTGTTTACCTCTTTTCTCCACATCTTAACGGCTAGGGCTTGAGGAAGGAGAAAGAGAAGAATAGAGAGAAAAAAGAAGAGGAAGAAAGATGAGAATGATCTAAAAGAAAGATATGTAAAGGGAATCCAAACTCATCTCTCATCTCTCAATAATTTTCATAATTGAATTGAGAGTTTGATGACTCATAGTTCTCAGATTGGATTGTGATGAGGACTATTTTTTATTAAAATTAGTAGATTCATGCCATGAATAAGAATTTCAATTAGATCTTTTATAAGGTTAGTGTTCATATTGTTCATGATTTATGGATGAACTATAAATATTAGAGATTTATGAATTATTAGGTTTTCTATTATTTTTTTATCCTAGAATGCCTAAGAAACATATATGTATTGATTCATAATGTTGTATGTTGATTTCCCTAATTTTTGGATAAAAAATCGTGTAAAATTGGACTAGGCAGCGGAACTTTAGAGTTCTGTCATGGCCGTAACACACTGTCACGCTCGTGACAAAGCAGCTGGAGAAGAGCAAAAAATCGGCTTCTGTCACGCCCGTGATAATTCATGTCGCAGTCGTGATAAGGCCACAGCACGGTCATGACCGCCTCATGGCATGACCGTGACAGAATGATGAATTTTGGGGTTCTGTCACGACCGTGACCATCTATTTCATGGTCGTGACCGATGCAGTAACCATATATACTATATTAAATATTATTTTCAAGGTATTGATAATATGTATTGATACTTGATGATTGTATAAAAACCTAGATACACGTAAATGTACCCCCACATAACTAGGTTAAAATATGAAGATTGAGCGACGTAAATATTTATTATTTGCAATGCATAATGAACTTAGTTGTGGATGATGTTATATGTTGACCCTTTATTAGATATTTGCTCGAAATTATCATCACACACATCGACAACAGTGTGTCATTTTAATGTCGCCCTCGGACGAGAGTTCAGAATGATCATTGCATACATCGATAACGGTGTATGCATGCTGAATAATGTTTTCAGAACAAGACCGATGACCGGATCGGACTCCTTACCGGGTCACGATTAGACAGGTCTGATCGGATTCGACCGAATTGAACTAGATTTTATTAAAATAATAGTATTTAATAATTATAAAGACATAATATAAATTACATGATATAGTATATGAATATTGTATTAATAACTTATTAATAATATTAAAAAATAATATAACATATTTTTTATTTATTAAAAGTTTTAATAATGATTAACATATAATCATAAATGGATTATTATTAATTTGATATCTATTATTTATTAATGATAGATGCTATATTAATAAATTTTATGTTAAATTATTCTTATTTCTTTAACACTTTCCTTTTTATTTCCTTTATTTATGTTCTTTGATAATTTTCATTTTAATGTTATTCAAATTTAAATACTTACCTTTTTATTTCAATTCCTATTTAATTTTATACATGTCATATTCCCTTCTTTTTTACCTTTCTTATATTCTTTTTTTTTTTTCCTTTTTTAACTTTCCTATTTTAACCATTTTTAAATTTTATTTTTCAAAATTTGAGAGAACAGGTTCAATGAGTCTGGTTCAACCGCTTTTTCCTGATTCAATGTAAAAAAATGATTTTGTTATTAAACTGATCCGAATTTCTAGCCAGTTTGCAGTTGAACCGATCGGTTCAGTCCGATTTTGATAACATTTATTCTGATGTCACCTTCATGTGTTACGGAGGAGCATTGTCTCCGCGATTTAACAAGCCTATTGAGAGGGCAATGACATAAATCCTAACTATCAGAAGATATAACATCATGGAAAGGGCGATGTAATAGAATGATGTCTCGCGATAGTGAAAGTCCAAAGGATTATAAAGCAACCTTGAGAAAAGTTACGGAGGCAATGATTATGATAAGTGTACAACACTTATATGCCAATGAATGTATGATTGTATGAATGTCCATACTATAAGTATGATGATGATTATATGTCTTCAATGCTATAGTTTATAATGCATGATGATAGATTATTATTGATGATTAACATGCGGATTTCATGTATAGAGCATGACATGCATATTATTACTTCGTTTATATAAAAATGATGCATATCATATAGTACCCTGTTTAGGATCATCACGTTGCATAGCTTGACCTTTACATATTCTAATATGGAAAACTCTACACCTTGGATGCAGATGCATAGTGATTTAGATGGATGACAGCTCAACTCATGACGACAAAGATTGCACACTTATCTAGGAGTCATGAGTCATATATTTTAGAGTACTCTAATTATATTTTTAAAAGAGATGTTTTGGCTATGTCTTTTTAATGTTTTAAATTGGTATTAGTAATGAGGTTTAGATATATTCTCAATTCTATAACATTGCTTTTGATATTTTTATAATTTTTTTCGCATTTAATGAAAGATTTTTTTATCTTACTTTATGGATTTATGCTTTCGCTATAATAGGTGAAAATCATATTTTTTTTATTATGTTTATGTAATGACAAAGAGGCTAACACTGTCAAGTGATCCAATTGTCTTTGACAATTTGAAGGTGAAATTTGGATTCATTTTACTTCTTGAATCCAAAAATAAATCAAGCTAAACAAAAACAATGGCACGATTGATTTCTCTACAAAAGTAATGAAAGATGAATTCGAGTTCACTAAAAGAATATGGCAACCATCAACTAAACAATCGATATTTATTCTTATCAAATATATCTTAGTTATTACTTCTTCTATGTACATTCACTATTTTATTGATGTGCTCATTGACATTATGTAAGTAGTTGGATAGCATTACTGTATCCAAAAGGTTGCCACTATAACATAAATGAGATTAACTCATTGTTACTTTAGGAAATTAACCTTCGATTTAAGATTTAACTAGAGCCAATCGAAGAATGAGAGAACACGCTATGAAGGTGAGGGCTGACTAATGGGAAGAGAATGAGCTTTGAGATGGATAGTCATTAGGAGAGGGTAGGGACGACTAGTGACCAAAGCTAGCTAGGACAAGGTCAATGCCTCTTAATAAGTTTGAGGGCATACACATCTAGTGAGAGTGAATATAACCAAATGTTGGGTGAAGATGAGCATAATAGATAGTTTGGTTTGGGATGAAAGAAGGTGAATCGATGAAAAGGGAACAATTTTTTTTTTAAAGAAAAGTACTTCATTCACGTAAGCAACATAGGAAGATTGTCCTGGTACAATGATGAAAGGAGAACATACAAGAATGAATATCTCCTATTTATTTGAATTTAAACTAAAGGGAATGAAGAAAAAAAAGTCGATCATTTTTTTCGTTCTCTTCAATATTTTATTTTTCGTTCACCCCAAATCACGATGGAAAGAAGAAAAAAATATATTTAACATGAGTTTCCATTTTTAATCATATAAATTAAATATATAAATATATATATAAAAAATGGCCCAACTAAAATTATCACTTTAACATTCATTCTCTTTCTTTATATTTAACAATATCAACCAAATAAGAATAAGTATTTAACTTAATTTTCCTACATTCTCTTTCTTTCTTTTTTTTCCCATTTTTTTCTTTCTTTTCTCTTATGACTTTGAACCAAACAGACTTAATGGAAAAAGTTTGGAAGATGAGCATAAAAGGAGAAAACTTTGAGTTAGTGATAAAAGGACACGACAAACGAAATTATTTTCCGCGGCTCAGTGGCAAAGGAGAAAAATAACATACTTTTCATAAGTAATGATGTGGCAGATAGAGAAATTTGCCTGTAGGATAGTCATGCATATAAAGATAATGGAAAACTAACTAAAACAAGTAAATATAGTCATGCTTGAATTTTTTTCGAAAATTGGACGAACATTTGATATCAAGAATTTTTTTTATAATCGTTATGAAAAATTCAAGTAAAATTGAATGACAGTTAAAGAAAACTTGGTTAATATCCTCACAATTGAGAGAAAGAGGCAGAGACTTCTCATTGTTTTATTTATTTATTTTTAACTCAAATATATCAACATAACAAAATTGTGATTATTAATTAAAATATAATTAACAAATTTTAATTATATGATGATATTTAGACAATTAACATATTGTAGGGTTTATTCATGATGCAGCGGCCCAAGCCCACTGCCGCTAATCCAACGATTAAATATTCACCGAAAAGAACTACCACGATCAAACGAACGGTGCAGATGTCCCGAGAGTCGCTTCTCATCGTATAAAAGTTCCTCGCCGCCGCGCCGCGACCAGGATCCAGAATTTGCAAGCCCTAGAGACGAGAAGCCCCCCGGCGGCGTCGCCATCGAGGTAACGAGGAGTATTTCGAGCTTCGTCGTCAGCAATGGTGAGCAAGTCATTCTGGATCGCGTATTATTGGTGTCCCGTTCTCCTCGTCGTGTCCTTCGGTCCTCTGTTCATGGTTCTGATTCTTGCGTTGCTTTCTCGGGAAGACCTTTAAGCGCAGGAATGGCGGTCGCAACAAGCACGGACGCGGCCACGTTAAGTTCATCCGCTGCTCCAACTGTGGCAAATGCTGCCCGAAGGTTTCGTCTACCTCACAATTTCCCTCAAGTTCTCTCTGTTTTAAGATCTACAACATTCGTCGTTTCTACTACTTGCATGATCTGTGTTTTTGTACCCTGACCTTTCTGGAACTATTCATTGATACCAATCTACCTATGTTAAAAAGGATAAATCGATCAAGAGGTTTCTCGTGAGGAACATTGTAGAACAGGCTGCTGTGAGGGATGTACAAGAGGCTTGTGTTTATGATGGTACTGCAACTTTTTTAAATAGCAGAGATGCGTTTTTTTCATATATTTGTTTTTTGTTTTAATTTTTTCTGTATAAAATGTTGAAATTTCTTCACTGTTTAGGGTATACCCTCCCGAAGCTCTATGCCAAGATGCAGTATTGCGTCTCCTGTGCAATCCATTCCCATGTTGTGAGAGTCCGATCTCGTGAGAACAGGAGGAACCGCGAGCCTCCTCAGCGTTTCAGACGCAGGGTATGTTCCTTACTATAATGGTTTTTTTTATGAGATACTATAATTACTCTTTTGTTTTAGCAAGCTTAAATATTCTGTTTTCCGTTCCCATGGCCGTCTGCTTAAATTAAAATGCTACCTGGACATGTGTGTGATACTTCTTTTCACTGATCTTTTATAACTTTCATGCGAACAAAGATCTCTTACTTTTGCCACCATCCCAAGTCTCCCAAGTATGATGGCTACTTATTGGTATTCATTAAGTAAGATTTTTAGGAGTGAATGTTTGCATTCGCTTGTTGCATGATTTGAATTATCTCTAAAGCGTGGGTTTTAGTATACCTTTATGGGATGCCCACCTCATATTGTTAATTATCTGTCAAGACCATACGAAGCAAATCTCCTATAAATTAATCCTTGACCTAGTTATGGATTTTGAATTTTAAGGCAGCAACATCTACATAGATTTGCTTTTTGTTCCTATTTTGATCTAGGGATTTCATTCATTGTGAATTTCTTGAGCAGACAATTTTGTCAATTAAACCTTAATGCTATATAATTGAGTACAAATTACATACAACTACAATATGATTGCTGTATTTCCTCGCATATGTATTTTGTATCTTTATTTACTACATCAATCAACATGGTTGTTTTCTCTGATCATCTTTTAGGGTAAAATTGTATTGATGCAGTGTCACTATACTTATCTAATGTCTTAGAAAGATTAGTTTGTTGTGAGTTTGTTTTCTGCATCACATTTCTTTTTTGCTGCTCAAGTATGTGATGTTGTGCTCATCTTAGGTTGGTGTTTACTGGTAAATTTTTCACCGAGCTACTTTTTTATGGAACCAATGAGATGTCATTTGCTTTACTTGTACTTTGAACATCTGCTTCAATTTTCAGCTTGTTAAATTAGATGATTTAATCAACTTTTCTATAAGCTCGGAAGAACGATATTATTTATATTTATAATTTTAGCACTTTCTTGTCAATTTTTGTTCTAATCCAATTACTTTGTGGATTGCTAATCAAGGAAATATTTTTTATTAAGAACTCTGCCAGGTTTGAACTCAGGGCCTTTTAAACCTTGCTTTGATACTACTTAAGATAAGTTAACCATTTTTTTTAAAAATTAAACCATTAGGGTCATCTTTATATTCATAACCTTAACAAAACTGATATTTACTTTATGCATGTGTTCATTATGGTTAATTGTTTTTTAATCAGTATATTTTATTTGGATGGTTTGAGCTAAATATAGATGTGAGGATCTTTTGATTAACTTCCTACTTAAGAATGTGTGATATTGTGTTCTTAGGTTACAACCTTCAACTTTCTATGATCTATTTCTGATTAAATCCTGATATGGTCATGTTTATTCCATCTGCCACACACCCTGAATTAGTTATTTCTGCTTAAATAGACTCACGTAATTAGTTAATGACATTTGCTATGGCTTTTAGTGCTAATATTGTTTCCTTTTCTTGGATTCCATGAGTGCTCATGCACCATGAGCAAGGTAGTTGTAAAAGTTTGAGGAATCATCGTTAGATGATGCCCCTATATCATAAATATTTTTATGTGATTCAATAATTTTCTTTTTCATCATTAGTATGCCCTGATCATTTAGTTATTAAAATCAGAATATCTTTGATTGTGGAACTCCTGATTAATTGAGGGCAACATAGGTGTTATATCTGAAGATTACCACCACCTGAACTGTTTCATTTGTTATTTTTGTTTATGCAAAGGCGCAAAGAGAATCATTTTATGTTGTGACGGCGTTGCATGAAATTTGGCCCTTTAGTATTTTGTTGTCTTCTGGACTAAATGTTAAAAGTTATATTGTAGGATGATACAGCAAGACCTGGACAAGGCCCTCGCCCTGCCGGTGCTGGGAATGTAGCCCGCCCGTGAAAATGCGCAAATGTTTGACAGCATGCATCAGTCTTTCAACATTTTGATATTAGCCCATGCAGCCAGTTTTGTGACCGAGTTGACTGGTTTCATAACTTTGTCAAGGAATGTTAAAAGTTGCATCCGGATGTTATTAAGATACTCCTTTATTGGGTAGACTTTCTGTTTGTTTTTAGCCTTAATTTAATGCAAATCTGAACCTCTCCTTCCATTTACAAAATCTTTGGAAATTCTTTCGAGTCTTTGCTTCTCGCCTCCACTTTCCAAACATACATAACATTTGATTTTTGAATTGTTATTCAAGAACTTTATTACATTTTCATATTGGTTGATTTTTAATAGGCATTTAGCCTCAACTTCTATGTAATGTGCGTTAGATTACATCCTGTAAATATGCATTTAACCATCAGTTAGTATTTAATATCCACTTTAAATAATTATAATCTTGTAAATGGTATTATTATATTATAACTTAAAGCAATCAATGTTCAGTTTATTTAATTGTGAGTGGCATTGGAAGAGACGGGTCCCTCGGGAGGGTAGGCTGTCTGTCTCTTTGATTTTTGCTTGACGTGCTATCGTTTTTCTTATTAAAGATGAGGACAAGAGATTCTTACTGAGTATATGTTGACCCGTACGTATAAATATTAATGTTAAGGAATAATTGAGAGGAAGAAAGATATTTCAATATGTACTATTTTAGAGTAAATTTTATCACTAGTCGGAAATTAGTTTTAACAAATCAGTCATCCAACGTGAGCCTCAACCTATGATAATAGGTTATGAGATATTCATGTAGCATTAAATTTATATATGTATTAAAATAATATAGTTATTTTTTAAAATAATATTTTTTTATATTATTTGAACATATATATTTTATTTTATTTGTCTTCACTAATAAGTAAAAATTTATATATTATTTTTCTATTAGGTCACATAAAAATATGGATATATAATATTAATTTTTTATTCAGACCCTAACTTCACATATTCTAAAATAAAATAAAATATAATTATTAAAATAATATATAAATATTATAAGAAAAGAGAAAATGTTGCACCCTCTCTTAAAACTTTTTTAAATTTATCTTACGAATATTTATACATTAAAATATTCATTTTATTTCCATTCAAGTTATAATAATTTCTAACATCATTTTGTCCTCTCTTTTCTTATTTTTTTATTACTTTAAAATAAATAACTATATAATATCTTAATAAATATATAGTATTTAATTGAGTTCAATGTTACATCAACTTTTTAATCAATACATTAATTTCAAAACCTATTATTGTAGGTTAAGGAAACCTTTTTATTATAAATTTGTAAATTGAGAGACTGATTTTTTATTAAGTAAAGTTCAAAGATCAAAATGAGATCGAGTGAAAGTTAAAAATTACTCACTATTCTAAGGTGTAGCAACACCAGTGTTACACTAAAGTACTAAACCTTAGATAATAGTATTGTAAGCTTGTGCTACCATCTGCATGTACGATTTTTGTTCCATCTGTTCCTTGTTATGTGATTGCTGTGGCGTGGGAGTATGAAGTAAATAATATTGTACTAATAGTTTTTTTTATTTTTAAAAAATAGTTAAATAAAAAAAATTATGAAGCTCTGTTTCTGAGAATGGTGGGGAGCCATTTCTCGTGCGAGGCTCGAAAGTTTAGGCCCATTTCTATCATACGTTCTTTCCTTCTTTCACAAATATTAATTTAAAAAAGATTGAGTTAAACAAGGTAAAAACAGGTGAAATAAAAATGTTTTATCGTTTAGAGCTTTTTATTATTTTGACACTTAAATGCGTCACATAATAAGTCCTGGCCTTTTTGGGTTTATATATTACATTTCTGTCATCGTCTTCTTTCGTTCTTAGTTTTCTTTCGTATTTAATTATATATATATATATATATATATATATATATATATATGGGTAAAATGAATACTGGAGAGAAGATAAGGTGTGATTGATATAATATAAAAATTCCAATTATTTTTAACCTTATGCAGATTTAATCTTCGAGGTAACAGAAAATATTATAATTACAATATAATGTAAAGTTGTAATGCTATGATTTTAGAAATAAATTTATTATCTTAAACGATTACATTGATCAACTGTTATTTTCCCAATCTCCGTTGAATCGTTAATAAGAACTCTGTCATGAATTTATATGTTAATTGTTAAACAAAGTTCAAATGTGTAATATTATTATTAGCAAATCTACAACAACAACAAAAAATATATTTCATGTTGGTGATGGGATCTCGGAATATTTGA
Organism: Pontederia crassipes; assembly: GCA_030549335.1. Taxonomy (NCBI): domain Eukaryota; kingdom Viridiplantae; phylum Streptophyta; class Magnoliopsida; order Commelinales; family Pontederiaceae; genus Pontederia; species Pontederia crassipes. Next base: position 36,925,505 of record CM060194.1, read on the forward strand.
GTGATGCTGGGATCTTTACGTTGGGTCAAAATTTTAGCGTCATATCAAATTATATTTTGATGATATAAATCTCGAATGATTAAAAATAAAATATTAAAAAACTTTTAAAAAAGATAATTTTATGCACTATATTTTGATTAAATAATTCACACTGATTTCATCAGTTTTGGATGAAAGTTGAGGAGAAAATTTTGTTAGCTTTTCATAGACTTTAAGATCATTTAATTTGGATAACTGTGCAAAAAATTATGCTAAAAAAAGTGCAAGACGATCAACCTGTCGGTCGAAGCTATGAAGGCCGGTCGAAATAGTCTGATTGACCGATCGGAGGTAACGGTTGACTGATCATTGCTTAAACTGTTCAAATCAAAATTGTGAGACTGTACTGGTCGACAGACCGATCGATGCACCGGCCGACTGACCAACTGAACGGGAGGAAATCAAAACTGCGAGACTGTATCGGTCGAGAGATCGATCGACAGTTCGGTCGACCGATCAAGTGCTGAAGCTGCAGAAATGAGCGCAACGGTCATATAGACAGGTCGACCGGTCCATTAATGCAGTCGATCGATTAACTGCGACAAATGAAGAAAATGAGCTAACAGTCATATAGACCAATCGATCGAACAATAATGACTATATTTCAAGGAGAAAAATGTATAATTAATTCTGGACGAATTTTTCACACGCCAAAGTCTATAAAAGGAGTGTCAAGGTCAGAAACAAAAATAACTAATCCAAGTATTGAAGCAATACTTTAAGAAATTAAAAGAAGATATTTTTTTTGAAGTTATCATTTTAGTTGTGCTCTTCTTTCTCTCTTCTCCTATTATGAGTATATAATTGTAAAAAAGAGAAACACTTTTGTTCAAAAAAATCAAGAGTGCTCCTGTGTAAAAGAGGTTCAAAATCTTATATCTTGAGCGAGAAAAATATATTAGCTTCCTAAGAGAAAAGATTGTCTTACATCTCGAAACGGAAAAAATGCAGTGGTATAAAAGGCTTTCTTCCTTGCCCCATTTGGAACAAAAGAAGTGATTAGTGGAATCTTCGACGATCTCGAGGTCGAGAAGTTGGAGCGGGAACGTAGGCCAAGGTGTGACCGAATTTCGTCAACAACCACCGTATATTTTCGTTTGATTTTTTCTCTCTCTCCGTTCATATTATGTTTATGATCTGAATTATTTTATTTGCAAAGGTTTTAAGAATCGGTTTTGTACTTCCACGATGATTTTTGTAAAATCGATAATTTTTTATTGAACACCAATTCATCCTTCTCTTAGTGCCCTTTGGGATCCTACAATTGATATCAGAGCGGGTTGCTCTTATTTTGATCTTTTGAATCTTCTCATTTTTAGATCTAATCATTTTTAAGATTCAATCATTTTTTTTAAGATTTAACAACCTTAATAGCTATGGCATCAAGTGCATTCTCTCTCCCCGTATATTTTGGGATCCCTCTCTTTGTTTTAAATGCTATTGTCGAAAAAAACTATTACTTACATGAAAAATTACTTTTCGAACATATTGAAAGACAAATTTTTTTTCGAAATTGAATTGGAAAGCAAAGAACATTTTTTCTTGTGCTTTGGATTCGACGGATTTTAATCGGATTTCTAATTGTAAAAGTGCAACTTAAATTTGAAGAAACTTATTACCACTTATGAATGAACGGATAAAGCCAAATAATCTAGATTGAATATTTTAAATCATCAATATCATTCTTTCAAAATTATGATAATGAATTTATAAATGATATGATTGCTCGTTTTAATGACATTGAGAATAACTTAACCTCTTTGGACGAGCCTAGAACTAACTCCCACAAAGTGAAAAAGATTATCAGGTTTCTCTCCTCCCGTTGGCATACAAAAAGAACGATTATCGAAGAAAAACATTTGAACAAATTGGATTTTGACGATCTAATTGGTTCACTTCTAGCCTATGAGATATAAATCCAAGAAGAAGAAGAATAAAATGTTTCCAAAAAGAAAACATTGGCTTTGAAAGCAAGCAAAAGTGAAGATGACTCGAGTGAAGAAGTAGACGAAAAGAGACTCGCCATCTACACAAGAAAACTCAATAAGTATCTCAAATTAGTGAAAAAGAAAGAAAAGAATATGAAGTCTACCCGAAGATCATACAGAAATCACAAAGAAGAGATATCTCATAGAAAAAAGAAGAAAATGCATGAAGAATCAAGTGAAGATGAACCAAATGAATCATCAAATTCGTCTAGTGAGGATGTATATTTATGCTTAATGGCACATAATGATGATGTATCCTCCAACTCTTCTTATTGTTCTAGTGCTAATAGTGATAATGATGATGATGATAATATCAAGTTTGGCATGCATAAGGAATTTTTTTTCTTAATTGAAAAATACCTTATTCTTAAAAAAAAGAATAAAAAATTGATGTATGACTTCCATATTATAAAAGATAATCTTAACATTTTGAAAAAGGAAAGAGATGTTTGTCTAATTCGTAATGAAATTTTAATGAATGATCTTCATATTATGCTTTAAGCCCGAATCTATTTAACTTAATTATCGATGCTATAATCGAGAGTATCACAGAGGAGGTACCTAAGTGCATGTTATTTGCAGATAATATAATACTTTTAGCGGATTCAAGAGAAGAGATTAATACAAAATTGGAAATATGAAGAAATACGTTGGAGTCAAAGGGTTTTCGTTTAAGTAGGAATAAAACAGAATATATGTATAGCAATTTCACAAATAAATAACTTATAGACGATTTGGAAGTTAGGCTAGGGGAGGATATAATTTCTCAAGTGTCAAAGTTTAAATATTTAGGATCAATTGTAAGACAAGATGGTGAGATCGATGACGATGTTAATCATAGAATTCAAGCTGATTGGTGTAAGTGGATGAAAGCCACTAGAGTTCTTTGTGATAGAAAAGTACCCAATAAAGTTAAAGAAAAATTCTATCGTACTGCTATAAGACCGGCAGTGTTATCTGGTAGTGAATGTTGGGCTATGAAGGGACAACATGAACGTAAAGTGGGAGTAACCGAAATGAGGATGTTGAGATGGATGTGTGGTCATACAAGATTAGATAAGATTAGGAATGACCATATATGTAAACGAGTCGGAGTGGCTCCTATTAGTGAGAAAATGGTAGAGAATCGTTTGAAATGATTTGGTCATGTTCAGAGAAGACCATTAGATGCGCTAGTAAGAAGAGTAGATCAAATAATCTGGAGTCCGATTAAAAGAATGAGAGGGAGGCCAAGGCGGACACTTGGTGAACTAATAGAGCAAGATCTATTGGTGAATAATATATCGAAAGGTTTAGTTACTAATAAAGCGGAATGACATCGTATGATCCATGTAGCCGATCCCACCTAGTGGGATAAGGCTTTGTTGTTGTTGTTGATATTCATATTATGAAAAAACGAGTTTGAAAAATTAAAAGTGGAAAATGATACATATTTCATGGAAAATGAAAATATTAAAAATGAAATTGAAACTTTGAAAATTACACATGCATGTGAAATTGTAAAATTAACATGCTCTTTAGAAAAAGAAAAGAAAGAAAATGCCTCTTTGAAAAATATAGCTATTTCTTATGTAACAAAAAATAATCCTAGAAAATTCTTTAGACATGAAACCTCGTATTGGAAATCCAATATTGCATATGATAGAAAATCACATATTACATGTTTCACATATGGATTTAATGGTCATTTTGCATATAAATGCAAAGTAAGAAAATCTTCACAACATGGGATGATATGAATTTCAAAAAGAACTTTGACTAACAAAATTGGACCCAAAGAAGTTTGGATTCCAAAAGTTGATTTTTTTTCAGGTGTGCCTTACATGTAAAGCAAAGGACGAATGAAAATGTGAAGGGACAAAAGTCATGGTAAAAGTATCATTAGGCTGTTGTTTTCTTTTAAGTGTTAAGCCTATTTTTCTATTTCACTCAAACATTTGAAAATGACTATTTCTCTGAAAGAAAAGAAAGGAACAAAAGAAAATTGGTCATAGCAAGTTCAACTCTATTTTTGACATATCATGAATATCATTATTGTTTCAAAGTTTTATGCCATATTTTTATTTTTAATATATTTTTATTTTATTAATTGATTTTCATTATAAAATAATCATAAATTTAAGAGGAGTTATCTTTCAAAACTTGCAATACTCTATATGTATATTATATGACAAAAGGGGGAAGAATAAATTTTTTGAAATATTGACTAAGGGAGAGTTACATATGATGTCTTATATGCTTCATATATAAATTATTCTTTTTGATGAAACAAAAGGGGAAGACGTATAGGAGAAATATGATACGAATATCACTTTATATAAAGAGTACTTTACAATTAATATTCATGTGAATATCTACCATTGTAAGAAAAACTATGCGTTAGGGGGAGTAAAATTATTTTTACAAGAATTTTACAACTTTTTTGTAACTCATATATTTTTCACTTTTCTCGATTTATCTTCATAAAAAAGATGAGATTATTGAGTTAAAGTGTTAATGTCATATCAAATTATATTTTGATGAAATAAATATCGAATGATTAAGGATAAAATGCTGAAAAAATTTAAAGAGAAAAAGATAACTTTATGTACTACACTTTAATTAAATAATTCGCACTGATCTCATCTGTTTTTGATGAATGTTGAACTTCAAAGATATTGATAATTTTGTTAGTTTTCCAAAGAATCTAGGATCATCTAATTTGAATAACTGTGCAAAAAGTTATGCTAAAAAAGTGCAGGACGGTCAACCTGCTAGTCGAAGCTATAAAGGCCGATTGAGATAGTCCGATCGACCGATCGGAGATAACGGTCGATCGATCATTGCATAAACTACTCAAATCAATTGCGTGACTATACCAATCGATAGATCGGTTGATGCACCGGCTGACCGATCAACTGAACAGGAGGAAATCAAAACTGCGAGATTGTACCGATCGAGACATCGGTCGACAGTCCAATCGATCGACCAAGTGCTGAAGCTGTAGAAATGAGCGCAACAATCATATAGACCGGTCAAAGTGTGAGCATAGAAATGAGAAACACTTTTGTTCAAAAAAATGAGAGAGGTCCTGTGTAAAAGATGTTCAAAATCTTAGCTCTTGATCGAGAGAAATAAATTAGCTTCATAGAAGGAGATGTTGCCTCGCCTCTCGAAGCGGAGAAAAGATTGTGGTGTAAAGGGTTTTCTTCTTTGCCCCATTTGGAACAAAAGAAGGGACTAGTAGAATCTTCGATGGTCTCGAGGTCGAGAAGTTGAAGTGGGGACGTAGGTCAAGGTGTGTCCAAACCTCATCAACAACCCCATTTTTTCTCTCTCATCAACAATCAATTTTGTGCTTCCGCAATGATCTTTGTAAAATCGATAATTTTTTATTGAACACCAATTCACCCCCCTCTTGGTGCCCTTTGGGATCCTACACACTCTTCTTATCTTAAAGCATGTTATGATACAAAACAACTGCAAGCATCCATACTAGGGGTGTTCACGGGTCGAGTTTGATCCGACCCGTGCCCAACCCGACCCAATCCGACCCAACCCGATCTATTTCTATCGGGTCGGGTTGGGTCAGGCAACCCTCTTTTGGATCATTAAACTCGACCCGACCTGAACTTAATCGGGTCGGGTCAGTTTGGTTTGGATACTCAGGTCGACCCACTTTTATAATTTATTGTTATAAGTAATAAAATGTACAAATTATCTACTTTTGAAGCTTCTGTACTTGAAAAAATCTCTTGCATAACTATGTTCTATAGAGTTCCTTCGATTTCAAAAAATCAACTCCTTATAAACATTAATACTATCAGGTATAATCAATATAAGAACTAACAAATGTATAACAATGGAAGCCAAGCCAATTTATAGTATCTAAGATAGAGTGCAAAAGAACATGATGAAAACACTGAAGTTTAAAAGGCTAGAAGACTTCAATAAAGAACAATGCCATTAAATATAATTCAGCAACTTCGGTAGTTCAATGCCATTTTTTTATAGGTGTAGTCTAAAATTCAAAAGATAAAGTAGTTATGATTCATCTCTTTTTATACATTATCCAATTGTAGAACTTCATTCTAGCAATACACAAGGCACTAACAATAACAAGAGATGGAAAATTGATCAATCAGGGCACAAAAAGAAAACGAAACATGAAACGTAAAAAGGAATCTCTACATATATGTTTTTGCAACTCAACAATGAGCAAAATGAATCATCATTTCAAGTAAGATTTTCAAATACCAATTACGAACCCTCCTAGTTTTGAAAATAAGCATACCTATCTATCATAATATGAAACTGATCATCAGTATGTATTATGTAAGAATGGAATTATGGAGCATCAGAGGAAGAATTCTTTGAAAAGAAAAAGCTATAGGAAAGGATGCAGAAAATTTCCTGTGCCAATATTGCCAAACACTATACACACAGCACATTGCACAAGAATTGATTGATACAAGCTCAAGTTAGATTTTATAAGAGTTGAGCCAACACAATAAGTAGGGACAAACAGATCATATCAGCATGATGTAACTGAACAATGGACATCACACTATAAAACACACTAGGCACCAACAATCAAAGAATGAATATTTTTAAGGGAAAATGAAAACTAAATAACACCGCCCAACATTCATATTTTTTAAACAAAGAAGGTAGCTATCACAATTCACACAACTAATTGTCTTGTCAATAAATATTCTAGAAGATTTATACATAAAGACTAACTATTCGAAAATGCACAAAAGAGGAGAAAAATAGTGATGCCATTGCCTTGTCGATTCCAAAGTTCCAAAAAGCAGCTTAAGGCTTAAGCCATTAATCCTGCAATAAGTGTCACGAACATGCTTCACAAATATCATTTTAATATAATCTTGCTTTTAATTAGTATTTTAAGTAATTTTAAATGCTTATATAGTCATGGTTGCGTGTAGCAACTAACCTTTTGATTAAAGCAAAATCATAATTAAATTATCGATAAGCGTTATAAAGAAATTATATAAGATTATTAGGAATAAATTCTAATATTTGTAAATATTATAATGAACATATTTATTTATGATTAACTAATGTTAATTAAAAGTTTAACACTAATTTTTAATCAAATAATATGATTGGATCTTCATTTCAACCAATAGGGTTTCAAGCAGCTGAAGCAGACAGTTCACCAACTGCATAGAAAAAGATTTTTCCAAACTTTCATATGACGTGTTAAAAATATGAAATAAATATATAAATTACTAATATTATCTTTGTATATCATAAAATTTTTCAAGCCGAAATACCTACTAGAACTGCGGGAAGAAATTTGACAACATCGCTTGTTCAGGGTGAATCATCCGAAATTGAGCTCCCACATCATGAGATCATTTCTTCATGGTCAGTTATTCATAAATTCTCAAAGTTTTCATGGTTCATACCCTAGAAGTTAGCTTTTCATGAACATAGGAATCATGTAAAAAGGATTTTTGTAGAGAAATTTATAAACCCAATACCGTAGGTCGCTCACTCTGTCTTGAGTAAGAAATAGGTCCGTCTTGTAAATTAGGGCATGATTAGTATAAAATAAATTAGGATTTGAAATTTATACATGTTTAATTATACTTCGTAATTTCTGTGAGAAGTGGAATCATTCAATTCGGATGTGTATATGTGGAGAAATGAATTTTTCATTTCATAGTGATGCTTTTGTCAGATTTCAGGACATGGACAGATCACGATTCTAATTAACTATTTTTGTCATAAGGGCATACAATGAGTTAAATTTTACAATTTTTATGCCTAAATAGTACTAGAGTCTATATTCATTCAGTGAGTGGAAAATTAGGATCTCATCAAATGAATAAGTATTGTTAAAGATATAAATTAATCATTCATCATATAGTCTGCTAGGACACAAACCCTAGGTCAGATTTTCTAGGATATTTTGAATTGCTCACTTGGAGTTAATGATATTTGGGGGTTGGAAACCTCAGTAAGTGTAGTTTCTAATTTATCCAAAATCATGATATTTGCCTTTGTGGTTAAGAAGTTATGAATTATTCATTAATAAGTACTCAGTCTGAAATCCTAATACAACACCTAGTTAAACTTTGGAAAATTAAATAGTTGGGAGTATGGAGTAGCATATCAACATAAACATCGGAAATAACACATTAGTATTAGAAGGGATTATGTGCATTTTAAGGTGAATAAGTGTTTATGCGTGATCATGCATTGCATATTGTTATTATTAGTAATTGGAAAATAAAATAGCATCATTGCTTGTAGGAAACCAACAAGCTACAAGTGAAATGAGAAAAATCTAGTAAACCTCTTTGAAAACATAAATCACAAGATGAGTGGGTAAATTTACAACATAGCAAAATATTATATGTTAGTTCTTTTATTTATGATATTACCTCAAGCAAAGATTATTATTGTTATTATTGAAACATATTTTGAGCTATAAAAAATATTTATGATATGTTTTAAGAATTTCATATGAGATGAAGTAACCTCTTATACAAAAATATTTTCAGGGAACAATGCTTGTGAAGTAAGAATAAGTTTTACTTGATAATGATATGTGATTATGACATGTGTATTTTGATATTATTAGACTCAATGTATTCATTAGCCATACTAGTTGAAAAAGGTCTTTGGGATCACATTCGATATACATGAAAGCCTTTGGAGCGTATATCGGATGTCTTTGCCCTTTGGAGACTGCTCTACGTGCACGTATTGGTCCATGATATGCTCTGCGTATCTGAGAATCATGGTTGGATGACACACAATCATGATTGGGATACGTATTGACCCATGATTTGCTCTGCATATTTGTAACTCTTTGATTGTGAAGCTCTGTTTAACTGTATGACACACAATCATGGAGGGGTACGTATTGACCCATGATTTGTTCAACGTATCTGATACTCTTGATTATGAAGCTCTGCTTAATTGTATGACAAATGATCATAGAGGGATACATATTGACTCATTATGAGTATATGCAATGATACATGTGTGGAGTTTAACTTTGAATATGATGATATCTTGGATAATTTTTATTTATATAAAAGTTCATAAGATTTGAAAACTTATGTGATATGAGTTATGCTTTAAATATTTTCTCACATAGAAAATTTGATTATTTAAATGTTATATGCACTCATATTATTCCCCTATGTTGTAGATTTATTCCACTCACTGAGCAAACGATTGTTGTTCACATTACTCTTGTTGAATTTTTCAGATGATTCTAAGTTCTCGAGTTGAGTTGACTCGAAGTTTGGTTTGATGCATATAAAAGATGTCGAACCGCCGGAGCATTGCTATTTTTCTTTCACTTTTATTTTCCCCTCTATTTTTGTTTACGTAACATGCATGTAATAGATAATCCTAAATGTTGTAATTAAGTTGGTGAGGAAAGTTTTTGTATGGTTGTATAAAACTTGATCCTGTAGAGTGTTATATGTGAGGTGGTTAGTGAAAAAACTTTTGTGAGGGTGTTATATGTGAATGATATATTTTATAATTGTTTATTTAAACTTTGATGAATATATATATATATATATATATATATATATGCATCCTTTGTATGTATTGACAAATAACACAAAATAAGTAAGGGATGGGGTTTTGCTGATTTTATTTATAGAATTATTAAACATAATTAAGGAAGGTAATAGCTGTGATTAGAACTTAGTCACAGTGTGGCGTGTGACAATAAGATCATAATGCTACAATGTCTTAATTAAAGTTAAGGTGTGATAATAACTTTAATAAGAACAGATTTACTAAAACATTGGTATTAGTGTAGTACCTTGCTAGTACTCAAACTGACTAGTGAGTTACATGATTCACTACCTTTTGATGCAAACCCTGTAATAAGTAGCATGATAAAAAGAAATTAGCCAAATGAATAATCTAACTAATAAAAAGAAAAATGATATAAGTTTCATAATGCATTACCTTCTCCAATTGATCAAGGTCAACTCGAAGATCATTTATCTGTAGCGAAGTTCTTAACCAATTTTGAGTGCAAATTAAAGCTTCAACAGTGGCTGGCCGTAAATTACTACGAAATGGATCAAGAACTCTGCCTCTCGTGCTAAATACACTCTCGGATGATATAGAAGAGACATGAACAACTAATATATCTCGAGCCATATGAGAAAGAATGTAATACTTTGATGCTTTTAACTTCCACCATTTCAGAATCTCAAATCCATCAATATTTTCTTTCACATCATCTTCCATATACCTTTTTAATTCATTTTTCTTCCTTCAGTCTGATTTCTCCTTACTTTCTATCTAAATTCATCCTTCCAATCAATATCACCATGACAAGCATTGGATGTTGACTCTGTCACTGAAATTAAACAACTAGAATCGCTCTTATGTAGAGGAGTCAATATTTTATATTGCTCAAATAATCAATAGATGAACATTTTTGACTTTTGCAACATTTCCTTACTTCGACCGCCATCATACATTTGATTAAAAAAAATTCGATATATTCTAACTTGTGACGTGGGTCAAGAAAAATAGCAATAAACAAAAGATAGTTCAACATTCTAATATTCATCAAACTTCAGTTGCATCTTCATTGTCATCATTTGCAACACTATGGCATCTATTTGCGCCCATTCTTTTAATTGCTTTTGAATGTCAATCAAATTATGGAAAAAAACATTAGAAGTAACATGCAATGATCCAGAAAATGACATAGTAGCATCATAAAATACTTTTAAAAAGTTCACAAACACACGAACACGGTTCCAATAATTTCTTGTGGGAATTGAAGCCTTGGCATCCTTGAAGAGTATGATCATTCATGGTCAAGTCTTTTGAATGCCTTTTCAAACTTTTCAGCCACTTCTAACATTAAATAAGTGGAATTCCATCTAGTGGATACATTAATTATCAAATTTTTTTTACAACTGATATTCGCCATTTCTATGCACCTTTTAAAAGAAAATCTACTTAGAGAAGATCTAACATACTTGCATGCAGTTCTCTCACTTCTAATAGATTCTTCTATTATAAAGATTCCTTCTCGAACTATTAAGTTCAAAATATGAACAACACACCTCATATGCATTAATTCTCCTTTAAGAAAAGTAGCTCCACCCTAATCACCCATGCCATCAACCAAATAAGCAATTGCACGTTTATTGAAATTTGCATTATCTACTGTGACACAACCAATTTTTAAAATTTCTCAATCCTTCAAGCATTTTTCCAAAGCTTTTCCTATGGTATCAGCTTTATGATCACCAATTAAATCAAAACTTATAACCTTCTTATGCAATTCCCATCTGACATCTATATAATGAGCAGTAACACACATATAATTTATATTTTGAATTGAAGTCCAAGTGTCTATTGTTAAATAAACCATTTGACGATTTTCAGAAAATACATTTTTCAACTTTTGTTTCTCATGCATAAACAACTTCATACAATCTCTAGCAATACTTATACGAGAGAGAATTTGAAATTTTGGTTGTGATTCAGCTATAAAATTTTTGAAACATTGATTCTCCACAAACTTGAAAGGAAGCTCATAAACCATAATCATCTTGCCAAGTGCTAAGCGAGATCTTTCTTGATTTAAATCAACAAGTTTCATACTAACATAATTATTTGGATTATCTTCACATTGTTTGCCAATAGTAATTATTTTTTGCATTTTATCAGTAACAAAATTATATGGGTTTCTCACACAACTCTTAAGACGCTTTAATAAGTTTGATGTTCCATGAAAAGCAGCATTGCAAGCATAAGATTTTTGGCAATAATTGGAAATGACTCTATATTTGTCTCTCTTAAAATGAATCCAATCATTAGAAGCAGGTCTACAGGGTTTCCTTTTTGATACCTCTTTTTCTGAAATTTTTTGTCCAGATGAATTAATTTCTTCTATTGGTCGAGTTTCAACTATAGGTTGTGTGCCTTCTGGTGGTTGTAGTTCATGTGAAGAATCCCTTGTTGCCCACTTGATGGATTAGGTGCATTGCCAACTTGAGTTCCACTAGTATTTTGGTCCTTTTGGATCATAATTTTCTTTTACCACAATTGCCTTTAATGAGCATGCAAAAAGGGAAAGTAGTTAAATTTCAAATAATAAACAAACATAATATCATAAGTAAAGCAATAAAGAAATATGAATAAATTTAGTAAACAATTAAGAAGGAGAAGACACCTACACCTATGCATGCATATTTCAATAGGATATTCTTTGAGTAAACATTAGAAGACACAAGTGGGATGGCCAACTTTGAAACCGCTGAACTTTTGTCATTGTTGGTGCCAAAGAAAAGGTTTCCTTTAAGAAAATTGACATCCTATTCTCGTATTCTATGTTCACATGTCATTGTTGGTGCCAAAAATAAGGTTTCCTTTAAGAAATTTGTCATCATATTCTAGTATTCTATGTTTACATTAGCTAAAACATTTTAGTAGCAATACTTGTCACGACACATATTACTTCATTATTGTATCCTACAAATCAGCAATGAAACTATATGCCAATGTGCCGTAAGAAATATGATATCTATTGTGGGAGTATGGACTATGGAGATTTCAGATTTGATTGATTAAATAATTGATGCATCAAGATGTGGAAATACTTGAATGAGGGGAGATGGTGCTGAATTGTTGCCGTGCTGATTTTGCTGATGACGTCGAGGAGAGGGGATGTGAGGCGCCTTGATTGGAGTCCCTTCTAAGTTCTATTGAAGCGCCGAGACTTAAAACAAATTAGGTACAAAAAATCAATCTAGTAATCTACTATGAGAGACTTAAAACAAAGTATAAAAACTTTAAGTCTTTAAGAGTGTAGGTGTAGCAACGAGTTGCTCAAGCCTGAAGGCCTTACCAACAATGTCAGATATTTTGATGTCTTGGCTCTCGGCGCCTTGTAGAGTTGCAGGTTCGCCACTTCGCCTCCAGCCCTCCACTTCTGCAGGACATTCCTAATAGGGTATCGGGTATCCACAAGTCTAGCGATGCCTGAATCTAGAGTATGGGCTATGGAATATGGAGGTTCACCACTTCGCCTCCGGCCCTCCACTTCACGTCGGACTGTCGGAGACTCAGAGCAGAACATCGGGGCTCGAGGATTCGATGGCGCCTCACGAGTCACGATAGAGCAGAACGCGCTTGTGCCCTAACTTTTGAACCGTCAAAATTTTATTTGGGGCAAGTTGGCAGCAACCGATGAATTCTATTCTAGCCAATAACGGCCCATCTTCAAAATTTCGAACCGAACCAGCGAACCATCTTGGAAAGAAAGAAAATTTTGGGTCTTTCAGTTGGGGTCAGATCAAATCGGATTGTAAAAATTCAACCCGTAATCCGACCCATTTGCTGACGGGTTACCAACGGGTCAGATCGGGTTCGACCCGATGAATGACCCGTCTATTTGGGTCGGTTCGAGTGACTGAGTTCATCGGGTCAAACCGACCCAGTGAACACTCCTAATCCGTACGTCCTTTTTTCATGTCTCATTCTCCACATCTTATGTAAGGATATGCTGGTCAGGGAAAAATGGAAAAGAGAAGCACTTCAACCTATTATCTTTTAACTCACTTAAATTCTATCTTTATTGATTTCCTATAAATATGCTTAGCAATGATTTTGTTTATTACGACACCTCTTTCTCTCCCTCTTCTCATGGCTCCGAAGAAGACGCCACGATTGAAGAGATCCCCGATTATAGGAGAGCATGTAGAAGAATCAAGTTGACACATGTAAAGACTTTACTGGTATAATGCAGTTGATGATTAATACTGTAGAAATATAAATAGGTGTATCATGATAACTTGTGAATAGACTTCAAATACATTTCAACAAAATATTCTTGGATGTATTGTTTCTTTTCAAGATTCATATCATTCCTTTCTTGTTCTTCTAGTGAAACATAGAAGTTGCTAGTTTCAACATGGCATCAGAGTTATCACATTGTCAGAATGTTGTGTGATCATCAGCAAGTAGTAGCTTCAAATGCAGAGGAGCATTCAGAGACGATCCAGTTCAATTTTCTGGTTTGAAATCTTCTAAATCATTATCTGATTGTTGATTCAGTTCTTGATCTGATATGTAATTGTTATCTGGGCTGAAATCAAGCTTCTATTTTTTTTTCTGATTCCTAATAATAATGTCATCAAATTCTAGAATTGGAACATATGAAGCCAAACAAACTGTAGTAGATTTACATCATCCTCTTTACTTGCAAAGTGCAGATTGTCCAGGAACTCATGATTTCTTTTAAACTTCTTGGTTTAGAGAACTATACTTTATGGAGTAGAGCTATGAGAATTTCTTTGCTTAATAAAAACAAGTTTGGATTTGTAGATGGAAGTTATATGGATAAGAGGAATTTTAAGAGATTTTTGTCTAGATTTATTATAACAAATAGAAGTATTTTGTGACAATAAATCTGTAATATAGAATGCAACGAATCCAATATTCCACGACCGCTCCAAGCATATAGAGATTGATTGTCACTTTGTTAGAGAAATGATCAAGCAAAAGATTATCAGCACAAGCTATATTCCCACGAAGATAGCAAATTTAATAACCAAATCTTTGGCAAAATGTCAACATGAGAAGCTTAAGAAGATCCTAGGAATGTTCGACATACATAATGTCAACTTGAAGGGAGATGTAGAAGAATCAAGTTGACACACGTAAAGATTGTAGGGTTATTTCCATAAACCTTTGTTAAACTATCACAATTTTTCACATCTGACCCCAAACTACGAACTCATTTGTTTGGATTCCTAAACTATCACGTTTTTTCCACTTTAGTCCTCCCGTTAACTTATGTTATATTTTTCGTTACTTTTACTTTTTTCCATTTATGAAAAGACTAAATCACCCCTTCCTCCAGAAAAACATGAAATAACAAATATAAAAAAAATAAAAAATCATTGGAAGGATCAAAGTAGTAAACAAAAAAAAATATTTATGAAAATGACTAAATTACCCTCCTCCTGATTTTTTTATTTTTCATTTTTATATTTATTATTTGATGTGTTATGGAGGGAGGGGTAATTTAGTCTTTTCATAAAAAGTAATGAAAAATATAATAGAAGTAAATGGAAGGATTAAAGTGGAACAATCGTGATAATTTATGGATACAAAAAAATAAGCTCGTAGTTTGGGGTTAGATGCGAAAAATCACGATAGTTTAGGGGAGCTTTATGGAAATAACCCAAGATTCTATTGGTATAATGTAGTTGACGGTTATTACTGTAGAAGTATAAATAAGTGTATCGTGATAACTTGTGAGCATACTTCAAATACATTTCAATAAAATCTTCTTGAACGTATTGTTTTTTTTTCAAGATTCATATCATTCCTCTATTGTTCTTCTAGTGAAACATAGAAGTTGCTAGTTTCAACAGAGCAACCTGAGGAGGAATTTGAAAGAGGTATATTTTCTCATACATTGTAATTTATATCCGTATGCCTCGCAACATCATTATCAATAGTCGGACTTATGTGTACATGTCACGATGCACTATAGTCAAGTCACAATGTCACGAAAGTCTAGCTGCACCTTGGTCAATCCCTACCATATGAATTGATTATTTTCGTGATGTGGCAAGAACCTTGTCATGATATGTCCCATGGGTTTTGGCCAATACCTTTCATCATGACTTATTGCAACAATGAACATATCCTATTAATCCTTATATCAAAACATGCTTTAATTATCTCCTAAATGAGAAAGCACCTTGATGTTTCTATTTTACTGAGCCTTATTTAAAATGTTAAATAGTTCCCTAATTGATGTTGATGTTTCTATTCCCTAATTGTTGTGCATGTACAAATTCATAATGTCAAATGATTTCTCTAAGAGTCTATTTGGTTGAGGACGAAAGAAAGTTAAATGAGAGAAATTCATTTCCATTGTTTGGTTGAGTTTAAGTTGAAAAATAACGAAGTGAAAGAAGATTTTCCTCTATTCCCCTCTAATATCTTATTTCTTTTCTCTTCAAAATGAGATGAAAAGGAGGAGAAATAACTAATAACTATATATTCTATTTAACCATACCTAATTTAAATATACTTACATGTATGAAGAATATAATTATCTATAAAAAATATTACTAAATTTTTATTCTCTTCTCTCCCCTTAATTGCTTCATCTATGCAAGGGGAACTCTTATTCTCTTTCTTTTCCTTCCTTGGGTTTCCTCTTTTTTATATTCCCTTCCCTTCGCCTTAAAGAAATTTGAATCAAACAAGACCTTAAGGACGTTGTAAAATTTATATATAAAAAATGTAAATATAAATGAAGAAATATTTTATGATATATCAACGATGATCAATCAAGAGTGACTTTCTCCTGCCCCATAGGTTGAAAGATACCCTATAGGAAATAGCAAGACAATAACGCATCAGTTGAAAGTGCTCTACAGTTTGAAAGATGTTTTCTTATAAGTAGTAATACAATAATGAAAGAAAAAAATAAGTTAATCTTAAAAATATTCTTAATTTGTGATGAATTCTTATGGCCATTTTTAAGGATGATTCATTATGCTATGATCTTTATCGTCGTAATTATTATGCTTTTACCAGGATGACCTCATTATATATTGGTGATGATACTCTTATAAATCTTGCTCCACTACTTTATTTATTATGAATAATTTATGATTATACCTACATCTTTACATGTGAATATTAAGATTAATGAGAGATTAATTTTCCCTTCACATTCAATATTGCAAGTAACACCCCCTACTCATGATGATGATCAACGATGCCAGATCTTACTCATGATGACATCATATACATATTATGAACCCTTAGTTTCCTTTGACGCATTTTAGTTATCTTATATTATTTGATTTAGGTTGCTTCAGCAACTAAGGTCTCATTCTATATTTTTTATTTATCAATCTATTACATTTTAGTATGGCATTTTGTATTTTTATTATTCAATAAGAGTGTTTTCTCTTCCTCATATGAGTTGATTTACTTCAACTAATCAAAGTGAATTTTTAGTCAATATAATGTCCATGTGTATATGTTTGTAGTGTCCACTGAGGCATATTATATCATATAATCGAGTGTATTTTGAAGGCATTACATATTATCATACAAACTGCTACATTGGTACATCATCCATCCATGTCTTATCTTCCACTTTTTAAGTCCGAATCTTATATACATTTTTGGATGATTTTTTAAGTGGATCAATAGTAATAATAAAAAGAGTGAATGAGTACATGATTCACAATTCATTTTTGCATTGAAAAGTAGGTAGTCCCAAAATTATGTGTGAAAAGAAAATTTAAAATCCTGCGTAATGTGTGTTGCATACTTATTATCCTCTAATAATAATACTAATTCTCAGTTTTTATTAATGAAATGTAAAATACTTAATTTACATAAAATAATGTACACGTAACAAATTTACACGTAGCTAATGAAGGTAACTTAATTTTATTATGATCATACACTTGCTGCAAGTAACTTGTTATACTCATTATCCAATGTTGGTGATCAATATCATAACATGCATTGCCTCCTATATTTTCCTTCTTTCTTTTTTCCTTTATCTTTTGAGTGCTTTCACTTCATTGGATAATAACCAAAAATTCTTTTGCAGAACTATGAATAGCTTGAGGGAACACAATATGCATAGTTAGTACACCTGCTGTGCATACATATGTTGCCCCCACGGATTTTCAAAAAATAAAATAGTATTTACTTTATTAAATTAGCAAAAATTAAAAGATTAAAAAGCATAATAGAAGAGTTTGGCATAAAAAAGAATAATTAGAAAGTGTTAGAAAAGAAAAAGAATATAAATGTATTAAGAATAAGAATAAAAATAAAAAATTACATTTAAACTAGTAGCTCTGATTAGATTAGAATTTAATTGCTATGCATCTCGATCCTAATAAGTACAACTCAAATATCTTTATCCTTATAATCTCCATCTTCGACATAGTTCTCTCTCGTCCTCCTGTCTTTTGTATTCATGCATCCAAAGGCAACAACACATGCCCCGAGGTACTAATGGCAACAATGATCGATCTTTTTTCTTGACGATGCATGTACACAAAATCATGAGTCGCGAGATGCCATAACAAAAAAGAGGACCGACCAGTTTGGAGAAAGGAGGGGTGTAACACACCAAAAATTTCAATTCATTTTTCGTAAAATTTAATTATATTGACTTGGATCACCAGATGTCCGATCCATAAAAAAGGCGCGCCTAAAATCGCAACAGTCGACAAAACTGTCGATGCGTCAACCATCAACCGCTCCAAACGGGCGTCCGGAAGTGCAAAGGGTGGAAACGAAAAGAATATTGATTTAGATTTTCTTCTCCATTACACCAAATTTATGGGGATTTCATGTAACTCTTCTGCCCCACAATCCTCTTGATATTTAGAAGACGAAGTCCCTCTATCATATCCTTTAAACACCCATTAGACCCTTATTCCTCTTTTTTCTCTTCATCCTCTCATCTTCCTTTTTCCACCATTTTATTTTGTGTTTTCTTCCTCATGTCTCGGTCAGAGAACTTGGAGAGAGTTCTGCAAGTTTAAATTGTGAAAGGAACAATTGAAGAAAAATGAGGAATGGCAAGAGTTTGATCCTAAAAGAAAACCAACCGAAAAATCGTCAAAAAAGTGTGATTTCAGAATCAAAATCATGGGCTAGTTTTTCGAAGGGGTTTGCATATTTTAAGGACCATATTAGGCTTGAGATCAATGCTAGTATGGGTATAAAGCATGCCTTAAAGTTTCTATGGAATGATAATAATTTTATTAGCCATAACATGATTTATTTTGGATAATTTCATATTTATATATATGCTATAAATGATTGATGATATATGTATATATATGTTTTACATGATTTGTAGGCAAGTATGAACATGACTTCGTAAAAAATAAAATTTTGTAATTATGAATAAAGTTAGGATTAAATTGAATAGGATTGTAGATGCATATTATTAGATAAGTATGAGATGATTATTTGTAGTTTTACATGATAATTAGTCTTGATTATGTTAAGATTTCCTTCTGAATCATGCCTAATGTTAGAAATAAGCTTGCTTGTGTTTAGATATAAGTTTGGTGTGAAAACTAATTTGAAATCTAAGGACACTACAATGATTTACAATTCTATTGAATGAAACAGATGACTAGTCTCTTGATCGAGCGTTCAATTCATTCTCGACAAAAGTTAGAGACTTTCAAGTCGGACGATCGAAAATGTCAATACTGAACATGGATTGAATGGTTGACCATGAACTTGCATTGGCCGGTTGTACATCATGAATCAAACTATAAATTTTGTGATTTGGACCGATTATAAGACTGATCAAGAGTTTGCAATTTTGCATTCAAGGGATATCAGACAACCAATCGAATCATATCCAACCTTTGAACGACCAAAAGATGAATTGAACGTCGTACCTTGTGGAAGATCAATACACCATGACTGACCAAGCATCTGCTTGATTTAGTGGAAGATCGATGAATCATCACAGAATGATGCTCGCTCGAACTAGCGGATGATCGCTAAACAATTCCAAAATGGATGACCGCTGGACCCAGCGTACACCTAATAGTTCATCAGAGATCTAATATTATTTTATTTAATTATTGTGTCTTGATTTAACTATGTTCACATGATTACACCTACATCATATGATCCCTTATGATAACCTGGAGCCGACCTTTGTTTATGAAAGTTTTGATTAATCGTTAAGATCAAAAGGTAGGTTGATAAGTTAATGCATATAAACGATGAGATGGAAAGTTACCATTTCCTCATAGATGGAAGGTTATGTATATTGTGTGAATCACTCTCTCTTGTAGGGATTATGAGCCTTGTGTGAGGTATTCCACCTTCTTAGAAGATATTTGTGAGGTCATCCTTCTTTTTTGGCACTGTCATGATTAATTCCTCACCACGGTCTAAGTAATTAGACATTTGTGTATTTGCATGGTATTTTCGATCGAGGCCTCATTCACAGGACTAGGGATGACAAAAATTTTCGAGCATCGTAGGGCCCTACAAGAATCCCTGATTAGGACATCGCTCGTGAGGAATTTTTACCCCATGGGGCGGGGCCAAAAGTGAACCCGGGGGTCACTTCAGGGATCAGGGTAGGGATACATGCCCCCGTCCCATGGGCCTCGATCCCCAAATTTAATATATATTTTAAAAATTTTAATGATAATTTAATAATTTTATTTTTAAAAGTATTATATGTGATTTTTAATATTATATAATAAAATATTATGTTGTATTATTTTAAAATAGTTATATTTCAATGATTTTATGTATATTTGTTATTTTAAATTTATTAACAATTTTATAATTAAAATGTTGAAAGATTCGAAGTTCCCGTAGGGAATAGGGGTAGGATTAAAAGTAACCCCAACCTGAGGATGGGGGGCGGAGGTGGGGTGGCAGGGGCAGGGCGAGGGGCATATCCCCCATCCCAAATGGGGGAGGGGGGTTGCCATCCTTGGTCGGTATATATCCAAATTTTTATAATCCGAACTCGATCCTGCTCTAGTCCTGATTATGTCCCATTCATACCTACCAGACTGAAAAAAACTTAGAATTATGAGTCGGTGTGATCCGAGATGACAAGTACATCCCAATTCATGCTCAACCTACTCTGAGGCATGAAAGAGGTCCCTACATACCACTAGCCAAATGCCCTAGTACATGTTTACTTTACTCAGTTACATCATAGTAGAGACGTGAAAAATGAGATAAAAATTGTGACAAAAATTCTTTGTTGAGCCAACTATGAAATTCGACCCGAGTTATAGTAGCACAGTTCGAATTTGAAGAAACATGACTTCAATTTCATCTGACCTAATCCAAATTCTAAGGAAGCAAATGACTGTAAGTTTTGTAAGGCGATATAGACCATGCCTAAGTTCAACAAGGGTTGCATTAAGGTCAACATGATTCATGTTCACTTTTGATGACATAAGGCATGACTTCTCTCGTTTGAATGGAGTTTCACAACACGTGAAAGTCTTCACGACCCATGTAATAGGGTTCACAATCCTTGAAGTTTATTTTCACAACTATGATTGAAATACGATTTACTTTAAATATAGATTGTGTTGTAAAATGGTTCATGATTGCTTATTATCTTCAAACAACAATCAACAACAAAGCCTTATCCCACTAGGTGGGGTCGGCTACATGGATCATACGACCCTATTTATGTTATGATTTATATATTTTGTTCTTGCTATCTTATGCACTAACAATATGATTGTTATGCTTCCAAATTGATATGATTATAGGTTAATGCTTAATTAACGGTTATTGTTGCTAATTGATATATGATGATTCATAATGAAGAAAGCGTACAAAGGTAGTAGTTATACGATAAACAAGATTAAAAAAAAATGAAAGATGTGAGTCACCATAATTGTTGATTACCTTTGAGGTTGGATAATTGAATTATTGTTGCATGGAGCATGTAGCATAATCAGGGGCATCAATTTTTAGTGGAAATGATGACTATCCTATTGTACATGCCTCAACCCCATGTTATGAGAAGTGAACCGCTGTAGTGTGCGAGCCGCTGCAAATGAATATGCATAGATATAATGTGATGGTCCTTGATAAGTGAGAGCTCTTTATAGTACGATCTTTATGGTCACTTTTAATAGTTAATTAATTATTGATAATTTTTCACATGAATAAGATCAAAGAAGTTAAGATATAACAATTTCTAATTATGGTTGGTGAATATGTATATTTCAATTGATAATTTACCATCAATTAATAATTGATAACTGATTTGTCAATAATTGATAATGAAATAATTGTTGATGATTGAGTTTGACAATAGATAGATAATTTCATGTTGATATTTGTGGTATTGCAAAATTAATGATTGATACTAGACATATTGTTAATTCTTTATTGATTGGTTATTGATTGTTATGAATATTAGATATTTTATAACTGATGATAATTAAGTTTGGCAATAGATAGATAATTGCTTATTGGCATTTGTGGTACTGCGAAATTAATGATTGATATTGTATATATTATTAATTCTTCATTGATTTCTTGATGATTGTTATATTCATAATTATCATGTTGATGTTTTACTCATGCATATCTGATATAATATTTTTAATAATTGAATGGAAGTGAATATACTAAGGCGTATGCATATTTTATGTATTATTTTTGGTGACAATATGGGTGACAATTTATATGATGATTGAGTTTGGACATTGATAAGTATCTAATAATTGGTATTATTATAAGAAATAATGTATAGATCCAAGTCTATAATTCACATCTTTTTAATATCATATGGCCCACTTCCATTATGTTCATGTTTATTATATTTAAGTCTTTTGTTAATGTGAACATATATATTGATTAGTCAATGCCAAATAAAAATTAAGTCATAAAATTGAATATTAAAGAGTTTTCTCTTAATCAATTGTTTGATCGTGCATTTTAGAATGTTACTTATGTGGATGGTTGAAGCAACTTCTAACAATTTAAATGTTCACGTCACCTTTGGTTATATGCATGTGTTGTTATCTCCATGTTTAAGAATTTTTTTTACTTTCAACTATTAAAATTTCTTTGAAAAATCTTAAATCCAATTTTTTATTATATTCTTATATGCATATTAATTGTAAACAAAATAGTGTTTAATTCCTTTCTCCATGTATTTTGAGTCTTTGACATTGTTTTAATTTCTATGTTACAATTTACATCATTTGAATTTGCCCAACATTGATATTGAAATCATTTTATACTTTATAGATTCATTGCTCCTCGTCAAATTTTTAGAGTTGTTTCTTCAAACTTCACGTGAATTATTATAAATTCCAATTTTGACCTCAAAGTATGAAACTAGATGGATTTAGCATAGACTATTCTTTCACATCTATCTAATTTTTTCATTGGTTGTGTTCTTTTTTCTATTTATAGAAATGAGGGGAAGGAGGATCTTATTGAATAATGAAGGGAATGGTGATCGAACAATGACTCCATCTACAAATGTAAGGAAGGAGTAGATCCCTCGTCGCTCACTCCCTGTTTGGATCAAGAGCATTTTTAGAATAATTTTTTAAACCATTATTACATCCAAATGATCTCAAAATTTGCAATGTGGTTCCCATCATGTCTTGTTCCTGGGTTAAGAGTAAACACAAGGTCGCAATGTTGAAGCAAGAATCCAGAGTTCCCGATGGAACAAGGCTAAAAGATCAAGGCAAGTGCACATTATCATCTTACTCCAGCAAGGCCATGTAAAGACAATTAGAGGCCTAATGTAACACTCCCAATGTTCACCCTCCTACTACGTGACAATTAGGCTTCTCCGAGGTCGATATTAACTACTATTACCTCTTTACCTTGGACTTTCATAGATTCATAGAAGAAATAACAACCAACAATAACTATCATTAGTAAGAGTGCAGAAGCTAACATATCAACTTGTTCCCAAATGATCCTCCAAATAATTATATAACATCAGAGTAGCAACAAAATAGAATAACATAAACTAACTAGAAATCTAAAAGACTCCATCTCATGTGCAACGACATCATCACAAACATCTCTAGCTATATATGCCATCATCTTTGCTTATTTAGTTATACGTGGAATTCAAACATAGGGATTTGAAATATTCGTGAGTAAACTCAATACATAAGAACAATACAAATTGATAAGAAATTTTAATAAAAATAGGCTAACTTTCATTGTGATAACAAATCTATTCTACTTTGTTATTTCTATTCTTTCCCTTTTTTGTTATGTCCATTTATTTTTTATTTTGTTCAGTTCTTCTCAATTCGTTTCGATTCTATTATGTTTTTTTATTTTGATATTTTTTGTTCTTTCACTAGATCTTTTATTTTAATAATTTCTTAGGACATCTATATGTGTTATCCTAATGCGAGCTTGACCTTTTTTATTATGAGCAATTATGACACTTTCATGTGCTTTCAAGATAGATCTTATTAGGAACAAGGGTGGGCAATTACAGACCCAATAAAAGATGAGATTAATTTGCAAATCTCAGTGTTTGACTATTAATATCCACTTTTCCGTTAGGGTGATGGGACTATTAATACATACTTGCTAATGAAACCCCATTTTACGTATTTTATCTTTTGACCTAATTAACATCCTTACTGTTCTCTATTTAATGTAAGGGTTATTTTTATAAACCTCTCCTAAACTATTGCGATTTTTCGCATCTAATTCCAAACTACGAACTTATTTTTTATCCTTAAATTATTATAATTTTTTCACTTTAGTCCTTTCGTCTACTTTTTTTGCGTTTCCTATTATTTTTACTTTTTTTCATAAATGAAAAAACTAAATTAACCCTCCCTCAAGAAAAATATGAAATAACAAATAAAAAAACTAATACAATATAATCATTTTAAAAATTAAAATTAATCATGATATGTTAGACTAATGGACACGTGGCACTTCATAAATGTGCCAAATATCATTCTCTTTAATATAATATAGATAATATTAAATATAATAAATATAAATATGACCCTCAAAATTAGAGAGGACCTCAAGCCACTGTTTGTGTGACTTGGGCGCACTACTCCAGAGTGCCTATCTAATGTTGAGAGAATAAGTCCCCCTTAACAAAAAATAATGACCTTGCTCTCAAAATTTTACCTACACAGGAAAAGAATAATCAAATTATAAACTTAATAAGTTTTTGGGGGTGCTGATAATATTATTGTTCTGGTATAGGTTAAGAAATGGGGTCACTCATGGGGTTAAAAAATTTGTTTAGGAGCATTTTTTTGCACCCAAATATTTTGTGCACATTCTCATTTTAGGAACTAAATATTTCATCGAAGCTAGATCAAATATCTTTTTCAAGAGAGATAGGCAAGAATGATGTTATCTCTTTATATTTCATTTTCCATTTTTATTGTAGAGGATAAAATGTTATTTTATAACTCATAAAAGTGAAAAAAGAAAACCAATCTGAGTGGGAAGTTCATGGATGGACGAATTTGTCCAAGTTTTATAAATTCAAGGTTGCTTCTTTTCTATTTTGTGCATTAGGATCATAAACATAAATTAATTTGTTATAGTCTGAGAGAGATTTAAAAAAAAATCATTTTAAAATATAATTAATATATAATTTAATTATGAGAAAAAAATGAGGGAAACAGGGGCAATTGATTGGCGCTCATAATTTGAGGACCTTAATTTGTAATATAATATATTATTTATTTACTGACAGTACTATAGTGGTAATATTAAGTAGGAAATTAAGGTCATTGTATTCCATTGTAAGTTAATTTTATTCTCATCCCTCATTAATTGTACATTTAAACCATAATTAATTCACAATAATTACATATTTTCTTATTTGATCTTTCAACTTATTGATTCTTTCTTATTAATTTGATTTTCTTTTCAACAATTAGCTAATCAATAAATAGCTTGTTTATTGAGTATGAAGATTAATTACTTATTTAACAGTTTCGTCTTTTAATGTATATAGTCTGAAGTCCCTATCATGCACTTTTCATATTATCATTGTGTCAAGTGGTTTTACCTATATTTTTTTTCCGATATAATTCTTGATTAATAATTTAGATAATAGTTGGTGAAATTAAAATGTAATTCTAATCGTCAACACAATTATATTTATCATTTTTAAAATGTTATGACTTAATTTGCATAATATATAAATTTTTTGTATAATTTTATATGATATAAACTATTTTTTGTTATCATCAATTACTCTCTAAATTAATAATAAAAATGATATCGAAAAAATAAAAAAATACATCCATACGAGACAAGAAGTGCATGACACATTTATTGTATATAAATATAAATATAAATATAAATGTATGCATAATAATTTGTATGAGGTCTCCAACTTGTTTGTGTGGGATTTGATGTGTTAACATTGTAATAGGAAAAAAAAAACTATCAAGAATGTTGTTGGGATTTTCTTCACCTGATAAATAAATCTGGATTCGGTTCAGATTCTCTGAGAGAATAATCGCGCATTTATGTCTTCCCTTTCGATTTTAAGTTCATGAATCATGATATTTGTTTTATGCTTTAATTACTTGTCATATTTCTTTGAGTTCCTTTTGGATCCGACAACCTTCGGCTCGGTCGGGATCGGATCGAGATTAATGTAAGTTATAAAAATTTGGATGTTACTTCGAACCGATAAAATATATTAAAATAATATTATATTATTTTAAAAATAATATATTTATATTTATTTTAATTAAAAAAATTATATTTTATTATATATATTTTAAATATTCATTCTATTATATTGTAATTAATAATTATTATATTTATATAATAATATTAAATTCTTTGTTATTATCTTTATTTTTTTTAATTTTTATGATCAAATGTGAACAATCGACTAATTTTTTATTTTTATCATGATTTCTTTTAAAAATTTCGGAGCAAATCGACCCGATTCCTTTTTCATATTTATGATTAACCTATATGATACACAAAATTGATGCTGGAATCCATCGGACTTGACTTAATATTTACTCAACTATATATAACAAAAAAAAATCTTGTATTTATCTTATAAAAAAATATGGATACTAATCAACAAAATAAAGTCTTATAACATGGGGTAAAAAGAAGAAGAAAAAAACAAACAAAAAGATCGAAATGTAGCACCAAAAATATCTATTATATTATACTATATTATTATATAAATATTGTGTTGTTCACTTCTTTTTTTTTTAATTTTAGAAACAATAATTAAGGAGCCAAAAAAGGAAACCAAAAGGTGAAATGATATATTTCTCTTTTATTTATTTTGGTAGCGAGGACTTTAAAAGCGTCATTTTTATGTCTTGAAGGGGTTCTCCGCAGAACACAGGAAACCGATCCAAATCTCCGATTCGCAAACCCATTCGTCGTCGCCGTTTCTTTGCTCTCTCTCTCTCTCTCTCTCACCTCCTTTCCGGCGATCTGAGTGCGATCGATTTCCTTGGTGTTTTCCTTCTGATTCCGCTGATTTCTCCATCTTTGATCGTTTCCTCGT
This sequence comes from Pontederia crassipes, assembly GCA_030549335.1. Taxonomy (NCBI): domain Eukaryota; kingdom Viridiplantae; phylum Streptophyta; class Magnoliopsida; order Commelinales; family Pontederiaceae; genus Pontederia; species Pontederia crassipes. The sequence continues at coordinate 36,952,589 of CM060194.1, forward strand.
TGTTTCGCCGGTTTCGCGAAGATTTGCGATCTTCTTCTTTGTTTCCGGGCGTGTGGAATTGTTGCTTGGCATGGGCGACCTGCAGCCGTTGCCTCCGTTGTTGGACGGGACGGATGCCACTGGCGACGGCGGCGGCGGCGGCGGCACGGGTGAAGGAATCGACGGCGTCGACATCGGCGATGGCGGCGGCACGGGTGAAGGAATCGACGGCGTCGACATCGGCGATGGAGGCGCTGGATCTCCTAACGCGGTCGAGGATAACCAGCTTCCGGTTGCCCAACTACCGCCGACGCCGAATCCTCATCCGTCAGCGATCGCGGCCGAAAATTGGCAGCATGCTGAGGACGCAACCCGGAGGGTTCTCCGGCGTATTCGGCCCACCGTGGTCTCGGAGCAGAGGCGGAAGGCCGTCGTGGAGTATGTGCAGAAGGCTGTAAAATCATATATTGGCAGCGAGGCGAGTCCTTCCCCTTTTCCTCGTTTATCTATTTGTGCAAGTCATGCTGTATGCCTGTTCAGTAATTTTGTTCACTTCTTTCTTCCTCTTCTATTTTCGTTATATTGGTGTTTAGTGTATCTATTGGGTTCCCAGTCTTTGACTCGGAATCTCATTTTGTTTTTCATGATTCGTGTGATTAATTGTGCAGTGTGTGTGGAGATGTATGACTGTTTATATGGATTAGTTTGATGCTTTGTAGTGTTAGTTCGTCGTAGCGTTCTCTAGGATGACACACTCAAATTGTGCACAATCTCTTGCTATCAGCTTTATCATTTTAGCTCTTATAGACGGAATTGCAGATATCCTTGGTTTCTGCTCAACTTCTTAGGGCGTATTTGACGTCTTTGGATAATAATTCACAGTATTCCAATTACTGTACTTGTCATTTTTTCATTGTTTTTTCAAGCTGTTTCCATAGAAGCTCCAAGAAAACGGTAGAAATACTAATGAAGTAATGATGACTAAACTGCTCGTTTGAGCTTGAGAAACACAATCAAATATAGAACTGTTTCTTTATTAACGCCTTCTGACGTGATAAGTGCAAAGAGGCAGTTTTCTGGAAGTGCTCAGAGATAATTTAAAACATGTCGCCAGTTTATGGGAAAACCCAACAGGAAAAGAAGAAAAATGAAATCTTGACCAGGTGACATTGCCAATATCCATAAAAAAGGCCACATGAAGATAAGGAGTTAACGACTATTGAAAGATAGGTAACAAATGTTTGTCATGGACAAGAAGCAACATGAGCTCGAGATCACGTGGCATGCAAGGTTCCTTGGACTCTGACCAACACCAACATCTCTAGGGACCTTTTCTCCTCCTAGTGTCTTATGAGCATAGATTGTTGGTGCCTAAAATGAGAGAGGAGGGTGAAAGCTAGAAGGAGTTGGGCACTTTCCCCTCTAGTTAGTTGGTGGATGCCTTATGAGATAGGAGAGGGATGTGATGGAGGGGCCACATGTGGGAAATTGCGACAAAAAACAGGTGTACTAAGCATAGCAGCCAGCATACACGAGGGAAACAGTGTATCTTGTCAAGTCACATTAAAAGTTTCTGGTAAAAAAAGCTAATTATTTTACTTCATTTCGTCAATATCAAAGTATTTAGTTTCCCTCCTATTTTACTCGACAAATGTGCAATTGATTTTTTTTCAGCCTATCAGAATAAAAACTACAGTATTATGCAGCATTGACCTTTTTCAACACACCTAATGCAGCTGGTTCATATTTTTATTTTCTTTTGTAGGCAACAAATTTGTTGTTAGGTTTGTTGTCATTTATTTCCAAAGAGCCTTTTTATATTATCTAGTAAAGCACACACAATCTGGTATACTTAGCAGTTTATGCTGTAATGTAACTAATTGCTGAGTCAAAACACCCGAATGCCAAGCTAAAAAGCCGGATTCATCTTGTCTTGATCAGATAATATTTTTTTGAGATTAATGAAGGATGATCAGCTAATATTTTTCCATTTAATTCGTTTCTTTGGACTAATAGTTGTGCTACTTAGTTATACTGCATTATCAATCCGAACTTGAAGCAAAATAAGTCCAACTTGTACTTTACTCAACTCTATCGGTGATTGCTGAAGTTGCATGCTTTTGCTTAATGCTCAGTTGCACAATCATCATATTTGAATTGTTAAATTTTGGTGTTATTGACTTAGTTGCAGCAAACATAAATGCATTCGGAAGTCTACCTAGAATTTTCTTTTTGAATCTATTTTTTTAAATGTAAATATTTTTGGAAGCCACAACTTCGGAATTATGTTTATTTTAATACTTTTTGAACAACTATAATGGATTTGTTTAAATGACGCATTCCCTGTTTTATCATGAGTACTTTTGATTTTTGCAGTACCGTTCACTATTGGGTCTGACTTTGATTGCAATTTGCTTCAACAGGTATATCCTTTTGGCTCAGTTCCTCTGAAAACATATCTCCCGGATGGAGATATTGATCTGACTGCACTTGGCCTTCCAAACACTGAAGACAATTTGGCAAATGAGGTACATTCTTTTCTTGTGGCGGAAGAACATAAGAAGGATCCAGCGTTTGAAGTAAAGGATGTGCAGTTCATTCATGCAGAGGTTTTCTACTCCACCGGGATTTATTTACTTATTTCTCTAGGTTGATACATTTTTGCTAAAGGTGCAATGAATAATAGTATACTTGTTTGGCATCCTTCTGTGCAGTAAATCATGTTTCTAACCCCTTGAACTGTATTGGTAACTAATCATTTATGTGTTTCAGGTGTACTAGTGTGCTTGAAGTTTAGGAACTTGTTCACATTGTCTCTCATTATTTTTTTGAGTGGTTGGATATCTGAAATTATCCAACATAATAGAAGTTCTTCTCCTTCTCAAAAAAAAAAAAAAAAGAAAAGTTCTTCTAGAAAACAAGAGAAAATCATTAATCAGTTTATTTGTTTGATATTTTCGTCTGCTAATTATTAAAGTTGAGATCTGATGGGAATATTGATTTGTTTGTATTGTAATATTCATTTTTCATTCTTCCATTGAGAGATTTGCGACAGTAAAGCTAATTTTCCACTGACATATTTAAATTGTCGAGTTAACACTTTTTCCAATGAATGATGCATCTTTCTTGCTTTACAATGAAATATTTGTATCATTATCCAAGTGTCTGAAATCAAATCAAAGAAAGATGGTTTACTTTGACATTTTACATGCTTAACTTTCTTGTTTTCTTCCTTTTTTTAATTAAGGATTATTAGGCACCGACATGACTTGTAGATGGCGAGAAAGATTTTTGTCCTTCTACATATCGTACAAAGTGTTTTTGCTGACTTTATAATCTGATGCTCAAATTTGCTATCCACTTAAAACTTTATCATACGAACAGGAGTGCATGATTCATTTCCTCAGGATCAGTTTGGGAAACCAAATTCCTTCAAATTTGAAGAGATCACAGCAGTCAGTATACAGTTAAGAAGTTCTAAGATTTCTCATTGATTAACAGGTTGTGCACAACCTGTTAATCTTTGCTAGTAAGAAAAACATTATTGTATTGTGTGATAAAAAAATAATTGGGTATACAACTTTTGAAAGATGGTTGCACTCAAAATGTTTAAGGATTAGGATCATGAGATTTTATGGAAGTTCATAAAGATCTTAAAAGTAGATTGTGTGACCATAAGGTGTTTTATTGTGGTAATCTTGTGAGTTCGAACGTAAAATCTCAAGATCTTGGTAACTTCTTTAAAAAAATCTCAAGATCTTGGTAACTTGGTTGCATCAGGAAATATATCTTGGGTTATATATGCCTCCTTCCTTTTGTACCTTGATAACACTATAATATAATCCTCATATTGTGGAACTATTATGTTCGTGATTATCCTAATCCACCAGATAATTTGTTTCAAAAAAAAAATTCCACCAGATAATATATGTATTTAAAATGTTGTGTAAGTCTGTTTACATGTAAGTCATTAAATTGAACGAAAATTACTGAATTTTGATTGTAGTGTATGAAGCTACTGTAGCAACTAACACTGACAAGTATTCCTAGGTATTTTTAGATGATTTACATGCTCTAAGTCAAATCCGGTTTACATAAACATTAAATGAGATTATAAACTATTCTTTTTGTGAGACTTTACATTGTTTTTATATTATGTATGATATATGATATTTCAGAAAATGTATGTATCTTCTTTGTGGATATGCTTTGGATTTTTGAGTTTACCAAGGATTGATGATATGTGTTTTTGTTACAGGTAAAACTTGTGAAATGCATTGTTCAAAACATCGTCGTTGACATTTCATTCAATCAGATTGGTGGACTCAGTACTCTTTGTTTTCTTGAAAAGGTGCATGGTTAAGCTAATGCAATTCAAAAGTAAAGCTTCTCGTTTTTGTTGCTTGCAGAGTCCCATAAACACATGGTGGTTTCATGTGTCCAATTTCTAGATGTTTGAAAATTCAGTTGAGCAATATTTCTTAACATGTGTCATGGCTAGAATTTTTTGAGAGCTAAAATGATGACAACATGCCTAGGTTGTAGTTTGTTAATTAATTTTTCTAAAAGACCTATTTGGTTTCATCTGCTTTGCCTATCTGACTAGGGACATTTTTTTTGTCTGTTGCTTCTTTTCACTAATCCTACTAGAATCTACTTGTGTCATCGAAATTCCTACTAAGAAAGTCCCATGATGGCCTATTCTATTTGAGATTATCTGCAGGTTATTCCTTGTGCAGCCTTGCCAGTTCCTCCAATGTGTGTCAGTGAATTACTTGCTTCATCCTGTTTTCTAATCCATTTTCATCATTTCTATGTAGACTTTTCTGGTATGTAATACATTTTTTTTCTTGCAATCCATCCAGGATCCAATAACCAGTGATATTAGTGGCCTAATAATTAGTTGTATTAACTGTGTTAAAATAAATCACTTAGTTTACAGTGATGGCCATACATATTTAACTTTTTTTGAGCACACATATTTAACTTACATTTGAAAGTTCTATAAAGTGGTTGAAAATTTACTGCTGCTGTTTGTGTAGGTTGACCAGAAAATCGGGAAAGATAATATCTTCAAGCGCAGTATAATATTGATCAAAGCTTGGTGTTATTATGAGAGCCGCATTCTTGGCGCTCATCATGGTTTGATTTCCACATATGCATTAGAAACTCTGGTCATGTATGTATTCCATCTGTTCCACAAGTCTCTGGATGGTCCTCTGGCTGTGAGTGTTTTAAAGTTCAAATGCTTATCCTCCGTCTGTTTGTTTTTATTTTCTAATGATTCAGTACTTTATAAATTCTTGTACAAATGGCTTTTTCTTGAGAGAGAAAATGACGGTTACATTTTGTAGGTACTGTATACATTTCTGGACTTCTATAGCAAATTTGATTGGGATAATTACTGTGTCAGCTTGCACGGTTCTGTTCTTGTTTCCTCTCTTCCAGAACTAATAGGTGAGTTGTCAGACTTCTTGTTGTAGACGCCTAAAAATGAAGCTATTCATGTGATACTTTCAAGTATTCTTTTGCAGTTGAGCCACCAGAAACTGATGGAAGTGATTTGTTGTTCAGTAAGGATTTTATTAAAGAATGTGCAGACACGTTTTCAGTTCCCTTGAGGGGATTGGAAACCAACTCCAGGATATTTCCTCAGAAGCATCTTAACATTATCGATCCATTGAAGCAAAATAACAATCTTGGGCGCAGTGTGAGCAAAGGTTAGCATTAGCATTCTTTATATATGAAGGTATTGCTTTATCGTTTAATGTGTTTTATTATCTTATGTAGGAAACTTTTACCGCATACGTAGTGCATTTACGTATGGAGCTCGGAAACTAGGACGCATACTTCTTTTACCAGCTGAAAGCATTGCAGATGAAGTCAGTATGTTCTTTACAAACACTTTGGATAGACATGGAACTGGAGAAAGGCCAGATGTGCAAGATGCAACTCCAAGCTGTTCAGAAAATGGAACTAGTGATCATGCTAGGCTTAACTCCTTTTCATCACATTTAAAGGTTGACAATGACTGCAATGAGATGCTGGTTTCAGGTTTAGCAATCAGTGACTTTAATGGCACATTGATTGAAGAGACAAATAACAACATTTCAGGTACTGGGAAGGAATATGAAACAAGAATGCAAGCCAATTGCTCTCCTAGTTGTCATCTTGATGTACGTTGGTTGCCTAATGGCAGTAAACTGGAATGTAACAGAAGTATGAAAAGAGAGACTGTTTCAGATGCACAATTATTTGGTGATGCCAGGGATCTTGCTTCCACAAGAACTTCCACTTCGAGGATTATAGTTGACACTTTAAAGACCTCTTCATCAGAAAATGGTTCTAAGGATGAAATTGCCGATGTTATGAATTCAAAAGATGACTCGTTGAAGAATGCTGCTTTAAATAGAACTGGAGATGATGACCTAAGTTATGTAACTGAGGCATCAAGTAGTACATCGTGGCTTAGAAATGATAGAGCCTTGGCATCTTCTCCAAGTTCAAGTTGTATGTCAGAAGAATCAAATTTTGCAGATTCCTTAAATGACGCAAAAGAAAATATTGGAAATGGTAGATCCCAGAGCTTAGCAGATCTTTCTGGACATTTTCAGTTACACTTCGGGAATTTTCTTTATGCTCTGCATTCTCAAGAATTCACACTAAATTCTTTTTATTTGCCAATTCCCCCATCATCGCCTTCCCATTATCAAAGCAGTCACTCATGGAATTCCTTTCATCAAAGAAATATGTATTCACATATTGGAGCAAATGGAATAGTACCTGGGGCCTCATTTTCTACCACTGGTTGTTACTTGTATAACCAACCAATGGTATCTGGCACTTATAGCACTAAAGATATTCAACCGACCAGAGGCACAGGGACATACTTTCCCAACACGGTACAATTTGTTTAGTTATTCTTCTTTCTGTAGCTATCTAACAACCTATTGCCATCGGTTAAAAAATCTATCTATTGCATTTGGAGCATGAATTCCATTCACAGATGCAGAATAGATTCCTTGGATTTGTTTGTCTATGATAAACTAGTTCCGTACTCAGTCATTTTGAGAACTCTTTACTCATTTTTTTTAACCTTAAAATATTGTCGGGCTTCAAAAGGGAAGAAGCACTTCAAGAGTTTTAATTTGGAAAATTTCTAATGCTTTTTTGGTCAAGTACAGTGAGGCTGAAGCTTCAGTTAGCTCTTCTTCTTTAACATGGCATAAAGAATGAACCAGAATAATTGCGATATGTTGCTAGTTTATTTGTTTACTGCCACTTGCTTCTCCCCGAGGTTAAAATGTTTCTTTGATTCTGTAGAATTTTCGTCCATACAAAGAGAGACAGCCAGCTGGAAGAGCGAAGAATCAAATGCATGCAAGTAACCCTCCAAGATCCCGATACAATTGTCGCAATGAAACTCTTCAAGACAAAGGTTTGCTAGATGAAGGAAATGATGAGCCATCTCCAAGACCACAACAAGCATCTGTTTTTGGTGGAAGTGGCCGTGTAAAACCAGCTCCTTTGGAACTTTCCCATTCTCGGTATCCTCCTTTTAAAGGGATTCCCCACAGTAATGGCTTTGCTCACCAAATAGATGGAAAAACAGAATCTGGGATGCGAGGTGCTGCGTCCATAGGGGTCTCCTCACCTGAACGGGGAGACAATTCAGAACATGGCAGTTCTTTTAGTCAGGATCCTGGATCAAGGGCCATATCATCGCCATTACAGAAACCATCTACAAGCGTCAATCGTGAGAGGTAATAAACTTTCATCAACTTTCAAATTTTTATCATTTTGAATTGAAAAGAGCACAGGCCTGATCTTGAATAGTCATTTGTGCATTCCTCTGAAGAAGACAGCTCTGTGACAATATTTAAAAATATCATAAATTGAATTCTCAATAGTCCAGTTATAAGAGCTTTGATGAGATGAATAGCTTCTATATTCAAGCAGTTACCAAGAGAAGATTGTAATAACATGCAGTTGATTAACTGTTTTTTTTTTATTGAAGATGTTTCCATTTCCTAGCCTTATCTCCTTGTACTCGAGGGTTGGCGATTTGTTATTGTAGATTTTGTTCTACCGCTGGTTTTTTATTGCCATAAGTTGATCAGAATTTCTTTAGTTGCCCCTCTTATCTTCAAAATAAACCTCCTGCTTAGCATAAAAGTGCGATTCTAATCCTTCCCCATTGTATTTTTGATTTCATATGTAGTTTCCGAATTGCGAAATTAGTGTGAATGTATCATTTCATCATGATTTCCTTGTGATTTTATTATAGTTTATAGCTATATTTGAATATTTCTAATAATTTGTATTCAGATGAGTGAAATAAGTAAATAATGACAGTAGTTGATGAACATGTCTTTTTTTTTTATTTGTAGGGAGAAGTGGGATGCCTGCTTGTTCATTTCAATATTTGTAGGTTCATAATGAACTGAAGTTTCATCAGTCTAAATTTTAGAAGTTGGATGATGATTGTATTACCACATTATTCATTTTTTACATCATAAAGCAAATCTTCTCAAAAGCTGGGCGTTTCCAACATGTAGATGACTAGAAGTCAGCATCTTCTGCTTTTAGGCAAGCTCCAATTTCTGGAGGGACCTTAAGACTTTAAAATTTGGACGATGATTGTATTTAAACATATTATTCATTTACATGATAAATCAAATCTTCTCAGAAACAGAATGTTTCCATGTTGATAAGTAGAAGTTACCATATTCTGTTCTTAGGCAAGCTCCATGTTTTTTCTGGAGGGTCGTTAACACTTTATATTAGTTCCCATGAACTTTTTCCACCTAACATTGTGATAAATGCTATCTTTTGCATGACCATTCTACCCTTAAAGATAAAAATAAAAAATTGGTCCATTCTCATCACTTCCCAGTCTCTGCTTCTCAGGCAGGAGGGAGTGGGTGTCCCCTGTGCTGCTGACTGCAGTGGAGAGGGCGGGGGGCAGTCATGGCCCATTTGTGTGGCGAGAGGTGCTACGGGATGGGTGGGGGAGCCCCTCACTTTGCAAGAGATGTGAGGGCAGGCCTATTTTTTTAATATCTTTTAATAATAAGGGATAATTTTATAAATATTAAACTAATGAAAGTGAAGGACTTTAGTTATTTGGTGTTAAGTGCAAAAGTTTGGAAAGGTCAACAGGGGTAAGTCCAGAGTCTTCGAAAATGACTTTTTTAGGGGAGGCCAACGAAAACAACAACAACAACAACAACAACAAAGCCTTATCCCATTAGGTGGGGTCGGCTACATGGATCATACGACGCTCGTTGATCCATGTTCATAAGATTCGACAGGATTTTATGCTGGCTGTCGGGGCCTAACACAACCCTCCTCCTTTATCCGGGCTTGGGACCGGCTATAAAATATAGGCGGAGTTAACCGGTGGTCAATTTTATGTTAGGTCGTGCAAAAGCTTATTGTCATGAATTATGTTTTATATATGATTCACATTTGGCAAGATAATGATATTGTAGTTCTTACCAATTTCCATTTTGAAATGTGCAGCCCTGCTCAACCATATCAGCTTAAAGATAAGGATGACTTCCCTCCTCTGATGTGCATACAGAATCAACAGATGCAGAAACTTCCCCTCAAAAAAACAGATGCAGAAACATAGCATGGGTAGTTCTAAACATGCCTTTGGTGCAGCATTGCTGGGGTGTATAAAAAAAATGTGCTCCAATTCTGTTGTGTTCTTTTAGCACAATGTACATTCTAATATTCTCCTCTGTTGACTCCTACCTTCAAGCTTTTTAGGTGGTAGGCATGAAGAGGTTAACTTTTCCTCTTGCCGACCTAATTTTGCCCTGCAGGTAGTAAGTGTACTATGATTTTTCAGCCAGATAGATGCCAAACATGGGGTGTGATCTTTTGCATTACAATGATAATTTTATTAGGAAGAGCATTTGCAGATGTATGTTTTTGGTTCATTTTATTTCTTCTTATTTTTCTCTGATGTATAGATGATGAGAAATATATTATGTTGCAGCAGCTTGTGGCGTCGAAGATTACTGGTCCACTGGCCTTGCTGTCAAACATGGAACATATTTATCCAACAGTTACCTCGTAGGGCAAGTCTGAACTTTTATCTTACAGCAAGGTGTTTGCCCCTTTGGGTTTGTTCCTATGTTCCTACTGTGGTACAAGCATTATTGTTGTGCATTTTGTTCTGCATTGTCACAAAGTATATGATCTTATAATTGATATTGTGTTGTACAATTTCTGAAGAATAATTTGGTCATGCTAATGTCACACTGCAACCCATTTTAGACATTAACAATTTATAGCTTGGATATCGTTCGGGAAACCTCGGCATCAATTAAATATGTAGTTCTTCTTAGGTCTTATGCATATTTTTCTTGGGGGTGCATTATACATGCATTCTTCCTGTTAAATATTATATAATAGGCTCATATGCACTTCTAAATCCAAGACCTTAAATATTTATATAAACCAACCCATGACCTCCCAAGTACGTCAACAAGGAGGCACTAAACAAATGGTGGGTCACATTGCTTCTGGCACAAGGAGAAGACTGGACATTATGTGGCAGCATCTTATTGAATTCTTGACCTAATTGAGGCGAGCTTAGAATGGCTTGATCTTTTACACCTACGGCTGTGCTGATCACAGCCAATCAGCAATAGCCAGTAAAGTCATAATGCATTATTCAACTATCTGAATAATTCCAATAAGCTGCAGTTGCCATCAGCACAAGATTGTCAACTTTGTTTTTTGAGATAAGGTAGCCAAGGGTCTCGGGGATCCTAAATTAGGATCACATCCTATGAATAATACTATATATATTTGAGTTAATTATCTTATAAATATTCGTTCTCATTTTTTTAGATCTAATATATTGTGGACCACATTATGATTTCTTAATACTAATTTTAAAAGTAATCATTTAGAAAATGCTTATTATTTCATAGTTAGGAGTCCTTTTCCATTGACTTCTTCATTGGAGTAGATGGGGGCAGAAGATGCATGAGCCTGCATTGCATGGAATGTCAACTTTTCGTTCTTTCCTACACTACATAAACTTTAGGAATAACTTCTTCGGATATTGTGTTGGACTACAAAGAATCAGAATGCTGTATAAAATAAAATAAGATGTTTATTTATGATAAATAATAGAACTTAATTTTGATTAAACATATTATGAACGCGTAAGATAATTATTAACTTGGCGCCAGGGAGATTAGTGTCTAAGAGTAGGCAAACTAAACTTTGTTGGAGATAATTTAGATAGCAAAATAAATTTGTATAAACTTCCTATAATATTTCAACTAAAATATGACAGATTTCTATGTTTCAAATATATCAAGCACGAGTTCCGTAATATGTAGTAACATTAATCATACAAACTGTAATATCAATTATAAAAATATTATAATAAAAAATAAAAGAGATGGCTTAAAAGTAGACCTTCAGGTTCCTATAATTTTTTAGATGGGATCTTAGGAGGCATTTTCTTAGGGATAATCTTTTCAGATTAAAGATAATTTGAATTTAAATTATTTGGGGTTCTCAACGTTATTCTATTTTTTAATTTGAAAATAATCTAAATTGCCAAGCAATTCGTATTATTTATGAAGCGATACTCCACATCGACTTGAAGGTGATTGTCTACCCAGATTATAATCTAACTCTTATATTCTTTCCAACTTTGCCTTTCCAATCTTACATAAATAAATCGTGAAATTATATAATGATATCAACAAAAAAATATTATTACTATCATCACCACCATCACCACCACCACTATCATCATCATCATAATCATCATATTTAACAATATTAATTTATTTCATTATTATTATTCACATGAATATAATATTATTATGTTTTATTTTGAATATTAATATACTAATTAATAGTTTATTATCATTTTTTATTTAGAATATATCAAACGTTTCTAAATATATTTAGTTAATTAATTAACTTATAATTTTTTAAAACAAAATTAAACTGAATTATATAAATTTTAATTTGACGTTAGTGATAAAGAATATTTTAGTAAAAGAATATTCATTATCTAGTCAACTTTCATTATAAGTAAATAATATTTGAAGCGCCAAATAGATTATTTATATATAGTAAATAAGGTAATACATATTATTGGTAATTTAATAGGAGACAAATTTTAATTTATTAAAAATGTCCTAACATCTAATAAAATTTGTAAATTTAAGTTTTTTCATCGGTTACACTTTTTTTTTTGTTGACGGAATTTTTCTTACACCTCTATACTCGATGATAAGAAGCATAGTGAAGCCTTATTTCTATATTTCTTTGCTATAACAAATGCTAAAATGATTGTTACACCCTTATGCATATATTAATGGATGTCAGAATCTATTATGCTTTTATGTAGATCGTTCTCACAGTAGTAGTGTGACTTCAAACATGAAACTCAATAGAGCTATAAGTTTTAATGCACCATTGGTGCGTGTCAACACTTTGACGTTCATGGCATCTATTAAATTTTTGTAAACTCTTTAGGTAGAACTCAAATTATCATTTGAATCAATTATTCAACTTAATTTTCTATTACAAAAGAGTCGCACCCCACCAAGAAAATAAGTGAACATTAATCATATTCTTCAATCTAAGCAGCATGCCTCTGATTTCTCATGTGAACAAGTTAATTATCACAAAATCGTGCTAATCAAGAACATTACATTTCATATGGTTTCAAATCATGTGATATGGAAACCGATGAAAGCGGACAATGTCACGGGAGGGTTAAGAATGTTATATATCGAATCTTTAATGACCAATCACCAACGACTTACAAGGCAATGGTCCACCAATGGGGAGTTTATTTCTTTCTCGTACACACACAAACACACACATATATAAATATATATATATATATATATATATAAAACACAAAAATGAATATGCTAAGCGGCTTTTGCTCAGCAGTGTGCAAAGCAGAATCCAAGCCGTTGGGTGACGATCTGACGGAGGACAATGATGCATTTGATATGATCCCTTCGATTGCAATCCGACGGTCCAAGGAAAATATTGTAATATTTTCGTTTTCTCTCTCCCTCCTCTCTAAGTCTTGCGCAGATCCTTTCTCTCCGGCTATTCCAGGTGAGGTCGGTGACCGGCGATTCCAGGAGACCAGGGTTTCAGGCAGCGGTGGCCTTTGCCTTGGCCTCCACAGCCCTCCAAGCAGAGGAACATCCACCGACAGGGCAATCCTTATGGGCACGGAGCAGCTTCGGAGGACGGGCTCGTCGGAGAAGAAGGCACGAAGGTTTGGAGCTGCCGATCGTCGATCGAGAGTAGGAGATTGAGATTGAGGTCTGGATCCATACGCGCACAAGAGAGAGGTAACAACGGCAAGAAGGTAGTCGGGAGCCAGTTGGGAATGAGATCTCGGCTTGAGGTCGACAACAGGCTCATCGGAGAAGAAAGAGCATAGGTTTGGAGCCGCCGATCGTCGATCAAGAGATGCCCCTGCGCTCGCCGGGGAAAAAGGAGCGGAGATCTAGCTGCGCTCGCCGGGGACGAGATCGTGGCCTGAGGTTGTAGCAGCCAGTCGTCGCCTCTGCGCTCACTGGAGAAGAAGGATCGGAGGTCACCGATCGCTGATTGAGAGTAGGAGATGGAGGTGGCTTGAGGTCGTAGGAGACAGTTGTCGCCCCTACGCTCGCCGGAGAAGAAGGAGCGAAAGTCGCCGATCGCTGATTGAGAGTAGGTGTAACAACCAACAAAAAGATAAAAAAAAAAGAAAACAAATCGTGATGGGTGGCCGAGCAAAGCACATGGGAAATTAAAAATCAAATCCCACTCAAAGTTTGAAAGAAAAGAAAAATTAAATCTAATCTCTTCAAATTTAATTTTGAGAAGAAGATTAGATTAAAATAAAAATCTTATCAGATATATATATATATATATATGTATATGAGAGGTATTCACGAGAGAATTGAGGGAGATAAAAATCAATTGGCAATTAAATTTCTTGTTCCAGCAATCTCACGAATCCTTCCCGGTTTTCCTTCGTTCCCCTCCTACGCGATTCGAAGTAGGGAGATTTCTGCGCAAGGACAGAATTCGAGAGGAGGAACAGCAAGAGAACCGAGAGGGAACAAGGGGCGGATTCGAACGGATTTTTAACGAATCAAGGGTAGGATCCATCGTGACCAGGTGGGTGAATCGAAATCACCTTGCATGCCCTCTGAATTATCTCAATTCATGCCCGAATCGTTATGAAAAGAATATGAATATGATTCAAGTTATTGTTTTTAATTGTTTGTTTTCTTGAATTCTTTGATTGGTTGATTGTTGCATGCTTAGTTATTTTCTGTTGTTATATTTCTGTATTATTGATTGCTAAGGTGTAAGATTTAGATAAGGATTTCGTTTTCGGTCTTATAACGCAATTTAATAGAAGTATTATGGCCGTAAGAATTGTTTGGCCGTAATTTTCTTACGGTCGAGAAAAGGGATAGAGAGGTAGAGAATTTCGGCCGTAAGGAAAAGAAGAGAGAGAATAGAGTTTCGGCCGTAAAAGAAGAGAGAGAGGAGAATTTCGGCCGTAAGGAAAAGAAGAGAGAGAATAGAATTTCGGCCGTAAAAGAAGAGAGAGAGGAGAATTTCGACCGTAAGGAAAAGAAGAGAGAGAATAGAGTTTCGGCCGTAAAAGAAGAGAGAGAGGAGAATTTCGGCCGTAAGGAAAAGAAGAGAGAGAATAGAGTTTCGGCCGTAAAAGAAGAGAGAGAGGAGAATTTCGGCCGTAAGGAAAAGAAGAGAGAGAATAGAGTTTCGGCCGTAAAAGAAGAGAGAGAAGAGAATTTCGGCCGTAAGGAAAAGAAGAGAGAGAATAGAGTTTCGGCCGTAACAGAAGAGAGAGAAGAGAATTTCGGCCGTAAAAGGAATAGAGAGAATAGAGTTTCGGCCGTAAAAGAAGAGAGAGAATATAATTTCGGCCGTAAAAAGAATAGAGAGAAAAGAAGAGAGAGAAAAGAAGAGAGAGATAAGGGAAATAGGTTGTCACGGCCGAAGAGTTAGATTTCGGCCGTAACGGGATAGGCCGTAACGGATGGGCGTAACAGGTGATGGCCGTAACGAAATAAGAGTTGAATTATTACGACCGAAGTAGAAAAGAAAATAGGGTTTTTACGGCCGTAACGTAACAAAGGTTAATTTTTACGGCCGAAAAATGAAAGGACTCTCGGGCGTAAAATCCAAAGAATTAGGGTTTTACGACCGTAAGGTGGAGGAGATTCTTTGGGCATAAAATCCAACAAAATTCACCTAGTAACCTCTCTTTATTTTTATATGAATATTATTGATTTCCTTATAATTCCAACATGAACTCTTTGTCTTGATTTACCTCATACCGATCATATCTCTTTCATCACATGATACAAAGAATAAAAAGATAATAAAAGTGATTAATAAGTTCAGATGAAAGATTAATGATGGGTTGCCAGTCCAAGCCAAGTGCATCAAGATAAGGGTCGCTCCCTTGGTCATGGTTTGATCACCCATTGACCCGCACAAGACCGTATCGTTTGCTGGGCACACCCCAAGAATTAAAGGCACCTCAAAGTCACCCTGATTGTTAATTAATAACCAAGATCGACAAGCATGTTCAAGTTCAAGTTCAAGTTCAAGTTCAAGTCAAGTCAAGTATGTCATGATTCCAAGTTTACTATGTACTATTGATCCTCATGATTCATGATATCGTTGATCTTATCCTTATTATGATCCATGATACTGATATGTTATCTTTCATGCTCAAGTTAAGCCTGATTAATTATCGCTGATTATTATATTCATGTCATGCATTGTATATCATGTGGTTCCCCACTAGGCTGTAAAGCTTACGGGAGGACCTCCTCCCCTGTGTCTGATTTCCACAGGACCAAGTCAGTAACGTGGTGGAGTAGGCGTGTGGTGATGAAGCTCTGGCGATAGGACAACACATGAACCATAGGGCTTTTAGAGTGTTATTTAGTTTTCATTTATCTTCCGCAATTTAAATTCATGATGTAGAACTTAGTTTATTTCTTAGTAATGACATAGTCACTTTTAAACTTCCGCAATTAAAGTTATAATTTATCTTTATTTCTTTTCTTCCGCTGACGTGTCTCGGTTCTTGACTGAGATATGGTCAATATGATGGTCAAAGTCATAGCATGCCGTAGCGTCTCCAGGTTGGTCTTCGCCACGTGGCGGGGGTCGATTTGGGGGCGTTACAGTAGGAGATCAAGGCGGCCTGAGGTCGCGCAGTCGTTGCTCTTGTGCTTGCCGGAGAAGGAGCGGAGATCGCGCAGTCAGCCAGCGAGAACTTCGACGGGCGTATGTAGCACGAAGGGGCACGGGAGAGAGAGACAAAGGGGAGAAACACGAGAATTTCATCGTTTATGATATTTTCATCCACCCGTCGGATCGTAATCCAACGGCTCGGATTCTGCTTCGCACACTGCTGAACGAAAGCCACTTAGTATATTCATTTATCCCTATATATATATATGAGTTTAATGTAGGTTTTGAGCGCTCTATATGTGAAGCACGTGTCAAGCGGCTTTACGTATAGTTTATTTTATTTTTTTGATATATTTCTTCATGAATAATTTAAATGATCATTGATGATAACAAAAATATGATTCAAATCATTGTCAATAATTATATTCATCATTTTCAAAATTTTACAAACTTATATATATTATTGTCCTTTATAATAGATATACGTAATTTTTATAACTTTTTACGTTATAAAATTATTGTTTGTTGACATCATTGATCATCTAAAGTCACTTGACACATGCTTCACGTGTAAAGCGCTCACATAAGTGTTGAGCACTTTACACGTGAAACGCGTGTCAATCGGCTTTACTCATAGCTTACTTTATTTTTTTTCGATATATTTCTTCATGAATAATTTAGATGATTTTATAACGTAAAAAGTTATGAAAAATACGTGTATCTATTATAAAAACAATAATGTAGATAAGTACGCAAAGTTTTGAAAATGATGAATATAATTGTTGTCAATAATTTAAATCATATTTTTGTTATCATCAATGATTATTTAAATTATTCATGAAGAAAGATACCGAAAAAAATAAAGTAAACTATGTGTAAAACTGCATGACACGCCCTTCACATGTGAAACGTTCAACACCTACATTAAAACCTATATATATTATACCAAGAAGGGTTCGAGTGTAGCTCCTCCTAATTTAAGCAAAGTTTTTAAATTTTTGAATCCTAAAAGATTCTTGTTGGAAGTCTCGTATGTTATTATTAAGTACACGACATAGAGTGACTTACTAAATTAATTGAACTTGATGATGGATCGATCTTTAATTTGTGGACACTACGTATAACTACTAACGTCGTGCGAATTAGATCGTCGACACCTATTTTTAGTCACCGAAATTGATAATTTAAAAAGAAACATGTTATATATGAAATTTCTTTTCCACATTGAATGATTGATTTGAAATCGTGATGATCACAAATTTGACCCGTTTATGGACCTCACAATGTTAAGGTTCTGCCGCGATTGATTTTGAGAAGACATGGCTCACATTTCCTAAATAGCATTATAAAGTTTCTGACCATGGAAGAAAAAAAAGGCAGGAAAGCACGTAACGTAACATTATATGTGTGACTTTTACGTCCATCCATGGGATCGGTCTCTCAAATCAAAGAGAGTGGTGGAGGACATGTTTCTCCCACAACCCGGCGCCGGGTGGAGTGGAGTGGAGTGGCCCACCACTAGGCTACAAGTCATGGGGTCCCATGCACGTCCTCCATTACCGAGTTTACTTTTAGAACCATAAAAAAAAATAGTTTTAGCATTTTACATTCTTCTGCGTGTACATTTCTCCACAAGTTTTATTATTGGAGAAGTTCCTAAAATAATTAATCTAGCATCGGCAAATATAATATGAGTTACAAATCTTTTTTTTTAAAAAATTTAGATTTGAACGTAGACTTTTTATTTTTATTTTGTGTCTAAGATATCATCGACTTTTAAATTAATTACAAATATAACTTATGTTATTATTGGGTTGAGGAAAAAAATGTCAAATTGTCGAATAGACAATCACCAAATGTTATGAAAAAAAATTAATTGATTAATATATAAAGTTACATCACAGAGCGGACGGAAAATAACAGTCTCAAGTTCGATTTTGAAGTTGCTAACTTGATTAGAAGAATATTATGCTGCTCCTTATCCCCATTATGAATTAGTCAATTGTTAATACTTTTGAATATGGCAGGCACATGTGGATGTCAAAAGAAATGTGTATAAAAAAGGGTCAAAATACCACTACTTTTCAATATAAAACATACTCTTAATTCGATTGAGTTTGAGAACGCAAAAGATGAACTAAAAAAGTATCCATATATATTTTTTTAGAAGTTTAAAAAATATTGACATAACATCTTCCATCTTAGTAAAATTATAATGAAGATTAAATATGCAATTAGTTTATTCGTGATTATAAAAAAGAGTAGGCTAGATTTGCTAACAGTTCTCCATCATTTGTGAACACGAATTCTCCAGACAAAGGAATCCTTCGATCCATAAATATTAATAGCATTATAAAGGGACAAAGAAATAAGTAAGCTCATCACTAATACAATATATTAAAATTAAGATGCGGCTTCTTTTTTTTTTTTTTTTTGTATACTAGGCTTCCTAATGTATTATTTGCTATGTTGGAAAGGGTCCCAATAGATGTTCAACAAGTCACTAAAGTAGATTCTCCATAGCTCAATAATTAGAATAGTTATTTATCACCACACATACATCTCGAATGGAAAACCACATGTATCAATAACAATTAGTCAACCCTTTCAATTATTATTATTATTATTATTATTATTATTATTATTATTATTATTATTATTATTATTAAATATATAGCTTGTCAATTATGTGGAGCCCCACATGTGAGTGCTAAGGTGTGATAGCCATGGGGAATATACAATTCGTGGGGGCATATAGAGATGCTATCCCTTTTGTCCAAATAGTGTCCCATGAAACAATCCTACTAATTAGATCAAGTTTCACATTAAGTAGAATAAAACCAAGAAGAAATGGGAGTTGCTATCAATCATAATCATAAAAAGAATCATTATTAAATGCCAATAGTTTGAATGCTATATGGAACAAAATAAATTCACAACACCTAGAAAAGTTTACACGCGACAAGAACCGAAGTTTGAAATTTGGTGGTAGATAATTTCATATATCTTCATAGAAATTTCGTAATAGAAGGAAAAAAAGTTGTTTACTTTAATTTGAAATATACTTGGATATATGGCGACCATTCGAGAAAGTTGATTGACAATTAAAAATAAATATAAGTTTAATTTTGACTTTTAAGTATTAACTATGATAAAATCTGATATTTTAATTGAATGGGATGGAAGGCACATGACCAATTTCTTTCTCTCTTCACTTCCATCGGCATTCTCCAATGCTACCAAATTCTATCATAAATTTACCTTCTTTTTTTTTTTTATCAAAATCCAAAAGAGATGTGTCGTCATTGCCAATGTCAAGATCACTACCTATTTCTCTTTTCCTTTTTATTTTCCAATAAGTTCACTAGTTTCTTTTTTTATCAGAAGGAATAAGGTTCCTTCAACATATTGGAAATTAATCCAACTATTATTTATCACTAGTGTGATGGCCCGCGCGATGCGCGGATGATGTAAACTTAGATGAATCATATATTTATAAAATATTAATATTAATTTGATATATTTTAATATTACTTTAAAATATGGTAATTTATAACAGAGAAATAATTTATTAGTCTATTTAATTTCTTTTGTGTCCCCTTTATTTTTCACTCTTCTTAAAAATAATATTCTCATTTAAGTTTGAGATACTAATTTATTAGTCTATTTCATATTTATATGAATTTCATGATAAATATAATTATGTGCTATATTTGTTTCGATTGCTACTCTAATTATCTGGAATCGTGTTAAATTTTAAATACATGATCAATACTCCAATAAATTCATGCAAATGTTGAATTATCATTATTTTTTTTATCAAACCTTATATATTATTTTGTGTTTAATACAACATAGAAAGTTCTACATTATACATTCTAAGTGTTCATGTTACTTGAATTTTCAAATCATGCATGTAATTACGTTTTTTTGTAATAGTTTCTTTAAACATATTGGAAATTAATCCAACTATTAGTTATCATATTAGAGAGAAATAAAATTAAGAACAGATCAGTTTTCTTTTTTCCAAGAGGAAAAAGAAAAGGAACACTTTTTTTTTAATCTGAAAGACCATGATAATAACACTGTGTCGAGAAAAACAGAGAAAGAAAAAGGTATTTATGGAGTTGTGTAAAAATTGATCAAGTGGTTATAATAAGATGGAGCTTGATTTGATTTGGCAGTCATCAGTTCCACCAAGAGTATGATTTTTTTTAAATTATTGATAGTTCATAAATTCTTTTTACGGTATCTTCTGTAACACCTTTAAATTATGATTTCTTTACATATCATCTTAATTTATAAATTTATAAATTCCAGTCCTTAAATTTTAATCATTATTAGCTTGTCTAAATATGAACTTAAGTCTTTCTGTTAAGTTTCATGTAAAATTTGATTACTTTTTTATTATAAGAAAAAAATTAATTTTTTAAATAAAAATATTAACATGAGCATAATATAATACAGAACATGATTATTAAATAATATTTTTATCCATGTCAATAATTTTTATTGTGAAATGTTTTTGTTGTAATAAGAAAGAAAGGCCAAAAGATAAATTTTACAATTCTTAAAGGAGAAAAAGCAAACAAAATTTCATGGACCAAAATTTATAAATTTATAATTAATATTAAATTTAAATAAGTCCATGGACCAAAAATTATAAATATATAATTTAAAGTTAAATGGAAAAAAGTTATAGTTCACTCCTTTTTTTATTGCTCCATGTAGTAGTCTCAAAATTAGAATTGGCAAGAGAAGTCCAAATTATAAATATAAATTATCAGGGTCCAAATTATAAATATCTTGATCAGGGAATAAATTATTACCGCTCTATCCGAATTAGTGCTGGTAGTCCTAAACACTAGAGGCCTCTCATAGACTTGGGACATACTAAACAAGATATAATTATTTAAAAGTAAATCTAACACACATTATAACATCCTCAATTTTTTCCCTTTTCTCTTGATAATCAGACTCTTTTGGATGATACTATTTGTATTAAAAAGTTATCTTTGACTTTATAATTATCTTTAACCGATCAATTCGATCTCGATCATTTAAATAATTCATAATATAATAGTGTAGAGCTCAAATGAGTCTCCCAAACCATCAATATCATTCAAATAACTAATAAAAGGAGTTACTAAAAAATCAATATTATCACAAATATTAGTTATTGCACATGCCATCATTGTCCTTCAGGGGTTCAATTACTACAGGATTAAATGCAAAGAAATAAAGTGTTTATGAGCTGTGATGTCTACTATGATGAATAATGATGGGTAGAAAATTCATAATGGAATTAATCATGTAATTAAATGGACAATGATAATATACAATTGAGGCAAGAATGATGGCTAGATATCAAATAGAACTAGTGTTAAGGATCGATGGACAATGATTGAATACAAATATGATAGATATACTAAATGTGACAATTACATGCAAATGCTTTTACTATCAAATGTTGTTCTTCATAGATGAATCAATTGCAGTGATAATCAAGAAAATGTCAATCAAGCAACAATAGTACAATTATTAAATATTTAACTCACGAATCAATTGCCTTGTATCAAGTATAATTTTTATCACTCATTTGTGAAAATTTTAGCTCCCATAAGATATCAAGTATCAAATATCGCCTATGTTATTTTATCAAATCTCAAGTAGATAAAGTATCACATCCATCAAATATCATCAATCAAATATTTCCTAAGATGTTTGGTTTGCAAGAATAATGATTTATTCTCCTTTATTCTATCTTATTTTGCCAAACACTAGAGTTATTCTAAAAAAAGTACAAAGGAAAAAATTGTCATTTGAAAAATATAACCATGTCAACAGTAACTTTTTGAGAGTAAAATTTTCTTCATAATATGATATTCTTTGCTAGTATTTTTATTTGTATTTGGTTGATATATTTAAATTTTTGAATAAGAAAGTTCTTATTCTAGATTGTACTAGGATGCACATAGTTAATATTATTGGCAACATTTTGACCGTGTGTAAAATAATAAGAAATCTTTATGCATATATGTATAATCCAAAATTATTCATAAGATTAGCCTTTTAAATTGAATATTTTTACATATAAAATATATTTTCTAAATCTATTATAAATTGGATGTCATGCTATTATTTTTTATATTTTTAAATGTTAAAAATATTATTAATAATTGGATTTATGCAAGTATTACATACTTTTAATTTGAATATTAATAGTTCCTAACATAATTAATTTTATGTTCTAATGTACATTTGTTAATATAAGTTATTACTACCTTTTACTTTAATTATGTTAATAGGTCATAACACTAGAAAATGAAGGACATATATATTACTTTCTTGTTGTCCAACATTACACATTAGTCGAATGACATTCATGCCTTGAGGTTGAATTAGAGTAGCTCATATTCCACTCAGATGAAGGAATGCAATAATCTAACCAACATGGCCCCAATAAGGTTAAACATACATTGAAATTTATTGACAAAAAATATGACCATAACCTTATGCAAACATTTGTTTGGATAAATCCATGAGAATAGATGTTTATTCATCTAGTTATGACCCAACCAAATAGGGCCTTAAAATGAGAGAATATTTTACTGTTGACTCAAACTCCAAAAACTTTTTTAACCCATTAGAATAATTATGTTTACGAAATTTGGACAAAAAGAGATAAAGAAATCTTTTCTTCTAGAGTGATGCGATAAATCTCACAACGATCATATTATAATCTTTATCATACTTTAAACTATCAAGAACTTCATATTCAAAATGGATCCAAATAAATCTCACATCATCATCATCATCATCATCATCATCATCATCATCATCATCATCATCATCATCTTCTTCTTCTACTATTCTTAACCTATATCTTTCTTCTAATCGTTATTTGGTGTTCTTGCATGTACTTAGTGAGAGGAATGAGGAGTTGGATCCTATTTATAGGAATGATGCCTTAGTGATAGAGTCCTAATTTATAAAAATGTTAATTATAATTTTAATCAATTTAGGACTTATAGTTTAATTAATACTTTATCTTTTTTCTTGCAATACTTTTATTCCCACTCTAATTATTTCTTATAATCCTTAAAATTTTAGAATTATTTGAATGAATACTATTTTTTTTTGTAAAAAATGGGTTATTATGCGTTCACAAAACATACTATGGAAGATTGATGTTTGCCCTTGATATAACTCAAACTTTAAATTTTTTTTCTCGATTTTCATGTAGTGTTAAACCTTTGTCATCCATTGATCACCTTCTACAAAAATTTTCTTTTCTCTCGCTCCTTATTTTTTTATATCTAATTGATCATATTTAGTGTTCATTTTAAATTAAATTATTAGTTTATTATATAATTATTATTTACCTCACTATTTTCTAATTAACTCAATCCTGTAATTTTAATCATATCAATTACGTTATTAATTTCTTGCTTAAAAACTATATGTCATATATTATATATTTATTATATATATATATATTCGTATTATTTATTATGTCTTGATATTTAAGGAATTATTACATATGTTAAATATTTATTTTAATTTTTTATTATAATCTAAATAAATTTACCATATATCTCTATTGAAAATATGTTTTACCTTTTCATTTTCATATTTTATTCAAACACAGAGGACAACAAACGTTTGTCAAAGCAACATTCATTAAATAAAATATCTATCAAGAATCTAAAGTTGAGAACCCTAGTTTTAATTACAAAATTGTACGAAAGGTTGAAAAAACAATGCCAAAGAATGAAGTAGATTATCACATTTCATAGAATTGTCATATGATATTTGCATAAGGAGATGACAAATCAAGATCACAAGGCAAGAGTTTCTACATGTAAGAGGCTAAGGACTCATTGTTGATCTCAGCGATTGTGACAATCCTAATTTTTAAAATGATGGCATTTAAGTTATTTAATAAAAAAATTAGGTTAAACTTTATAAAAAGCTCTCAAATCCTTCCTTTTTTTCCTTTTGTTATTTATTTCCTCTCACACGATAGTTACAATCCTAAATCTTGAAGATGAAGAAAGAGGATAACGAGGAGAATAGACAAGAAGAGGATATGGACAAAAGAAAAGCGAATAAGAGAACATGACCCTTGATATGTAAAAGGGTCTAACTCCTTTCTTCCCTCTCAATAATTTATTTGTATGAATTGAGAAACATAACCTAGTTCCCATTAGAGATTATGATTGGGGGTGTATTTGATAAGATGCATTGGATGTGATAATTTTAATATTTCTAAAGATCTTATTAATTCTATATCCATATTTTAAATGAATGTTCATGATGACTTTGAGAGAAATCCTTAAATTATGCAAATCCTCATGATTAATATGTTTTATATCATAGTTCATGACTTTCTGCATGTTTTAATGCATATAAATCATTCCTAAATAGATGTTCTTCATGTACAATGATTTCCTAAGTTTTATGCGACAAAACACTAATTTTTGAATGAAAAATTGAGATTTGGGCGGCTGTCATAGACATGATTAGTTTGGTAACGGTCGAGATGAGAAAAAAAGACTTCTTCCATGGGCATGAAATCAAGTTTCATGACTCGTTATAGGGCAAAATCACGAGAGTGATGCTTATGTCACAATAGTGACTAAACAAAGAGAATAAGTTGAGAAAACGTCTCTATTAGACTTCACGACTATGACAAACGCATGATGAGAAATTAAGTCATGCGCATGAAAATGAGTTTTACGATCATGACAAGTCTTTCATGACTATGACACTCATGTTACAATCGTGACAAAATAAAGAAAAAAATAGAAGGAAAAGTTACAATGTGAAGTGAATATCACCATTCATTACTTTCCAAGTCAAGTGTTATTTTGAGTTTCACACTCATCACTTTAAAAGTTAGGACCCATTACTAAAACGTTACGGGCGTGAAGTTAATTTTACCACCCATTACTTTCAAGTAGCAATCCATGACTTTTAAAGTAATGAATCATTACCTTGAAGTCACACCCATTGCTTTTAAATCATGAGTGTTATATGTAAAGTCACATCCAATTACTTTTAAATCATGGGTTTCTATGTAAAAGTTACAACCTATTACTTTTAAATTATGAGTGTTACTTCTAAAGTCACCATAACAACAACTGCGGCCATAATGGTTGCGAGAAACATAGAACAAACCGCTACATTATTTTTATAAAAAATATTAATTATTATTATTCGAAATGAATGATTGATGATGTAAAAATGTTTATTAGTATTTAAGACATTTATGTTCATGGATGAATTACCAAAATGGATGTCATACATATTATTTGTTGTTTATGACGATGTTATATTTCTTATTGTTCACTAAATTGTTTTTGATGTAATGGTGATCACCTAAATACACATAAATCGTAATTAGGCTAAAAAATAAAGAATGTTTGATGTATTAATAATCATAATATACTTAAAGTTGAAGGATAAGTTCTTGTTACTTATCTAAATAAAAATGAGAAGTAAAATTTTGCACTTATGCATGTGCATCAAGGGGATAAAGTCTCGCTAAATAAAGTTTTACATCTGTGTATGTGTTTCTTCAGGAACAAAAATCCCCATAAAAAAGTGTGCATATTTCTAAAGATGAATAGAAATAATTTTGTTTTCACTATTATGATGTGTGTGTTCCCTAAGATATATCCTAACTATACAATTTGATGATGTTGATATGGTTCTTCAAGCTAAATTAAGATAGAAAATAATGATATCATGAGATGAAGATGAAGGATGAAGGATACTACTTCAAAATCTCACATGATAATGAAAGAAATAAGAATGAAAGAAAGTTTAAAGGTTTATAAAACAATTCTAAGGAAATGAAAAGCAAGAGTTATAAAGAAATTCTTAGGATGCTCGTGAAAATAAAGATGAAATGCAATGATAAGTTATGTACTAGGTATGTTCTTGATGTAATGAGATATATGTTGTTTTATTGAATATGATGGTTTTAAAGTTAAGAAAGTACGCCAAGTTATTAATTATTCATATACATATTATATAAAAAATGGTAAGTATTATGTTATATAATGTAATAATGCCTATAACCTAATAATGTCATACATGATGTCATGATATTTCATTTTATTATGTAAGAAAACATTATGTGATGTCATATATGTAAGGATTGCAAAATAGTTTATGGCATGGATGCTATTATGTTTTTATCATGATAACTACATCACATGTAGTACCATGTGATGTGAATTTTGTAGGAGTGTGATTTAGACTGATTTATTGGATTCTAAGCACAAAATGTAAAAGACTAAGGTCTAGGCGTAGAGTGCGTAGAAATAAAAACTAAACAAAGTCTAGACATAGACTATGCACAATTAGAAATTGAACAAGGTCTCCTCACTTCACTGATAACTACAAGTGCACAAATTGGAGTAGTAGACTCGAATGTTGTATTCACAATGATTTGAAACTTAAGATTCATTAACTAATCTAAATTAATCCTAAACTAAGTTAACTTTTTTTGGTGTTTTAAGTGACTGATATAAAATGATAACTAACAGATAATGAAATGTTCTCTTAGGAATGTGGTTCATCTAATATTCTGTTATGGAATGTATTAGAATAATTTAGCAATATAAATCATGCTAGATTCAACCTATAAAAATTACTCTCCAGTATATTAAAGTAGAACTAAATATCATACTTTCATATGAATGTTAGTTAGGTTGATTCAAAAAATATTACAATTGATATCAAATTATCATGAAACTTCTAACTCACTGCATAGTTAAAATCATATCCACAAACTAATGTTAATGCTCTTGGTTTATCTCTAAACAATAAGGGAATCTAAAATCAGCCTTTCGACTACCATTTTAATACGAGATTCACATAAAAAAAAGCTAAATGAATCCATTCTTAGCATGGATTAAAACCAGAAAATCAAGTCAACGCTCTTTACTTATTTATCAGAAATCACAAATTAAATCAAATTTAGAAACTAATTGCTAATGCTCTTGGTTCATTCTTGAGAACCAAGGGAATATAAGATCAGCCTTTTCACTGCCATAACAATATTAGATTCACATTATCAAGAAATTGAAGGATGCATTCATATCTGAGTAAATATTAGAATCAGAAAACAAATGCTAATGTTCTTGACTCATTTCTGAGTAAGAAAGAATCAAACATTAACTTCTTAGTTGCCATTCTAAAATATGATTCACATAAATAGAAAACTGATTCAAAAGCATTGAGAAACTACACTACCATCAGCGACAAAAGTGTTGTTCAATTATCCATTCATAAGCAGAAATTAGGCTACTACTCTATTCTAAGAGAACTAAGATCTAGCTCCTCATAAGAGATGAAATTAATACAAAACATATGAAGAACAGAATATAAAATATCATAAAACATAAAGAAGAATAAACTTCAGCAAGAAAACCCTCTAACCTCCTGCCAAATGGTCAGGAGAGAAAGAGATCCCCCTTATTGCTCCTCAACATCCTCTTTATATATGACATTATTATCACCATTTGATTTTCATTGGAACCTTCCGTTCCATTTGATTTTGTCATCTAGCTATCCTTTGGCCTTTTCTTTTTCTTTGTCAAAAGATTCTTTTTTGCATCCTTTTTGGTAGCTTCCCCTCCTCCTTTTCTAATAGGAATGTTTGTCTTTTATGCTGGATTTGAATTCTATAGTAATATGAACATCAAACAATAAATTCTTCAAATAGAAATTAGAAAAATAAGAATTAAATTAGTATATTATCTAGCTCAAATGTGCAAATATATGATAATATTATGCCGAGAAGATAAATACATGTAGATTAAGCATAATTATCAGAATATGAATATTTCAGAGCTTATATGCACATGAATTTAAATGAATTAAGGTAGAATTATAGTATGATCAGCTAGTGATCACCATGTGATAGGTTATAATAGCATGCATGACATTTACATACTCTAATTGAAAGATCTTATACTATGAATCTATGCAAATGACAAAGAATAAAAGATGATAACTCAACAGAAGTGTTGCACATTCTTAGTACCAAATTTTTTAAATTTAATGAACATTGATGCAAATGATGTAATAAATTCTTTAGACATATGGTCTTGTGAATTATTAGCTAAAGAGAATGTAAATGATTATTATTATACAATTTTTATTAGTTAGTTTTTTTTAAAAAAATAAAAGTCTTTCACTATTAAATGATTAAAATGATGTATGACGAATTGGCTAATGACTGAAAATTCTCCTATTTGTCCTTAGCTTTTAGGATGAATTTTGAATTGTTACAATGATGGTGATCGTAGTGGCCCTCGACTCCTTGGCCAATGGCAAGCCAATACAAGAAGAGGCTGAACAACACTTTCATGAGTCGATAGGGCGAGGTGTCAAAAGACTACTCAAAAGAGTCACCTTGCAAGGTTCAAGCACACTGAAAAAAAATCCTCAAGGGCTAATTCGGTTGAACCTTTAGTTCACTAAGTCTCTGAAATTGAACAACTATGTACAACTTAATTGATTTGGTTGGATTGGATCAATCTTTCTAAACATCTACCCATATTAATGGACTGACATAAAATCAGACTTATTCATTTAGAATAGTTTGATTTCTTGATCCAATGAACATCTTTAGGACATTTGGGGTCATTTGTTTGTGGAACCGGGTGGGAACCACATCCTTGTTCCGTCCGATTCCATCAAACACCGCTTCAGAATTAAGTTCCGGAACGAAAACAAATGTGGTATAACCGGGGTCACACTCTGGAATCGGAGGTTGCCTCTTTTTTTTTCTTTTTTTTGTTTGACACGACATTTTATCTTTTTTAATTCGTTTTATTTTTCTTTTCTCTCACACAATAACCTTCATAAAATAAATTATTTAATAAATATAAAATATTCACAATAATGGATTAATATAATATTATTTACTACTTATTATTTCATTAAAAGTTTTAATATTTCATTAAATATAATTAATTAAAAAATGTTTTTTTATGTTTAAATAATAATTATTTAAAACCCATCGAAATTCATCCATCACATCTATTTTTTCCTATCACATCAATCATCTTATTTCTCATCATCAAATTCCACTCAAAATCTGATCTAATATGTCAATTCAACTATGCACAAAAAACTTTACTATGCACAAAAAATCTGATCTAATATGGAATCATGCAAACGACCCCTTACTACGTGTATTAGGTTTCCACATTACTCATTAACCTACATTACCTAATAAAAAGATTATCCCTTATCAAATTATTTATGCACGTCATCTTATTTACTATGCACAAGTAATTTTTATAATAATTTAAGTAATATTATTTACTTATAATATATTAATAGACAATGTATATTTTTCATTAGAATATCTTTATTAATAATATTAATTAAATGCTATATAATTCTGTTAAAAAAATTGAAGAAAAGGTAATAAAAATAATAAATTAAATAAATATATTTATAAATATTTGATAAATTAAATAAATATATTTATAAATAATGATAATAAATTATTAAATATTTAAAATATTTGTTATGATTAACTAATAATATATTATATTTGTGTAAATTAATAGAAATTTAAATTAATTAATATAATTAATTAAAATGATAATTATTAATAATGCCTTGAATTCTACTCCAATTAAAAATTCATCTGGACACAAACTCGGAAATACAAGGAAACTTGTCTGACATATTTTGTTTATTTTTTATCATGAAATTATTAAGGAATTGATTTATTTCCTTACCACAAGATAGATGTCCGATTTTTGGGATTAATATAGAGTCCCAGTTGATCTGTAATTCATATCATCTGTAAAAGGGAGTGCCTATATAAACTCTCTAGGAGTTCAAAGATAAAGTAATATGATCTTGTAATCCTCTTCTATTTCTTCCATCTAATAAAACTTCGAGTCACCTTAAATTTCTCGAATTTTCCTACGGTGCATAATTTCTCTCGTGGAGAAATCCTAACAAACTGGTATTAGAGCGATGCTTCATCGTTGATCCTCTATCAGGCGTAGAGATGTCATCGTACAACATGAATATCGAGAAATTCACAAGGCGAAATAGTTTCAATCTTTGACAGATGCTGACACTTATGAAACAACAAGGAGTCTGCCGCTCGTGAACGTGTCGAAGAACAAATCAAAGAAGAAAGACTCGAAGGACAAAGAAAAGGAGGTCAACTTTGCAAATTTGGCGGCACAGGAAGAGAAGGCGCACTCGATGATCTTTTTGTGATTGACGGACGAGGTGATTATCGAAGTCGCTGATCAAGAAATGACTATTGGTATGTGGTCGAAATTTGAGAGTCTCTACGTGATCAAGTCTTTGACCAATAAATTGCAGATGAAACAATGTCTGCTCGCCCTCCGCATGCATGAAGGTATCACTCTGAAAGATCATCTTGATCAAATGAATACTCTATTGATGGAATTACGAAATATAGATGTAAAGATTGAGTATGAAAATGCTACCCTACTTCTGATAGTGTCTCTTCCTTTGTCATATGAAAATTTCATTCAGTCTGTTATCATTGGAAGAGACACAATTACACTGAAGAAATAAAATCGAGTCTACGTACTTGTGAACTTCGTCGTAGGCATTTGAAAAGGTAGTGGAGACTCAGGGCGCAGAATTGATAATAATCACAGAGAAGACAAACTCTAAAAAAGGTAAGTCGAAGAAGAAGAACGTTAATTCGAAGGACATCTACAACTATTGTAAAGAACCAAATTTCTGGAAGAAGAATTGCCCCAAGAAGAAAAAGAAGGACACGGTTGCTGCAGTTGCACACTATAGTAGCGAATCTGATGATGATGATTTGGCACTTATGATGTTTGATCAGATATGTTTGGAGGAGAGTTGGATTCTGAATTCAAGATGCTCTTATCATATGACTCCGCACAAAGAGTGGTTCTCAACTTATCAGAATATTGATGATGGAAATGTCATCATGGGCAATGATGCAGCCTATAAAATAATTGAAACTGGCTCAATTCAAATAAGAACTCATGACAATCGGGTGAAAACATTAATAGAGGTTCGTCATGTTCCGCAACTGAAGAAAAAATTGATATCGTTAGAAGTTCTGGACTCCAAATGATGTTAGATGGATGCTGCAGGAGGTGTTCTCACGGTCACCAAGGGTGATGTTAAAGTCATGAGAGGAGTCAGACAAAAGTTCTTGTACATACTATAAGGCATAGTAATTTCTGACATGGTTGTAATAGGTAGTTCATCCAAATAAGAATCAGAAGCATGGCACATGCGACTTGAACATATGAGGTAGAAAGTGATGGATATCCTCAGTAAGCACAATCTTTTGGATGATAAGAAGATATCAGAAATCGAATTATGCAAGCATTGTACTTTTAAAAAAAATGATATCAATTCAGCAAAATCGTGCACAAGACGAAGGCAACACTCAATTACATCCAAGTTAACTGTTGGGGCCCCTCTCGTGTTCTATCTCTAAGAGGTTCTAGATACTTCCTATCTATAATAGATGATTACTCAAGGATGATATGAGTATTCATAATGAAGCACAAGAGTGAAGCATTTGAAGATTTCAAACAGTGGAAGACTTTGGTGGAGAATCAGACATCGAGAAAGGCGAAACACTTTCGTACCAATAATGGCTTAGAATTTTGTTCAACTGAATTTGATCAATTTTGCAAGGATGAAGGAAATGCGAGACATCGCACTATCAGAGATACACCGTAGTAAAATGGTATAGCAGAACACATGAACAGAACTCTTATAGAGAGGACACAATGCATGCTCTCTAATTATGATTTGAATAAGTCATTTTGAACTGAGGTTGTTAACACAACATGCTACCTTGTCAATCGGGGTTATGCAACCATGATCGATCTGAAGACTCCCATTGTGGTAAGGAAATCCTGCTGATTATACTAATCTGAAAGTTTTTTGCTGTCCAACATATTATTATGTCAGCGAAGAAAAGCTGAAATCAATGGTTAAAGAAGTAGTCTTTGTGGGATATGGTGCATGTGTAAAGTGCTTCAGAATCTGATCTCCTTCAGAGTAGAAGATTATTCATAGCAGAAATATATCTTTTGATGAGATGTCTATACTCAAACAGAAATAAGATATTGTTGACTCAGCGCAGGAGAGTGTCAACAAATAGGTGGAGTTTAGATTAACTCCAATTCAGAATAGAGCAGAAGATTCTCATCAAGTTGAACAATCAAAACCTGAAGAATAAGCAAAAGAAGTAACGACAAGCTTAGTTGCTGGACGTGCAATAAGGCAAGTAGATCCTCCTAAGCGTTATGACTTTAGGACATAGTTGCATATACATTCCAAATAATTGAAGAGGTGAAGTCGCCAAAGCCATCAAGCTACAAGGATATTATCACATGTGCATAATCAAAATAGGAACCGACGACGACAGAGAGTGTTAGATATCCGATTGGAGGATTCAATTCAAGGTGGAGATTGTTAATAATGCTTTGAATCATACTCCAACTGAAAACCATCTAGACCCAAACTCTAAAATAAAAGGAAACCTATCTGGCATATTTTGTTTATTTTCTTATCATGAAATCGTTAAGGAATTAATTTATTTTCTTATCACAAGATATGTGTTTTATTTTTATGATTAATATAGCGTCTCAATTGATCTAATTTCTATTATTTGTAAAAGAAAATGCCCATATAAATTTTTAGGAGTCCAAAGAGTCCGATCTTGTAATCCTTTTCTGTTTGTTCCATCTAATAAAATTCTGTGTTGTCTTAAATTTTTCGAATTTTCCTGCGATGCGTAATTTTTCTCATGCAGAAATCTGAATACCCCATTCTAAATAATGTGGATCGTCGCTTTATCAATTATATTATGTAGGAAATTTAATATATTTATAAATTAAAGCAAAATAGTTTAAATTCTGATTACTCAGAATGTAAAATATTTGCTCGTGTGGGGAAATCTCCCAATAAAGTGAACGATTTTTCCATTGTGAATAGGATCTTGTTGTTATATTTTATATTTATCATATATCTTTGATATATCCTAAATATTTTATATATTACTGTATTTTGTATTTCTATTTTTCTTATGACGTAATAGTATTTTATTTATTTTAAAAAAGGACGATGTATAAGAAAATTTACTATATATAGACAATAATAAGAATTGCATATAAAAAATTGTCAAAGTTTGGAATTCGGATTAGAGAACGGTAGAACTTAGAAGAATAATGAGTAATGTTATGGAATTGTTTATATATTTTACCAATAATTTGCTGCATGCATATTTCAACCAAATGCAATTAATTAGCAATAAGTAGTGTTGACTCCATTAGGCATTAGTCCACTTAATCATATTTCTTTTCAATTTTAAATGATGAAACTACAAATTTATAATATATTTGTTTATAATTATTGTATCATATTATCATATATATATATTACTTTACACATATGATTATATTATTACCTTTAAATTTGCATAGAAATATTTATTCAATGGGGTTGAAGTCACTATCACACGAATTAATTGCCCGCTATGTTTTAACTCCATTTATGGCTTACAAAATGGATAAAACGAGAATGTAATCTATGGTATAGCGACGCATAATCTCATTTTTAGATTTAAGAAATTTGTCATTCTAAAATTTATACGTTTTTTTTTATATTTTATCTTTTCTCATGCAACTAAGCAATAATCAATATTAAGAGCATAAATTGTATTATTTAACATTTTCTATAAATGATTGCCCGTTTGGGCTTAGATATATTTATATCCATTGGCAAGTGGCCAATGAGAAGGAATAAATATTTTTTTGACCAAGTTGATGATTTATAAAAAGAATAAGATGTTAGATCTTTGAATATAATTATGCTAAATTAATTCAACGAAACTTGATTTTTTAACATTTTCTTTTGTGGTTGTTTAGTAAGGACGACAAACTCGTTAAGCAAGTGCCGTCTTCCACCCTCTTTTTATTGCCGCATCGCCACCTCTCTCTCTCTATTCTTTGCGTTCTTCTCTACTCTCAAATCCTTCAAACAAAGAGATTAAAAGAAAGAAAACACCATCTTCCACTCCATTTATCTTTGTTTGATCTTTATCTCCATTGTTCTGCGTCAAAAAATCTTTCAAGAGATCGGCAAATGTCAACATCGGAGCGTAGCCACAGATTCTTCAAGTTTAGATCCTCCTCGCAGCAATCCAACCACGCCATCTGCAGCTGCAGCATCTGGAATTAGCATTTCTCTGTGCCAACGAAACACACGCCACAGGCCAAAACATCCACGTCGCAAGCCACTACGTGCATGTTGCGGCAGGAGGAAATAGAAGAACAATTCTCAATAGAATTCTTCCTAGTGTTGTGTTAAGGGGAGAGAGAGAGAGAGAGAGAAGAGAGGAGGATATACTTCTCCTTTTTATCTATTTTTTTATGTAATTAACTTGCCAACCATATCACGTCTGTGCTGTTAACATCAATGATCGGAAAGAGGAGGTCCGTCGACTCCACCCGCGTTGGCGTCGTCGGCACGGCGTGCTGGATCATGCTGCGGATCGACTACTCGCGCCTCTTCTGGCTCCTCTTCGGTCTCTTCTCCTACGAGAACCACGAAGGAAAGCCTCGGATCTAGCGGATCCACTGCTCAATCCTCCTCTTCTTCTTAGTTTCTCTCTCATCCCCTTCGCTTCCCCTCCCTCTCTCTCCCTCTCCCCCTTCTAGCTTCTGGTTTAGTTTTAAAGGTAAAGGTGCAACAAGAAAAAACAGCAAAAGAGTTCCTTGAGGCCCACCGGCCATGTTCGACTCTGCGCGGCGCGGCGACCGCGCCGGTCTGGCCGCCGACGGGAATGGGTACGTCGAGACTGATACCACCGGCCGTTATGGACGTGTAAGTTTAATTTCCAATCATCATTATTATTTTTTCCTTTCATCTTTCTCTCTCCCCCTCCCTCCCTCTCTCATAAATGGTTATTAGTGCATTCTCATAGCATGAAAGAAGTGTATGATCGATGTTCACGTTCTACTTACTCAACAGAACACACTTTATAATTTCCCTTGCCAACAAAGATTGCTGCCTACTGCATAAGAGTTAGGTCTTTTTGCCTTTTCAGGCAGGTGTCAATGGAATTGCTAAAGTTAGGTTCTCTTTTCTCTTTTGTAATCAATTAGATTCTCTTGAGCCAATATAATTTGATTACATAAACATTTTATTGATGCCTTTTCATCTGATCTTTTGCCCTCGAGTTGTCTGATATATTTCAGTGTTTTTTTTTCAATGATCAGTGCTTTTTTTCTTTTCTTTAGTTTGCAATGCATCATATATATGATTAAGGAACCTTTCTCCTGCATTTAAATCTGTCTGACAGAGTTAAAATTTATTACATGATGTATAATTAAAGAATTTATTACATCTGCCACTTGCTGCCAGAGAATTAAAAAGAAAATAATGAATTGCAGATATATTTCTCATGAAGGTGCCATTGACCATGATTGCCATTATTTTAAGGGCAATTATGCAGTTCTTGTTGGTTTCAGAGAGCGTTGAAGTTTTTATATCACGACAATATAATATGTATAGAACTTTGGTAGGAGTGACGAAAAGATGTATTAAAATCTTACATCTCAGTCATGCACCAGCTGATCTATATATGACCCATATCCTAACCGGACGGTACCTTACCTTCTTAATCTATTTCACCAGTTGTTAGTATTTGACTATTAATTTCCTGAGCAACTTGTGATTGAAAAAACATATAATAAGTGGTGTCCTTTCTCCTGTACTTTAATCATTTTCTTATATGGTGTGTTTAGACTTTGCTTTATCAGTCCAAAATAATAGAGTAAAACTTCATGTTTCCTGTTGCCTTTAGCTAGAAGAAAAGAAATATTATGTCACTATACATAGAGAGAGAGAGAGAGAGAGAGAGAGAGAGAGAGAGAGAGGAATTGTTTGTTGAAATCTTGAAAGCGACCAGAGAGACCACATTATTTAGTTGCTTTGGAGATCGATCATAATGAACCTTTTTGAGTATCCCCACCATTAAAACTTGTGGTACATATGTAGCATACTCAACTTGTCCTGCACTTGGAGAGTGCTCTCGATGCCTACGTCTGAGGCTCATGTGTGAATTATATATTTGCAAGTGGGATCTCTCAAGTCATCGACGTAACTGGAAGAAAAAAAAAAGATCTCATTTCGAGTTCAATACAATAAATCAATCACAGGTCATGTTGTCTACTCAAGGCAGTATAAGAAAACAACCTACCATCAGTTTTGAGCCATCATCCACTGCGTCATGGCTGATGCAATGTTGTGTTACTGAAAGATTCAACCTATAATAAGATATTTTTTAGAACTAATACCACCGGTTTTGTGGTTATTAACAAGATTATTTATCAAGGATCCGGCAACAATTTTCCCTTAAAAAATAACGAGAGAAAATGGGAAAAAGGTTTACAAACACGTCTTTCTAAGTTCACACTGCAGATAATTGAACTTGCATCCATCTAGAAAGAGATTATATGAAAATTTATTCACCTGAATTTGTTACTCTGATAAGAAAGAACAGTTCATGCTTTTTGCATGATGAGAAGCCGATCAAGCTGTAATTTCCTTGATTGCATATAAATTCATCAAATTAGTGACCTTTTTCGCTTGTTACTATTTCAGCATATAAAGCTTTAATGACAGACCTGAATACTTTCCAAGAATCTTGTTATGTTCTTCATGCATGCCATCAACATTCAACAATTCCATTACAAACCAAGGTCACAATCTTATGTTTTGGTTTTTTTTTTTTTTCTTTTGCATCAGAGTTTTTAATCTCTTTGAGCACTTGTTCTCTGTAGCTCTATATCGAGAATTGGTGAATAAGCGAAACTAACATTTATATTTTTACATTCACTGAATGCAGTTTGACGACGTACTTGGCAAAGGAGCTATGAAGACAGTGTATCCTTCTCCAGATTATTATTTTTTGCTGAGAAATATACTGAAACCATGCATACAGATCAAACGATTAAAGATATGAACTTAGTCATGGCGTTTGCTTTCCTTGACATAGCACTCAGCTACAGGGCATTTGATGAGCTGAATGGCATAGAGGTAGCATGGAACCAGGCCAAGCTCTTTGCCGTGCTACGTTCGCCGGAGGCGCTGGAGCGCATGTACTCGGAGGTTCATCTCCTCAGCTCACTCCACCATGATTCCATCATCAAGTTCCATGCCTCATGGATCGATACGGAGAACAGGACATTCAACTTCATCACCGAGATGTTCACCTCTGGCACCCTCCGAGAGTAGGCTCTTGTTGCACAAATTACTGACCTCACTTGTTAGCAAATGCTGCTTTTATATATCATCATAATAAATATGCCATCTATGGAACTTGCAATAAGAAGGTGCATGCTTTATGTAAAAGTGATAGCTTCAGTACTAGTAGTAGTAGTAGTATCCAAATTTGTTAGATTACTAAAGGAGATGGAATTCAGGTACCGGCAGAGGTACCGGCGAGTGGACATCAGGGCCATCAAGAGCTGGGCTCGCCAGATTCTGCATGGCCTTGTGTACCTGCACGGCCATGACCCTCCAGTGATACACAGGGACCTCAAGTGCGACAACATTTTCGTGAACGGCCACCTCGGGCAGGTCAAGATCGGTGATCTCGGCCTGGCGGCCGTGCTCCGGGGTTCCCAGTGCGCGCACAGTGTCATAGGCAATTAACCCCTTCCCCTTAGCCTCGACAATTTTAGTTCCATCTTATGCTGCTATCTTGCTTTGATCATATAACCTGCTACCTGTGTGGCCATGAAATGAGTGTTTAAAGCCATCATTAAGCACAATAACTAGATAAGTAGACCTCTTATAATTTGCTCGTTCTCATGAATGAATGGTTGCTAAATTGCTGCATCTTCTTCCAATTGTTCTAGGGACTCCGGAGTTCATGGCGCCAGAGCTATATGAAGAAGAGTACACCGAGCTAGTCGACATTTATTCCTTCGGCATGTGCGTGCTCGAAATGGTCACCTCCGAATACCCCTACAGCGAATGCTCCAATCCTGCTCAAATCTACAAGAAAGTTACCTCGGTAAGAAAACTTCCTTCTGTAATTTTACGTCGTTTCCGGTGGGGTCATGAGAGCTTAAGCTGCTCTGTTCCTGATCAGGGGAAGCTCCCTGACGCGTTTCATCGCGTTCAAGACCTCGAGGCCAAGAGATTCATAGGAAAGTGCCTAGAAAATGTCGGGAAGAGGTCGACTGCGAAGGATCTTCTTCAGGACCCTTTTCTCGTATCCGATGATCACCATGGCCCATCTTCCGTTCTGAAGAACAGACCTCCGCATAGAGTTCATGGCAATGTTCTGAAAAGCCGTGACCACTTGGGCTTGCCAGAAGTCTTCCATCCGAATCCGGTAGTGCAAAGAGCGGACATGACCATCACAGGGAAGATGAACCCGGAAGATGATTCGATCATCCTCAAAGTCCAAATTACAGACAAAGATGGTATGTCACGGGCACAAACTGCGCGCATCACTAACAGTGGTGCACCATGCACGTTTATCGAATGCAGTATCATGGATGCGCTAATAAATATGTATATGCACACAAAACTTTTCCAGGCGCGACAAACAACATATATTTCCCTTTCGATATCGTGGCCGATACCCCGAGGGATGTGGCGAACGAGATGGTGAAGGAGCTGGAGATAAAGGACCGGGAGCCGTCGGAGATTGCAGAGATGATAGCTCAAGCGATATCGCTTCTGGTGCCGGGGTGGAAGGAAGGAGATAAGCAGCACGTCTACGACTATGGAGACGAAGAGGAGGACGGCAGCAATCACCCGTTCCACTACATGTCCTCCTCAACGTCCTCCCATGGCTCATTCTTTGGAGCGGGGCGTCCTCTGGGTGGCTTTGCCCAGAGGCACCATTCTCATTCCGAGGACTGGCTCAGAGGTACGTGCTCATATTGAAGCTCTAAAATGGATGCAATAACGCGATTCATCTCTCCAAATTGTAATAAGCTTCCATGCACGTATGCATGCAGATGATCTATTCACCGACGATGACGACAACAGCTCGACGCATTCAGGGAAGTACTCTGCGTTGAACTATGCATCAGGCAACGAGCAGGAAGCCGAAGCAAGCGGCCACCAGAGAGACGCTCAGCCCACGGCGAGCGGCCACCGTTCGACTAGGTTCGGCCCTGAGGAGTGCAGCGGCAGTACTGCAGACGTCGACGCCTCGAGGATCAACAAGCTGTGCGTCCAACAACTCTGCAACGCGCTTCCGGAGCCCTCGCGGACGTCGTCCGGCGCGGCCGCCGGGAAAAGGCCTGTGGACAACCGGCGATTGATGAGGAACCGGTCGATGGTGGACGTGCGGAGCCAGCTGCTGCACCGGACTCTGGTCGAGGAGCTGAACAAGCGCATGTTCAAGACGGTCGATGCGGTGGAGAGCGTGGGGTTCCAGATGCCGTGCGTCGGCTCTCGCAGCGTGTGCTCGAGCCCCCGGGGAGACGGCAGGAAGCAGAAGCAAGTCCACTCGCAGCGACGAGTTTGAGGCCACTTTTTTTTCTCTTTCTTTCTCTCTCATCCCCGGCCACTTGGATCAGATAAAAAGAAGGCAAGTGCGCTGGGGATGGAAATGATGTAAAAAGTTGTGAATCTGTAGCGTGCTTATTATATGTATGTCGATCGAGTGCTGCAATGGAAGCCGAACTATATGATTTTGCCAGTATTGATGTCTTATTCAATTGCATGGCACAATATACTCATTGCTCCCCATTCTTGAATCAATTCCATATCTTATACAGTTTGGATGCGACGTTTTCATAAGCGAGATTGTTAAGATGGGAAAATGGATAGGTTGCGGGCTCTTTTATTTAAAATTTTTAAAGCCACCACATTGTTTTATTTGATTGTAATATCTGTAATTTCAATAATCTTAATTATCATATATTTTGACAAAAAACATCAATCCAATCAAAATTTTTAATTTTAAATATTTTATTAATAAATAAATATCAATCAACTTCATCTTTTTTTATTATTCGAAATCTTTTACAAATAAATCTTAATTTTATCTCATCTTATTTTATTTATATCCACTTTTTTTATTTTTTGCTTTGTTTATTTATAATACTATACGATGAAAATCTAAAATAATTTTTAATAGTATTATGGTAATTTGTTTGTCAACTATTTGAAAAATTATTTATAGAGGAAAATGTATATTTAGAACATTTAATGTAGAACGAATGTAGAGTATTAGTTTTACGTATTAAATTAATAAAATGATTATTTATTAATTTAAAATATATGTTAAATAGTAAAGATAATTAAAATTAAAATAATTGGATTATCCGATGATCGTGATCAAGTCATGTTAACAAATATGACTAATTCAATAGTTATAATTTAGTTAGCCTTAGAAGATATATTTTTTATTATCAAATTATCCAAATAAATATATATTATTTCATCTAAGAAGTATATAATCAATTTGATGATGAATTATAATCATTAAATTAATTTAATGATAAGAAGTAAGTGATCTATATGAGAGGTGTAGAGCGAGTTATTCTACATACTCATTAACCTCTTATTTATATTACCAATACTTGTCAAATCCTATAATA
This sequence comes from Pontederia crassipes, assembly GCA_030549335.1. Lineage (NCBI taxonomy): Eukaryota > Viridiplantae > Streptophyta > Magnoliopsida > Commelinales > Pontederiaceae > Pontederia > Pontederia crassipes. Next base: position 36,993,478 of record CM060194.1, read on the forward strand.
TAATATTATTGATAATTTAAATAATGGTAATATATTTAAGTGATGATCTAAATTACTAGTTAATTAAATTGTTAATGCACCAAAGGACCCCTAAGGGTCATAAGAAGATTGTAAAATTATACCTATTAATAATATAAATATTTTAAATAAAATTAAATATTCTTTTGATTAATTTATGACATTTATTAAATTACACCTCACATAAATATACTTTTATTGGTTCTTGAACAAAATTACATCAAAACATATAGTAATTAAATATTATAACCTAATATAATATATTAAATCAAGTTATCATATTCTAATATGCACATTTGTAATTCGAATCAAGATTCAAGTACATGGGAGCAAACATAATAAAAAATATAAATTATAAAATTAAAACTTCATATTTAGTGTTATATTAAATAATATACATATATTAAGTTCACAACTAGTCAAAATTATATATATATATATATATATATATATATGGTAAACTAAAATACTATTAAATTTGATTTTTATATATAACTTTTCTTCTAATGATTTTTTGTGTGTCATATTTTTATTTTTTTGATTTATTGAATATATAAATACTCTGTTAAAATAACAAAGAAATAAAATTTTCCCATGTTAACGTTATGACAAGATTTTATGTTCTATAAATAAATGTATAATATAATTAGTACTTAACTATCTAATTTCAACTTATAATTATTGCAATAAATGTATAATTTCTATAAATAAATGTATAATATATAATTTTATAGTATATATTAGTTTTCTTTAATTTTATAGTATATTAGTTTCACCCTGGGCGCACCGGTCTTGTTTGTCAAGAAAAAAGGATGGCTCCATGCGGCTCTGCATCGACTATAGGATGCTCAATAAAGTGACAGTGAAGAATAAGTACCCCATGCCTCGAATAGATGACCTTTTCGATCAGCTATCAAAAGCATCAGTGTTCTCTAAGATAGACTTACGTAGTAGCTACCACCAGCTGAGAGTGGCAGAGGAGGACATATCGAAAATCGCTTTTCGGTCAAGATATGGTCACTACGAGTTCTTGGTCATGCCATTTGGACTGACGAACGCTCCTGCCGCGTTCATGGATTTAATGAACATGGTCTTCCGACCATATTTAGACTAGTTTATCATAGTGTTCGTGGATGACATTCTGATCTTTTCTTCCAGTCCAGAGCAACATCGAGAGCATCTCATGATAGTATTGGAGATCCTGAGACAACACAAGCTTTATGGCAAGCTTTCAAAGTGTGAATTCTGGCTGAAGGAAATCATGTTCTTGGGACACATAGTCTCCAAGAAGGGCATTGCAGTAGACCCCGCAAAAGTGGAAGCGGTGACGAATTGGACTAGGCCGAAGAATGCTTTTGAGATTTGCAGCTTCCTTGGTTTAGCGGGTTATTACAAGAGATTTATCAGGGACTTTTCCATGATTGTTGCACCCCTCACGAATCTCACAAAGAAGGCGAAAAAATTTATCTGAACAGATAAATGTGAGCAAAGCTTTCAGACTCTGAAGTACCGTCTGACTTCGGCACCAATTCTCACTATACCGACAGGCAGTGGGTTGTGTCCTGATGCAACACGACAAAGTAGTGGCTTATGCTTCACAGCAGCTGAATTGGCCCACACATGACTTGGAATTGGCGGCTGTGGTCTTTGCTCTGAAGATCTGAAGGCACTATTTGTATGGAGAGACGTTCGAGATCTTCACTGACCACAAGAGTCTCAAGTACATCTTCGATCAGAGGGATCTTAACATGAGGCAACGACGATGGCTTGAGCTCCTCAAGGATTATGAATTTGCTATCAATTACCATCTGGGTAAAGCAAATTTAGCCGCCGATGCATTAAGCAGGAAGTGGGAAGGCTCGCTAGCTTATATGAGACTACGCGAGTACGAGATGCTGGAAGAAATTGAGCAATGGTGTCCCAAGCTGGGAACAAATGGAGCTTTATGGATGATGCATCAGATGAAGCCCAGCTTAATTGACAAGATCATAACAGCTCAGAAAGTAGATCCTGAATATCAGAAGGTTCTGAAGAGGTGCCAGAATGAACCAGCAGATTTTCAGATCTCTGCAGATGGAGGGATTAGATATCGGAACATGTTGTGGATTCCCCCTGACGCTAATGTCCGACGAGAGGTACTGGATGAGTGCCACATGTCGGAGTTCGCTATCCACCCCGGTAGCACCAAGATGCATAAGAATGTACAACGCAGCTACTGGTGGCCGAACATGAAAAGAGAGATAGCAGAATATGTATCCCGATGCCTGGTGTGCCAACAAGTCAAGATTGAACATCAGCGGCCATATGGCAAGTTGAAGTCTTTGAAAATTCCACAATGAAAGTGGGATAAGATCACTATGAATTTTGTATCCAACTTGCCTAGGACTAATAAGGGTCATGATGCCATATGGGTACTCGTGGATCGTTTCACAAAGACAGCACACTTTATTCCAATCCGATGGAAGCAATCAGTGGAGAGTCTGCTAGACTTATATGTGAGAGAAGTAGTCAAACTCCATGGGATCCCAGAGTCCATAGTGTCTGATCGAGACCCCAGATTCACTGCCAGATTCTGGAGGAGCATGTAGGAAACCTTTGGCACAAGGCTCAACTTCAGTACAGCTTTCCACCCTCAGACAGATGGACAGTCTGAGAGGACCATCCAGACACTAGAGGATATGTTAAGGGCCTGTGCACTAGATTGACAGGATAGCTGGGATGAGCACATTCATCTGATTGAGTTTGCTTATAACAACAGCTATCATTCTAGTATTGGTATGACACCATTTGAAGCCCTATATAGACGACCTTGCCGTTCACCTGCCCACTGGAGCGAAGTAGGCGAGGAAAAGATCATGAGTAAGGAAGAAATGAAAGAAGCAGTGAAATATGCTGAAAAGATAGAATTGATTAAGCAAAGGATGAAGACTGCTCAAGGAAGGCAAAAGAGTTATGCTGACAAAGGCAGACGAGAGCAGATCTTTCAAGCTGGGGACCAAGTTCTTCTGAAGGTATCTCCCATGAAAGGAGTCATGAGATTCAGCAAGCGAGGAAAGCTCAGTCCTCGCTATGTAGGCCCATTTGAGATACTCGAGCTGGTAGGCGAGGCAGCATGCAGACTGACTCTACCCCCATCTTATGAGAGAGTGCACAATGTATTCCATGTATCCATGCTCAAGAAGTACAAGCACGATGCTGCAAATGTTCTAAAGATAGAGGAGCCAGATATAGCTGCAGACTTGACCTTCGCTGAGTATCCAACGCATATAGTGGATCGCAAAGTGCAACGTCAGAAGAACAAGGATGTCCCCATGGTCAGAGTAGCTTGACGTCACCATAACGGAGATGATGCAACATGTGAGCTCGAGTCGGAAATACGCCAAGAATTTTCTCGTCTTTTTGGTAAGCTCTCTACTTAGTGCAAAATTCGAGGACGAATTTTCTTTTAAGGGGGTAAGAATGTAACAACCAAGGAAAAGATAAAAAAAAAAGAATTCAACATGGACAACCAACATAAAAGCCCAATGCCATTCAAAGTTGGTAAAAGAAAGGAGTTTAATATCTGATCTTATCATATATGATTAGAAGAAGAGATATATATATAAAATAGGAACATAATTCTGCAAACCCACGAGATTGTTTTTTTCCTTTTTTTTTCCTCCTTGCTGTCGTCCTGCGCAAGACCAGAGCAACGTTCTTTTTGTTTTTCCTTCTCGATTGCAAGTAGGGTGAGATCTCTTCTTTCTCCTATCACCTTCGATTATGTACTTCTCATGCCTTGCTGGAATTTCGGCAGAAGGTGGCCGCGAGGAACAGGGAGAACATGGGAGAAGCAGGGGAGGGCGCTATTAATCAATTTTCCGACGAGCTTAGGAACGGATTAACCGCGAATAAGTTGGTAAATCGAAATCACCTTGCATGACCCTTGAATAATGTTAAATCACGCCCTAATCGTACAAGTAAAGAAGAAGAGGAAAAGATGGTTCAAGTTCCTTGTTTTGCCTTGCTTGATTTTCTTGAATTGATTGATTGATTGATTATTTGCATGCATAATTCACTGTTTGTTGATCTATTATTATGTGATTGATCTGCTAGGAGATAGGAATTAGGTTAGATTGAGATTGCACCGAAGAATTCACGAAATTCGAAGGTTCGGCAAGTTTTCTGGACGCCTACCGATCGATCGGTCCGTATGCATCGCGGCAACCTGTCGACCGATAACTTGCATGCAGCCGCTTTCTGCACATGTTGACCGATCGACTGATTCCTGTCACCGGTCGACCGATCCTTCCCCATCAGGTCGACCGTTCAACTGAACGGATCAACCGACCCGCAGTCGGTCGACCGTTCCCCTGAACCGGTCGACCGATTCCCCAAAAAATCTTTTATTATATTTATTAATTATTTTCCTTTTATCCAGATATTATATATATATGATTGATCATATTTTCTGACCCCACTGAGATCCCTCACTGATTTACATGATTTACTTTATTATTGATTTATTTCACGTTGATCCTATCGTATCGATTGAATTAAGAACAAAGAGCTACAAGTTATTAAAGCGATTAATAAGTTCAGATGAAAGATTAATGATGGGTTGCCAGTCCAAGCCAAGTGCATCAAGATAAGGGTCGCTCCCTTGGTCATGGTTTGATCACCCATTGACCCGCATAAGGCCGTATCGTTTGCTGGGCATACCCCAAGAATTAAAGGCACCTAAAGTCACCCTGATTGCTAATTAATAACCAAGATCAAGAAGCAAGTTCAAGTCAAGTCAAGTATGCCATAATTTCAAGATCCTCATGATTCATGATATCTACTGATCTTATTCTCATTATGATCCATGATACTAATATGTTATCTTTCACGTTCAAGTTAAACATGATTATTTATCGCTGATTATTATATTCATGTCATGCATTGTATATCATGTGGTTTCCCACTAGGCTTTAAAGCTTACGTGAGGACCTCCTCCCCTGTGTCTGATTTCCACAGGACCAGGTCAGTGACGTGGTGGAGTAGGCGTGTGGTGAGGGGGCTCTGGTGATAGGACAGCACATGAAGCATAGGGCTTTTAGAGTGCTTATTAGTTTTCATTTACCTTCCGCATTTTAGATTCATGATGTAGAACTTATTTTATTTCTTAGTAATGACATAGCCACTTTTAGACTTCCGCAACTAAAGTTATCATTTATCTTTATTTTGTTTTCTTTCTTCCGTTGACGTGTCTCGGTTCTTGACTGAGATACGGTCAATATTATGGTCAAGTTATAGCATGCCGTAGCGTCTCCAGATTGGTCTTCGCCACGTGGTGGGGGTCGATTTGGGGGCGTTACAGTCTCGCCCGCAGCCGACGCGAGATCCCGCGCCGAGATTGCTAGCCGTCGCAGTCCGATCTCTCACTGAGATCCCTAGCTGCTGTCGCTACATCTCTCGCCGAGATCATCCGTCGTCGATGCCCACTCTCTCGCCGAGATCTCCCGCCGCCGACGTCCACTTTCTCGCCAAGATCTCCCGCTGCCGCTGTCCGATCTCTCGCCGAGCTTGCCCGCCGCCGCCACCCGCTCTCTCACCGAGCTTGCCCGCCGCCGATGGCCGCTCGCCGAGCTCGTCCGTCGCCTCCACTCGCTTTCTCACCGAGCTCGCCCGCCGCTCTCTCGCCGAGCTCGTCCATCGTCGACGGCCGCTCTATCGCCCACCTTCAACCAAACTAGCTCTGATCTCGTCCTCGCCTCCTCCCACCCTCTTTGTCGCCGAGGTTGTCCGCAACCAAACTTGTTCTGATCTCACCCCTCGTGCGACCACTCGCCGTCACCGCCTACAACCTTCGCCTCCGCCGACCACACCACAAGTATACCACCCGACTGGTTAGTCTGAGTTATAATGAAATTAAGTTTTAATTTAATTTCATAATAATGTTTCTACGCATAATTTGTGAATTAAATTAATTCCTTTAAAATATTTCAGGTATAAATGGATGATATTGAATTTGTTGAAGAAGTTGATAATCAGAGTCTTCGTGAACATATTGAAGGTGGAGAAAGTAATGAGGAGGTGAATGTTTCTGAATTCCAACATTCAAATAATGTCAAATCCTATGAGATATCCAAACCTAGAGTTGGCATGACATTCGATACATATGATGAAGCATATAATTATGCTAAATTAGTGAGCATACTTCATATAAGTCTGCAGCTACATGAAAAATTATAAATAGAACTTTTGTTTGTTTTAAAGAATGTCATAAGTATGTGAAGCAAGGATTTGGAAAAAAATTTAAATAAACAAGAGAAGTTAGGGATGATTGTCTTGCTCATTTTTATGTTGCACAGAAGACAAGTGGGAGATAAGAAAATTTTACGAAGAACATAGTCATTCTTTGACAACTTTTTCGAAAGTTAAATATTTACAATCTCAAAAAGAAATCTCGAAAACCTCGAAAAAGGCTATTGAAAACCTACACAATTTTGACATGTCCATCCCATATAGCTAGAGCACTTAATATGTCTGATGAGTCCCTTCTAACTACTCAAGATTGTATTAATCATCTCAGAACAAAAAAAAAAGGAAACTTCTCATCTGAATGCCTAAATATCATATCTTTTTTTAAAAATAAGGCATGTGTTGATTCGATTTTTTTTATAGATGTGAGTTGGATGAAGATGGAACTGTAATAAAATTTTTTTGGGACTGATGGCCGATCAAGGAATAATTATTTAACTTTTGGGGATGTCGTTATATTTGATACTACGTATCGAACTAATAATTTAAGAATGCCATTTCCATCTAATCCCAAACTACGAATTTATTTTTTTTATCCCTAAACAATCACGATTTTTCACTTTAGTTCTTCAGTCTACTTTTGTTATGTTTTTCGTTACTTTTGAATTGTTTCTATTTATGAAAAGACTAAATTATCCCTCCCTCCATAACACATTAAATAATAAATATAAAAAATGAAAATAAAAAAATGGGGAGGGTAATTTAGACTTTTTCATAAAGGACAATATTTTTTTGTTTACCACTTTAACCTTCCAATTATTTTTTATTTTTTATATTTGTTATTTCATATTTTTATGGTTGGAGGGGTAATTTAGTCTTTTTATAAATGAAAAAAGTAAAAGTAATGAAAAATGTAATAGAAGTTGACGAGAGGGCTAAATAGAAAAAGTCACGATAGTTTAGAGATATAAAAAAATAAGTTCGTAATTTGATATTAGATGTGAAAAGTTGTGATAGTTTAAGAAAAATTAATGGAAATAACTCAGCAAAATTTTAAAATATAAGACTTCCTTATGTGATAGAAGGCCATCAAATTATAATAAACTGCTAAATTAACAGTAAAAAATACTGATTTTGAATTGACAATATGAATATAACAAGCATATAATAAAAAAAGTTGGCTTATGGACACCGGTAAATTTTGATTTTACCACTCAAGCTCTTAATTTCTTATTTTTCTGAATTAGGTAGGTCTTGCACCCCTGGTGCAATAATATCTTTTCTTTTCCATTTATAAAGAGAGGAAGACTCAAAAGAATATAAGAAAAAGTAATCGTAAAATAAATATGTGTAAATTAACGAGGTAGTCGGGCTTTGAGGGAGTTTAAGGGGGACACTAAATTCATGTGTGAAATTTCTTATGTTATGAGTTTAATGTAGGTGCAAATTACATTTTGATTTATAAATAGGCAAGGGTCGAGGCGTCGAGCATAAATAGGCACTTAAATTTTGGAAGTAAAAATTAGTTTTTTGTTTTTGGAAAGAAAAAAAATCTAATCTAAGCAGTTGAATGCTTGATTGATATGAACCTCCATTACTTTGCAAATTTATATAAACGTCCATTCAAATTTTAAAGCTATATGATCAGTAGACGAATTATATAACCATTTAATGACACAAAATTCACAAGACTTGAAATATGATTTATCGAAGTGATGATTTTATTATTAAATAAGATTTCACGGAAAAAAAATGTCCATGGAAAGACATTTGACTTTGTAGGATCAGTTTTTAATGCCAAAAATACCAACATTTTATATATTAAAAAATGACAACATTATTTTGATATTCTACTCTAGTATAATAATACATTAAATATTAGATAATAAATTGTAACTTAATATAAATACATAACTAAATATAAAATCTGACACAAAAAAATAAATATATAAAATAAACCAACCATAATGTGAAGAACATTATAATAAACTGTCCTATCAATAATAAAAAATAATGATATATATATATATATATATATATATATGATTTAATGAGTGTGTGAAGCAGTTTTAGATATGAGTTTTTTTTTTCAATATTTTTCTTCAAGATCATTGATATAAAAAAACACAATTAAAAATTTCAACAATAATATATTCATCAGTTTTAAGTTTTTACGAAATTTTGTACATTTTATTCTTCATAATAGATATAATTATTTTATATAACTTCTTATTTTATAAAGTTATTTTTTATTATAGGCTACTAATAAAAAATAAAGAAAAATATGCGTAAAATTATTTGTTACACGTTTCACACGAAAAATATTTTACATGCTTACTTTTCATATATATATATATATATATGTGAGAGAGAGAAAGACAGATTTTTATGAATTTTTTTTCCCGTATATGTATAGTAGCATGAAATTGGGCAAACCGTCCAATTTCGATCCGACGGTTATTGTTGTCGTGTCCCCCGCCTAACATACTGCGTTGTTCCCACGTCGCGCTCCTTCACCTTTTGCAAAATAATCATGACGCATCTCCACCGTCCATCTTCTTCGATTCTAGATTTAGTACAACCCAAATCCAACGACTGGCCGGCAATAAATGAACTAAAAATAAAACGTCTAGTTCTCCACCTTCCAAAGCCGCAATAGACTCGGCGCCGGCGGCGGTGGGTGGTCGTGGCCGTTGATCGTGGTCGGGATGCCGCCGCGACGCACCACGTCCCTCTCACGCGCGCCACCTCCGACGCCGATCGCCAACGGAAGGGGCCTCAGGACGGCGGCCGTCGACGACCGGGTACTCTCCGACTTTCTCGATACCTCGCTTCGCATCCCTGAGCTCTCGCTCCCGGGGGCTCACATCAGATCGCGCTCCTCCATCACGTGCCCCGGCGAGGTTGGCATCCAGGACTTGCTCGCCGGAGACGACGATTCCGTCCGCCAGGTGCTTGCCGCGGCGGCTAAGGTCGGCGGGGTGGTGATCGTGGCCGACCCCGACGGCGGGAACGTGGAGGAGGTAAAGGCGGCGATCGAGGCGGCCGGTGCGGTGTTTGACGCAACCGAGGAAGAGAAGCAGCGGGTAGGAGGGTGGTGGTCCGGGCGGAGCGACGGGGCCGTGGAGGAGTTCAATTGGCATCGGTTACGGAGTCCTGAAACAGAGCGTGCCTTGAAACGGTTGTGGCCCGATACGTATCCGGGAATAAGGTAAAGGTACCAAATTTTGTAGAACTTGAGAACATAGATTTCATCAGTTTCTAAGCTATTACATTCAAACTTTTCGGTTGATAACGAAGTTTGAAGCAATCTCACAATTCTGAATTATCTAATAAAAAAAATGTTTCACATTGGTCATGATCTGCAAATTGAGATAAGCATAGATGCAAAGTATCACTTCCGGCTTTGTGATTACTTCTTCATTTTTCTCAAATCCTGATGCATATTTATTCATCTCATTTGATCAAGAATTCCGGGGTAATTTTAGATTTGGCGAAGTGCATTTATCAGGACATCTATTTCATTTGAAATCATATACATGAATCACGTGCCACACGGCGCACACATGAACCCAATTGTATTTTACCTTTCCAAGATGCAATGCAGAGGCACGGCTTATGATTGTACCGAACTTGTAATTTTCTAGTAATAGGGAAGTTTTCTTTTATAGATAGAGTCAGTAAAAAGGAAACAAGTGATCTCTTTAGACTTAGTTGGAATATCACTTTCCTCGTCTTTTAATGATTGAAACAAAACACTATCTACGAGTAAGTAGTTGCATATTCTTCTTCTGGTTTACAGGGAAAAAATGGAGAATATTTCTGCTAAACTGGAGAGGGCTGCAGATTGTATTGCTGGTATTCTCTCAAAACACGTACAGAATCAAACACCTTCCAAAAGAATAGGCAAAGTTCAGTCAATACTGAGTTTAAGAAAGCATGATCCCCGTCACAGCAGATATCCTATAAGCAATTTGAATGATCTCAGTTCATTGCATTTACATGCTCTGAATCTCCACATTTGTTCTGACGATCGTGAATTCTGTTTACTTCGCCCGGAGGGCTCAGCAATTTTCACTTTGCACGCTGGATCCATACTTGTTACTATTGGTAAACCACTTCAGGTAAATTGGCATTATATTGTTGTTGAGCTTTATTAATTTACCAACCTTAGAGAAAATATGCTTATTTTGAACTGATGATGCCATAATATCATTGCGCTTGTGTTCTGGCTAATTTCAGTTTCTTTAGGATTATCCTCAACTAACTGAACTTTCTTCTTCAATTCAGGAATGGTGCAATGGGGAGATCAAGAGTGCCACTGGGGAAATAGTGGTTGGTTCAAGTTATGACGTTAATCCTTTCTTCTCCTTAGAGTATATGTGCTCTCCGCCAGCTCTGTCTCATGAATTTGACAGCACGACCAATACCTTGTCTATAATGGATCAGCTGTTACTCTTCCTTATTGTGGTCTTCCTTTACAGTCTGTGGGCTCTCCTTTCTTCCTAGCTCGCCATAATCAAAACTTCATAGATCTGTGTTGTGCTCTTGTGTGCACCTAAAGTTTGTGCATGGCTGTGAATTTTGTGCTTCCCATAAACCATGTTCACTTACCGGAAAGCTTGGGGTGTGGCTCTGCAGACTTCACAAGTTGCAGGCAGTAAAGTGCATAGTTACTAGGCTCCTGTTTGGAGCTAGTCTGATTTCATATCAATGCGCTCGAGACCATACTGCAGATTATTTTTTCTTGCCAATGTTTAATTCATTCCACTTTTCAAATTGGAGTTGAAAAGTTGGAATGAACGAGTGTTTTGAAGAATTTTCGTTCTTACACTTTTTTTCCTTTTTCTCTGAGTATGGAGTGAGTTTGTTGGATATTCGTTTCTGCGAGGATGGCTATTCCCTTGTTGTATCCTTTAGGTTGCATATACTGCAATCACGGCCTTGTATATGATATGTATATACAAATATAACAAAAATGTTTCCACAAGTGAACCCTTGGATTGATTAAAATGAAGAATGTGTACTTCTGTTTGTATTTAGGCTCTATTTGACAACATCAAAATTAACATTTCAAAGTTCAAAAGCTAATTTTTTTATTTGATAAATGACAAAATTAAATAACGTTTAGTGTTTCATATTTTAATATTGAAAAGTTACTTTTACTAGCGTTTAGCAATTAGAGATTAATGTTTTATATTTTTTCCAATTTTACTCTTATTCAAATATATTACTTCTTTCTAACTTATCTTATTATTTTCTCATTTTTATTTTATAATCATTAAACTATATATATTTTTATATTCATGCTTAATCAATTACAAATTATTTATATGTTAATAGTGAATGAAAAATAATTTAATAATTAATATTTTTATATCATGAGTGCAATATATAAAATTTATTGTCAATATAAATTTCTATATATTTTAACAAAAGAATTAATTGTGAAATTTTATTTTATTTAATTGAGATATTTAAATAATTTATTTATGTATTATTATAAAAGAATTTGTATATTTTTTAATTGAATAATTTGTTATATGTCTAATTATATAATTTTATATTAATCAACTAAATCTATCGCTAAGTTTATCAAACACTTCTTTGTTACAACCTCTAACCGCTTATTATCATTCGCTATCCACTAATTAAATCGCTATACGCTATTAAACCGTTATCCGTTAATCAAATCGCTAATAATGTCAAACAGAGTATTAGTTAGTAGTCTCCATTTCTCTGCATACATATGTCACTGGTTGCAAACCACCTACTATTTAAATTTTTTTGGAAAGTTATATTAGATACAAAATCTCCACCTTTAGCTGTAAACTAGAACGTCTTAGGTACAAAATCTCCACCTACAATGTCTTAGGTGAAGTTGGTTTTTACCATGGTGATAGACAAGTTCATGAGTCGGTCAAACTTATACAATTTGTAAACTGGAATGTAAACGTATTCAGTAGACATATTCTTCTCATTCTGATCTCCTCTCTCTCTCACACACATATATATGGTGAAACAAAAAAAATTGATCTCACCTCAAAACAACGAATCCAGGTCATTATGCGCACATGTCCAAATTTCATGCGATTGAACCAGCCATTCCAAAAGAAAAATTGAATCGTCTGATATCTCGATCTACGTCACATCTATCCGATGTTAAGTGATCGGAATAATACATGATAATCAAAGAAATGAGATCAAGTGAACTTTTAGGCAACATAATATCAATTCAAGATTACAATGAACCAAACAAATAATATTATAAATAGAAGGATTTAATCACAGGATTACAAATCTTATAATTAACAGTGAAAGTTTTCGAAGAACGAGTTGCAGAAGCTCCCTCATAGCAAAAACAATTAAGACAAAATTTTTAATAGATTTAAAGATGTCTCAAATAACAATGAGATCTAATATTTATAGGCCCTAGAAATAGAATTTGATCTGAAAGAAAATATCTTAACTTAATCCACAAGTAACCTAACTAATTTAGTAAAATAACAAACTCAATTTCTGTTACAATCCTCATCAGCATATTTCATATCTAATTAATTTTAAAATTCCAAATAAATATGATTAAACCATGATTTATTTGACCCAAGTTATGCTGACTCTTCATGTGACCTAATTTGTAACACATTGAGAAGTTGAATATGATTTGTAATTGCACGTCCATTTTGTAAATGATTTTCTATTATTTTCTGAAGTTGTTTTGCTCTTGATTTTGTAAATGGGCTAAGGATTCTTGATTATATTTAGTTTCATCATTTCGAAGATCCATAGTACTTTCTTGATCATCGAAATTTACTCAAACATCCGTATTTCCATCAGTTGCATTTATCAAAGCTTCCCAGTTCATATCATATGCCATCTCCCCTTCTCGCTACGTGAAAGGAGAGGCGACCATCGATGCCCAATCCTGAGTGTCATGCCCTAAAGCTTCTGCACTGAAACTTTATACGTGCGGCTCCGCCGAATCCTCCTCGATCGCCAATCAACCACTTCTCAGCCATGCCATAGATGCACCTAGACACGCCCCTGGATGCACAATGAAATACCCCCACATGAAGAAGAGAGAGAGGCTCTGAGTTGAGAGGAAAACTAGAGAATATTATTGAGCAAAGTCAGATGTCTTTACAAGCCCTAGATTACATGTCTTTTTGTAGGGTCTAGGAGAAACAACTCCTACTCTATGGACCTAATCCTACTCGGCGTGGAAGCCTTTCTCTTGAAAAACGTCCTGTGAATAGGAGTAGAAATTTGACCCCCTTGAGGTATGCAGAGATCTCGGCCAGGTCACTCCTAATTGACGTAGGAGCGGCCATGCCTTGGTACCTGCCGTGCACCTGCGCCGTGCCCTGGAGGATCCGTCCGAATCCCACTTGGACTATGGAGGCTCTCATGCGCCCAGGTGCTCTCCCAACTTTCACTCGGTCCAGGTCTTTAACTCCTAATGCCTCTCGGTCCAGATGGGTAGCTTGGCCATAAGGAAAATCCACCCATGTCCCACTCGCCATAAGAGGACGCTCAGCCCTATTCCTACTAGGAGTAGGAATTCTCTTGACCCTGCACTTCACCATGCACTTGTTCTCCTACTCACGATAGGAGTCCAAGCCTTCAGCCTCCTAGAATCCTCCCTACTCGTTGGATCATAGAAGCATGCCCGTCCTTGTCCAAGTCCTAATAGGAGTAGGACTCATCCCGGCCGCGCCACGCTTGCTCGCGTGCATGGCCACGCTCGCTTCGGGCGCGCCCCCTTCGGTCAAGGGTGACACGAGGCTTGACACTCGTCGACCGACGCTTGATGGCTTGTGACATGCTCGCTCGAGAGGGAGATCGATGCATTTCCTTTCACCTACAAGCGGGCGAGGGAGGCCGCCTTGCATGGTGTCGAAGCGAACAAGGTCATTGACCCTCAAGTGGGCTGGGAGGTCGCCTGGTGTGGCATCGAGTGGACCGGAGAGGTCACCTGGCATGGCATCGGAGTAGACAAGGTCGCCGGCTATTGAGCGGGTAGGAAGGTCACTAGCATGTTGTCGAGCGGGCGAGGGAGGTTGTCTAGCATGGCGTTGGAGCGGACGAGGTCGTCGGCCGTCAAGAGGGCAAGGAGGTTGCCTGTGTGATGTCGGAATGGACAAGGTTCAATATCTCTTAGAAGGACAAGAGGTCTTGGAGACCATTAAGCATGTTGTGAAAAACCTACCCATGAAAATAATGCCAAACTCTAGAGGTAAATGGATGCATATGAGACCTGGTCGAAAAAGAATTGTATGGCTCATATCACATTGCTGAGCACGATGAGAAATTCTCTCTTGTGCAATTTCGAAGTATATAAGACAATCTTCGAAATGTGGACAACGCACCGTAATAAGTATGTGATCCGCTCTTTTCCTAAAAGTTAGGAACACATGCGTTGTAACTCGATGCATAACGAAAGTGTTAAAATTTTGACCAAGCAATTCTCACATTAAAACGAAGAGTGATGCCTTTCAAGTCATGAATCAATCCTCTAAATCATTAGTTGTTGAAAATGGTGGGCAAAGTGTTGGTTCCCAACTCAAGAGAAAGAGGCCGCATAAGTTTCAAGCAAATAAAAGGAGTGGATACGCTGGACAAAAAAACCCAAGATCACCAACGCAAACGTGAAAAATGTTATGACAAAGTAGGAATAAATAAAGTGAAATTTTACAACTATAGCAAATGTGGTAACTTCGCTCATGATTGCATAAAGCCTATAAATATATATCCTATTCACGATTCATTTGCTTATGTATCTAGTTGTGCATTAGTTGCTGGAAACACATCCTTCATGAATTACAAATTCGAGATCCACAAACCATGTAGCAAAAGAGTGTAGGGTCTCCATGGAATCTCACCGAATAAGTGCGGAGTGCAAATGAATTTATGTTGGGGACAATGAAAAAGTTAAGTTAAAGATATTGGAACGTGCAAGTTAGAACTTCGCAACGGCCAAATTCTTTACCTTTACGACATTTTATATGCTTAAGCTTTTAGACGAAATTTACTTTCTATGGCACCATTAGACAAACTTGGTTATGCAATAAGTTTCCAAAGGAAATGAATGATAGTATGTCTTGACAATGCCCTTTTATGCAATGATTTTCTCAAATGATTTCTATGTTTTAAATATATCATTTGTTGTTGATAGTTATTTTATTATATCATCTGTTGCTGTGAATGAAAATGATAATATTTGACATGTCAGATTAAGACACATTGATCAAAATTGAATGAATAAACTTGCTAAAGAAGGATTTTTAAGGTTCCTCGCAAAAGTTGATCTTCTAAACTATGAGGAATGTTTAGCCGGTAAGAAAATAAAAACACATTTGGAAAAAAAAACTCGTCGACTACCCATTACAATTAATCAATTTGAACATATGTGGTCCAACGAATATTCATACAAGACACGATTTTTCTTACTTCATCACTTTTATAGATGATTATTCATGTTATAATATTGTATACTTGATTTCTCATAAGTCCAAAATTTTGAATTGTTTTGTACGATTCATGAACATGATTGAAAATTAAGTTGACCACAAGATTAAAGCCTTGTGAACCGATAATGCATGTGAATATCTTAGCATGTGGAATATCTTTATGATTTCTTCAAAAAGTTATGTGATGAAAAGAGTATTGTTAGGAAACTAATAGTAGCAATAATTCTATAACAAAATGGTGTTGTAGAAAGAGGGAATCATAATTTATTTGATATGGTTTGATCCACAATGACGCAAGCTAATGTTTTGATTTTGTATTAGGGAGATGCACTATTGACTACTGTGCACATCTTAAATCGTATACCATTGAAATTCATTGCCATCACTCCTTATGATTGGAGAGGTTGAAATACTATGCTTAGTTATTTACATTCTTGGGGTTGCACAACCTATGTTTCAAATAATTCCCATTAGTATGAAAAATTGGGTTCTTATTTATAAGATATTGTAAAACCTCAAAGGACTATGTATTCATGAGTGAAAGGGAAGATGGTACAATGACGAAAATCGAAAATAGATATGTCACATTCATATAAAATGACTTTCATAAGCAAGACGAGATACAACAAGGGACTTCTTTTAAATGGATCAACCCGTTGAGGAGTTTGTCTTCTATATTCTACATCTTGATGCGAGTGGGAGAAATTTGCAATCGCCAATTGATAAAGTTGAAAGTTTCCTTTGACGAACTACTAGAAAACATGTCATGCGCTGAAGTTTGAAATCGATGGGCTATATGAATATGGGCTACATAAATAACACATAGTATGTCTAAAATATGAACTTGAACTCGAATTTGTTAAAGAGGCTTTCTCGCCTCCTACTAAGGAAGAATGAATTAAGGCAACGGAGAAAGAGTTATAGTCCATGTAAAAAAAAATCAAGTCTAAAATTTGGTCAATCTCTTTTTAGGTCGTAAGGTAATTGGGAACAAATGGATTCTTAAGATTAAATGTGGTATGGATGGATCAATCGAAAGATATAAAGTCCGTCTAGTGATGAAAGGTTTCATCCAAACAACTAGTGTTGAGTATAATAAAATCTTTGCACCGATTGTAAGGTTTACTTCAATTCACCTAATATTAGGTATAGTATCACATGTGAACTTAGAATCACACCAAATGGATGTAAAGACCATATTTGTCAATTCAGAACTAGATGAAGAAATATATATAGAGCAATTTCAAAATTTCGTTGTAAAAGGAGAAGAGTGCAAAGTTGTAGTCTGTGTTGGTCCCTTTATGGACCAAAATAATCATCTAGATATCTTAAATTTCATCAACCAATTATTTCGTACAATTTTAACATGATTGTTAAAAATCACTATGAGTACGTTCATAAGACCGAGGATAATTTTACTATTATAATGCTATACGTGGATGAAATTTCGATAGTTGGAAATAGTAATGATTTTATCATTACCATTAAGCAACGATATGTGTGAAGAAGCCTACATATTGGGTGTGAAAATTCAACGAGAATGTTTCAAAAGGTTCCTTGCTTTGTCACATAAATCATATATAAAGAAAATTTTGTAACACTTTTGTATGGATGAATGTAAATTCATTGACACTCATATTATGAAAGACGAAATTTTAAATCTGGACATGTGCCTTAAAAATTTAGACGAACAAAATAAAATGTCCAATGTTCTTTATACAAGTGTGGTCGACAATTATGCTATGATGTGTACTCAGTCATACATATATTTTTATGTGGATTTAGTTAGTCGATATTAAGCTAATCCAGGATGCCAACGCTGAAAGATGATGAAGAAAATCATAAGATACCTCAAGGGCACTACAGATTTTGCACTATGCTATTATGTATGACTCGTTGGATTCAGCGACGTCAATTGGGCTAGTGAGGTTGATGAACAAAAATCCACCTTCGGATGCACTTTTTTACTCAGTAATGGTGCTATTATTTAGAGTAGCAAGAAACAAACACTAGAAGAAAACTGGGGATTATCGACGGTCAAAACTATCGGTAATTTCCCCAAAAACCGTCGAAAATGGTGTTTCCGACGGTTTTTTCGACGGAAATCGGGACGTCCGAAAAATGGTCATCGCAAATCAATTTCCGACAATTTGAAAGGAATCGTCAGAAATTTTCGACGGTCATGACCACCGATATTTGCGGCGGTCGAAAAACCGTCGAAACTTTGGAGGGTCACGACGATTGATATTTCCGGCGGAAGACAAAACCATCGAAAACTACGTCGCCGTAGTTTTCGACGGTTTCGTTGACCGTCGCAAATATCGGCAAGCGACCGCCGAAGTTTCGACGGTCAAAACCATCGCAAAGAATTTTTATAATTAAAAAAAAAATAGCCTGCCAGCGGCCAGATTCGGCCGCCAGCGGTCAGCGGCCAGATTCGGCCGCCAGCGGTTAGCGGCCAATGTTGGATCCGGATCGGCCGGATCCGAACGCCCGGTGGCCGATCCCGCCGTTGAGGGCCGGATCCGTCGCTGGAGGCCGGATCCGATCGCTCGGCGGCCGATCAGAACGCCCGACAGCCGATCCGAACGCCTAGCGACCGATCCGGCCGCTCGGCGGCCGATCCGAACGCCCGACGGCCGATCCGAACGCCTATTGAGGGAGAGGGTCGCCGGTGAGGGAGAGGGTCGCCGGTGCGGGAGCGGGTCGCCAGCGCGGGAGAGGGTCACCGGCGTCCGGTGCGGGAGAGGGTCGGTGACGACCGATGCTCGCGGGCCGGGAGAGGGAGAGGGAGAGAGAGGAGAGGAGGGAGAGAGAGAGAGAGAGAGGAGAGGAGGAGGAATTATATATAAGGGGAAAAGATAAGAGAAAGCGGGGGAAAAAAAGTGGGATAACGAAATTTTAATTACCGACGGCTCCAGCCATAAAAAATATAAATATTAACTATTTTTAAAGTTACCGACAGTTGTGATCATCGAAAATATATTTAGTTATATATAATATTTATTTTTTATTTTATCGACGGTTTGAACCGTCGGTAAACGTTACCGACAGTCCAAACCGTCGGTAATGGCCGTCGCTAGTTATATTAATAAATATTTCGAAAAATTAAATAATAATATAACAAATTATATAATTTATTATTTTCCTTTTCGACGATCGTAACCGTCGGCAAAATCCGTCGCAAATTACGACGGATGGGTATCCGTCGAAAATATCGACGTTCCTAATCGCCAAAAAATAAAATAATAATGTAATAAATTATAAAATTTATTATTTTCCTTTTCGTAACCGTCAAAAAATCCGTCGCAAATTGTGACGGATGGGTATCCGTCGGAAATATCGACGTTCCTAATCGTCGAAAAATAAAATAATAATATAACAAATTATAAATTTTATTATTTTCCTTTCCGACGGTTGTAACCGTTGAAAAATCCGTCGCAAATTACGATGGATGGGTATCCGTCAGAAATATTGACGTGCCTAATCGGCGAAAAATAAAATAATAATATAATAAATTATAAAATTTATTATTTTCCTTTCCGACGGTCGTAACCGTCGGAAAATCCGTCACAAATTATGACGGATGGGTATCCGTCGGAAATATCGACGTTCCTAATCGTCAAAAAATAAAATAATAATATAACAAATTATAAATTTTATTATTTTCCTTTCTGACGGTTGTAATCGTCGGAAAATCTGTCGCAAATTGCGACGGATGGGTATCCGTCAGAAATATCGACGTGCCTAACCGTCGAAAAATAAAATAATAATATAGTAAATTATAAATTTATTATTTTCCTTTCCGACGATCATAACCGTCGGAAAATCCGTCGGAAATGGAACCGTCGCAAAATCCGTCGCAAATTGTCCGTCAGAAAATGACAATTTTCTTGTAGTGAAAATTGTATGACACTGTCAATTATGGAGACATAATTCATTACTTGTTAAGTGACAATACAAGAGGCTCTATGACTTAAACAATTTATTCTAAACTTGAGAAATTTTAGAATGCAATGAAGAAGATAATCCTTCGGCTATGACAACTACACGACTATTGTTTATGTGAAGGAGAAAAGTAGCATTGCAAAGGAAATATGAACAATAAGTCAAAGAGGAGATTTCAATTGAGTACATATCAATGTACAAAATAGTTGTTGATCCGTTCATTAAACCATTGCTTAGAGAGACATATCTTGAGACATGTAAATGCTTTAAGGCTGCGTAGATTATAAATGTAATAGTATACTTAGTTTTTCAATGAATGAAATATTATCTTGTTATAAATTTTTGTTATGCATGTAAAAAATATGTCGATCAGGCTTGAGTTTGTTCCCTTACACGAACAAACATTTTATGTGCTTATAAAGATAGTATGTGAAAAAGAAATGTGTGAATCATAATGTCATTATAAAAGTATATTGAAACATGAGTTTTAGTAACTCAATGTTACCTAATGAAGTCAGAGTCCATACGTGAGATTTAAATTTGGCACTAAACAAGAGCGAGTAATTTAAAAATTTAGGCCAGACGTTAGAAGGTAACAATTGGATCTAAAGTTTGTGTGATGCATAATTTTAAGAGCTACATTCTTTCAGTGGGAGTTTCCATTGAAGTATTTGTGTTTAGTACCAAGTATGCAAAGATAACCTAAAGACATGATGAATTGATTTGTTCAATTATCATCATGATGTGAGTTTCTAAATGATAATTTATATGTACGTGCCCTTAGACTCTTGACTATGTTTGAAAGAAAAGAAATTAGTGCTTGCTACTTTAGCAGAGTATTCAAAGGCAAAAAGCAAAGTAGGCTATCAAAACACGTCTAGGAAAGCAACTAGTTCACTGTTAAAAGACATGAGTGCAAGGGAAAGAATTATTATGAGCCATATTAAATTTTCATATACAATTTACCAACTATTTTTTTATGTTAAAAAATATATTGTGTATGAAAGTTAATTACCACAGAGTAAAACATATGTTGTCTTTGCTATTTTGCAAAACAAATATAAAGCATAACAAGTGATATAATTATTTGAGCATTTGTTGGCTCATATGTGACTTGTCATGAATTCCTAATGTGCATGACATACGATCTAGAAATAGTTGAGTATTTGTGAATCCTAACAAATCTCTTTCTACTTCTTATAAATAAGCATACTTATACTCGTAGGTTGCACAACCCATTTATCATTTTCTAGACAAACGAAAGAACAATGTCCAATGCGAATAAGTCGGACTGTGGGAGATTGAAGGGATGCCCTTTATGGGCACTGGCACGTGGCCCACCAAGGGCAGCTGCTGCCCTTTGTGCAAGGTGCACAGCTGCATATTAGGTGTGTGATGGATGCACGTCATGTGTTTTGTTTGCCCCTCGTCCAAATCTTCTTTGCATATCCTTTTCCTATAAAAGGGCACTAATAGTGAGGTTCCAAGGGTATGTTTTCGTGTAGATTATACAGAAGTACTTGTATTGTGACTAAACATTACGTTCCCTTGAGATTTGATCCCCAATTCCGAGATATAAATGCGCCCGCAAAGTGTTCGTAGGAAAGACATAATTTTCACAACCAGAGATATTCCGCGACCAAATATTTATATGTATTATAAATCCAACTATATATATATATATATATATATATAATATAATATAACTTGTTCTTGTTGCTTTTTATTCTTAGTGAGTGAAGGATGAGGCCCATGACCCATTTCATATAACAAAAGCCATGAGATTGGACCCAATCCAAGCTAACATTACATTGGTATGTGATATTTTCTGAACCTTTCGAATACTTGGAACAAGTTATTCTTATGTGCTTTATTATCCTTCTGCATCGAAGTTACGTAACCATCCATCTGCAGCGCTCTGAACATGTTTCCACCCTCTTTTTGTCTACATCAGCGTTGTATCTTAATAACTACAAGATCAGACGTCCCATAAGCTCTGTAACTTCATATTGTGGATTCAGCATGCACCCAACATTTTAAGGCTGATTAGTTATGCTACTGCATGTTTCACTCATTCGTCTTATGAACACTCCAAAGGGCGATGTGTCCTTGCTTGAATAATTTGAGAATCTTGAGGGCACTGGAATAGTGGGAAAATGTACTCGGTGACAGAGGAATGTCCAATATATATAATAATATAGTGGACAAACCGAATGGTAATAAAATGGTTGGAGCATCGATGCATAAAATTAAGGGCCACACGTGGTGAACAGTTGGCTGAATTATGTTGGGTGTGCAGCACCTTCCTGAGCTTAATATGTTTGGGAGAAGGAACAAGGGTAACGATGGCCCATCTGCGTGTCCGGTTGCTTTCAATTGACAGGGACAAAAAGAGATCAAAACGCAATTCCAGATCTCATAATCACAAACACCTCTCTCTCTCTCTCAATCACACACACGCACACAATCCATCCAAATATTAGTATGATTTAAAGAACAGCAAGACCCACCAAGATAATATGTTGCCTGATAGGTAAACGTCACGATGGCGGTGAAACAAATCATGGGAGATGACCTCAAAGCACCCATTAGAACAGTGGGGAAATCAAGACCCACCAAGATAATATGTTGCCTGATAGGTAAACGTCACGATGGCGGTGAAACAAATCATGGGAGATGACCTCAAAGCACCCATTAAAACAGTGGGGAAATCAAGACCCACCAAGATAATATGTTGCCTGATAGGTAAACGTCACGATGGCGGTGAGACAAATCATGGGAGATGACCTCAAAACACCCATTAGAACAGTGGGGAAATCAAACAAAAGACCTACCAAACAGTTGTAGTACTACTTGACAAGTTTTAACCTATGTAAATACAGTCCAATAATGCATGCATGATGCATGTACTCCATATTTTTGTTCCCCCCAGTACCCAACTTTCTATTGAGTTTTCGGACCATCTCTTCTGTTCTTTTTCTCTGTAGCAGGAAGGAGGAAGAAGTCTCTTGCCCCGGGGTCACCTGACGAACCAACCAAAAATCTACCAGGAAAAACAATACCTATTGATGCACCCTTTGCAGCTATTCCAAAGTCGTTCCTACCTTCCGGTCCTTCATCCATGTTCCATCGTTGTTATATGCGCATGGCTTGTAGGGGACGGACACATTCGAAGTAGTTGACACTACAAATTATAAGATGAGAGAGAGAGAGAGAGAGAGAGAGAGAGAGAGAGAGAGAGAGAGAGAGACTTAAAGGACCACTGTAGCCACATCTACCACGGTATTTCAACTATACGTATGTACATCCACAAAAAAACAATAATTATAAAGGTAGTGTCCCATGTTTTCGTGGCTTTGTTTCCAGCTACCTCGCAATTCTCTTTTTATAGAAACCATTTTCTGGTACTGTACATAGAGAGGTTGATCATTGCCCCTTGCGTCTTGAATGGGCTCAGCTGGGACATGTTTTTCCAAGGGAAGGAGTTGTTATCATCAACTAAAACACAATGGTATATTTTATGCGAGATAACTGTATTTAACACCTGATCCCGTTAAAGATTCGTTTTTAATACACCATGCATCATCCCTTACGATCATAAATCAGATAATTAGCTTCTTGTTTCACTTAAGAAACTAACGAGGTATAAATGACCAAGTTATTACACATTCTTGAAAAGAAAAAAAAAAGTTATTAGACATTCATGGACAAGAAACTGACTCATTGTCTCGTACAAAACAGTGTAGATTTAATTAATATAACGTGAGATAGGAACGTTAATTATAATATCATGAACAAGATCATTGATGTCTCGAATAATTGGATGTCAAGCTATCAACTTCATCTTTTTCTAGTAGATTGTATTCAAATACATAATAGATTAAACTTTAATGGATTTTGTATAACGTCAAAGACACATGATAAAATACTAACTTTTAATATTTTTTAAATTTAAAATCTCTGACACACCTAGGGGTGTTCAGTGGATCAAGTACAAGCCGAAATTTTTTGATCCGATTTGAAGATTCGAAATTTTTTATTTTCAGTTTATATTTTATATAAAAATAAAATAATATTAAAATAAAATATTTTAAATGTTTAAAATAATATTTAAATATTTAACACATTATTTCATACTTTTAAAATAAATATTATATAATATTTTTATATTAAATAATAGAAAAAAGTATATTTTTTTTAAAAAAGATCGAATCCAACCTTCCAAAGAAGATCGACCCGACCCAACCTGATCAAAATCGGATGGGTCGGTATGGATGATGATGATGATGATGATGATGATGATGATGATGATGATGATGATGATGATGATAATAATAATAATAATAATAATAATAATAATAATAATAATAATAATAATAATAATAATAATAATAATAATAATAATAATAATAATAATAATAATAATAAAAGCAACGATAAAGATCTCAATCTATCCGGCCCTTAAACCTGCTGTCAATTGAGATATGAAGTAAATGTTGGACTGGTCACAATGTCTGATTGCAGGTTAATGTTAATTACTTGAACTGACCCTTACAAGGTTTCTGTCTTTTTCGTGGTGCTTTTTTAAAATATAAACGAGACTAATTAAGATTACTTTACTTGTCTTTGAAATCTAAATTCCAAGACAAACTCATTAATTGGTCTCAACAACCAATCATATATCAAGGTACTTGCTATCTCATCCGAAGCATTGGATTCGAAAATATACTAATTAATGAGATCTAGGCGTATGCATGCATATATAGATGGCATTTGGAAATTAAATTCGGTTCATTATATATGGAAAATGGAAGATTAGGTGAACATTTTCTTTGTATGCATGAACAAGATTAGGTGAACATAATTAGGTCATGAATCAATATGTGATCAAGCGCGTACGTGATGTAGGTGCAATGGCCTACTTGCATGTAACTTTAAAAAACTAAATTGATGCATGGTAATTTCGAAGAAGTGTGATAAATGGAAGACTTAAAAATTAATTTCCACAGATAAAATTACTTCTTTTTTTTACTCTCCTTTTTCCCAACATTTTTCTAGAAAAAATAATTCTCAAGTATGCGCGGAGCTCGTTTTAATTAGTTATGGACCACCATTGGATTATTGCACGTAGGTGCATTCCTTGGAAATAAATGTAGTATGCATTGTCCCTTTCTTCAGTACTGTGTTCTATAAATAAGTCCACGAGCAAAATATTGTGACTTTTCCGTCATTTAGATACACATGTGCATATTTTGGTAAAAAAAATTCTAACTTTCATATTTATTTGAAAGCTAACCAAATTTTCTAAATTGATTAGAAAGTTTTCTTTTGTTGAGAAAAAATGTTATATAAATTAATCTCAATTCAATAATTATGATTATGACAAATGAATAGTGTATTTAAGGGTGTTTATAGGTCGGCTTCGACCCGACCCCAGTAGTGTCTAGTTTCATACCAAACCATATATGAAATATTAAAAAAGAAACAAATGTGATACAAACAAGTATTAATTAATTTGACAATGAGTTGTGGCCTACTTCATAATTTAGTAGTGATCTTGGCTCATTTCGCCCCACACACACCCACGTGCACGCAGAGACGCACGCACGGTTGGGAGATGGTGCTGCATGCTCTCCATCCTTCACAATCTCTCTCCTCTTTAATGTTTGAAAATGGAAAATTATATTTCTTTTACAATAATTAGTCAAAATCTACCGCTAACGAATGATAATGTGTAGGATTTTCCGGCATTATTGGGCTTGCATAATTCACTAAATTCATTTGAACTTTTGAAAGGTTCTTAATCTTCTTTCCAAGATAGTTAAGATCGAAATCTTACCTAAAATTCAAATAAAATCGAAGAAAGATCGGATCGTAAGATCCTATTCATATATTAAAAAAATAGTTCAATATATACTTTTTTATAAATAAATTTGTATTTAATGGTTCAAATTATAAATAATATAACTTGACTACTATACTTGCTACAAATGCATGTATATAATATTTATTAATAGTAATTTAATATGAATTGACAAAAATGATAATAATATGATTAATATGGTGTTTCATTGTATAAATAACTTTTATTATGAATTGATAATAAAATTATTTTGTGAAGAAAATATTTTTAGAATTTTAGTTATAACCAATCATCTTCGTCTTAATTTTATTTCTCCAAAAATTATGTTGCATTTGATGACAATTTTAGAAAATGAAAAAAATGAATTGATAGGATCATGGGTGTTCACGAGTCAAGTCTGACACGACCTCACCCCAAAATCGACATGACCCGACCAATCATGTTTGAGTTGGGTTGGGTTATACCCTTTTGGAAGGTTGGACCCGATCCAACCCAACCTAATTGGGTTGGATTGGGTCGGGATATCCATCCATTATATTTTAAAAAAATATATCTTACCTTACATTTATTATTATTAATATATAAAATATTATAAAATATTTATTTTTACAATAATTTTTTTTAGTGTTAAATATTATTTTACATATTTAAAATATTTTGATGTTGATATTTTTTAAATTTTTATATAAGATATAAGTTGAAAATTAAATAAAAAATGAATCTTCAGTTCGAGTCGGGTCGACTCAGATTGAAAAATACCAATCCGTACTTAAGGGGACCCATGGTCAGGTTGAGGTTGGGTTGAGTTCGACCCTACTATCGATCCAACACGATCTAAACTGATTCGGGTTGGGTCGGGTCATTGAATTTACCGGGTTGATCACCCTTAGGTAAGTTCATTAGGATCTTACAATACTACGATTTTTATATTATGATCCTAAGTAAGAATGTAAGATCATCCTAGGTAGGAATTGAATATTGTACGATCTTACAATTAAGATTGTGATTTTGATAACCTTGCATATCCCTTCTTTTTTTTATGGTGGAGACATTATGCCCTTATCTTTCTCTCTATACTCTATTCGTTCTCTTTTGTTCATTTTGAAATAAAAGATATAGTTTATGGAAACATAATGGATAAAAACGTTCATATTCTATATGAAATATTTCAGCTTTTGGGTATTTGGTGTAATTAACAAGACCATTTAAACTTATAAGAACACAACCCTATGAACATTTCATCACAGTCGTCGCATATGCATCAGTGTGCTTGGACGAAAAGGATCTTGAGCATTTGAACTGGTCGCAAGATGCACGGTTCATTTCGGCCCAGCGATCGCCTCACATCATGATTCTCATACATTGCAGCAATCTGTCTTTGCTTTGCTCATGTCTAGGGCACGTCGTGTGCTCTGCTCACAGAAAAAGAAGGGCACCATGCTTCTTGCTTGCTATGGAATGCTCGCGGGCCCATCATGTATTCTTCTCATTACGCCGTATGGACATTGTTACGAATAATTGATTTATCATTTCGTGTCCTTACAAGAAGTTTCCAATTTTTTCTTTGTGATTTTTTCTCTACTTAATTCTATAATTTAAATCCTCTCATTTTTCGATCTGAGATATCCTTTTCTCAAGTTAAAAATAATTATTCTTTGAATTATTTGTTGTACATTGTCTGCTTGTGTTATTACTATTGACGAAGATGCATCGAGAGTAGGACTTGGGAGGGGTTTGTAAGGGCGATAAAGAATTAGATCATACTCCATTTGGTCACAGTCCACAAAATCTGGGGCGCCACAGCCACCTTCATCATCGTCTTCCTCAGCTTCATCACTACAGTGAATGTGAATCGCAACGCTTGACGGAAGTGAATGTAAATATTTCTCATTTAATATTGTTAGGATAAATTTTACCAAATATCTTTTGATTTTGTGCACTTTTCCAATGCTATCCTCAAACTTTATTTTGTAATAAAATTACCC
This sequence comes from Pontederia crassipes, assembly GCA_030549335.1. Taxonomy (NCBI): domain Eukaryota; kingdom Viridiplantae; phylum Streptophyta; class Magnoliopsida; order Commelinales; family Pontederiaceae; genus Pontederia; species Pontederia crassipes. Next base: position 37,020,987 of record CM060194.1, read on the forward strand.
TCTATTTTTTAACTTATTTCACCAATTGTCCTTTTTACCTTTAATCGGCGATTTCATCGCATGCGCATGCTAATGTGGCATCCAAGTGGCGATTTCTCCATCCTCTACACAAGCAGCTATCTGACATGGTATTATAATAAATTATTAAAAAATAAGTGTTGTGTGTGCAACGGCGAGAGGGGCGACCACCCCGCTCCTTTCCCTACACCTGCGCCAACGAGCGTAGTTGTCCCGCCACCGCCTCTGGGCCTCAGACCACCTCGTCCATCTCCTGGAGCTTCAGCCCCAACGACTCGACTTGCTTCTCCAAAGGACCTGCTGGGTCCTTGAATCTCCCTTGAGTCGCCCGTTGCTTCTCCCCAACCCCTATGCCCATGCTGAGGCCACCACCACTTGCGGCCGCTTCGACCTCCATGGTACGACCTCTCACTGAGTGTCCTTCTTCTCCCGACATCATTGCTGGTAATCTAGCTCTGATACCACTTGTCACACCCTTAGTTTCAGCGCCTAGAAACCAAGGTGTGCCGCCTTGATTTCTTCCTTCATGAGAGATCAACCAACCTTTTCTTGGATGGTCGTAGGACATCCTTGCACCTGCACAACAAGAACCAGACTAGTAAGATAGGGAGAAACTCCCATATATGAGGGAAAGCTTTTGACTTCATTCGATGTCAAACAATGACAATTACAATGTACTTATATACAAGTATGATGAGATAGTTACTCCTCTAACTACTCCCCTTATCTAGCCATGATAGTAGGGATCTCCCAAGATCTCTTGATTTTAGGTATCCTACATGATCCTCCTAATAAAAACCACCATTTGGCGCCCTGATCTTCTCACAAGATTTCCTTGACCTTCTCACCAAGGATCATGCCCAGGGTGATCCTCATAATCATTCTGATCTCTAGGGATCTTCTCGGGCAGTAGAATCTCCTCAGATCTTCCGGGTTGTTAGGATGCTACCACCGTCGCTTGCCAAGCTTCTCGTTCTGGAGATCGCCTGCCGATAGTTTATTGTGGCCAACTGTCCTCTTCGACGTCCGACACCTTAGGAAGTAGTTCGGGACAGCCAAAATCTTCTTGGGATGAAATTGCCCCTCCTTGCTAAAGTGGGCAGTGGTGATGTCGCCTGTGTCCCAGTATGCCTTCGGCACGTCCCAGACTCTACGTCCGTGTCCCAAAGCCTCGTTCTTTGCTCTTGTGCACCTCAGGCCACCTCCCTGTGTCCCAATACGCTCGACGCCCCCTGCATCCCAGCACTATCGCTATTGCATCCCAGCCTCGTCCTGGGACATGGCAAAAAAGTGGGGCGTGACAACATTGAAAATGGGAGGGGGTAGCCCCTCGCTCTATGACCTCCGACGAGGTCGCAGAGCGGGGGGTGACCCCACTTCCCTGTGTCGTGCCCCGCTCTGTGACCTTCGGTGAGTTCGCAGGGCGAGGGGTGACGCCCCTTCCATGCATCGTGCTGGCGAGCACAGGGAAGGCCCCCCGCTTTGCGACCTCCGACGATGTCACGGAGCAAAGGAAGACCCTCTTCCTTGAGGAAGGGGACCCCTTTTCCTGTGTCACGCCGGCGAGCGCAGGGAAAGGGGGTCGCCCCTCGCTCAGAGCGATGGGTGACTCTCCTTCCATGCGTCACGTCGGCGAGTGCAGGCCTCGCTCTGCGACCTCAGGCGAAGTTGTAGAGCGAGGGAGGACCCCCTTTCCTGGCGTTGCATCGGCGAGCACAGGGAAGGGGGGAGTGAACCTGTAAAAAAACCTTTCTTCAGTTTGAAGGTCGCAGAACGGGGGCCGATTCCCCTCCCCACCCACCCCCGCACCCCCCCACCTCTCTCGACGAGCGCAGGGAAAAGAGGGGATGGTTGTTCCCCTCGTCATCGCAGACATGTCCATGGCACTTATTTTTTTTTTATAATGCTACTGCTTGTGTGGAGGAGGAAGAAATCGCCAATTGGATGTCACGTCCGCGATCGAGAAATCGTCGATTAAAAGTGAAAATAGTAGTTGGTGAAATAAGTTAAAAAATGGATGATAATCTTGTTATAAAATAAAGTTTGAAACTAACTCTGAAAAAGCGCCTAAAGTTAGAGGGTATTCGATGAAATTTATCCGATTTCGTTAGGAGGGGTCATTGTATAGTATTAAAAGAATAGGAGAAAGAAAATATAGGAAGGGGATGCCGAGCAATGAGTTGAAAAAGAAAACAAAAAATAAAACATTCCAAGGGAACATGTTCAGGATATGACTTCAGTGCCTTTTGGAATAAAGCCGGCCGTATATATCCAATCAATGCAGACAAAAAAATATGTAATTGAACGGCCATATCTTATTGATTAGACACATACATTTTTATGTTTACAGGAAAAAAAACTAATTAATCGATGCACAAGATCTAATGGATCATGGCACAAATTAATATTACATCAATTACTTGCTCGCAATATGACATAAAATAATAAACCCCAATTAATATAACATGATTTTTTACTACTTTGAGCCGTAAATTAAATGCTTTGTCGCATGTTTTCGGCTTCTTGTTCGTGTAATTTAATCTAATGGCCTAACATGACAAAACTCGGGCGGGGGGTCGCACGTTCATCGTAAAAATGGACTTTGACTCTCGTGCAATGCAACCCCGACAGAATCCACCCAGAGATTTTGTGTGATCTAAACATTTTTTTCTTGGTCAAGTGAATCCTCACGTGTGTCTGGCTGTCTGCATGCGTCATACGCCACGACGGTGAGAGAGGAAATTAAAAACCACTATTAATACCAGGACCAGATCGTGACTCGAACAATAAAAGTAATCTTACGGTTCTCGATTCTAAATTTAATAGTTTTACTGTGAGCATTAGACACTTTTTGGACCCCTCAGTTTCGATCAGGAATCGGATCTAAACATCCGAACTGATCGAATTCAAATTTATTATATAAAAATTGTCATGATTAATTGCTCATTAATGCATAAATTATAGTATTCATCAGTTTGTCTCACGGGTTCGGATTAAAAAAAGGTTTCGCAATTACTCGTTTATACGTGCATCCATTGATTATGACATTAATTAATTTGGATATTTGTTAAAAGTATTTCTTATATGTTGTGTTATCAAAATCGCGATATCAATGATAAGATCTTACGATCCTACATAGAATATCAATATCAGTTTTGAGATCATTTTTTAAAGATAGGTACCAATCTAATTTTTTTAATTTTTTAACTTTTTTAAAATGTTCATCAAATGTAACATGATTTTTTGGAAAAATATTAAGAAGAAAATGATTGGTTATAATTAAAAAGTTTTTTCACAAAATAACTTTATTATCCACGTATATTAAAAGTTATTACATAATGCTACTCCATATTAATTATATTATTGTCATATTTTTGTCAATTCATATTAAATTACTATTATATAAATTATATATATATGCATTTGTAAAAAGTTTTAATAGGATAGTACTTAGGTTGACATTATTTATAATCTTAACAATTATGAATTTATTTAAAAATTTATTTTTTTACATAATTTTATATATTAAACTTCTTTTAATATATAAATAGGATCTTGTGAACCTCATTCGATCTTACATAAGATCTCGATGTTGACTACTTTGATAAATAGCCATATATAAGTAGACATTTTGAGTTTATAATAAGAAACATCAATTTAGATTTTTAGTTTTTTACGGAATGGTCATGTTTCTTCCGTGTTTCCCTATGTTATAATGGGAATTACTTTAATAGGAGTTTTTTTTTGTCGCTGCCCCCTCTATTTTTTGCTGTCGGTTTAACTCCCGTGCACTAATAATTATGCACACTATCTACAGATTAAAGGTTATCCTATTATCGAGCCTAATTAATCCGATAAAATCATCCCGAAGGTTAAAATGATATAACAAGAATGTAACATCATAGAATAAATAAAAGAAACAAATACAAAAAAATTGAATAAGTTTTTTAAGTTATGAATTTTATATTCAATGTTTCTCAAACTGTTATCTATAAAATTAGGGCAAAGCTTAGTTGGGAATTTAAAATAAATCTTAATTGGTCTTGTACCTATTGTTGAGTTTCACAAGTCAAAATTGATCGTAACAAGAGGAGAAAAAGAATGGAAAAACAAATTCAAATAAAGGTATGTGATGGGATCCCTATTAGTATTTAATTTAAAGATATTGCATGCTAATTAGTACATCAGTTATAAAAGTAAAATAAAACAACGAGCAACGACCATTATGACTTCATTACGGATCTAAGTGGTGGTTATGGTTAATTAGGCCATAATCAAATATTATTATAGGTTTAATTTAAAAATGATGTTCTAGGTTAATAGATGTGTTTTTTGTTCATTAACCTTATCTACTATGTTGTTCATATGATAGGTTCATGGGATCGAATTTGTCCCTACCCGACATTGGACCCTTCTTTGGAGGGTTGGACACCGTCAGATGTGACTCGATTCAGGTTGGGTGGTCGGGTTATCCGACCATCATTTTTTTACTTTTTTATTATTTAATGTAATAAATATTATATTATATTTATTAAAAAATATAAAATAATTTATCTAGTATTTAAATATTATTTTACGTATTTATGCTATTTTCTTTAAATATTTTTTTATATAAGATATAAGTTGAAAACTAAATTAAAATTGAAAAATAAAATAGTCGGGTGGTTCAGATCGAGTTGGGTTGACTCAGGTCAAAAAATTTTGAACCATACCCGAGCCGATCCATGGTCAGATTGAGGTTGGGTTGGGTCGAGTCAATCCGACCCGACCCGACCCAAACTAGTCCTGGTATGGTCGAGCATAGAATAATAAGAAGCACCTAAATCATTGATCCAATCATTGCATGGCACAAGGAGAGAAGGATGCATGGTCATGGAATTATAATTCTGCAGATCATATGTTACTAGTGCTAAGGATGCAATGTGCGTAATGACGAAAGCCAATCCTAAATGGCAAAAATGGTACTTAATTGTAAAGGTTGTGTTAAAAAAATACATGCCACATATGGGGCAAGGGTTGTGTCGATACAAACAATCTTTTCAATGATTGCAACTTCTTATATGTGTATCGAATAAATAAAAGGTGAGGCAACATAGTTTGCTTTAGGAAAGAGTGATGCCATTATAGATGGTGGAGTAATATTATGACAAATTTCATAACTCATCAAAATAATTAATGAGTGTTAATCGAGTAGATAAACTCGATATGATATTGTTATAGTTGTTGCCAAGGTTGTTGATGGTAAGAACATTAAACATCGTAAGAGAGATGACATGATTGGATGTAAAGAGTTCTCAATGAAAAACTTTGCTTGTCAAAGATGGAAGCAATGGAGAGATAGTCTTGGTTTAGATTATATATATAAATGCATGGCTAGTTGAAGAAGGCAAGTGTGTGAAGGAGCACCAGATGCTTGCTGAAGAGTTTTCCAAGCTTATATTTGGTTGTATTGTCAATTGAAGAATGCAAGTGTGAAGGAGCACCTAGTGGTTGATGAAGAGTTGTCCAAGCTTCAAAGGATGTCGTTATGTCGACAACAAGGGGCAAGAATTATTCAATCAAGAAGGAGTTGATTCTTATTCCATTCATAAAGATATGAAGAAAGAGCATCCGTGTTGGAGGGATCAATTGTTATCAAGAGGATGGCAATACATTGAGGGGAATTTTTTAAAAAGTTATTGAAACTAAGTTTTACATAGGATGTAATTGGTTGATGTGAGTTCCATATGTGAGTTCCAGGGATAGAAATTGATCATTTGGCTCAAGGAAGAGAGAAAGGATGTTGCTAGAGAAATAAATATGTTGGAGGAATATGTTAGTTACTATGATAGATAATGTTTTAAATTTTTTTTGTAGATATGATCTTGATATTTGTTAAGGTAAATTACAAGACATTGTAAGAGAATATAAATTATGATGAGCAACTATTAGTTAAGCATTTGGTGAGATCTTATCATCATGTGAGATTGTAACAAGTAGGGAAAGATATCCAATAACATAACAGTGATGCCCTTTATAGTTATTTAACTCATAGTAATAGGAGACGACGTGTTCCCATAAAAAAACAAAAATAACATTTGAAATATAATCATCCCAAGAAAAAAAAAATTAACTATTGTCTAAGTGAACTTTGAACATCCTAATTAGAATTGATTGTATTTTATTTTATTTTAAATTTGGAGCTAATGGCTTCATAACTTTTAATAGATACAATAATTAATTAGTTTTTTCCTTGTTTAGGTATAATGACATTTAGAATTATTAGCTTTCAAATAATATAATATTCGAGCATAAAAGTAAACATCCATACCTTCTTTCGATTTACATATCCAACTAAAATTTATTAACTAAAGTTGATTAACATGATCATAGAGAACTAGTAGCTTCATATTTTATCCATATAATCATTTAGTTAATCAAAATTTACATGATAAAAAATTACATTAGTTAAGTGCTAATAGCTTGGATACTGGTGGATGTATATCAAAAAAATATTAACTAGTTATTCACTTACATAGTTAGAACATTGTATATTTAACATAAAGAATGAAAAAAAATTTATAATATCTAAACAATTGCCCACAAATTTAATCATTATTCAATATTTTGAATCTTGAGTAAATTATTTATTAATATGTATTTTTTATAACAACTAGAAACACCTTCTATCCCATGGTCAAATTGGACTCATGGCACAAGAGTGCTCTGAATCATTGTGATCTTAACCTATAATAACATATTTCTTTTCAATAACATATGGTAGTAAAATGATTAGAAAATGAACAAATTAAAATATAAACATGATAATCATTAAACTTGACCATGTGCAAGCTTTTAATGTGATCAGAATCATATCCATTCTTGTCATCACATTGTAATCTAGTATACTTGCAAGGATTCGATGCAAGGGAGGAATGACCTCCCATGAGCTTTGTGACATATGTTCTTTTAATTAACATGTGGAAGCCCATAATTAGAACATGAATTAATTAAAATCTAAACATGTAACCATTAAACTTGATAATGTGTCATGAGCATCATCTTTGTTCTTGTTGTCATGTTCTAATATGGTATACACGTCAATAACTTATCTAATTAATTGATGATATTATATACATAAATTTTCCATTCTTTGCATAATTTTTGTGCTCTTGATTCTTAGTCCGTGAGAACACTATTTTTTTAAGATACATGCGTACTCTTTCCTTTCATTCATTCATTATTATAACAACAACCATAACCAACATAATTATAAATGTCATGATATTTCATCAAACAATTATCGAAGAATGCTCCATATCTTATGGATGATCAGGCATGCAATAGTGATACGGAAGTGCATGATCACTTAGGACACATTTGGCATCTTCTCATTTATTCCTAGAAGAAATATTTTTGTTCCCAGTGTATTCCTAAGGTAGGAGCAAAGTAGGAGCAGCGTGTTCTTGGGTGGCGCGAGAGTAACTTTAACCATCTTTTCCACAAGTAATGAGGTGAGATCCACAAAGCTCAAAATGTGTTGTTTAATAAAAATAGTAGAAACAAAAGCTTGTACTAAACACGACCTTAGGGGTTTCATATAGTATTTTTTTTAGCTCTAAGCAAAAAAACCTCTCAATCTTTTTTACTTAGACTTGTTTGTATTGATCCTTTCTTCAATTCATTAATATAGTCATACTTCATTCATAATGTAGCTCTTTATGCATCATCAGAGTCCTTATAAACTCTATGGCTTATTAGCATATAAGTTCTTATAACTTGTCATATAATCATCATGTAAGTACATGCCTTTCTTTCTTATCATATGATAAGGTATTCATCATGCAATGACCGTAAAAAAATGTGTCGATATTTTGGAAGGATTTTTCTATCCGTTGCAATGACCGTCGAAAAATGCGAAGGATTCGTGTCTGTCGAAAAATGTTCGTCACAAATTTGTAATTTTCTTGTAGTGATGTGAGATCAACATGGTGAACCCAATGACTCAACCCTACTCGAACTAGTTTGGGTCAAATCAGGTCGGGGGTCGAATCGACCTGAGGAATAAGTTTGGCCATGTCTACTAGGAAAGTTGACATGCATTTTGCTTCCTCCAATGTACAAACATAGCTCTCACTACAAGAAAATTGGCAATTAGCGACTTAAAGTCGGAGATGCTAGGGAGGCGCGCGCTATTACGTCTCTGTTGTCAAGAGCACTCCTTCGCGTCTAACTAGCGTCGCAAAATTGAGACGCTGGAACTCGGTGGCTAGTGGCGTCGCACTAGAGTCAAAGATGTTGAGACGCAACTAGCGCCACATATTGACGCTATATAGACAGTATTAAGATGCGATGTTTGGGGCTGCGCGAAGCAGGACCGCGTCGCTAAGTTGACACGCAAGGGGCGGTAGACCTGAGACGCCCTTCCGGCGCCCATGTGCGGCTAAGTTAGGCGCTAGTAAGGCGCTAGATTGATGCAAATATGATCATGCATTTGTCGCCAATGAGACGCTAAGATGGCGTGAAGTGCGATATATCTAAATTAGCATCGACATGCGTTTAGACGCTAGTGAGACGCTATGGTGTCGCTACATGTAGATTTTTTTTACCCGCCCCAGCCTCATTTTTTCCCTTCCCACGCCATACAATTTATAATGCATCTCAAAATGCATTGATATTCATCACAGGCAATATAAAAGCATCACAGATAATATAAAATCATCACAGGCAATATAAAACTATCACAGACTATAAAACCATCACATGCATAATATATAACATAAGAATACGAAAACTACTAAATCGAACTAACAAACTATATGTATGTTTAAGTCTATAAGTAACAAATGCATAGTTTATTTTCTATCCTAGGTTTGTGAGTTATTGTTATCATTCCGGATGTTCGACCCAGACGTGCTCGGTTCATGGCCTCGCGGGGATGGATTTTGCGTCGGGATCAATCCCTGAATCGCCTGCAATAGAGGACCCAACTGCTGCGACACCTGCTGCGATATCTGCTCCGATAATTACTACGATAGCTGCGTCAGATCAGGTGCAGCGGATGAGCTCAGAGCAGATGCACCTCCTGCATATCCTTCGATCCTCCTAGGTATTTGAGCTACTGTGGCGAGGCCACCCAAGTATCCCCCTCGTGTCGTGCCGGCCACCTCTTCCCAAACAGTAGGGTCCTCTACGAAATAGAAAAATTATAAAATTATATAATATATAAATTATATATCAAGAATCATGTGAATTAAAAACATGACTAAACTAATGAAGAAACATTACCTGGTGGCTGAGTACTTGGATCATCTCCATACTTTTTAGCCATTTTTGCATTATACTCATCCTAAAAAATTTAAACGTTGTGTATTTAAAAAATATTGTACTAACGGCAACAACCAAATGACCATATCATGAGACTTACCAGAAGCCTACGAGCAGTGGGCGTGACTAAGTTGTTTGTCTTTCGGCTCTTATGCGTGGCCTCATAGACCACACGAAAGTCTACGGGACCGCCTTCTTTCTCCTCCTACAATAAAGTTTCAAATTTGATAACATGAGTATAAGTCAAAAGTTTGATTAATTGAATTTATATGTAAATTACCATGCACCGTCGATGCTCTGCCTCGGGCTTTGAAAGTCGGTTAACTCTTGCCTTTTCCGACTTCCTTTGCCATCGTTCATCCGTCCTTTGTGAACATCAAATACTTACACTTTAAAAAAACTATAATTTTCATAAAAATAATGTAAAAGTATACATACCACTTCCTACAGAGAAACTCTCAAACCGAGCGCCTAATATGTCTTGGGCATATTTGTATGTCCTGCTCCAAAGTGAGGCCGGCTGATGTGACGACCTTGCAAAACTTGTATAATCGATTTCGGAGGCATTTTGTAGAGACCTCCTCAAAAGCTCTCCGGATCATCCCTAAACTAAGATCCGGATGAAAGTGATTTGCCTCTTACAAATAGAATGTTAAAACTTAGTAATTTTAAAATAAATATAAATCGAATTATGTAACCCAAATAGAAGATCATACCGCTCGAAAGATGTCATCTCGCACATGAATTGGGACATCTTTCCAGGATCCTGCCCCTTCCAGCAAGTGGGAAAGAATGAGAGCACTGACATCCCGCACGGTACTAGCGGGTAAGAAAGTGGTCCTGCCAATTACAAAGAAGAATTAATTTTCAATGATAACCAAAACTATAACAAAATTTGTACAACTTATTTAACTTACGGTCGAGCAATATTATTCACAGTGACCACCCCATTATCGTGTAACCCCTCTTCATCACTCGAAGAGGAATGAATCATCATCCGGTATAGCTGGGGTAAGCTGTGAACGTCCGACATCAGCTACGGGCCCTAATACATAATAAATCATTAGTGTCATATCAAATTAAAATCGTGATAATTGATAGATATACAGTAATATTCTCACCTCGATTGATGTGTACCGCATGATCAGTAGCAGTTCGCTCGTCTGAATGAATTGAGTCATTAGCTTGTGCTATCGGCGGCGTAGCAACTGATATTATTAAAAAATAATTAATATAATTAATTGAGGAATGTCAATAACAATAAATATATCACCTGACGTAAGATGTCGCTCGCCAACGCTAGATTGTGGTGAAGCGTCTGGTATTCTCGGCGATGGCGGTGGGGTAGCAACTGCCATCACAAGAAAATATATAAAATTTGGCTCCTACATAAAATTAAGTAATATATAAAAAATAACCTGATGTGACATGACGATTGTGGTTGTGCGATCGAGACGTACCGACTATATTTCCCATCGACGATGGAGCAACTATCACAAAATCAAAATATTTAAAAAACTCTATCTCCTACTGTCTATTGCTCAAAATGTGTCACGTACCTAGAGTGATACGTTGAGCAGACCCACCAATGGATCGCCTACTATGTGACGATCCGGCTACGTGCCCCGTCGGCGGCGGAGGAACTGATATTATTAAAAAAAGAATTTAACTATTATAATCAACTATAAATAAGTAGCTCACAATAAATATATTACCTGGTGGTTGTGATGACTGACTCATCTGGAGTGAATGCCTGGAAGAGCGAGATGATCCAGATGCTCGACCCCTAGTAACCATGACTGAAAAAAAAGAAAAAAACTTCTATTATTAAAAATAACCATATATAACTTTTAAAAAAAGTAAAAAGCTTATATCATTAGAATAACTACGGGATTCATTCGCTTGTTTCATATTCTGATTCATTTTTATCATCTTCATCATCGTCGCTATAATCTTGGTTCGAGTCATCATCAATGAAATTATCGAAGTTCACATCCAAGAGGTCATTTGAATTGAACTCTTCCATTGGCTCAGCGTCATCGACCAATTGAAAATTCTCAATTCCATCGGCCACATCAGTCGTCTCGTTCACTCTAACTTCTTGATAGTAATTATCCATGAGCACATCGTTGTGTACGGATGATGTTTCATTCTCATCTACCATTGTTTCTGCTAAGAATAGTCTATTCCTCACCTTGGTGGCGGCCTAGTACCTTCGGCGAAGGGCGGAGGGCGGCCGAGACGGCAGTGGATGCGGTGGGCAGTGGCGACGGAGGAGGATGTCGACGGCGGTGGAGGATGTCGGCGGCGGTGGAGGGCGGACGAGGCGGCGGTGGATGCGACGGGCGGCGGTGGAGGCAGAGGGCGACGGAGGATGCGACGGACGGCGGTGGAGGAGGCAGCGAACCGTCGGGGAGGGCGGAGGAGGAGGACGTCGGCGGCGGTGGAGGGAGGACACGGCGAAGGGTGGACGAGGCGGCCGTGGACGCGACGGGTGGCAGTGTAGGCGGAGGGCGGCGGAGGCGAAGAGCGGAGGGCGGAGGATGTGGCGGAGAACGCGACGGATGGCGATGGAGGAGGAGGCGGCGAACAGTCGGGGAGGGCGGACCGCGGCGGAGGTGAACCGTCGGGTAGGGCGGAGGAGGAGGAGGAGGCGACGAAGGGCGGCAACGAATGCAGAGGGTGGCGGTGGAGGGCGGTCGAATGCAGAGGGCGGCGGAGACGAAGGGCGGCGGCGGCGGTGGAGGGCGGTCGTTGGGCGTCGGACGTCGGGCAAAGGTCGGAGGCGGCAGTGGAGGGCGTCGGAGGTCGAGCGTCGGAGGTCGGGCGTCGGGCGATGGGTGCCGGAGGTCGGGCGTCGGACCGCGTTGGGCGTCGGGGCGTCGGGGGTAAATGTTAAATAGTAAAAAGTGAAAACGAAGAAGGGGGGTTAGGAATTTAAGTAATGTTTAGCGTCACACAATAACGAGACGCTACGTAGACGCCATGTGTCGCTAAGCACGGCGCTATAGAGAAGCTAATGTGTCGCTAAGACAATGTAGCGACACCATCGTATCGTCGGGGCGTCGCAATATTGTAGCGTCTCAAAATCGCGACGCCATTGAGACGCTCAATAAAAGTTTTTTTCAAATTTTTTTAGTATGTATGTAATTATATTTATCAATGTAACGTCTCATCGCATTATGCTCCGTTCCAATTATTTTATTTTCTTCCGATAATCTATGATGTATGTATACAAAATTATAAATATGTATGTATATGTGTATAATATAACACAATTGTGTGTGTATATATATACATATGTCATATATGCATACGTATATATATGTCTATGTGTGAGAGATTAAGTTACAACAATGTGTTTTGTCTATATGTATTATAAATATATATGTTTATGTATATGTCTACACATATATATAGATAACATGTATATGTATACGTATTTGAAGTGAATATATATATGTGTGTGTATTTGTTTATATGTGTCAGAGTAGGTTATAATAATATGTATATATGCACTTATTATATATAGAGATAAGCATATACGCGTATTTATATGTCTATATGTGCCCGATTGAGTGACGGGTAAAAAGTCGGCTTAGGCGGAGCAATACAGACACCATTGAGTCGCTAGATTCATTTAGCGACTCCGTAGCGCCGAACTAGCGTCTAAAATAATATGGCGTCTCGAACGTGCGACGCTAGAGAGACGCCCATAGTGTCATCATAGCGTCGACAATAGCTTCGATGCTCGTTAAACGCTAGGTGGAGGCTATTGCGTGTCTACTGTGACGTTAACATATCACTCACTTAATCAACCATCGTATCCTATGATTAAGTATATAATAATATATGCATAATTAATTAAGATATTATATATATTATATGTATACGTAACATAAATAATATAGGTAAAAAATTATATATTTAAGAACACTCTTATAATGTAAAAATACATATATACATACATACATACATATATATATATATAATCGTGTAATTAATACATATATATATGTTGATATTATGCTATTGATAATATGTTTATAATCGTGTACTTAATACTAATATAATATTTAATGAATTTATTGATTGGCATATAGTATATATAATATAGTGTTTAAATATATATATAGTAGCATCTCATTAGCATCTCCTTTATTTGAGACGTCATATAGCGTCGCTTCACAGTCTTCAGACATGAGACGTTAGTGTCGCGTCTAAAGTTATCGACGACAAAATGGCGCTAGGTGCTGCCGCGCATTAAGAATAGTGGCGCGAAATAATAGCGTCTACGTAGCGTCTCGATTACAGCACTAGAGAGTTAACGTCAACCCGGCCGTTGAATAGCTAAGAAGACGTATAATTAAGATATATGCATAATAAAGATATTATATATATATTATATGTATAGATAACATAGATAATATAGGAAAAAATTATATATTTAGGAATACTCTTATCATATAAAAAAAAATATATATATATATATATATAATCGTGTAATTAATACATCTATATGTTGATATTATGCTATTGATAATATGTTGATAAACATGTAATTAATACTAATATAATATTTAATGAATTTATTGGTTGACATATAGTATATAATATAAAGTTTAAATATATAATGTCACGTCTCATTAGCGTCTCTTTCTATTGAGACGCCATGTAGCGTCGCTTTAGAGTCTTCATACATGCAACGCTAGCTTCGTGTCTAACGTTGTAGATGCCATAACGGCGCTAGGTACTACCGCGCGTTTGCGGTTCCTAGCGGGAAAAAATAACGTCTACGTAGCATCTCGATTGCGCTACTTTTAACGTCAACTCTCTGAGTAGCTAGGAAGACGCTAATGAGACGCTATTGAGAGGCAAGTGGCGTCTGACTCTGGTGACGCTAAAGAAGCGCAATGAAGGCGCTAGTGACGTCTGTATAGCGTCACACACTTTTGAGGCGCTACATGTCGTCGCTAATCGCCAATTTTCTTGTAGTGTCTAATCCTATTGCAATGCCCCATAATGATGTTTGGGTACCACCTCCTTGTAGCCCTTCACATGTCCATTATTTTTTCTTCTATTTTTGGATGATTTTCCAAATTGTTGTGGATCTATGCAAGTCAAATGCTGAAAATGTATTTCTTATTTTTCATAAGTTCATTAAATGAAAATTCATGTGTGAACTACAAGCATTCCAATCTAGTATTGAAGGAAAATTTATTAAGTTTTCCCCTAAAAAACTTCCTACACTCAATGATCAAAATTGTGTAATTGAAAGAAAAGGTTGTCATATTTTTTAAAAAAACTAATCTTGCTTTGTTTGCATGCTCACGTGCCTCATGAATTTTGGAGATTTTCTTTCTAAATCATCATTTTTGTCATTAACAAACTACCCAAAATTGCACTATATATAAAACTCTTTTTCTTAGGGACCCAAATTATGTTTTCATAAGAATTTTTGGTGTGCTACCTTCCCCTTTCTTCACCCCCTAAGATTGATTTACATATGACTATATACATTTTACTAGGATACCCTCCCAACATCATGGTTACAAATGATACGATCCTTCCACTAAGAAATTTTATATTATGAAAGTATGCAGTTTTTTTTATGAAGCTTCTTTTCTTTTATTTTTTTTCAGCATAATACCTCTCCTATTCCTAATCAACCTAACCACTCATATTTTCGCATTGACTTTTCATTCCTAGCTTGTTTACTCCTGCAGCCCCTCTCCTACCTTTGCTCCAACTTGTTCCAAATGAACTTACTCCATCAGCTCCTCTTCTTCCTTCTATGTGGGTGAATCTTCACATCTGCCAACCTCATGTTGGGCTTAAATCATTTGTCTCTGGTACACTAAGTCACTTTTTCAAGGCCAACAAAGTTGTGTTTGGAGACATGTTATGAGTGATAAATTTAATGTTTTCTTCGTCATGGGACTTGGACTTTAGTTCATTGTCACCACACTATGCACATAATTGGTTATAAGTAGAACTTTGGTAATAAGTCAAATATGAAGGTTCATTGAATCGCTTAAGGCACTTTTGTAGCAAATGGGTTTCAACAACAAGGAGTTAATTTCTCTTAAATTTTTAGTCTGGCGAGCAAGCCAACCACCATTCATTTGGTGTTTTCTCTTGCCTTGATCAATCAATGTCTTGCCCTACAATTGGATATTAGCAATGCATCATCTATATGGTGAATGCAATGAATACGTCTACATGCAATATTCTCATCCTGCACACATGAACATATTTATCTTAGATGGACTTTGGCAAGAATGACACACATGATTCTTCAAGTTCTAGAATGCTCTTAGTCCATTTGATGTTATTGGTTCATGTACTAGCATATCTTTATTATAATTACATGGATGAACTTGTTCTTGTAGGCACCTCTATGTTATTAATAGATGACCTCGCTCATCATCCTGGCCCTTGGCAACCTCAATTATTTTTTGAGGATCAAAACATTTGTTCATCATTATGGACTAATTTTGTCCCATAAGAAATATATTTCTTCACCATCGTCTTCTACGAAGCTCTCATAGATGACTCGACACTATGTGATGACTTAGTTCTCTACTGCCTAGTGGTTGGAGCTCTATAATGTAATGATCACTCTTTTTTTTATCTTGAACTTTGTATGTCAATTTATGCACGCTTCAAAATATGCAATAAGTGGCGAGCTATAAAGGAATACTTTTGCGCTATCTTTGATAAACTTCTAACCTTGGTTTATTTCTCTCTAATCCCTCCACTGCCTCCTTACAAGTTGTCTGAGATGCTAGTTGGTGATCTAAGTCAATGGCAGCTATGCAAGTTCTTTTGGGTGCAACTTGATTTCTTGGTTGACATTGAAGTAATGGGTAGTCTCTCATTTGTTGATAGTGTCGAATATAGAACTTCTAGCTAATGCTACAACAAAATTCATTATTCTACTCTCTACTAAATGAATGGGGCGTTTCTCTTAATAGAACATCGATACTATAGTGTGATAGTATTGACGCAACTTGTTTTATCACCAATCATATTTTTCAAAATTAGTTAAGATGTTATCTTTTTTTAGAAAATATATACGTTTATTTATTTAATATATGATGATTTTTATTGCATTGATTTTAGTAAAATAATCCTTTTTTAATTTGTAATCCATAACTTCAATTCATCTTAAAAATCTGAACCCATTGATATATGTCCAAAATTTTTCCTTTTCTAAACATTATATACTGTATGCATGTAGATGATGATTCTACCATTATCAGTTAGAAAATATTTAATCTCATAATTTTATAATGAAATGAAAATTTTACTTTATTGATGTATATACAAGATTGGCTCAACTTTTTGTTTGATATAATGCTAAAGGCTGTGTTTGGTACCAGAACTTAATTGGCCCAAGTTCCGATATTTTTTGCCAAACACCATACATGATCATAACATTAAATATTCTGGTCACGTGATGGTTGTTCTCCATTTTGAAGAACTTTAAGTTCTCGTCGGAGGCAAGAACTTGCAAAGTTCTCACCTCCAGCGAGAACTCGCTACTTTTTTTCTTTTCTTTTTTTCTTTTTTCCTTTTTTCTTTCAATTCTTTATTATATTTTTTATTACTATAATATTATTCAATTTATAAAATAAACTTTTTAACTTAATATGAATATTTTTAAAAAAAGTATAATATTAAAAACACATGAAAATAAAAAAATTATAATATTCTTATTTTTCATAAATTATAATATATACATAATTTTTTCATAAATATAAATTATAATATTAATATAAGTATTTTTCATAAATAAATATTTAACTAAATAAAATAATAATATTTTATTTTATTATAATTTTATACATTATAAAGTAATAACTTATATTCTTAGTTCTTATTTTTTATCCAAACACCTACTAAAACTTATCTACAAATCAAATTTTCAAATTTTCATCATTACACTTTTCAACCAAACACCACACTTAAACTATTCTATTAAATCAGTTCTTGCGAACTAACGAAAACTTTAAATTCTTAATCCAAACACAGTCAAGGGAATATATTGTTTAACTTTGCACTGTAATTTGCAGCACAAATGGAGTGTGTATGGAATTTTTTTATGAAATTTATTACTCTCAAGAAGTACAAGGGATGAAATATAGTACTTGAACCTATGTAACTTGGGGATAATCATTGCCATGCTTAGTGTAAAAATAAAAAAACATTGGTTAATTATTTTTCTTTTTTGCGCATCATGCGTTTTAATTTTTTAATATTATATTTCTTTCTCTCGACAATCTTAATTATTTCTCAATATATTTTGGTACAATTTAAAAACTGTTTTACAATATCATCAACAACTAATTTTATTGGCTTATATGATAATTGTTTAAAGTAACTATTCAATTAAATAATTATTTGAAGATTTTATATCTTTTAATATTCAAAGTGATTTTTGAGATGATAGTAGGTTACTCTTGTACAATATATTTTATGCTATTATGTGTTGCAAGTTAAATGTAGTCTTAAAATAACCTCCTCTAACTTACTAATTCAACTATTCAATTCTTCTCAATTCGTCCATCCTTTCCTACCTACATAGAACATTTTAGATTCAAACTAAGTCCTTAATTTCCTGTTTTGCTCAAAAGATGACCCATTGTTTCTTCGGGCACATGAACAAAGTACATAATTCTTATATTCTAAGAGATTACTAAATCAAAATATATTGCTTATCTAGTCTAATCTTAAATAATATGTATGATCATTAATGTCGCACTATTCAAAAGATAAGTATATTGCCTCCCTAGTCACTAAGTACCTAATCCCAATAGGCGCATTTGACATGCATGTATAACATTCTCTTTCCTATCAACATTTAGTATGGATCATGATATATGCATCTTACAATTGATATGGAAACTATAAGTTCTGAAGCTTTAGGATTACAATAACTATTCGACCCTTTGCACTTCCAAAAATCATTTTATAATTATGAAAGAAAGAAAGAAAGAAAGAAAGAAAAAAAGGTTGGGAAGATGTTCCCCATGCACCCCTTTTCATTTATACATCTCAACAGTTCAGCATTAAAAACTTTGACCATCGGCTACATGCGGAGCTCAAAAGAAACTGTACCGAGCAATGCCAGAGAGTTCATCTCCGGGTACACAAGCAAGAGGTACTGAGAAATATGTATAAAGCTGCTGTTCTTAAGCCTGAAATGGTCCGAGTGAGAGATCTGTACTTCCCGAGTTCTTTCACCATTTTATGCTCTTCTGCCTTTTGATGTGATGCGTCAAATCCTCGTATAACTATAACTTTTTTACAAGTGACCTGGTACCATACCGCTGGGCCGCTGGCAAAGAGTTCAATTGAAGGGAAAAAAATATTGGCAAGAGTTACTACTTACATCTGGTCCTGTCTCATGATTTGATGTCTCAAAAAAACAAATAGAAAAATTCAGATCTGCAAAAAAAAAACAAATGTTTTATGGTAAACTGCAGATGAACAGTTCACATTCCGAAAGGATGTTAAATGCTAGGAATAGCTGCCTGCACAGTGCAGTAGATTCCATGGAGATCTCAAGTGCTTCCTTTACTGTTCCTTCATTTAGCCCCTACTTACTGCAACTTATTAGGTCACACTGTTACTGTCTCTACGAAGCTGGACAGATTTTTTTTTATCAATTTATTTAGCTCTTTTTTTTTAATCTTTCTGTGTGACCCCTAGTTTTCTCAAGGCCCCACTCACCTCATCACCAGGTTCCTAGATAAGATTTGAAGGCAAACATTTGTACTGATCTCCGGCTTGCAGCATTAAAAGGCCTCTGAAACGTTTTTGCATTCATGTCTGCAGTACGCCCTCAATAAAATATTTGTCATTTCTCTTCAGTCGCCCTTGGTTCATTCTGTGAAATATGGTGGCAGAAGCTGTGAGCCACCTCTCGGATGTGGGACACGTTCTTTTCCACCAGGTTTAAATGCCTTCTTTTTCATTTTGTCTTCTCTTTCTGTCTTGTTAATTTGCTTTTGTTACCAAAAAGAGATAGAACAATCACACAGGGAAAAAAAAACGAAATTGTCCGGTGACTAAAGAATATGTCGTAAGAGACTCACGATTTTAAGCGCATCATTAAGAAGTTCATATCGATTCAATATATTATCAACCGCTTTATTTTTCATAATTAAATATCACGCACCTGATTAATCCAGCCACACAAAAATGCAGGAATTTCTCAACTGGAACATCCATCTTGAAACTCAATGCTTGTCGTCAATTGATCTTTCTTTTCGTGTTCTTTTTCTTTTTTCTGATCTTGATATGTTGAGAGATGAGTGAGTGGCTTTGATAAGAAGGTTTGAGCGATTCCGTATTCTGTTTGGTTTCCTAGGGCAATAAGCAATTCAGACAAAAAAAAATGCACATTTGGAACTTCTCTTATTTGCGCTGTGAAAAGACTTCCTTTTTCCTATTTGTTTCCACTATTTAAAAAGAGAAAAGAAAAAAAAAGTTATTTCCTCAAATCACTTTTAAATTATCGTGATTTTTCGGATCTAACTTCAAATTATGAATTTATTTTTTGGATTCGTAAATTATTACAATTTTTTCAACTTTATCTTTCCGTCCAATTTCGTCAACTTTTCGATTATTTTTTATTTTTTGTATTTGTGAAAAATCGAAAATGACCCTACGGAAAAAAATCTATCTCCCTGTGCATGCCCCCTCTCGACCTCTCTCTCCCTATCATTGAACGAAGACGGGGGCGACCCCCCTTCTTCCTTGCGCTTGCCGGCTCGGCGTGACGGGCAACCCCGCTGCACCTTGTCGGACGAAAGGTGCAAGGGCATTTTCGTCGGTGAACCCCCCCCCCTCCTCCCTCTCCTCTCTTTTCTAAGAGAGATTTTTTTTGCATAGAGATATTTTTGATTTTTTATAAATTTAAAAAATCAAAGTTAATCGAAAAATTGACGGAATTGGGCGGAAGGACCAAATTGAAAAAATCATGATAGTTTAGGGATCCAAAAAATAAAATTCGTAGTTTGATATTAGATATAAAAAAATCATGATAGTAGAGTGGTTAAGATGAAATAACCCAAAAAGAAAAGGCAAAGATCTCACAATTTCTTTTCTTTGTCCAGGTCCAGTGGCAAGAAATTTGTTTATTGGAGGTTCATAAGTCTAAATCAAGGTCCCATAAAGTTCAAATGTCTTGGATTATCTGTATAATAATAGAATTATCGATTTTTTCTGTTATTAAAAGAAAATCAAAATCTTGAGTTTACATTATATTTTGGACGCATTATTCAATGCGACATAAATTAGTCGAATAATAACAAATTTAAGTATGACCATGCAAAAAGCAGTGCAGCATACTATATATATTATATATTTTAGAGCCAACAAATAGAGTAATACAACTTGTATTTGTGGCAACTCTGAATCGAACATATTATTCTAGTTGAACAAGAGAAAA
This sequence comes from Pontederia crassipes, assembly GCA_030549335.1. Lineage (NCBI taxonomy): Eukaryota > Viridiplantae > Streptophyta > Magnoliopsida > Commelinales > Pontederiaceae > Pontederia > Pontederia crassipes. The sequence continues at coordinate 37,041,772 of CM060194.1, forward strand.
AAAAAATTGACACATTTTGATAGTGGAATGATGGTTCAATCCCTTCAAATGTCAAATTACCATGCGGATTGTTCAACATAAACCAAATTTTACCTTTATTGGTGAATTAAATAAGCGAGCATCGTTCTTTTACTGTAGGGTTGATTAGCCATGCAAAAAACTTTAAATTTTACTACTTTTCACTGTCCAAATAGAAAGAAAGAAACAAAAATGAGATGTAGTTTTACTGAGAATAAGATTTATTACCCAACAGTGGCATTATGATTCCATTGGATACTTTTGTGCTAATTATGCAACGTGGGGGATACCTCAATTGGCGCGAACAATCATAGAGAATGCATCCTCGAGATTACACAGTCGAAAGCACACGTTTTTTGATTCAAGAAAAAAAAATCTGAAGCCATTTCTTCTACTACGATCTCGATCCGTTCGTCGCCGGAGGCATTTCCTTGTGCAGTTTTTTTACAGCTTGCTGTCGGTAAGATCGAACCAGATTTGCCGGAACGCCTTCACGATCACGTCGTGGTACTCGCTGGAGTTGAGCTGCAAGTAGCAGGCGAGCAGCTCCTCGAGGTCCTTCGACGTGCGCATGTCGTGCTCCACGATCATCTCCAGCATCGAGTCCCGGAAGTCCCTCTGCGGATCCGACGAGGTCTTCACCACCGCCAAGCTCTCGGAGAAGCCGCCCTTCCTGTGCGGCATTGCCGCCCTAGGCGCAGGCGGCGGCGAGCCCGCGCTCTTCCGGCCGCGGCGGGGGACGGAATGCGTCTTCTTACTGGCCAGCCGCGGAGAATTCGTGCGCAAACGGAGTCGATAGGTCCCGGCCGGAGACGACGACCTCCTCCTGGCCTTGGCGTCCGCTTCATTGTCCTCGAATTTGACGGGCTTAGCTTCCTTCCTCGCCGGCTTCGTTAGAATTGGACGGACTTCGATCTCTGATTCCGAAATTTTAAGATCGTTGAGCTTCTCGGGCAACTTCTCTGCGCTGACGTCGATGATTATGTCGGTCGGCGACGGCGAGGGGGTGATCTTGCAGCGGCTGCTGCATTGAGGAGAGGCAATAGCGTTGCGGAGCACCGGTGGTGCCTCGCCCTCGATGTAGTAATCCCGTTGGCACGAAGGGCTCTCAGGGTACGCCGCCAGCCCGAACTCGGGAACGGGTTCTGCTGCCTTCCAGGATCTGCAACCACAGCCGCCACCGCCGGCGACGGTGGCGGCGGAAGCTCTGGTGACGGGCTTTACTCTGCTCAGCCTCTTGGACCTTCTTGGCGTGTCCAATATGAACTGCGCGTCGGAGGCCTCACAATGGGCGCTGTCGAAGCTTGGGGCGTACCACTTCTCTGCATCCGTTCTGCTAGATATGTAATAAGACGCCCTGTTCGGGACGATCTTGCTGGCCTTCGGAGATGGCGGAGACTGCAGGCTTCGCCTCTTCGATGGCGTCGTGCTCTGCTTCCTTCTTCCTTTGTGCCGCATGTCCATGAGCTTGTAGAGCCAAGCATTCGGTATCATGTCTGTCAGCCTGAACTTGTAGTTCCCCATCCCTCTCTCTATCTATATATATATATCTCTCTCCCCCCAGTATATTTATGTGGACTTGCTCTGCGTTGTATGAGATAATTCAGAGTGGGGAAAGAAAGGGAAGTGGTAAGCTTATAGAGATGGAAGTTGCAAACCATCAAAAGAGCACGAGGAAAGAGAAGCCATGCATCGTCATGGAGAAGAGGAAGATTAAGAGAGAAGCCTTGTGATCTTGTACTCCATGCAAGTTTCTAGCATCTACTACTTCGCAGGGGTGCCTGTAACAGCCACACCAAACCTAAAAGCATGGCATGGGAAACTTAATGTGGACATATGATATGATATGATATGGCCAACAAAAAAGGACACATTTTTCTTCTACTACGGGGCTCTCAAATGGCCATGTGGAAGCGGAGGGAGGTGGGTGATAAATAGGAGGGGGACGGAGGAGGAGGAGGAGGGAGAGCAGGAAGGAAACAGGTGAATTGGACTGTCTTGAAGCTGGGAATGGGGTCCATTGCAGATCCATGATTAGAAATTATCAATTCAGCAAAAAAAAAAAAACATCCTTTTGCTTATGTAATTGTGTAAATGCAGAGTAATGTTACTCTGACCTTAGTACGAGAAACATGAGTCTGGATAAATAAAAAAAAAGTAAAATGTAAATTTATATGCAAGAAAGCTAAAACGAAAATGTGCTGCCTGAGAGGTAATCTGAATAGGATGATCAAACAAATCATCAGATTTATGACTGTGAAACTACTTAGCAAGATGTTCTCCGAATTCAGAGATAAGAAGCTCGTAATTTGGAGTTTGGGATTCGAAAATGTCGCCCTTGGGACTTGGGAGATGAACGAACTCTTTCCTTGGAGTCTCTCACGGATGCCTTGTTTCGTGGCTCCTATCTTTTTCTTTCTTTCTTCTTTCCATGGTGAAGACAGCTGCAGGAAACTTAGTGAACCGTTCATGAAATGTTACCATCCACTGTCGCCTTAACGGAGTGCAAAGTGTGGGATAAGCGTCGAACCTATTGGCCATAATTCTCTGCGTTCCAAAATATTACGAGCATCAATCAAATCTTGATCGAAACCATTCAAATCACCCCCCAGTAAATTACAGTGTCCTCGGACGGAGTCTCGTAGACATGAAGGCTTCTTGGCTTTGGGCAAAAACAAAAGCCATGTTTCTATTGACGAATTAGGGCCAATTGAAAGGCGCAGAAGAATTATGTTTGCGAGGCTATAACGATAACTCCAACACCGAGGGGAAAAGAACGTGGACAAGATTTTAGAGGAAAGGGCCACCGTTGGATGCCTAGAAGTTCTACAATTCCTAGGGAATTTTTTTTTACTACTTTATGGAATCAATTTCATTGTCCTTTCCTTTATAGTTAGTCTTTGTATATAAGAAGCGGTGAGATTAACTCACGCGACACATTATTTTCATATCGGACTCAAATTAATTCGATGACAATAATAAGTGAGGCTTTTAATAAATTTTTTTATATTTATAAAACATTAAATTTGAAACATACATGAGAAGTTTGTTCACCGCTGCACTCAATTCTTTTTGGTAAATATGTTCAACTTCCCAAAAAATAAAGGATGTTTTGTTGGTGCATAAAATCATATAATGCTCAAGCTAATGTCATCACGCTAGAATATTTTATGTGCCGTTTGATTCAAGAATAAAGAGTAGAATATCTCGATATTTTTGAGAATATAGTCAAACGTGGCATAGAATAGATTAAGACGGTCAAATTTTGATTTCGACGAAATCACCTAAGAGAACGTGAAACTATTATTTTTCTTCACAAACGAAGAATATCTTTATTATTTTAAAATAATAGAATAGAGATATTCTCTTTCTTTTTTATTTTTTTCCACCATTTTTTATTTTTCATTATTTAACTAAAAACTATTATATTATAATTTATATTATAATAATAATAATAAAAGTAAATTATTTATAGTAAAATATTTTAATTATAATATTTTTTTTCTTTCAATCGTAAAATAAGAATATGATTAGAACACGACATTTTTTGGAATAAATTTTTTTATTCCCACTAAAAAATTTTCTAACCAAACTGTCTCTATGGGTGTGTTTGGTTTAAGAATTAAACATTCTTAATATAAGAACAAAAATGTACGAGAATAATATGTTTTTGATACCAGCAAGAACTCGCTATTCTTACTTTTCTTTTATTTTCAATGTGCTGACTAAGAACAAATAATTAATGATGACATTTGACCATGAAATTCTTATTCTAAGATTGTTTGAATTCTAGACTGAGAACAATCTCAAATTTCTCTCTCTTTTGTCATGCCAAACATGCCGGTCCAATTGCACGGTCATGCTCAGGTACTACCCATGCGAGGACTAAGTTAGATGGCCAATTTATCAATACCTAAGTTATTCATTTAGGGTTCCAAGAATAATTCTAATTATATACTCTTGCCAAAACACACCATCCAAATTTATCTCATAAATATAGATATCCTTCAACTTATACGTTTGTAACAAAACTATTCTCTTTATCTATTGTTGCAAATTATTAACTAAGTCGTTGAGATGACAAATTTTGCACGTAGAAATACACGTTCAAATTCTTTTTTATAATTTTATCGTCATTTAGTGCGACAAATTATGTGGCATCTACAATCAACATTATAATAATCATATTATTTGAGACATATCATTATACAACTTAGTAACCTACAATAACACATTAGCGTAATTTTTTTCATTTAAAGAACTACAAACATATAAAATGAAATGTTTTTACAGTAAACTTTTTCCTAAAATTTTCTATTGAAAGATTTATTTTGATTATGTTTATTTATTTATTTATTTATTAATATTAAATAACTTATATGGCATGCACAATCAATATCTTAAGTCAACAAGTTATTTAGTAACATAAAATAATAGGCCAAAAAATAGATATGTTAAGTATGAGGATAATTTTGTTACAAAACTAAGTTTAAAGAAAATTTTGAACAAGTTAAAAAGGTGAAGGGTATACCATGAAAATTATTTAGAATTGGAGGAGGATGTATTCTCTATAGAATTGGGGTGAATCGCAATTGCTCTTTTTTTTTTCTTATTGCAGAAATGTTGAGAATTCAATTCTACGGCGGTCACATTAAAGCTTCCTACCTAAATATATATAGAGCTAGTACACTAATTAAATTTGCATAGATACTCCGTTTTCTCCAAGATTTGTTTTCCCATAAACTTAATTTTTCTTTTTAAAGATAGAAAAATATAGGCCAATTGGAGTGTAAGTAAAATTCAATCAACCAAAAAATATATCTGATCTCAAAATGCAAAAATTAAGGGTACGATTAGATTTCAAACCCTTCAACAACATAAATTAAAGTGTTTATCTTTGTCCATGATGCTTCTCCAATTCACGCAGAAGAAGCCGTAATGCTTATTAATGCTATCCCATGTCACGAAGCTAACTGAGGTGATATGACACAAAGATAATTTAAAGAATAGATCATTGTTGGATTCTAGATTTTGAAAGACTTCATCCTCGTCCTTCATACCTTTTCTCATCATAAAGCCACTTGACTCTGTTCTCCGCTCCTCTCCCCCTCCAATGACCCAACACCTTTCCTCCTTGGCCCTCCCCCGGACATGTGCCCTTTCCTAGCACTTCGTTTGCAAACCCTTCGTACCTACAAATCCCATTCCTTCCACCAAAAATTGATCCCCTCTCATTTCTAACTAAGAACCCCCTTCTCAAGCGATTGCCCAAACTATTGGCCGTGCCCTAAGATAATGGTGATGTTAGGCCCTAACATCGTACTCTATGGTCGGATGTGATTGGTGGGAGGTGTCCATCTCCCAAAACACAAATCCCTCCCAGGTAGTGGCATATCATCCATGCCACAATCATGGAGCAAGTGTCCATTCCGAACATGGAGGTGGAGCATAGAGTGCTAAAAATCTCCATATGTTTGGTCAGTAGGTTCATCGGGAATGCATTGGAGATCACAACATTACGGGTGGATCTACCCACCCTTTGAAATCTATGGAGCTCTCTATGTGTAATTGAACTGGGTGACACTTTTCTGTTATTCACCTTTGATAACTCCTATGACTGCCTACAGGTGCTTACCAGGTAACCACTCTACTACAAGGGGCATATCCCAAGTGCCAAATAGGTCGAGCCATTTTTTCGATTGGAGGATGATGCATGCAAAATATAACATATAATTAGTCATGCATTTATCACATTTCGATTCATTTTCATATAGCATGCATAATTTTTTAGCCTTATTTGCTTTAATTTTATACAAATGAAATCTACCCAAATTATATGTTTTATTGCAGAAAAAAATAAGAATATTAAGTAAAAAATCTATAGAAATAAATGACACTCAAATCGGTGTTAAAACGGAGTCAGAAAGTACAAAATAACGAAGACTGTCAGGGCTGAATTGAATATAATGAGCCGTTATATGACCGTAACGGCCATAACAGCAGGGGTGTGAACAGCCCCTTATGGCCCGTTAAAATGTCTAGTTTCAGTCCTACTTTGATTTGGACACTATAAGGACCGTTAAATCCATGTTATAGGTCGTTATAAAGGCTGTTTTCGAGATTTCTTTGACTTTTCTTAAGAATTTCAAGTCCAGATTGAACCCAAACTTTATCCTAAGCCTCAGGCATGATTAGGAAAAAACATATTTACTCGGATTTGAAAGAGTTTTGAATGATTTTAAAAGCCTATCAAAGTCTATTTCAAATTTACTTATTTTAACATGAAATACTTCAAATCAAATCGAAATTCTACGAAAACCCTTGGGATCCTAGAAGTTATAAATAGAGGCCCCATGAGATAGAAAAACATGTGTTTGAGACCTTAGGAGTCATGCTTATTGCAAAAGCGACATATTCAAGTTGAAAAAGGTTGCTGGAGAAGAACGAGGAGCAACTCAGTGTCAGGGCTTCGAGATCATTCCAGAGATCGTCTAATGTAAGAATTCTTGTTCTCTCCCTATTGTTTGGATGCTCTTTACATGTACTTTCTATGCTTAATTAATTATGTAATAGAGATATTTAATCTTTACGAGAAAACTACAAAAACTATTTGTTAGATTTGGATTAATATAGTTATTTCAGTTTCTTTTGATTATGATTGTTGTGCGTAATGCTTTTTACTGAGATTATTATATTCTGAAATAAGACTACAAACCAAGTGTGGGGTGGTTAATTTTAAGATTTAATAATTTTCAGCAAATCGTTCTTTAATTTCAAAGTTGAAGCAATCATAACACAAATCTTGTAACATAAGTTTAGAAATTAGAACTTAATGCATCTTAATATTTTTCTTAACTGAAGATTAACTCATCGTTTGTGGTCTTAAGTTTTGTGAGAATTAAGATAATTTGACTTACTCAGCATAGATGTCATTAATTTAGGTAATCCTAATTCATCTTAAGAACTGAATCTATTTATTATTTTCATAATTTAATCTTCAAAGTTGTTCATGCTAGTTAATCATTATCTTTAATCATCCATCATCCTTAGGCTCAACACCATTTTATTTTATTTTTTGTTATTTATTCTTTTGCACATTTATTTTCTATCTTTATGTCACAACACCATTTTCTTCTCTTAGTGGATTATTGGGATAGATTAGATTTAACTAGTTCCTCGTGGGATCGACACTCTACTCTCTACTTTATTATTTTATATGACTAGTACACTTTCTAGCAAATTTATTTGTTACAAAATTAACGCATCAAGTTTTTTTGCACCGTTGCCGGGTAACTAAATTCATAACTCTTATTCTATTTCTTATAAGCTACTTTGAGAATTTTTATTTTTATGTTTTAATTCACTTTTTTCTTTTAGTGTTGTGTAAGTTTTTTAGGAACTATCTTTGGTATACGAGTTGATTATTGACGCTCACATCATTATTCCCTCAATGACAAAGAAGAAAATGACTACCACTCAACATGTTGAGGAAAATAACATTGCTGTCCAACAAGATAAGATTAATAATGAGGCAACATCATCAAGACAAAGTACTATATGGAAGCCTCAACAAGTCCAAAATGAAGATTCATCACAAGATCTATCTACCAAACTCAAACTATTGTTAGATCCTGTGCTGAAGAAACTCTCCACTCAACATTATTAAATTGAATATATGGAGAGGCAAATTAACAACATTATGTAACAAAGCAAGAGGACAGATGACGCTATTATACATCATCACATGAGCCAACAACCAGCCTCCAAGAGATGTTTAATCATTTCATTGCAACAATAGAAGAGAAGCTCAAAGCGCAAGATCAATTAATCAATAACTTGGAGGTGCAATTGACTCAGCTTAGAAAGCAGAACATTGCTAGTAATATGTCATCTCCTCCTCCACAAAATTCAGACATTCAACCCAAATTAGAATAGATGGAGGCCAGAATTCATACAATTGAAAAGCAAGATGCAAAATTAATTCCCCAAGTTGCCAACACATGAAGAAAACATCAAGAAAAATATGCAACCATTATATGTCCATGTCACTATCAAGAAAGATGGAGGCCACATCGATATTATTATCCAGAAAGGTGGACAACAATATGTCGGTGAAAGAGACAAGTCCATACATAATTGAGGATGGACAAGTACGAAGGAGGCACACACCCTATGAAATTCTAGCCAACATAACGACACAACCTCAAATTTATAATCCACCGAAGGATAGGAACACTTCATCAACATCAGCATCCACATCATTGCAATGGAGACCAAAGAGCCCACATCTAAATATTCAAGTCAATTCTACATGTTCAACACCAAATCAGAGGAGTCCACATTCATCTCCCAAAATTCTAGCAAAAACATGGAGGCCTAAGAGTCCAACTCCACCTCAGGAACATTTGAAGGCTTCTCCCAAATCAATTAATGATCTTACATCATCACAGAAGCAAATAGGACCTCTCCACCACTACGAGTATTCACGATCGCACAAAACCCAGTGAGATTGTTTCTTAACTGCATTATTTTAATTGATAATTTCATACTAGTCTTAGCATATATCATGTCACAGTCGAGTTAAGGACTTTAAACTTAGAACTAATTTTCTTCATCTTTAAACTTATAATTTAGATCTTTTAAGTAATTTAGTTTAGATTAATTTATTTCATGTTAGATTAGTTAGTTTGATTATCTTAGTTGCTTAGTCTCTTTAGTTTCCTTATGTAATTTTTAGTTTATTTTTATTTTAACAGGTTTCTGCATGTCACATGCCAAAATTTACATTTGTTTTATTATTCACGGACAGTTATTTAATCTTCACGGGTGTGACTCAGCATATCATGGGCCGTAACACCGAGTTCACGACTCGTAACATTACACCCCATGTCTAGCAACCAACATTTACGGGTCGTAATAGCTTTGTCACGGATCTCACAGTGCATACATTTTGAACTTTTGATCTTCATGGGTCGTAACATTGATATCACAACCCTTAACATTCCACATAACACCATGTATTCTTCTTTAACGGGTTATAGTTTTTATATCACGGGTCTCACAGTGGAAAATTTCAAGTTTTCACGGGCCGTAATCTCTATCTAACGACACGTAACATATGTTATATTCAATGTTGTTCTATTAAGTCAGTTTGTCACTGGTCGTTAATCATTGATCACGCATATCACAGTAGGTCTAGTACTTAGGGACTTTGAGCTTACGGGTCATAATCGTCGAATAACGGCTCATAAGTTGTTGTTGAGCCAGTCGATGCTCTTAAACACCCCGATTTATGGCCTGATTGATCTTAGCATGACCCTTAATAACCGATATAACACCTTATACTCTTGTTTCACACTCCATAGGAAGACTGTCACGCACCTCATAATGGTATGTATTTTTAACTTTTGATATCTGAAGGACCGTAATAGCTTTTTCATGGGTCTCACAATGGCTTACATCTTGAACATTTGATTCTCACGAGTCATAAGCCTTGCTCTGATCCTTGATCTACAACACTCCTCTTCCCCCATCTCCTCTCACCCTCCTAAACCCTCTCGATCAGCATCCTTGGTTGAGAGTAGGTCGGCCTATTCAATGATTCTTGCCCTCCTCACTCAGCTCCAGTGGATGCATCTTCTCGGGGACCGGGGACTTGTGGAGAGTGTTCCAAAGCTCCTTTGTGGCTGCACAAAAGGCAGTCGAGCTTCATGATGAACCAACTGACATTTAGATGGAGCCGCCCCTAACCCGCACGGAGATAAAAGGGACCAAAGCAAGGAAGCGGCTCTGCCCTCCATGCCAACACTCAAAAATAAAAATATGGAGGGGAAAGGTAAGGTTGCTACACAGGTTAACAATTAACTTGGATTAACTTGTCGGCTTAGTATAGTGAATGTGACTCCATCTAAGGTTAACTTGTCTAGGCAGGGAAATAAGTCGAGGCGCGAGAGGGGTTCCTACATTTCCCTGGACCTAAATACATGAAACTCATAACGTGGAATTGTAATGGAGCCTTCTGCAAAAGATCTGGGATCACCTCTCCGACATTATAAAAAAATATTGTCCAAATCTATTAGTTTTGGTTGTCTCATGCTTCTCTTTCTATATCACATCATATCTTATGAAAACTAGGTATAAGTTGGCAAGGTCTGATCCAGGAGGGCAACGACCACTCTAGAGTTGGCTTGGAGGGGTAAGCATATACATGCCACTCTTGTTTTAAAGGACTCCCAATCTTTACATGTTGTTATTACAATAAATGATTTCTCCTTTCTACTAACTTGTATTTATGCAAGCACCATCTTGAAACTCAAGAATGAACTATGGCACAAACACCCTTTGTTGCTCAATATTTGTAGAATGATTTGGTTTCTGAATTGTTAGCTGCAAACAAGAAATAATATCATTTGCTCTAATCAATATCTTAAGTTGTTGATGAGAAATCCTCTGAGGCTTGAGATTTGAATGTCTAAACAAAGTGATATTATTTTTTATTAAAATGAGAGGCCCATAAACTTAGTACAAAAAAGGAAAGATCAAAATAAAGGAGTACATAAGTCTCATCAGTGAAAATTAAAACTCATGATCTTTTAGTCTCTTAGTGGAGGGGTGAGTCATTGCATCACAACATCGTTCCTAAGAAAGTGATATTTTGATGTTAGCAAGTCAATATCATGGATAAACCTTTAGAGTTCATAGGTCCCAGTTTCTGAAACCATTACACTCCAGTACCAAATTTGCACCTCGAATGAGCTGAACATAAAAATCATCAACAAAACTTAGGCCTTGCATGAACCATTGAACCTAAGAACAAACGCTCTCACATTTCAAATTATTCCCATAACCAATCATGAAATTAAAATGACATAAGGGAGCAATTTGTAATCTAATTTGGCAGTAGTTTCTTTTAGTATAAAGTTATGAGCACATCAACTTTTCAATAAAATAGCAATTGAATCATTAAGAGTAATTCTAACAACTACAAGGTATAAGCAATTAGAAAATCATACAATCCATTAAAGTTGATTTCCATGGGAACATTAATTTCCTTTGTAAGCAAGAATCTTGAAAATTATCCTCCTACAACTTTGCCAACACGATAGCTAGCATTAAAGTCTTAGGTTGGAAGGCCATAAGAATTAAGGTCGAAAATGAGATTAGAAAGGAAAAAAAGATTCCGAGAGACCCGCTGCTATATGTGATAGCATTTTTAATTGAATCGATAATCCAAAACATAACTAGTTTGTGTTAATTTGGATAATGGTCATTTATGATTTTCAAATTTTGAAGGTCCTTTGATGCCTTTAAAAAATTATTCCATGAATTTAATTGCATATTTTTATACATCTACTAAATATCATTTCAAAGCAAAACCTTCAAATGCAAAATCAACTAGTAGATTTCAATTTTCCTCAGCAATATTATAGAAATCTAAAATTTTTCATCCTTTAAAAAAATCCACCCTAAAAGGTCCTCCTCATTAAATCTTAGAATTGACAACTTAACATTGCATAAAATACCAAAAAAAAAAAAAAAATCAAAACAATGACTCAAAGAAATAGGAGGCTTCACCACAGTATCAAAATTGTCAAAATTCACATGATGATCAATAATCCATGCATTGTGATATTTGATCATACTCCACATTTAAATCTATAATTTTCAATAAACATAGAAAACAAAATATTCTACAAACTATTTGAGTTCACCCATATTTTCTTCCATTCTTCATCATATTGTTCTTTCAACCATTGTTGTAGTTGTCTCGAATGCATGTATGTGAAGTGGAAAGGATGACGCAAAATGACCCAAAAGGAATTATTCCAACAGAAAACTAGCGCTTAAGGGATTAAATGCCCCAATGTCTCGGAATGTCCCCACGGGGGAACACACCACCACTTCACATAAATAAAATGAATAAGTTTTAAAATTTATAAAAAAAAATCCTTAGCACACATGCTGCAAGCGCACATCGATCAGTTTTAGTACTTAAGATTCGTCCCAAAGGAATAGGAATGAAATTTGATGTAAAAACATTGTCGATAATGAGAAAATCAAGACTGACGAAAAAGTAGAAAACATGAAAAACAAAACACTGTTTCACTAAGGAGGTGGGACATAAAGCTAAACTAATTTTATGCATTTTTAATATTGAGCAAAAGATAAGACGAAGAACCGAACATAAGGCATGGACGAATATCAAGACAATTAAACACCAATGATTAGGGGAAATGTTTCAAGAGTTACTATTTCTTAAACCGACGTAAAACACATAAAGTAACAACATATGCTCTCATGCTTGGGCATTTCCAATCATATGACGGACGCCATCCTACGATCAAGTCACTCTTGTGCATACCTATTGTTGGACTTACACACATGGCGTCATCACCCAAAACATACCCATCACATTCTCATGATGATGGGACATGCTTGAATGTTGAGTACCTAGATGGGGGCATGTGCCGGCATACCACATCTTCAGACGTAAAAGAATTTTGTGTCATAAGTTAGGGCCCAGTCAACCTCTAGGCACCCTTTGGGTGGATTTCGTTCGATCGAGTTCGAGAGAAAACAAAGAAAATTACAAGAAGGCTCCAAGCAAACCCCTCGACTCTACTTGGCACTAGTTATTGGTGACCTCTTTTACATAACTTAGTCACCACCCCACCTCTCGGCACAAATGTGGTGGATGAAACACCTTAAACCTAGAGACATAAGAAGAAAGATCACACCTTGCTTAGCACTGACTACCAACACCTCATGGACGTAACCCAATAGTTGCCCTACTTCTCAACACGCATGCAACAACTAGATAATAGAACACCCTCTCAAGCAAAAGATGCAGGCTTCAAGACACATTCAAAGTTCCAAGATAGATAATCATATCTCGACATAAGAGAAAACAAAGCTTCCTTCCAACTGCCCTTTTCGCGATTGGTGATTCCTTAGCATATCCTAGTATATACCCAACCTCTCAGCTTGCATGCCTTAACTAGGGAATCAGAACACCCTATCGGACGGAGAATTGCCACTGCAAAAAGGGCTTGTCTGAACTAAACCTACAAGTTCCAGCAAAAGTAGGAAAACAGGAAAACAAAAGAAGTAAAGCTGAATCACATTGTGCCTTACTTAATGAACTCAATTCGAATCATTCACCTCTCGATCTTGAAACTTGAGATGAGAAAGATAATGCCCTCTCAAGAAAAGGCACAATGGATAGAGCAATCTATAAAACAAATTTGGACTATTTGGAACGACATCATAAGATCAAGATCATCCATCAATGAACATGAGGCATATGGTGATTGTTGCTTAAACATAAACATGAAAAGGTAAGTTTAGAGATAGAAACATCCATTATAATTTCTCTCAGCCCTAGCTGGCTGATTTAGTTACATATCAACATACGAGACAATAAAGCGTCCTTGTACATAAGCGCACAAAACAAAAAGATAAGATGAAGAGAAAAAGGAAGCTTTGTTGTCCCCTCCTTCGGCCTATGCATCATTGTCAATTCGTGATCTTCAATGATCTGATGGTATCCAGAGTCCCCCACTCTCAGTTGCATTCCCTTTTGTTTTGTGATATAACAAGATAGATCATCATCACTATTGGACCAAATCACTACTCGGATCCACTAAGCACCTGTGTGCTAGAGGCTCATTCATGTTTGCTAGAATATTATGCAATGTCACTACAAGAAAACTGGCGAATAGCGATACAAATTAGCGTCGCCTTATTACACGACTCTAAATTGACGCTAATAGCATCGCAGTAGCATCGTCATTGGATCGACAAGAAAAGACACTAAGTTGTAGACGCTAAGTGAGATGCCAAAGCGATGCTATTATCACACACGAAAACTAATAAACACGCGATAAATGATAGCGCTATATTGATGTCGCAGGGCTACAACGCTAAATTAGCATCACAAGCAAAGTGACGCTAAATCGAAGTGATGCAGGGCTACAACGCAGGGCGAATGTAAGAGTCGATATTAGCGCTACCTTCTTGCGTTGCATTGGCATCGCAAGCATGCGACGCTACATTAGCGTACTATAACCATGACGTGAAGTGGACGTTAATATCATATAATGTATATATAGTATAGTCGACGCTAAGTCTTTTACGCTCTTTTTAATGTAGTCTATATAATACTAACTACACTATACTATACTATATAATACTATATTATACAATACTAAATAGTACTAACTACATTATACAATACTATATTATACTATACTATACTATATACTATATTAAACTATACATTATACTATATCATACACCATACTATACTATATTATTCAATTATATAATATACAAAAGTTAATATACCATGCTATACATACATTATACTCTAATTTTCAAATTCCAAAATCAGAGGAATAGTGCTTGTTCATTTTTTTTACAAAATTCAAATGGCGATTGCTAGATATCCGATCGTCGGATCATCACGAAATTTGTACCTCCCATAAGGCCAACAAAGATTTTTCAGTATTTTCTAGCGATTTTAGGAGGTGGACGGCAAAGTTAAGAACCTAGGAAAAAATAGGCTTCCGATGATTGCTGATGTGAGTTCAGCAGGAATCCGTCAAAACGAAAATTATGGTCTCGTAAAGATCAACACAAGCTGTCCACCCGTGGATATCGGAGGTCAGAAAAAATTTAATAAAATGGGCAAGGTTTTAGAATAGAAACGATCGGTTCTCCGTGGTCCTAGATCGAATTGCTACGAAAAAATAGGCGTTTCATGTGTTTTCCATTTCCTCCGATTCTCAAAATACATATATTTTGTAATTATAAAAATTTATCAAAACTTTTGTGCCCCCTAAGAAATCTAAAAATGCACGTTCTCGCAAATTGGACCTTTTGATAGTGATTGGAATGGTCCTGTTTAGTCGACATAGAGTTTTCAAATTTTTTCGAGAAATGCTGATTTTGTTAAAAAATTTTTGTATCCAAACTTAATAAGAGCGGTCTATTTAGCTTCATGCACCTTAATAATATTAAAAATTACTTTTCTAAAAAATTGGACCACTTGGGACTTCTTAAAATGGCTTCATTTGGTCGAATACAATTTTTGAATTTTTTGGACGACATCGATATTCTTCTCTTATATATGTTATTTGTACTCAATATATAACATATACATATACATATGCATATATACATATATGTTGATATACATATACATACACATATATATTCAATCAATTATTTTGGCACCACTGCAGCGTCGCAATAGTGACGCTTCCATCCTAGCGTTACAGTCACATCACAACCGCATCGCCCATTTGCGACGCCACTCTTAATAGTGTCATAATAGCGTCGCCCAGGTGGGATGCTAATTTAGCATCTAAAAGTTGCGATGCTAATGCGACGAGTTGTTCTACTATAGCGTCGCGACATTGGAGGCGCTAAAGTACAACACTATGCGGCGTACTTTATAAATGATTATCTATAAGAATTGAATTAACGTGGCGCCGCATTAGCGACACAATAGTGTCTCAACTCAGTCACCGCTAATTGGAGATCCGTGTGCTCGACTAAGAATGAATCCTAACCGTTCTTTTGTTTAATCTAACAGTTCGTAGCTTCCCGAACGTCGCCTCTTTCCCCTTTTAACAGCTCCTCCTCCTCGTCCTCATCCTCCTCCTGCTGCCCTGACGTTGCTCGGATGCTGCCGAGTCGTCTCTTCCTCCTCCTGTTGCTTCTGCCCCGATGTCACCCGGCCGCCGCCGCCTCCTCCTCCTATTACTCCTGCCCCCACGTCACCCGGACACTGCCGCCTCCTCCTCCTACTCCTCCTGTTGCTGCTGCCCCAATGTTGCCCGAATGCCTCCTCATCCTCCTCCTATTGCTTCTGCCTCGACATCGCCCGGACGCCGCCGCCTCCTCCTCCTATTGCTGCTGCTGCCCTGATGCTGTCGTCTCGTCCTCCTCATTCTGCTACCTTGATGCTGCCGCCTCCTCTTGTTGCTACTGCCCCATGCCTCCTCCTCATGTTGTTGTTGCCTTGACGTCGCTCGGACATCGCTGCCTCCTCCTCCTCCTCCTGTTTCGTTTCATAAAATTAAGATGTGAATTGATGTAAAATCGATTGAAATATAAAAAAAATTGAATGTGAATTGAATGTAAAATTGTTTGAATTGAATGCAAAATCATTTGAAATGTGCGAGGAGGATGCTGAGAATGTAAATGATGTGAATTTGAATGATGACTCCGGCGTGTATTTTGTTCTTTCTTAGCATCTCTTTATCATGGCGATCGGAGTTTGAACATATTATCCTTACCGTCTCTTTAGCGTCATAATGACGTCTCAATATTTAGCGCCACATTAGCATTGCAGTAGCAGCACAGGAAAAGTGAGTTGTAGCGTCATATTAGTGTCAGATTAGCGTCACAAGTAGCGCCAACTCGGCATCGGATGAGCATCAACAATTTTAGCACCGCTTTAGAGTCGAAGTAGCGATGCATATTGGCGCATCACGATGGCACTTTTTGCATCAGTATAGCATCGTACTAGCGCCACCGTTCGACGACAATAGCGTCGACAAACCCATGGGCACGAAGTTGATGCTAGCGTCGAAGAAACGGCGTCGCCTAGCCTGTTAAGTTGACGCTAATGGGTCGCTATTGTCTTCAGCGCCGAGTTAGTGACGCATTAGTGTCTATATTATTGCGTCGCTAATCGATGATTTTCTTGTAGCGTGTGACACTCTAATGATACAATCTTGTAACTATATAAACATATAATATCATGTATATTGGATGCGCCTTATGCTAAATAATATAAAACTTAAGTTCTTACATGGTATCAGAGTCCTAGGATATTTTTTTTTCTAGAATCATGTCTTCTTCTCCAGCCTGTCAATCTATCTCCTCCACACTAAAGTGCTTTTGGCCCATTACACTAAAGTTAGCACCTACCAATTATCTCCTCTGAACCCAACCATTACTCAACAACTTTGATCTTGAACCTTTCATAAATGGTTCCTGTGTTTGCCCATCCCAAAATCTTCCCACTACAGTCAATTTCTTTAGACTTAACCCAATCTTTGTTGAGTGGAAGCATAGAACCCAACTATTAATGAGTTGGTATTGGAGCCATTGTTCGAAGATGTGCTCCCCATCGTCATTGGCTTTCGTACTGCCCATATGGCAGTCCCTCAAGCAAGCATTTGGAGCATCATTTGAGAGTCATCAGTTGCAACTTAAAATGTAGCTACAAAATCTCGAAAAAGGAGATTCTCTGTTGTCTTCTTTCCTTCATCAAACCAAATACATTGTTGACGAACTTGCAGCGGTTGGTGATAGAATCTTGCCACTAGACTTTAATGCCATCATCTTCAATAACTTGGGACCTCACAATAATGCGGTTGTCACCTCCCTCAGTGCCAATGCTGAACCTATCATATGATGAGCTACAATCAACAAGTTTCGTTAGTTTATTCATTAGGCCCAATGGCTCATGATGTAAGTCACCATCAACAAGGACATGGTCATGGTCGGAACCTAGTCCATCATTGTGATCCATGCCCAATATCACTACAAAAAAACCGTAATTTTCCAATGGATCATTTCTGATGGATAGAAATTCGTCGCAATTTGTGACGGTTTTTGCGATGGATAGGGACCCGTCAGAATTTTCGACGGCCACAACCGTCGGAAATCAAAATAATAAATTATGTAATTTGTTATATTATTATTTTATTTTTCGATAATTTGGTCGTCAAAATTTTCGACGGGTATCTATCCTTCGCAATTTTCGACGGTTCAAACCGTCGATAAATGAAAAGTAACATAATGTACCAAGTATTTTGTTAATATAATTAGCGACAGCCTGAACCGTCGCAATTTTTGACGCTAGGACCGTCGGTAATAATTAGCGATGGTTCAAACCGTCGGTAAACTAAGAAATAACTATTATATATAATTAAATAATATTTTATATTTATAATTAAATAATTTGTGATGGTCACAATCGTCGGTAACTTTAAAAATATTTAATATTTGCTAAGTTTCCGATGGTCAGAGTCGTCGGTAATTAAAATTTCACTATCCCGTCCTATTTTTTCCGTTTTCCCACTTTCTCATCTTTCCACCTATATATATATATATATGTACTATCTCTTTTCTCATCTTTCCGTTCTCCCTCTCCTCTCTCTCTCCCCCTCTCCCTCTCTCTCTCCCCTTCTGCTGCGCTGGCGGTGGGATCCCGTCGCTGACCTTCTGATTGGCCGGAATTTGGTCGTTGGCCGTCGAATCGGCGGCCAGTGGCCAGCTAATTTTTTTTGTATTATGAAATTTCTTTGCGACGGTTCTGACCGCGATCGCCGAAACTTTTGGCGGTAGCAACCGCCGATATTTGTGACGGTCATCACGACCGCCGAAGTTTTGATGGTTTCATCGATCATCGCAAATATCGGTTGTTCGCTACCGTTGCAAATATCGACGGTCGTGACCACCAGACTTTCGTCGAAACTTCTAACATTTTTTTCCAATCGTCGGAAATTTATTTGCGACGACTATTTTTCGGTCGAATCGATTTTGTCAAAAAAACCATCAGAAATCGTCATTTTCGATGATTTTCTGCAAATTACAGAGGATTTTGACCGTCCGTAATTTTCATTTTTCTTGTAGTGTATGTGGTTAGTCATAGCCCTTACAAATGGAAGAATAAGCACCTAAGGTCTCTTTACCAACGACCTCCACCCTCTCAACCACCACGAACCTATCAAAGTGTCCTCCTAGAAAACTCTAGCCCCTCCATTCCTACCCTCAATGCCTACACTGAATGGATACACAATCACCATTTGTGTGAGAGGTAAATCAACGGATCGTGGTCGCATGGAGAAAGAAGTGGCCTCTTTTGAGATGAAAATCTTGGGTGAAGTTTTCTTATTTTTATGTACTAAATGCAAGGGATGCAAATATAAAATCAAACGTATTAACCGTTCTACCTTTATGGCGCATAGTAAGGGTTCGACAATCCTGGCTTTCCTTTAATAAATCAAAATCGATCCATTCAAATTAATGATCAACATAAAAAATCCTAGAAGCTTACTTCTTATTGATAAATATTATATTTCTATTATTCATTCATTAGTTGTCATTTTTTATTATTCATATAATAATTTTATATGATTTAATATTCTTCTATTACATTTAGGAATGTTTACTTGATAACATTCAAACTTTAGCCTTAGGTCGGGTCGGCTTGGGTCGGGTTTCAATTCTTTTTGACATAGAACCGAACCCAACTCGACCCGGCCTAGGCTGAGTTGGGTCGGGTCAGGTGGTCGAGTTACCTGACTATCATTTTCTTTTTTTTTCTTTTTTTCTGTAATTCTTTTAATATAAAAATGCATTTATTTGTTGTTTTAAATATTTAGATATTTTTTTACATGTAGAATATTTTATTTCATATTTCCTTAATTTTAAATTATATTATTTACTTAGATTGACTAAAAAATCATTAAAATAAAAAAATAAAAAACCTGGGTCATCGGGTCAAGTTGGGTTGGAATTTTCCAACCCGGACCTGACTCGACCTTAGGTTGGGTCGGGTTTGACCTAAGCACCGATCTGACCCGACCCAAATGGTCCTAGTCGGGTTGGATTCTCGGGTTCACCGGGTCGATCTGACTTGGTGAACACCCTTATCTGAAGTCTCGCTCCATCATCGAGTTCGACTATTCTGCTGTCGCCTTGGGATTATGATAGGTGAAACCATCAATGAATTTTTTTTACATTCACAAAGGTTCAAACTTGATACATTTTCTTAAATAGTGAGAAGCTACTATCCACTTTATTTTGATGTTATATATATGTTACCATCATAGTATATATTATATATACTATATACTATGTATATTAATGCAAGGCACCCTCAATTTTCTTACCAACATAGTATATTATATATTATATAAATATATATGTTATCTATGTTTAAGATTAATATAAAACTTGGCCCTCCAAATTAAGTTAAGTTTATTATATAACATATTATTTAACTTTTCTTTTATTTTAATAATCTTATTTTAATATTATATCTTGTCCTCTCTTTTTTTGGAAAGAAAGTACTTGTCATTAAATAGTGGCTCACATAGTCATTGTAGAAAATGTGCATACTTGCTGAATGACCGAAGGTGCTCAGATACACTTCTTTGTGACCATTTGTCATTTCCTATTTTTTATTAGTATAGTCAACATGTAGCCCACATGGTTGAGAGGAGCTATAAAAATCTCGTACTTGTAGCCCACCTGGTCCAATCTAATTGGATCACGCTACCAAAAGGCTAAAACACATGGGATGCCTTGTTACCCATTCATTCAAGGATATAATGTATATGGAACGTTCCCTAATGGTAGCACGATGCTACGCGTATGATGCCCTTAATGGTAGCTCGGCAATGTAGGACCACGTCTTCCCATTTGACAAGCCCACCAATGACGCTGAATCGTCGTTCCCATCGGCGAAGTCCTAGACCTACCGCCACGTGTACCGCCCCAACCCATGAAGCCCTCTCGTCGCTAGAGCCACAACAATTGTTGTTCCTGTTGCCTCTGGATTTTTTTTGCCGCTGGCATCTTCTACCTCATGTACAGCCCACACCCCCCGACCTTCACCATTACTGGCTCCGCCTAGCGACCCTCAATGTTACCTCCGGCAACCAGCTCAACAACAGTTGAGTTCCGACTAATTTATCGATGGAGATCGATAAATTGCTCGCTGTAGATGGCGAGTATGAGCACGGAAGGGGACCTGGTGTTGAAGGAGGGGGAGTGAGAGAGGAAGCAAACGAGGGAGGAGTCTTCTTTGAGAGCAGCGGCGACATCGTCGTCGCCTCCACGACCTTCGCCAGCAAAGTGGAAGACGAAGACGGAGCAGAAGACGTACTCCTCCAAGCTCCTTGAGCCTCTTTGCCATGTTCCTTCGCCGGGGTATTCCCCAAGAGCCGCGCGATCCTCTCCAACCTCACGGTTAGGCTCAAGGCTCGAAGGTTCCGGCCCTCCACCCAGAAACCCACCGCCTCCCTTTCTCCTCCTCTGTTCTCATCCCTCCAAGTGCGACGGCCTCTGCTGCATAGAAGAGGAAGGTGCCGATGTTGGAGAAGTAAGCGAGGGTCCTCGGCCGGCTCCAATGACACGCATAGGTGTCAGTTCACAAAAGTCTCAACAGCTTCTGATCCACCATCCATTTTTTATCCGACGATCACCACACGAGTGTCGCATGGTGCTACGTTTATTGGGCATCATACACCCATTAAATCCTTCATTCAATTATGTAGCAGTGGACTCCAATTAGTTATCTTTAACTTTAAATATCATAGGTATGTTTGGATGAAAAGTTTAGAAGGGATGAGTAGGTTTAATATGGATGAGATGGGTTTAAATTTTTTACATTATGTTTAGATATAACTTTTATTAATTTAACTAAAGAGAGGTTGAGCTTCGTAAGTCCATCATTTGACTTAAAATTGAACTCATCAAATTGATGATTTTAGAGAGATTAAAAATAATTATTCTCACACTACATTTAATTTTTTTTCAATGAAATAAAAAAAACAAATGTTTCTTAAAGGTAATAAAGACATTTATCAAACTTAACATTCATTAGCCTAAATACTATATTTTACATCCAAACAAAAAGTGGATTAAACGAACTCATCCCATTAATTTATATCAAAACATGATTTTTATAAATCTCATCACGCTCAATTTCACCGACTTATTCTCTACCATTATAAAACCAAACACACCCTAAAAGTTTGAGAATAGTGTGAATCGAAAGTGGGTCACACATGCTACTATAGTTCATTGATCAACAAATCTATAGCCATTATCTTAAAAAATATTTATAAAGGATCACATCCACATATTCCTTAAATTATATCAATAATTATTTTTGTTTTAGTACCAAGTTCGGTTGTTATTTGAGTGATTTAGTCTACTAATTTTTAATAGAATCATAAATATAAATAAAATAGGGAATCTTTTATCACAAAATAATTTGTATAACTTTCTGTGCAATTGAATCATATGTTTCTTAAAGGGGTGAAAATGATCTGCTCTACTTGATTGCTTTGTAAATGATCTGCTCTACTTGATTGCTTTGTCAATAAAAAATCAGTGTATAAATTTTGCAAAATTTTTTTAAACATAAAAGGTCACCTTAAAATTATTAAAGATAACAAAAAAATTGACTTAGGTGATTATAATTTTTTAGTTCGGTGGCCTAACCTAAGCCAGTATTAAATAAATAAAACATTCATTTAAAATTCATCACATTTAGGGCCTTTTTGGGAGCAACCTAAAACCAACAAAAAGATAAAAAAAATTGCAGTAACTTTTTCCATCTTCGTAAAATTTACAACCTAATGTTTGGCTATCAATGTTGCCGAATTCAAAACACAGTTTAAGGCCGAAAATGATGTAATTTTTTCTTTGCCTGTGAATGCGTGTGTTTACGAAGAAAAAAAGAAACAAGGCCGAAGTACTTTACGCATCCAAATACGTCATCGAAATAATTTCTTTCACTACAATATGTCACTTTTTCAAAAAGTCCTATACTATAGAATATTACATTCCATGGGTGAAAATAGTTTTTACCCAAGCATACCCTTAGCATTTTAAAAAATATAAATCACAATCAAATTGTAAACTTTTCCCACCAAAGTTATATATATATATATATATATATGTTTTAATGAAGGTGTGAAGTGTGTGCAAAGCGGTTTTAAACATATTTTTTCTTTTTTTTATATATTTCTTTATTAATAATTTAAAGGATCATTGGTGATAAAAAATATAATTCAAATAATCAACAATAATTATATTTATTATTTTTAGTAAAAAAACCACTTCACACATTAATGCGAGAAAGTGGTTGAAGGCATATCCAATTTAATTAAAAGTGCAAGAAAAAAATTTTTACGTTGCCATTCAATGATACTAAAATATTTTAGCCAATAATTTTGTTCAATCTAATCAAGAGGAAGGAGAGAACTTAAGAAATATTATTAAAAAATATGAATATTATTTCAAATTTAATAATTTTTTAAAATATTTTAGAAAATTAGTTTGAGTGTTCCTTTACTTTTTAGATTATGGCCGAGATTTTATTTATTTCAGAAAAAATAATCTAAATCTTAATAGGAATCTTAAACATCGATTTTTTTGTCAATTTTTTGGTTAACGTTTTTATGGTTTTTACTTGGACTCATACTATTTAATGGATTTCATGTGAACTCTAAAGAATTCTTAATCAAAACTAAATTCAAACAACAAAATACCAACTCCAATATTGTCATTGAATTAAACAATCAGTAACATAATTTAAATCACAAGCTTATCTTATAACTAAAATGATGTTCACAAAAATTTCATTGCAAGAATTCCCTTGAAAGACAAGCAATTAAGTCAAATTTATATTGATATAAAACAATGACATTGAAGTAGTATGTATAGGCCTCTACATATTTGAGTTTGGTAAGAACTAAAACTTTAAATTGGCCCACAAGTAAATAAATTTAATTCAAAAATAACTAACTTAAGTCCTATTATAACTTATAATAATAAGAAGTTCTAAATATTGTAATAAATAATTAAGCACTTGATTTATTAACTATTCATGCAACACAATTTATGATGTGATGCTAAGTTTGATTTGATCCATTGTGTAAATGATTCTTCGCTGCAATTTGAAATTCATTTCTTTTTCAATTTGCAATTTAACATTACAAATTTAGCAACTTCTAATTCATATCATTCTTCTCATCTCAAAAACTTCAAAACTACAACACAAATAAGAAAGGAACACAACATATGACAAACGTCTTTCTTCAATAATATGATTCTTTTGTTTTCTAGTCGGATAGCTTGGACACACGATATGTATCTCAATCAACACTACATATATGATGGGCCTCTAACTTAATGTGTGCAATATATTCCAAGGAACTAGGAAGCTATGTGAAATAGGTTCAAAATAAGAATATCAATTTCTTTAAAAAACATTCTCACTTAAAATGAATATATTCCAAAGAACTAGAACTCGAACATTGAGAGTGAGAAATAGGTTCAAAATAAGATGCCAATTTTATGAAAACAATAAAAATTTGAAATATGAATGTGAAATATCACAAGATCCATAAGCTAACAAACAACTCAGCTCATTGGTAGAATCATGCAATCCTTTGCTACAACTTATCACATAATAAATACAAATATTCAAAAAATAATCATAAATCTTATAGAAATATTATAGTAAATGTCTAAAAAAATGAATAATAAAGTTCCCTCAATTAAAAAGTTAAACGTATCCGAAAGACTTCAACAATCATCACCCAAAGTATTCTTAATTAGGTACAAGGGTTGTTCAAGAAAATAGTAGGATGCTACTCTCATTAAAAAAAATGTATAAACCAAAATTAGTCATTCAAATATATTCAAAAATAAAAAATTGCTCCCAAACATGTTTAGGACAAAAAAGATAAAATGAATTATCACTTAATAAATACAAAGTGGATTAGAAAATTTGAGATCTAATATTTAATTGGCATTCAACTCTACTTCTGTTAACTAAAACCTAGAACTTCATCATATTCAATAAATATAAACTTTCTAATGCAATAGTTGAATCTCTTTATACCTCATTAAAAAGTAAGTGTCACAAAAGTAGCACAATCTCCCATTAGTACTTGCAAGGTAGGATTTGCAACATGATGCCCTCCACTCCTATATAATCTACAAGGAAATATCAGAATTCAAAGGTGAGAGTATCAGTATTAGGAAAGTTATAAAGCTCTCTTTTTGTCAAAGTTCACCTCCATTAGTTTAAATATATCATAAGGTGGAATTTCTAAATGCCTTGACATTTAATCATATCTTACTCGAATTTTATGGCTCACATTTTCAATGATCTCAAAGCATTCAAATTTTTCATATTAACCTTTCTCACTTTTATTACTAAATAAACTCATATTTACACCACTTAAAAAACTTTCTTGTATTGTAATGAAAGAACTTTATTCTATAATGTTTTTTTATTTAATATTATTTTACTTATTTTTATGGAATCATTTTTCTTAAATCAGTAGCATCATCATACTTTATTCGCTTTTTGGATTAATAAAAAAAGATTTTAGCAAACTCATCTTCCATCTTATCTAATTTTGGTTGTATTTTTAAATGTGTGGCCATTAATATTGATAGTCTATCTTCATTAGTTTCTTATTTGTTGAATCTCTTTGGTGGCAGCATAATCTTTAAAAATTCTTATCTTTCATGTGTTCATATCATCTACGTGGCTGTTGAAAAACAGTATCTTCTAATGAAACTTGATCATATAAATTTCAACGTATGATATTCTTAGTGAATAGATTGTAGCCCTCATTATTTTATAACTCGTTGTGAAACTTGCATTGTTTTTGCAATAGAATTCTCTCACAACATTAGAAGGTGACACTTAAGTGGTGATGCTCATATTTTGTCTCAGATTTATTTGCCTTTTTTCCTCTAATACTCCCATGACTCTACTTATTTTTTTCTTTCATGAACATTCTAACAAGTTCTAAATTAGTGCACAAAACAAGGCAATGAGTAAGAAATCAATCCAATTTATTAATGTGATTGCAAAATCAAAAGAGAATTTGAGGTTTAGTTTGGAAGAAAACTTAGAAAAGTTTTTCAAATAGAAATATGATATATGTTAGTAGATGACTTTCGTGGTCATCACGGGAGCAGAAGAATCACTAATGTCACAAAAGCGAGTGATAGTTACGATGCATTGAGGGAGGGAGTCGTGGATGTATTGCACTATAAATATGCTTCATGTTGAGTAGAATAATCATGTCGGCCCGAAAGCCTATCCAAAATACTTTATTGGCAGAGCTTAGTCTTCTGACAATACATTTTCTACATTGTTTGTTCTCTTTTTTATTTAGGCTCTATTTGGCAAAACTAATGATTCTATTAGAGAATAGCGGTTTGGCTAGAGGATAACGTTTTGACTAGAGTATAACGGTTAATTATTAGCGGATAGCGATTTATTTATAAATTCAACAAAAACTAATTGGTAAACATAGCGATTAAATTAGCGTATTGTATAAAATGATAAAAATAGACATAAAATATAATTCATGATAATTTTTATAGGCATCATATTCATAAAATTTAATTTAAAATATTTTATTCTAAATAATCATATTTTTTAAAATATTAATTTAATATAAAATATTGATTACTTCAAAATAAAAATCTTATTTGGGTTGTAAGTAAAATTAAATATGTGATATATAAAACAAAAAATATATGATGTTTAATAATTAAATTATTTTTTATTTTAAAAATGATGGTATAATAGGAAGAAAATATGAAAATGCTACATTTATACTCTATAAGCTAGTAGTAGCTTATAGCATTTTGTGCTTAAACCTCTAAACGCTACTTAGAAAAAATATTTTGCAAACACTTATAGTTGCATTTTGACTCTAACAAAATGTTACTCGTTATTAAATACTCTACTTTTTTACATGCCAAAACAGTGCCTTACTAGCGCACCTTCTTACTCCCGTACATTCATCAATATCCTACAAATCACTATGAAGGTTGAACATCGGCGAAATTGTGCAACTTCTTTGGTTCCCAAACCTCTTCCGGTGTGTACGCTTTTCCCTATTGCCCATGGAAGAAAATTGAAAGTGCGAGACCCCTTCAACACCTATTGCGAACCTCTAATATCCGATAATTTTAGCTGTGATGAACTCCGACCAATGATTCCTACTTCCCCTAATCGCCTCTATTCCAATGTAAGGTATGAGACTCTCTTGAGGAAGATAAATTTTGCAACTAATCAAAACCGATCATGTATTTACAACATTACAAATCGTCCATATCAGAACTATAAATATGAACCATAGATCATTTAATCGACATAATCTAATCTATTGATTCTTGCTAAATGTTTATCCTTGATTTATTTTTATGATTATATCTTAGTCATACAGTTGTTACTTATAAGTATTAGCCTAATCTGATTCTACAATTAAAGCAAGAGTTATTTTTTATTGAGTGCAAACCAATTCACAACGTTCATATATACCTTGTTGTCCCTTGGTCGATTTATAATAAGTTTGATTTAGCCCAGAAAGGTTTATCTTATTTTTTTTTAAAAAAATCCAATTCAATTAGTTCCTTCTATTTGATATCATTTAGAAAAATAAGTATCATAATTGTCATCAGCATCTATTTAATGTGATACAAACTTATTCCCATACGTAAGAATTATACTTTTAGAAAACTATTTCTAATGATACTTTTGGATATTAATTATTCCAAAAATATAAAAAATCAAAATTTTATCACGATAACAATCTTTTATTATATTATGATTTATTCATTCAATATTTTTTTTATAAATCATGTGATATTTTATTTGGATAAATATACAAAACTTTTTGAGAACTATATATTTTACCTCACTATACAAATTATTGGTTATTACTTACAAATTTACTATGCGCTTAGCATATATATATATATATATATATATGTATGTATGTATGTATGTATGTATGTATGTATGTATGTATGTATAACAATTATGATATAAGTAAATGCGCAAATTATTTCTTTCATAGAAGAATAGAAATTTTCTTGTTATGATAAATTGATGTTCAAACATATTTTAATTGATTATTTTGAAATTTAATTTTAGGGAATTATATTTCAATTAAATCTGAAATTACATTTTTTCCCCAAATTATTGAAAACTATTTTTGAAGTTTTTTTGAATTGGAATATATATATATATATATATAAACTCTGAATTTTCTTTTTTCAATATATTCAAATTTGAAGTTAAAAATTTGAATTCAAAATTTTTCTATTGAAACATAACTTTTTACTCCATTTTATTTGAAATTTAAATAATAAAAACAATATAATTGATAGAAATTAATTAAAATAAATTTCAATTTCATTTTTATTATATATATTAGAAATTATTATCATTTTCTTAAATTAAAATATTACTAGTGATTATCATTTTTTATTTCTTTGAGACTTGGATAAAATTTTAGTAAAATGTCTAAAATTATTTCATGTAAGATGACAAGATGGGAAAAGTTAAATGGCGTGAACTATGATATACGTGGCGTCAAAAAATTTGACATGGACTAATGCACAATCTGTACAAGATATACTAGAAATTATTATCCTTTTCTTCAATTAAAATATTATTAGCAATTCTCCTTATCTTTATTTCTTTGATTTGCCACAGATGTCTTGTAGTGATATCTTAAAAAGTAATTGCATCTAAAATGACAACGTGGGAAAAGTTAAAGGACATGAGCTATGGTATGTGGTGTCGAAAATTCGGTATGAACTAATGCATGAGAACCTATACAAAACTATAAAATATCTGCTCCTTAGCTCTCTAAAGAAGCTATAGAATATGAAAAGAAAGCACATGAGAAAGCCGTGGTAACATGACAATAAAGCTAGAGCCTGAGATTCATATGGAGGATGATTTAATGGTATTGAAACTCAAGAAAAATGTTTATGATCTATGAGGTTATATGATGACAAAAGAAATACAAATGTGAAACTCTTTTATAATTACAAAATGAAAATGAATAATAATGTAATATGTCATGCAAACTAAATGATCATTATGATCAAGGATCTAGCTATTGCAAATCTAGTCCTATCAGAAATAATGCAGGTGTAAACTATTCTTAGTAGTTTTCTACCCTCTTCCATAGGCCTCACTGGTATAAGATAACTTGAGTCGTGGCTCGACTGTAATCTTTTTGTCATGAGGTCTTCACCATCGAGCCTAAGCCTTGTCCGTACCTGCACGGATCCATGAGGCGTAGAGTATTTCTTTCGTTAGAGTATGTTGAAACTCATGTATACTATGATTCTATAACATGCTTTCTACATGTTATGACATGTGCATTTCATCATAATAGAAACATAGAACGTATGCATGCTATGAACTACATATGCACACTATATGACATGTGAACAAATCATCGTGGCAAGATAAGATAAACACATAACATATTTATCATTATGTCAAGACATATCATGACTAATCTTGTTTAACTTTAACATCTTCATTCATAGTAGTATATGACAAGAGGACATACATTAGCATCCTTTTAGGTGCTTACATTATCTTCATCTTCATCTTTATGTATCAAGTCATTCATCTTAATCACCTTATATGGCTTTCATCTTTTATCTTTCATCTTTAATTAGATAACTTCTTATTTTGATGATTGGGAAGATCACGTTGATTCGTGAGACCTTGGCTAGCTAGGCCGAGATCTTTTTTCCCAATTGAGATTCCTCCACTAGGGGGTGGACTCGTCTGAATTTGAAAACGCCACCACTAGGAGGTGGAACTCACTTCCCCTCTACGATTATAACAAGTTCAACCAATTCGGCTTTTAATTACATCCATCAATACATATGATCATTTAGTACAAGTTTCATGTTTTAATCCAATTTAAAGTTGTCCATACATTATGTCATTTTAGGTTTAAACAATCATCATGCATAAGTATTAATGATGGACCGAACGATCGCTGGGCCGGGGATTAAACGACCGAACATGTTTCGATCGATCTATGGGTCATGCGGACATTTGAATTGGGTGACGCAAAGCCCATAAAAGTTCAAGATTTTGAATCTTTTAAATTGGACATCCGAAATCTGTTTGAACGATCATTGGATGGGGTTCAAACGATCGAAATGGTCGATTCGACGTTTGTCGATGTTCGAGAATTAGGAACTTTTAGAACGGACATCCGAAACGTGTTCGGACAACCGCTAGACGAGGGTCAGACGATCGAAATGGATTCGACGCCCGTTGATATCTGAGAATTTGGACCTTTTAAATCGAACGTTTGAAATGTGTTCGGACAACCAATGGAGGAGGGTCGGACAATAGAAATGGTTGATTTGTCATCCATCGATATTCGAGACTTTCAGATCTTCCACAACAGGCGACTGAAAGAGTTTCGATCGACCATTCTGGAGCGACGGGACAGAACTAACATTACATCTACAAATCATACATTCAGGGCACACATTTGCTTTAACCATCATAAGATATGATATCTTTAGCATAACAACATAAACATAAGTATGGGTTTGCATAAGAACATTTAATCTACAGATCACATTTTCATTTAATAAATGAGTAATTTCATCATGAACTAAACTTAAATGGAACTAGTATCATGAATCTAAGCATCATTATCAATGAAACAGTAATCATAATGAAAGGATGAAATAAACCTATTTCATAATGTGCATTCTCTAATCTTCCATTCCAAGAAATTTGCTTGTTCTTTCATGCCCTAATCCAAGCATTCAATCATCATTAGGGTGAGATTAGAGGGTTGGATCACCTCAACATACACTTATTAACATATCCATTTGCATATTTAGATCTCATGATAGTTCCATATATTACAACAAGTTGGATTTATAGTTACAAGTTATTTCATGAATATAAGCTCAAATATCGTGATTATAAATTATTAGTCACGAATAAAATTGTGACAGCAATTCGTGGATATTGATAGCGTTGCAACTGATCAATAGCTACAAAAATTATTTTTATGACTATAAATATCATAGTAACCACAAATATTTATGTAAGTATTAAATATTAACAAATGTGGATAATGACATCATTCGTGGCAAATACTTCGATATTGACAACAAAAGTTTTGTGGACGTTATTGGTTGACTTTCATGATTAATTATATTGTGACTATTAGAATATTTTATTTCCACAAGCATATTATGGCTAATTATATTTGTGGCTGCACGGAGGCAACTCCTTGTACTTGCATAGGATATAGTCTGCTTTGGGCTTTAGCCCGCATAGTTTGACTTTGATACAACATGTAACAACCTTGTACTTGCATAAGTTATTGTCCCAAATCAATGTCATGTTCCCATATATATCCAACATCTCTCTCATGACTTGTGCATGTGGGATTAATCAAGGCATGCCTCATGCATGAACTTTAATTAATCCAACTTCGAATTATTTCACTTGTTATTGACTGAGTTTAGCTTATTAACCCTTATCGAACCTCAAGTCATAAAGTCAATCTCAATAATTATTATTCAAACAACTTAGGTGATTAATAAATTGTACAACTTTATTTAAGTTTAATATAAAGCAAGAACAATTATTAATGTAATTTTATCAACAAAACATATCATTAAGTTTTTATAAAAATCTTACATATCATTTGTGCAAATTTTAAAAATGTAAGAAATACTTAATATTGCATTCAACAATTAGTTATGAATTTTTTGTGGCTAATATTGATGATAAAAAATATAGTTTATTATGAAAATAAAAATGTGATAATTATTTATATTATTTGTCACAAAATAAATCTTCATAACAATCGTTAAACCATTATTGCCACGATATAAATTATTTGTGGCCACAGACTCACAATACATACAAAAAAACAATAATAATGACTATAACATATGATTATTATCACGAACTAACATATTGTGATTATTAATTTGTGGCTATAAACCATATCCGTTGTAGTGATAAGATTATAAATGTCATGCATACAATAGAAGCACTATTTTCCTACATTAGGATTTCCATCTAGCATTTTCACAAATATCTAATAAGCATCATGCATTCAATTTCTAATGTCCCAAATCTTATCATATAGGAACAAAAGTTTGTTTCTAAAACCCAATCCAAATAATAATCAATACATTGAGAGAGATTAGAATTAGATCCCTCAAACATACATTTAGGATTCAAGTTAAAACCCTAATATTGTTTCCCTTTTCTTCCTCTTTCCTCTCCTTTCTTCTTCCTCTCCTTCCTTCCTTGTTGATGCTGCCGGCCCAGCTCCTCTTCCTTGTTGTTGCTTCCTTAGTGAGTTGTGGTGTGAGTGCATGAGCTGCTACTATGCTAAGTGTTAGAAGGAGTGAATAGGACAAAGTGAGGTGCTTGTTGCTGCTCGGCTAGTGACCTGTCGGGTGGAGATGGGTGTTTTGGAGCTGGCTGAAAGGTGAGTTGATGAGAGTGTTAGGTGAGGGGTTTAGGGTATAGGTATTGATTCTTCAGGTATTGAAGATATTGTTGGGTGTTGGGCTTGTGGACTTATGGCCTTTTTTATTTAGCATTAGTTTTATTTTTTTTAGAATATTACATGAACGATTATTATCTATACAAATGGGAGGCTTCATATTATGGCTTCAATTTGATACAAATGATTGTATTTCGTATGATGAAGCAATTGCTTCTTATGAGTTATAATTATGGTGTGCCGCCTTAGTTGGCCACCATGAGAGATGAATTAGACTCGATCGATTAAAATAACATGTGAACATTATGTGACTTACCGTAAAATAGGTAATATGTAGAGTGTCAATGCTATTAAGGAAGAAGTACCAAGTTGATGGTACTATTTAGAAGCACAAAGTAAGATAGTTTCCAAGGGTAATACTCAGCAAGCCAAAATTAAGTTTTAGAAAACCAAACATTTATAGGGATTACCTTAACATTAGTTGCATATATGAATTTTAAGTTATTCCAAATGGATTTAAAAGTTACTTTCCTCAATGAAAAACATAATAAGATGAAGATAATAAAATGTATAAATTGAAAACAAAAATCACTATATGTCTTAAAGCAATCATCACATCAATGGTAAAAAATTACAAATAAATTGGACCATTATATGCACATAAAAAAGAGCAAGAAAATTCATAATGATGTTTATAATGTTAGGAAGATAACAAAAATTGAGCAAATAATTTGAAATAAAAGACGTAGGTGAAGCATTCTATATTCTTAAAATTCAAATTATGCGAGATAAAAACTTAAGAACATTGAATTGAGACAAGAATAGTATCTAAATAAGATATTCAAAAGATAGAATAACACTTTGGCACCAACGCTGATTGAGAAAAGACTTAATAAAAGCTAGTTTCCCAATATAGAGCAACAATATTTGATTGTTCACCATGTACAAATAGTTGGTAGCTTGAAGTATGCAATATTATGTACAAAACTTGGTTTGACTAATTCAATAAGCTTGGTTAGTACTTAATAAATATTCGAGTAATCTTGTAAAGATACATTAGGAAGTCATTAAAAGGATTCTCATATGTCTGAAGGTATAGTGAAATTGAAAATGACATATCAAGCTGATACATTTAAAGTTATATGTTACTCAAATGCGAATTTCGGATGAGATACTAATGATTAGATCACTTATTTTTGCTACGTTGTGTAACTATTTCTTGGGTAGCAAGAAATAAGGATGTGTGGTTAGACACACACAAGAAATTGAAAATATTTCTTATAACATGACAACCACCTATGCTTAATGGATCAGACATTTTCTTTTAGAAGAAAAGCTCAACTTGGTCAATGGACAATTACATATGTACTATGCTAATTAAACTATAATAAGTTTGATAAATAATGGAGCAAATAGTTTAAAGGAAAACATAGAGACATCGAATATCATTCTATAGATGATATAGTGAAAAAGAGAAGTGATAGTAGTCTATATGCCTACAAATGACATGTTAGTTGATTCTCTTACAAAAAAAATTCCAAAAAACCTATTTATTAATTATATTAGTTTAATGAGACTCAGAAATATTTGCAATAAAATAAAGTTTCATAAATAATGAACTTCAAGATAATATCTTCATTTCATACTTCAAGGATAGTGGGAGTATTAAAATTGTAATAACACTACATGAATAATGAAAATGCTAGAATTGTATAAACACATCGGTTAAGTAAAATATGTAGCAGATGACCTTTGTGGCCATTATAGGAGAGGAAGAACTACTCCACAGAAAATTTCTTCAAGCGACTTGGGAATGTAGCATAAGTGAGCGACAATTATGACACAATATGGAGTTAGTAGATGTATTGAGCTATAAATAGGCTCCATATCAAGTAGAACAATCCACTCGATCAGTTGCCTCTCATTTACAATGGTATATTTTTTTTATTATTTTATTCTATCTCTTTCTTATTATTTTAATTTTTTAATAATAACCGTGAATGAAATTTTTGAATAGTTTAATGGCTATGAAGGAAATTTTTGATAAATTGAACGATTATTAGGTACAAAATTAATTTTTAGTGGATGAGAGAGAAAAAATATTGATATGTCATTTTTTATTTTTTTCAAATGTAACATAGACGAGAGAAAATTCTATCGTTGTGCCATGCAGGCATCCACATAAGACATCCACCGGTAAATGGGCGACAGACACTTACGATTACCACGACTGAAAAGTTTCTAGTATTCAATGATCGTAAGGTTACAAAGTAAAATTGAGTGACTGTATTGTGAATATCCTAAAAGTTCGATGATCGTTACTGAAATTTACTCCCAACAAGATGTGTTTAATACAAAAATTATTCTTTTTTCAATCCTCATTTTTCTTCCTTTCTTTTTTCCCAAAAATTATAATAACTAGTTGTCATTCTTCAAAAATCCTTATAGGTATTAGAAATGAGAAACGAAGACAAATATCATATAAATGTCTTTCTTCAACAATTTTTGACTTGTCCAAGAAAGATATTGACTCGTTCCTTTTATTAGTCAGACAATCAAGACAACATATATGATAGACTTGTCACTTAAACCATTATGACCATGCTCCTGCAAGCGTAAAAATACATAAATAACATGAAAATAGTTTATTCTCATACTCACCTAATGAAATATCTTGTGGCCATAAAGAAATCCATCTTTAAAGATGTTCTCTTGTGTATGAGTTTTATCAAATAAAGTGTGCAATATATTTTAAAGAATTATAAATCCAACTTTGAGAGTGTGAAATACGTTCAAAATAAGAATATACCATTTTTCATAAAGAAATCTAAGAAATGATAGTGCAATATCATAAGATCCATAACCTAATAAGCAACTAAGCAAACTGACGGAATTATACAATTCTTTGCTAAAACTTATCACACAAAATGATCACATGAATGGTTGCTATAAATAAAAATATTCAAAGCCACATATCTTGTATAAAAATTACAAGGATCTCTAAATGAAGTAAATAATGCAAATCTCACAATTAAATATGAAACACAAAAACCATCACATTAAATACTCTTAATAAGGTACAAGAGATTGTTCAGTGAAATAATAAGTTTCTACTTTTAAATTCATATTTGTACCACTTTCAAAAGTTTCTTCTATTGCAGTGAAAGAACTTTCATTTTTCATCTTTTTTTAATCCCATATGCTTTTACTTCTTTTTGTAAACCACCATTTTTCTTAAATCAGTAGCATCATGATTGGTTATTCATTCTTGAATTCAAAATTGGTTTTAGCAAACTCATCTTCCACCAAATTGGCTATTACTTTGGAGTCTATCTCCATTATTTTCTTACTGGTTTGATCTCTTTGGTGGCATTTGCCGCACATGATTCTTAAAAAGATTGTTGTCTTCTATGTTGCTTGTATCATATATGTGATTTTTTAAGAAGATTATCCTCTCTTGAAACTTGATCACATGAATTCCACGTGTGACATTCTTAGTAATTGATTTTATGTCTTTCTATTTTTATCTCATTGGAAACTTGTATTGTGCTTGCAACAGAATTTTCTTGCAACCTCATATGGTGACACTCAAATGGCGTTGCTCATTTTTTTCTTTAACCATATTCACTTTTCTTTTGCCCCTAACATTTCCATAAATATACCTTTTGTTCCTCGAACATTCTAACAAGTTCCATGAGAATTAATACAGATAAATTACACCAAATGCCCTCCAACTTTCAACTTTGCTCAGCGATGTCCTCCAACTTCACTTTGTAATAGCGATGTCCTCCATCTTCAAACTTATTATATGAAATGCCCTTCCGACCGGGAATACTCAGTTTCCCGATTGGTCTGCTAACGTGGCGATGCACTCTTTCCGCCACACAGGAGAGGCATTCGACGTGGCACCACCACATCAGAAAATTAATAAATAATATTAATAAATATTAAAATAATAATAATAAAATATTAAAAAAAACTACTTCATCTCTCTCTCAGGCATCCTCGTCGGAGGGAGAAGAGGAGGCCGACGAAGAGCCCCTTGCGACCTCCGGCGAGCCTGCGTCGGCGAAGAGAGGGGGGGCCTCGCCCCCCCTCTGCGACCTCCGATGGCGAGGCCCCCCTTTGCTGTTCCGGTGTGGGCAAAGAGAGAGGGGGGGGCCTCGCCCCCCTACGACCTTGCCGGAGGGCGCAAAGGGGGGGGGGGGGGGGGGCGAGGCCCCTCCGCCCTTTGCTGTTCGTTGGCGTGGGCAACCCACCCCCACGACCTCGTCGGAGGTCGCAGAGTGGGGCGAGGCCCCCCCTTGCTCTTCGTCGGCGCGGGCTCGTCGGAGGTCGCAAGGGGCTCTTCGTCAACCTCCTCTTCTCCCTCCGGCGAGGACGCCAGAGAGAGAGGAAGTGGTTTTTCTTATATTTTTATTATTATTTTAATAATATTATTATTATTTATTTATTTTCTGAAGTGGCGATACCACGTTGAATGCCTCTCCTGCGTGGCGGAGAGAGTGCATCGCCATGTCGGCAGTCATAAGTTTGAAGATGGAGGACATCACTGTTATAAAATGAAGTTGGAGAGCATCACTGAGCAAACTTGAAAGTTGTAGGGCATTTGGTATAATTTATCCGAATTAATGAAAGTCAAAACATGGTTGAGTAAGAAAATCAATCCTATTTATTCATGTGATTGTAAGATCAAAAGTAAATTTGAGATTTAATTTGGAATAGATCTTAGAAAGGTTTTCCAAATAGAAATGTGTTATCAATGTCTAGGACAAATAAATCAAGGATCACCTTATTAAGATTAGATCAATCTATTTGTGAGATTTTCTTTCGCATGTTCCACCAATAAGACGTGTTCAAGACAAAATAATTATTTTCTTTTGCACCACCAATAAGATGTGTTTATGTTTTTCCCTTTCTTTTTTTTCATTTCTTTCTTTTTTTTTGGAAACTAAAAATAACTATCTAGCCAAAATATTAGAACAAATTGTCACAAATGAGTTAAAGTACTAATGTAGTTAGATAAGAAAACAAAGAACGATGAACAAATAAGAAATTTTATTAGGGTTTGAGAAAGATGTCTATACTTTTCTTGGACTTTTTAACATAATAAAATAACAGAAGGCTTCATAAGCTATTATTATTATTATTATTATTATTATTATTATTATTATTATTATTATTATTATTATTATTATTATTATTATTATTATTGTTGTTGTTGTTGTTGTTGTTGTTGTTGTAATATAAGGCTTAAAGAGAATTTAAGAGGTGAATGTGAAAATTATTTTGAAAAATATTTTTCTCTTTTAATATATATATATATATATATATATATATATATATATATATATAAAA
This sequence comes from Pontederia crassipes, assembly GCA_030549335.1. Taxonomy (NCBI): domain Eukaryota; kingdom Viridiplantae; phylum Streptophyta; class Magnoliopsida; order Commelinales; family Pontederiaceae; genus Pontederia; species Pontederia crassipes. The sequence goes on from CM060194.1 coordinate 37,079,262, forward strand.
GTATGATATTATGATCTGATTTTTGTGGTTTTCGGTCAAAACATCCAACTTACGATTTTATCTATTATCTCAATCTCAAATGAAATATATTCTATAGTTCATGTGTCTTATAAAACATGTTTGCTTTACACAAATAGTCAATAGAATTGTATCTCAAAATGGAAGTCATCTAATAGTTTCAAATTTAACTGTTACCGTCATCACAGTTTAATCAAAATTAATCATTTTGCTCTCGAATTTGTTATGTAACAATATCTGTAGATAACGGTGAACTTAGACCCTAAAATGTCTTACCGAAATGAATTCACCAAGATGATTAATTTCTTCACCTACAAAGTCATGCCGCCAAACCACATGGACCTCTCATTTTGGAGACGGAATTATTTCTCTTCCACAGACCATCCAAATATTCACATTATTCCTTTGGCCCAGTGTTGAATGTGATTACCATTTCTCCCATCCTCCTTCTTCTACTGTTATTTTTTGTTCTTTCATTATTATTCGTTATAACTTTTTTAGTGTTGTATTTTCTTTTATTGTTCGCTTTATTTATGTAAATTTTAGTATAACCTTTCCCAAGTTTAATTAAGAACTTGGCACTTCTAAATTAAGCTAAAAATACTAAATCAAATACAACTTAGATTTATTTATTTATTTATTTTCTTCTGAGGAAAGAGTCAACTCGGCCTAATGGAGGCTGCGAACTTTAATGCGTCTCTAATTAATGGTTTGACGAGTGTCTAAAAGGTTAAAGGAATTCCAAATTCTAAATAAGATGACCTAATTAAAGAGAAAATTGCATCCTAACCCCCCCCCCCCCCCCCCCCCCCCCACCCACCCCACCACCCCGCACCCCAAAGTCATTTCAATCATCTTTAACTAGCTAAAACTAGACAAACATGTCTCCATATTTTCGAGGTTTCGTTTTTTTTTTAAATAAGATTTCATTAAGTAATCATAGAGTCATACATAAATTCCATCATATGATTCTCTCTCTCTCTCGTTTGGTTAGTAATAAATTCCGCCAACCGGTGATTGTTGACCGGACGTCGCCTATTTTGTTGCCCATCTACGTTATACAAAAGATACTCGACGAAAACAAGAGAAAATAATATTAAAAAAAGAGAGAGCGCAAGCAAGTCATCGCACCCGTACTCCAACTGGGCCCTACCGACGTGGCAAATGTCAACGGTCAAAGGCTGACTTGGTGTACAAGAAAAGGAAACCACATTAATTAGAGTTTGGGAAACGATTGAACGCGTCCATTGCTCTAATTCCTCCTCTACAAAGTTTCCCAATTAAGAACAACATAATTTAAGATCGAACATTGAACAGGTGCTGATCGATCGTATGCACATAGATATATAGCTGACAAGAATAAACATCTCATACTTGCATAATTTCCCATCCAATATATATATGAGATCTGTACATGTAATTGAATAAGTTGCTCTGTAAACTAAAAATAACATCACACAACAAAAAAAAAAAAAAAGAAAGAAAGGAAAGGAAAGGAAAAGAAAGGTATAATTCGATATCAGTGTCTATATGTATGTATATATATAATTAGTATGGAATACAAAAAAGCTTATAATAAAAGTAAGCCTACGGTACGGTCGTCGGATGCCGGCATTTCCAGGTCCTTCCGTCGCTGTCTCTACGAGTTGTTTCCGTTTGTTCCTTTGCTGGGTCCCGAGGGGGGCGTCGTACCCCTGGGAAGAAGGTTCAGAAACAGCGGCCCGATCTGCCTTTCCAGCGCAAGCTTCGCAACGGCCGGATCATCGCCGCCGCCCGTAGACGTCGGCAGCGGCCGCGGGTTCATGTAATGGTGGCATCCGGCGGCGCCTCTGATCTGTCTGCACGTGGCTAACTGCGGCGCCGTCACGGCCAAGAGGAGGAGGAGGGCCAGGAGGCAGAAGCCGGCCTTGGACGATGGGGACGATGCCATATGTAATATGCGCAGTACGTACGTAGCTGACGAGATGAGAGGAACTTAACGGGGGGAGAGGGAGGGGAGGGAGGGAGGGAGGGAGGGAGGGGAGAGAGAGAGAGAGAGAGAGAGAGAGAGAGAGAGAGAGAGAGAGAGAGAGAGAGAGAGAGAGTATGAGACTGAGAGCAGTATGGAAAGTAGGAAGGAGTTGGAGTGGCGTTCGAATAGCAGGTGCCGACTCGATCATAGGAAATGATCACTTATATATAGGACAAGATCTTTGAAATTAAGATCCAAGGCGGTACCAGCCTTGGTTGTTTTTGACTTGGCTAATTATATTTTTATTATATACTACTACTTATTATTATTATTATTATTACTATTACTACTAATAGGAGGACGCCATCACAACTCAACACCGCGCTGTTCCCGTACGTATTTAAATAAACACGACGACGCGGTGTGAGGTGGTGACGTGTGGGCGAAGTAATCAACAGCCCCCGGTCGTCGGCGTCGGCGTCGGCGTGCTGTTTGGATCGGCCGTGGTGGGAAATGGACGTCGGAATCCATATAGATCTTGTTTTATAACATTCGTGTATATATATAGTTTGATCGTTTTGCTGTTTGTTTCTGTTTTATAATTAAGCTTCAATTACGAAAATAAAAAAGATTAATTATAAATTATCTTGCAAAGATGTGCCTATACTTTATCCGGCATAATTATTTGATGTTTTCTTTCGCGGTTAGTTGAATACTTAAATTATCAGTATGAATCCAAAGACGAGGTGAACAATGCATGACGCGCTTTCTATACATGACTCGATCAACGGAGATGAAACCACCAATTACTTAGTTCGAGTTTTTTTTTATTTTATTTTATTTTATTTTATTTTTTCGTCAATTAAGTGAAGTCATTGATCGATAGAAAGTCCTCAGCACGCTATTTCTTTCTCACGGCACCGAAATTTCCAAGTAAATACTGAATGGCTTTGAAACTTCAAGAGTATATGTGTAATATCCATAACGTAAATAGAAAAAAAAAAGAAACAAGTGAAAGCCCACACGCGCACTAATAAGCTAATAACCTAAACTCACCTATTCATTTGTGCTACCAGCCGAAAGCGACCCCCGAAACCACCCCCCTCCCTCCCTCCCTCCCTCCACTGCTACAGTGATCAGTGATCACCATCTTTCCCTCCCTCCAAGCTTCCACTCGGTCAGTACACGAAATGGATATCATTTGAGATACAGTAGTACCATCTTTAGCTCGCTCTCTCACCATCACTATCATTCGGCCAACAATGATGAGCTACAGTAACTAAGTTACTGTAGCAACAGTAAGCACTCTTTTCCTCTTTTTATTTAGTGATTAGCATGAAATTAGCTCATGTGCTCTTCTCTCTACGTGGACAGCAAGAGGGGATTGAAACTAGAAGAAGAAGGTTAGAGGTTTAAACTTGCTATTAAGGTATATTTGAGAGGATCCACTCACTTTAATCTTTTTCCTAATGATATTTGATTGTGTGGATTAGAGATTAAAGGACAAACCTTTTGTTCTTAGATGAAGATGTGAGGAATGTGCATATAATGATTCATGCTTCTCTAGATTACTATTCTATTGCTATCCATGATTAAAATGTCATATGTTTCATAGCTTCATGCTCTAATTACTTATTATGCTTAGTATTAGCATGTTCATTATTATTATGCGGTTTTATTATGAAAATATTTAAAGCTCACGTACATTTATGATCTTGATCAGCATGTTAAATGTTTTTATATGAAAATCTCATATGGTTCATGATTAAAGTGTTAAGAATGTTATGAAATGACTCATATGATGCTTGGAAGTTAATATGTGTTCAAAATATTGATGTATGTAAGATTTGGAAAGAAATCATGTAAAAAAATCGGGTGTTTGTCATCTCAGAACGGGCGACCGATTCCTTATCGGTCGATCATTCTGAAGGGGCAAACACATTCTGTGTTTAGCGGACGTCCGAACGCTATGATTCGGTCGTCCGAAAGTCATGAACCGGTCGACCGATATTCAAACGGTCGTCCGATATGTGTTGTCAAAATATTTGAAATATTCTGTGATTAGCAGTCGACCAAACACCCTATTTCGATCATCCAATAGTCATGTAAAGGTCGACCGATATTCCACCGGTCGTCCAATTTCAACAATCATTACACACTATTATTAGCCGACGTCCTAAAGACCTATAATAGCGATCGATATATCAGCGATCGTCCGTTTCAAAGAGTCGACACATTCTGTGATTAGCGGACGAATCGAAGCCCAGTTTCGATCGTCCGAAAGGACCATAACGGTCGACCGATAACCCGACCAGTCGATCGATACCCAACTAATGGTCGATCGTTACCCAAAACGATCGTCCATTCTGGAAGCTAATTGGCTATGATTGAATGTCCACACATAGTATGATTTGAAGTATGTATGACCTTAAATAGGGTTAAAACATGCAATATGTATTGAATGATTGTATGTATTGATGAAAGCAAGTAAAAGACGGATTGACGTGGAGGTGACTTATTGTAATCGAGGAGGTGAAATGAGTTCCACCATTGAGTGTGATATTTCTCAGGGAGACGAATTCCACCTTTGAGTGTGGCATTTTCATAAATTGAGGTGAGTTCCACCCTTAAGTGTGGCGTCTCTATTGGGCCTACGTGGAACCAGGATGTGAGTTTCACCCTTGAGTGTAACGTTTCTATTGGCTACCCACGAACCCAATTATGGCCTAGCTAGCCATTTTTCCACGAACTCAATATGGTTTTCCCAATCAACAAAATAAGAAAATATTTAAGTAAAGATGAAAGATGAATGATGAATGACTTGGGACATAAAGTAAAGATGTTAAAGAAGTATGATGAAGTATGCACCTATAAGGATGCAATGTAAATGTCCACTTGTCGCATCATATCATAACATGATGAAATATGATAAAGTAAGGTAAGATAAGATCATGATATGCATTAGCATAATGATAAGTTATGATATGTTTGACTTAAAGATTATGATGTTACATGTTATCTTATCTTGTCATGATGATATGCTAACATGCCATATAGTATGCATAAGTAGCTCATAGCATGCATATGATTTATGTTCCATGATGATGATATACATCTGCCATGACATGTAGAGATTATGTTATAAGGTCATATCATACATGTGTCTCAGCATATTCTAACGGAAGATATCTCCTACATCCCATGGATCCGTGCAGGTATGAATAATGTTTAGGTTCGGCGGTGAGGTCCTCTTGACAAAGACATTGCATATGGACGGATCGGGTTACGGTCCAAATTATCTTACTTACATTATGTCATTACGATGAACTCTTGTAAGAGTCATTTATGTATGACTTATGGACCTTATGGAGTCATGTATTTTACTTGAACTTATTATATTGTAAGCATCTTTGTTGGGTATATGTTAGAGCCTATTAGGCCCATGGGTCAATATATTATCTTGAATTTATTTTATTTATCAATAAAGTCTTCCGCTGTTTATGATGTTATTATTTTAAGCTATTATATTATGTTTCCGCTATAAAGTTTTTATGAAATTAGGTCATGTCAAGATGACGCCGTCCCGGATTCGACAACTAAATTGAAATCGAATTTTGAGGACGTTACAATATGTATATATCTACTACGTTCGTACGTATATACTTAACAAACGCTACATAACAAGATAATAAGACCCGTTAAGCTGCATCCAACTCCAAAGTCAAGTAGACTAGATAGGGATTTGCAGAGACTAAAAGAAAAACCACTCCGAGCAATTAAATTTCAGTCAAAAGAACTGAAGACGTTACCTGACCCCACATGAAATAATAGTCAGCCACGCATGAAGACCAAAGTTTGGTCTCGTTCACAAGCTAATTAAATGCACAAGATTGATCAGTTTTATCGCATGTTTTAGTTTATTTAGTTATTTTGTTTTCCATTTCCTTTTTCGAGAAAGTAATGCAACTATATATGTGTTTCTCATATGCCTTCATATGATATATGATATTATGATTCATGGCAACTTCTTTGCGAGCTTTTATTTTAGATGCAAAATGTGCCCTCATTCCGTAGAAGGGATACAATCAAATGCCAAAAGAACGAAAATGGGAACATTTAGTTATGTCCTCGTTCACTCTTCATACCACACTTTTCATGTCCACATATATGCATGGTTTATTTTGATTTTATTTCTATGTTGACTTCAAGATAGAAATCTATATTATTTGTTTATATGTGACGTAGGATGCTATAATCTAAATGATAGAGATAACACTTAAATACTTATTGCAATGGAGTTCGGTTGGTTTAATATTTAAACCAACCTATCTCCGTTGCAATAAATGTTATATCTATCATTTAGCTTACTTTAAATGCTTCTTTAAGATGGTAATGAGTTTTAGCACAAACTCGGTCAATTTTCTGTTATTAATACTTAAAATAATTCTGCTGACTTTTTTTATCGAGTAAGATACATCGACCGTTTCCTTTCTCGTGCGATTAAAAGATTCGTTTCCCTATTATGAATTTACAAAAATCAACTGAATTCCTAAGCCATTAAAAATATTTTAAAAAAAAAGATATTTGAGAATAATTTAAAAAAGTGGTGGCATTAATTAAAAAGCTTAAATGCAAAGAGATAGAGATTAGAGAGTTGTTAAGCTCTGAGACAAAAGCTACTCACAAGACCTGGAAATGGTGCACAGAGCATTTACAGCTGATGGATGGAGAGAGAGAGAGAGAGAGAGAGAGAGAGAGAGAGAGAGAGAGAGAGAGAGAGAGAGAGAGAGAGAGAGAGAGCATACAGCTGAGAGCATTTACTTTTTGTGCATCTTTACCTGGCTCTTCTTTTCTACCTTGGCAGCCAAGGCAGAAGACAGATGATGGTGAGGTGGATCACCCAAAGCACCGCGGCAGTGTTAATATTCGAACATTGAGGCTCGGTTTCGGAGCTATAACTTTATTACATATAAATTTATGTCCAAACACGTTAATGACACGTCATTTACAGCTGTCCATTCGCCGAAGCATGTTGGGGAATTCATATGTGCTGTTTCACAACTAGAACATGGCCAGTAAAAATGGTGCCCTTTATATAAAAAAAAAAATGGCGCCTTTAATTGTCCACTGCCTATTTATTCTCACCAAAATCATCCTCGTCCATGCCATTTTCTACTGCCAGTAAAAATGCCTTCTTTTTTCTCAAAGTCAATTAACTATTAAAATAAGTGTCATACAAGTCAACTCTTGGTGGTTATCCTTTCAAAAAATGTCATTCAAAACGGAGCGACCATAATTAGCCAAAAAAAAAAGTAAGCAGCCCGAATTGTCTCCCTGAATACATGTACTAATTTTCATTCATAGAACGTAGATAAGAAAGCAAAAATATCCAAGATAATGTGCTTAATCCGCAGGTATAAGAGCCCTATTCGTGATGATCTGGACCGCACTTTCGGACTCGGTTTCAACATGAATTCGATGTTGTCCTTTATTGCAACAATAGTGAATACCCAGCAGTATAGTCCATGCTTCTATAAGGAGAGACAGATCGCACGACCACAGAAGAACACAGAGATTTACGAGATTCATTTTAAATTAAATTACATTCTCGGAAAGCGTACTCTCTTTGTTATGAAATAGAGATGATTATAAGGATATGAAATAACCTAGCCATCATGAAGTTTATATAGGCACTCTCTTTTACAGATAATAGGAATTACAGACCGATTGAGACTCTGAATTAATCTCTCAAAATAGGATACCTATTTCGTGATAAGAAAATAAATCAATTCTGAATCACATACATAATATCTCTAAATATTTTTTGAAGCGCCCGTAAGGGGACCACAAAGGAGAAATCTGCTGAAGTGTCTGACGATATAGGGGGTCCATAAAAGGTTACAACTAGGTTCAGATTTAAGGCATTATCAACAAATCTTCACCTTGACTTGAATCATTTTTAGAACACAAAAAAAACTTCAATACCATGCCACGCCGTCGCCAAGCCCACCTTCACTACAAGAAAATTGAGGAATAGCCACCCACGACTAGCGATGCTAGGGAGGCGCTATTACGTCTCCGTGACGAAGAGCGTCTCATTCACGTCTAACTAGCGCCGCATTTATGGGACGTTGAAAATCGATGGCTACTGACGTCGCAATAGAGTCAGAAAATGAGACGCTACTAGCGCCACGCATTGACGCTATCTCGACATTATTAAGATGTGTGATTTTCGGCTAGGCACATAACAAATCCGCCGCTACATCGACGTGCAAGTGGTGCTAAGTCTGAGGCACTATTCTGACGCCCATGAGTCACAAATATGATGGTATTCGCGTCGTCAATGAGACGCAAATATGGTGTTAAGGATGATATATTTAACTCAGCGTCGAATACTTTTGCGACGTGAATGTGATGCTATGGAGGCGCTACTTGCAGATTTTTTTTACCCATACCAGCCTCACTTTTTCCCCTTCTCACATCATACAATTATATAATGCACATAAAAATGCATTGATATTCATCACAGGCAATATAAAAGCATCACAAGCATAATATTTAACATAAGAATACGAAAAGTAATAAACTGAACTAACAAACTATATATATATATATATATATAAGTCTATAAATAACAAAAGCATAGTTTGTATTCATGATTTGTTTATATCCTAGGTTTGTGAGTTATTATTATCATTCAGGACATTCGACCCAGACGTACTCGGTCCATGGCCTCGCGGGGATGGATTCTGCATCAGGATCAATTCTTGAATCGCCTGCAATAGCGGAGCCAACTGCTGCGACACCTACCACAATATCTGCTCCAATAACTGTTGCGATAGCTGCTGTAATAGCTGCGTCACATCAGGTGTATCGGATGAGCTCGGAGCAGATGGACCGCCTACATATTCTCCGATCTTCCTAAGTATCTGAGCGGTTGTGCCGAGATCACACAAATATCCCCTCGTGTCGTGTCGGCCACCTCCTCCCAAAGGGCAAGGTCCTCTACAAAATAGAAAAATTATACGATCATATAATATATAAATTATATATAATGAAACACATAAATTAAAAACATGACAAAACCAACGAAGAAACATTACATGGTGGCTAAGTACTCAAATCATCTCTATACTTTTTAGCTATTTTCGCGTTATAATTATCCTAAAAAATTTAAACATTGTGTATTTAAAAAATAGTGCACTAACGTCAACAACCAAATGATCATGTCATAAGACTTACTAGAAGACTATGAGCAGTGGGCGTGACTACGTCGTTTGTCTTTCAACTCTTATGCGTAGCCTTATAGACCACAAGAAAGTCTATGGGACCGTCTTCTTTCTCCTCCTACAATAAAGTATCAAATTTGATAATATAAGTATAAGTCAAAAGTTTGATAAATTGAATTTATATGTAAATTACCATGCGCCGTCGATGCTCGTCAAATCACATCGACCCCACTGTGTGGATGAGGGCCTCGGGCTTCGAAAGATGATTAACTCTTGCCTTTTCTGACTTCATTTGCCATCGTTCATTCGTCCTTTGTGAACATCAAATACTTACAATTTCAAAAACTATAAATTTAATAAAAATAATTTAAAAGTAAACATACTTACCACTTCCTACATAAGGACTCCCAAACCGAACGCCTAATATGCCTTGGGAATCTTTGTATGCCCTACTCCAAAGTGAGGCCGGCGGACGTGATGACCTTGCGAAACTTGTATAATCAATTTCGGAGGCGTTTCACAGCGACCTCCTCAAAAGCTCTCTGGATCGTCCCTAAACTAAGATCCGGATGAAACTGATTTGCCTCCTACAAATATAAAGTTAAAACTTAGTAATTTTAAATAACATAAATCAAATTATGTAATCCAAATAGAAGATCGTACTGTAAAGGCTCAAAAAAATATCATCCCGCACTTGAATTGGAACATCTTTTCAGGATCCTGCCCCTTCCGACAAGGAGAAAAGAATGAGAGCACTGACATCCTGCACGGTACTAGCGAATATGAAAGTGATCTTGCCAATTACAAAGAAGAATTAATTTTCAATGATAATCCAAACTATAATAAAATTTGTACAACTTATTTAACTTACGGTCGAGCAATATTATTCACAGTGACCACTCCATTATCGTGTAATTCCTCTTCATCACTCGAAGAGGAATCATCATTCGGTATAGCTGGGGTAGGCTGTGAAGGTCCGACATCATCTATGGGCCCTAATAGATAATAAATCATTAGTGTTATATCAAATTAAAGTTGTGATAATTGATAGATGTACAGTAATGTTCTCAGCTCGTCTGATTGAATTGAGCAAGAGTTTGTGCTATTGATGGCGTAGCAACTAACATTATTAAAATATAATTAATAAAATTAATTGAGAAATGTCAATAACAATAAATATATCACATGGCACAAGATGTCGCTCGCCAACGCTAGAATGTGGTGAAGCGTCTGGTATTCTCGCCGGTGGCGGTGGGGTGGCAATTGTCATCATAAGAAAATACATAAAATTTGACTCCTATTTAAAATTATGGAATATACAAAAAATAACCTGGTGTGACATGACAATCGTCGTCGTGCGATCGAGACGTCTTGACTATGTGTCCCGTCGACGGTGGAGCAACTGTCACAAAAGCAAAATATTTAAAAAATTCTATCTCCTACTGTGTATCGCCTACATTATGTCACGTATATATGCGGAGCAGACCCACCAATGGATCGCCTACTATGTGACGATCCAGCTACGTGCCCCGTAAGCAGTGGCGGAACTGATATTATTAAAAATAAATTTAGCTATTATAATCAATTATAAATAAGCAATTGACAATAAATATATTACCTGGTGGTTGTGATGACTGACTCATCTAGAGTAAACGCTTGGAAGAGTGAGATGACCCAAATGCTCGACCCCTAGTAACCATGACTGAAAAAAAAGAAAGAAGCTTCTATTATTATCGGTAACCATATATAACTTAAAAAAGAAGTAAAAAATTTATGTCATTAGAATAACTACGAGATTCATTCGCTTGTTTAGTATTCTAATTCATTTTCATCATCTTCATCATCGTCGCTATAATCTTGGTTCGAGTCATCGTCAACGAAATTATCAAAGTTCACTTCCAAGAGGTTGTTTGAATTGAACTCTTCCATTGGCTCAGCGTTATCGACCAATTGAAAATTCTCAACTCCATTGGCCACATCAATCATCTCATTCACTCTATCTTCTTGATAGTAATCATCCATGGGCACATCGTTGTGTACGGATGATGTTTCATTATCATCTACCATTGTTTCTGCTAAGAATAGTCTACTCTTCACCTTGCATGATGCCCACCATTCATCCTTCGTTCTTTTCGATAGATACTTAGTGTAGTACACTTGTTGCGCTTGTTCCGCCAATACGAATGGATCGTATGACTGAAGTCTCGACCGATGGTTAATATCCACTAATTTAAACTTTTGATCGATCCGAAATCCTTTCTCTGTATCGAACCAACGACATTTTAGCACCATGACTTTGTTAGATTTTCTCAAATAAGACAATTCTAGGATGTCTTCTATAACACAATTGTAGCGCCACCATAGCGTAGTAGGGGCGTCGATTTTGATTTAGTGTCTCACAATTGTGATGCCATAGAGACGCTAATTATTTTTCTATTTCAAATTTTCTATTATGTATGTAATTTTATTTATCAATATAGCGTCTCATCGCATTGTGCCCCATTCCAGTTGTTTTATTCCCTTCCGACAATCTAATCATGTATGTATATAAAATTATAAGTCTATATGTATCTGTGTCTATAAAAAATTGTGTGTATGTGTGTATATATATATATATATATATGTAATATATGCGTATGTATATGTCTACGTGTGAGAGATTCAGTCACAATAATATGTTTTTTCTATATGTATTATAAGTATATACGTGTATGTATATGTCTATACTTGTGCAAGTCATATATAGATAACGTGTATATGTATACGTATTCCAAGTGTATATATGTATGTATATGTTTATATGTGTGAGATTAAGTGATAATAATATGTATATATGTACTTATTATATATAAGTATAAGTATATACGCATATTTATATGTCTATATGTGTCCGATTAAGCGAGCGTGATAAAAAATCGACTACGGTGGCGCAATACAGAAGCTATTGAGTCGCTAGAGAAGTTTAGCGACCCCGTAGCGACGAACTAGCATCTAAAACTTATTCGTGTCTCAAGTTGGCGACGCTATGAGATGCCAATAGTGTCACCATAGCTTCGATAATGTCGACGGCTCTAATTGGATGCTAAGTTGACACTATTGAGTCTCCACGGTGATGCTAAAATGAGATAATTTGTAGTAAATCACTCTCTTAATTTAACCACCATAATTTCATGATTAAGAATATAAAAATAATATATGCATAATTAAGATATGATATATATTGTATGTATAAATAACATATATAATATAGGTAACAAATTATATATTTAGGAACACTCCTATGATGTAGAAATACATATATATGTAATCATGTAGTACATATATATAATATAGGTAATCATGTAGGAATACATATATATGTTGAAGATACTAATATAATATTTAATTTATTTATTGATTAACATATAGTATATATAATATATAGGGTTTAGGGTTTAAATATAAAACAAATAGCGATATAAATATAGATAACCTATGTATAGTTTCCAAGTAATCACATTGGCGTCTACATAGCATCATTTAAACATGTGACACTAGATAGCGTCTCCTTAGAGCCTCAATATGTGCGACGCGAGGTTAGCGTCGGGAGATTGCGATGCGAGAATGGCGCTAGGTTCTTCCATGCATTTTTGCTCCGTGGCACACAATAATAGCATCTCCAAGGTGCCTTCGTTAGCGTCTATTTCATGAATACCTAAGAACACACTAATGAGATGCTATTGAGAGATAAATAGCGTCTCTTTTTTGGGACGCAAAGTGGACGCCATGAAGGTGCTAGTGACGTCGATGTAGCATCACTACAATCTGCGACGCTACTTCACGTCGCTAATCGCCCATTTTCCTGTAGTGCTTGGGGCTATTACCAAGTATTGATGTTAAGCAAGTCCAAGAAATGTTGGAATTTGCCACGAGGAACAGATTTTATGAACATATTAACTAGATTTTCTTCAGTGCCAATCTTCTTCACCTTGATCCTCTTCTCAGTACGGATGAAGTGATACCTGACATCAATGTGTGTGATTCTTTCATGATGCACTTGATCCTTGGCTAAACATATTGCACTGAGACTGTCACAGTGCACTGTAGTCTGCTTTTGATGTAATTCGAGATATCCAACTAGACATTTTAACCAGATGCCTTCCTTGGCAATTTCTGTCAATGCCACGTATTCAGCCTCTATGGTAGATAATATAACTGATGACTGAAGTGTGACCTTCCAACTAATAATCGAACTACCCAAAGTGAAGACATAGCCTGTCATAAATCGTCTTCCATCAACATCTCCAACATAATCTGAATCGGAGTACCTTACAACCAAACACCCTTTATCACTTCTGTAGATGAGGTCAATATTAGATGTTCCTCTTAGATATCGAAAGATTCGCTTCACTACTTGTCAGTGCTCCTTTCCTGGATCGCTCATGTACCTACTGACAACACTGACTATATGAGCAATGTCCGGTCTTGTGCAAACCATGGCATACATCAGACTTCCAACTACGCTAGCATATGGAATCCAAGGCATGTACTCCTTTTCTATTTTTTATTTTGGTGCGAAGAAAATAGAAAAATGAACATTTACAGATGATGGAGTATTCAAAGGCTTCACTCCAGACATTCCAAATCTAAATAAAATCTTCTCAATATAACTTTTTTGAGATAAGAAGAGTTTACTTGTCCGCGATTCCTTAGAATTTTCATCCCCAAAATCTTCTGTGCTGCACCAAGATCCTTCATATCGAATTCTACGCTAAGGAGCTTCTTCAAATTCTGAATGTCTATCACGTCTCTAGCAGCAATAAGCATATCATCAACATACAAGAGCAGATAGATGGTGGAGCCGTCATTCACCTTCTTGTGATATACACAGCAATCATAGGGACTTCGTCTGAATCCCTTAGAGATCATGAAGTTGTCGAACCTTGTACCATTGTCTGGGAGGCCGCTTCAGGCCATACAAAGATTTTTTTCAATCTGAAAATTTGATTCTCCTTTTCTAGGATGGAGAATCCCTCTGTTGACTCATAAGAATGTCTTCTTCAAGTTCTCCATGGAGGAAAGTAGTCTTCACATCTAGTTGCTCGAGCTCTAGATTCTGATGTGCTACAAAAGCAAGTAGCACCCTTCGTATATTTGACAACAGGTGAGAATATCTCATTATAGTCCACACTTTCTTTCTAAGTATAACCTTTAGCAACCAGTCGTGCTTTGTATCTTGTGCCTTCAACTCCTGAAATTCTAGCTTTCTTCTTGAATATCCATTTATAGCCAATGACCTTTCTGTCTTTAGGCAACTTGACCAGCTCCCACGTCTGATTCTTGTGAAGAGCAGTGATCCACTATTCAGATTCAGCACATGTGATGACATCCCTATAAGAGGATGGCTCCACTACCTCTTCAGGTACCTACAGTGCATAAGAAACCATGACCTCGAAACCATATCGCCTAGGAGGATCCACTTCTCTACGAGAACATCTGGCAGCAATTAACTCATCTTTAAGTTGCTCATCAGATTCTTCATGTTCTGATTCTACTTCTTGATGTGATCTTTCAACATCATCCTCACTTGAAGTCATTTCAACCTCCACATGTTTACTAGTACTCTCTTCAGCCTCCACCTTCAACTGAAGCATTGATGCTTCATCAAAGGTCATGCTTTTGTTGTGCATGATTTTGTGTTCTGAAGGAGATTAGATTCTGTAGCCCTTCACTCCTGCACCATATCCCACGAACACCCCTTCTTTGGCCCTTGACTCTAATTTCTCTTCACTGACGTGATAGTATGCTGGACAACAAAAAAATTTTAGATTAGTATAATCAGCAAAATTTCTTGACCATACATTAGTTGGAGTCTTGAGGTCAATCGCAGTCGCCGGACTTCAATTCATCAAGTAGCAAGCTGTGTTAATAGCTTCAGTCCAGGACGTCATATTCAGGCCAACGTTAGAGAGCATGCACCTTGCCCTCTCCAAAAGTGTCATTTTCATTCGTTTTGCAACTCCATTCTCCTGTGGAGTATATTTGACTGTGCGATGCCTAGCAATGTCTTCATCTTTGTGGAATAGAACTTCAAACCATTATTAGTGCGAAGTCGCTTCACTTTTTTCGACGTCTGATTTTTCACCAAAATCTTCCACTGCTTGAAGGCCTTGAAGGACTCACTCTTGCATTTCATCAAATATACACAAGTCATCATCGAGTAGTCATCAATCACAGACAGCAAGTACCTAGCACTTCCTAATGATGGAACACGAGAGGAACCCCAATAATTAGCATAGATATAGTCAAGTGGCGTCTTCGTCCTGTGCACTATTTTGCCAAACTGAGATCTTTGTTATTTGTCAAACATTTGCAGAAGTTGATTTCAGATATCTTCTTGTCTCCTAGAAGACCTCGCTTGCTGAGAATATTCATCCCGTTCTGACTCATATGCCCAAGCCGTATGTGCCACAATTTAAACTTTTCTAATTCGGATGAACTAACCACTGCAGCAATGCCAGCAATGCCAGAGACTGTCTTATCTTGCAACATATACAAGAATTTTTGTCTGACTCCCTTCAGAACTGTAGCATATCACCCTTCATGACTGTGAGGATGCCTCCAACAGTATTGATCTGACACCCTTTAGAATCGATGACTCCAAGTGATATCAAATTCTTCTTCAGTTGCGAAACATGGCAGACATCTGTCAGCGTCCTCACAAGATTGTCATGAGTCTTGATCTGCACATAATCGATCCCAACTATCTGACATGATGCATTATTGCACATGATGACATTTTCACCTCGGTCTTCAGATAAGATAAGAATTATTCTTTATTTGGAGTCATATGATAGGAGCACCCCGAATTAAGAACCCAATTATCCCCCAGGTATCCTTGATCAGAAGCAAACAGAACCAAATTATCTTTAGAATTTCCAGTTTCATATGCCACCGCAGCGACAAGGACCTTCTTCTTCTTTGGACAATCCTTCTTACAATGACCTGGTTCCTTGTAGTAATTATAGGTGTCTTTCGCAATGATTTTCTTCTTTTTGACTTGAATTTCTTTGAATTCGATGATTGTCCCTTATCCGCGGTTGATATTAATCCCGCGGCCTGACTCCTACAGAATTACCAGACGTCCTATGCCGAAGTTCACGAGTATGGAGACTCGATCTTACTTCTTTCAGACTTATAGTTTCCTTCCCGATGATCATAGACTGAACAAAATTTTCATATGATGGAGGAAGCGAAACTAATAGAATTAGGACAACATCTTCATCATCGATCTTAACATCAATATTTTTCAATTTCATCAACAAAAAATTTAACTGATCAAGATGTTCCTTCAGATGGGTACCTTCTTGCATGCCAGCAACTTGTTGGTGAGAGACTTCATCATATATAGACTCTCGAGTCTCAACCACAGATCGGCCGCCTTTTCTTCATCTGTGACCTCGATTATCACCTCATCCGACAGACACAATAGAATCATCGAGTGCGCCTTTTCCTCCTGTGCCACCAAAGTAGCGAGGTCGATCTCCTTTTCTTTGCCCTTCGATTCTTCCTCCTTTGGTTTGTTCTTCGACACATTTGAGAGCGGCGCCCAGACTCCTTTTTCAGAAGTGCTCGCATCTTGATCTCCCACAATCCGAAACTATTTTTTTCGGTGAACTTCTCCATGTTCAAGTTGTGTGACGTCATCTCCTTGCTTGATCGAGAATTGCTGATGAACCCTAAGGCACTCATATTAGTTTGTTAGAAAAAGAGGGAGAGACATATCGCACGAACATAGAAGAAATTAGAGATTTACGAGGTTCACCTTAAATCGGATTACGTCCTCAAGAAGCGGTGGCTCTCTCTGTTATGAAATAGAAATGATTACAAGGATACGAAATAACCTAGCCATCATGGAGTTTACATAGGCACTCCCTTTTATAGATGATAGGAATTATAGATCGATTGGAACTCTGAATTAATCTCCCAAAATAGGACACCTATCTCGTGAGACCCTCGTAGGGGAAATTTGTTGAAGCGCCTAACTATATAGGGGGACCACAAAGGGTTACAACTAGGTTCAGATTCAAAGCATTATCAATAAGAATGTTCTCCACCCGACACCGCGAAGCCCTTGCAGCCAATTCCAAAAAACTGGCAACAACCCTTTCCCAAATAGCTTTGACTAAAAGTAAGCATCATCTTTTGCCCACCAAAGATACTAGAAGGAAAAGGCTAAAAGTGATAATAATTTTTGCTTTGTACTATGATCGAGACAATGACCCTCTAAGATCGACGAGCCCTCGTTCCATGAATCAAACAGTTCAAAGGAGAAATTGGTAGAAGATTGAAATACATGCCATATTCAAGAAGCAAAAGAACATGCATAAAACATATGTTTTATGGGAGATAGGTTCCAAATCACGGCCAAGGAGGGTACATTTAGGATCAATGGAGGGACTAAAGCGACTAATCAAATTAAGAGTTGGCTGAAGTAACTTCCAGAGAAATACCAAGACCTTAGGAGGGGCTTGAATGTGCCACAAGTTGTTCCAAGAGGGCCTTCTAGGAGTGGCATGACCAGAAAGGAATCTATAGACTGAATTTGCTCTCAGGATGCCATGTGTATCCATCACCCATATCCATGAGTCATCATATGCATTCTGAGGTAAATACAACAAAATAATTGCATTAAACAGATCACTGCCAAACATTGCATGCAAAAGACTAACATTTCAGGTGTTCAATGTAAACAAGTCATAGACCAACAAGGAATCCACACACATATCAACCTTCACTAAAGTTAATTACGGGAAAGTGGAATAGTGAAAATCCATGGGTCAGAATAAACCTTTATACTCATGCCATTACCAATTTGCTTAAAGAACCCAGCCGGATTTCCTACACAACACGTAAGATGCACTTCCAACTCCAAGCATAATTCTTAGTGTTCATATCAAAAGACCAATGATGAAAAAAAAAACCATATGTAGTAGCTACAAGGTTAACCCATGGGGAGTTTTTTCTTATTCAGTAGGTCAACAATTATCTTAGCAAGAAGGGAAGGACGAATGATAAAGAGATTCTTAATCTCCAGCCCACCCCTATCCTTAGGCAATTGTAAAGTTTCCCGATTGATAAAGGTGACCCCTTTTTTATTTCCACCGAGATCCCAAAAGAACCTCCTAGCATGCTTCTCAATTGAATCCAATACGGAGTTGGACAGGTAATTAATGTCACTCATGGCATATATTGGTATAGAATTAATCACTGCATTTATCAGAGCTACTTTTCCAAGTTGATTAAGGAGTCTTTGCTTCCAACCATTTGCTTTTCCAATGATTTTATAACTTAAAGAATGTTGAAGTCTAGTGGGTATGTGTTTATAAGAAATTAGGGTTCCAATATATGAGAAGGGAAATGAGCCAGTTTGAACTTTATAAGGTTGTGGATTAAAGTTCTTCTAGACCTAGCCAATTTAGGAGGTAGGTAAATTTCATATTTACTCTCATTTATCCTTTGGTTTGTAAGATCCTAATAATGTTTGAAGAGACCCCTTAAAGCAAGACAGTTAGCTTTAGTTGTAGCAATGGAGGAGGATATTATCTGCATACATTAAATGACTCATGGAAAAGACCCAATGGAAAAATGTAACTTAACTTTCTATGTAATTAGTGTAGAAAAAACCTAGGAGATTAACACACATAAGTATGGGAAAATAGGATTCCCCTGTCTTATACCTCTGTGACTCCTAAATGGTTGAGATGAGGTACCATTGATGACACAAGTAAATATTGGTGATTTGACATAGAGCAGGATCCACTTTATAAAGGATGGTGGAAAGTTCATAGCTTGAAGGATATCTTTAATAGCCCCCCATGAAATTCTGTCAAAGGCCTTATCTAGATCAATTTTTATGATCATGTGCTTCTTCCTACCTCTAGCTATTGAATGTGCAATCTCCTTGGCAATAGAAATATTATCTTAGATGGATATGTTAGACATAAAAGCTGACTAAAATTGATCAACAAGTGATGGGAGTATAGGTCTCAACCTTTGGGCAATAATCTTCAAAATTAGCTTATATATCACATTGCAAAAGGAGATAGGCCAATAATCTATTACCTTAGTTGTATGAACAGATTTAGGGATAAAAAGACCACTCAATTGGTAGGTGACCAGTTTGAAAGAAATTAATTATGGCTCCAGAGATGTCCCCCCCCCCCCCCCCCAATGATATCCCAATAATTTTTGTAAAATTCACCATGAAGCCATCAAGACATGGGGCCTTCTCGAGGCCCAAGATCCACAATGCATCCTTAACTTCCTTATGGGTGACTTGGGCAATTAGTTGATCACTCCAAATTGGGTCAAGCTGGGGTAGGTTAGGCCAGCTATGGGAGTGAGAGGAAGGCTGGTCCTTATCACCCTAGAGGGACCTATAATGATTTGCAAAGGTTTTCCTAATTGAATTTTCATCTATAAGGAATCCCCATTCTAATCAATGATGGAAGAGATGATGTTTTTTCCATAGCCCTAATTTTTTCCAGAGCCTCACGTTCCCTCTACTCTAGATAACCGTGACAATCCTTGTTCCACTTTAATGTTTTAAATTTGATGTGATATAAAGCTTGGTGAATGCTACGGTCAGGGTGGTTATTGATCCATTCCTTTTTCACTATTTCTTTAGGTTCAACATGTTCAAACAAAAAATGTTCATATTTAAAGGAATGTGTCCTATGTTTATCAAGAGCATTACACAAGTATAAAGGGGAGTGATCAGAAGCTGTCTGGGTTAAGACAGAGAGGTGGATATCAAGAAAATAAAAAAACAATGACTACTTAACAAGGAGAAAGATCAATTAAGCCATGTCTCTGCATTAGAATTTTCAAAGCCAAAGCCGATTTAGTCATCTGACCGGTGAGCCCTCCTTTTTTGTTAGATTGTTTGATAATAGAATTAAAATCTCCAGCAATTACCCAAGGGATGTTACCCATATTCAAATTATAGAGGTCAATCCAAAGGTATGTACACAGGATAGGTGAAGTCCTAGCATAGACACAAGATAAAAGAAAAGAGAAAAAACCATATGAGACCACTACATGAATTACTTGAGGGGTATTCAAGATCGGGATTCACCTGATTAATGGATGAATTCCAAGCCGCAATGATACCCCAAGAAGAGCCATTACCTTCTTGGTAATAACCCTTCCAATCCTTCCCCAAATGTCAGATGACAGAGTCGGAATTGTAGAAATTGGTGTGCATCTCCACTAAGATGATGATGTCAGGTTTACAATTCTTTAGAAGGGAGGAGGTCCCTAACATGACTCCTTCCCGCCCCTCGATGATTCTAGATCACGGATTTCATGACATAGGTTCCTACACAAACTAGACGTCCTGCACACCAAAAACCCATAGTGAGTCTGAATGGTTTACCAAAGGAACTTGCTTACCTTTTAAAGGCTGCTTGGTTGATGCCTACTTGCCTTGAGGTTGGAGAGGTGGTGGGTTGGGACCCTTCTTTTCTCAGTGGTGGCTTGTTCTCTAAACATAGGGGGAATGATCTCCTCATCTAGTAGTTCATCCTCCTCCGATGTGGCACTAGTGTCTACCATCAGCATTGGGGGTGGGGGAGGGGGGTTCACTGAGAAACCTTGCAGGACTTGGTTGACAATCTTGCCGTGTGATTCTTCGGATTGCGCCGACTGAGAGGAAGAGCTTGCACCAATAATTTGAGAGCTGTGGAAACCCTAGTCAACAATGAGACAAAAGAGGAAAGGAGGCCAACTTGCCTTGTCACTCCGTGTCTCCTACGGGGGCGTTCAATTGGAACATGTGGTGAGGATCTAGTAACATTGGATCCAACTTGCAAATCTCCAAAAATATCATCACACCATGGGAGTCGTGGAAAATCCTGGGTGTTGATTACATGATTGGGGTATGATCCATTTGAAAATAGCTGTTGTGTAACGAACGACAAATCTGGGCCGCCCGATCCAATTTGACTATGGGTGATCGAGCGCGCATGAACTGACTAGTTCATGTGTTATATATTTTTCTCATATGCTACGCTTGTGAGCCGCCCTGTTCGCTGCGTTTGTCCTGAGATTCGTGAGGTGAGGCGGACATCTCCTTTTAAAGGCAATTTGAGTGATTTTGACTGGAGACTGATCCGACGATTTGAGGCGAAGGTTGATCCGATGATTTGAAGGCTGTGATAGTGTGTGATCCATCATGATTTGCCCTAGTTTGATACCTCTTTTTAATGTGCCCTACTTTGTCTTCCCCTTTTCCCCTAGGTTGATCTGGCGTGTTTTTGGAAGACGCCATATGAAAGAGGTGAATGTCGACAAGTGAGTGATCATTTGTTCAAGCTTTCTTTGCCCTAGCTTTCAACTAGCCAACGGCTTGCCCAAGCTTTCATTTGTTCTAGCTTCCTTGCCATAACTTTCGAAGCGATCATATTGCCCTACTTTTCGACGAGGATTGATCTAGTTTTCATATGCCCTAATTTTAATTGGGCTGCAGCTTTAATTTGGTTGCATGTTTTCATATGCCTTTAGACTTTGTTTAGAAACAAGGAGATTATTAAGTTTTTTGCAACTGGACAATTAAACAAACCATACTAAAGGGTGCATACAACATAATTTGATCCTATTAAAATTATTTTTATATAAGTAAGGATCTTAAAAAATTAAACCTAAGATATTAGAACAATAACAAACAAAAAAAATCAGAATCTATGATTTGACTTGAAAGCAATATGAAAAACTCTGATTCATTTCTCCCCAACTTTTCTTCTTCTTTTTGTCCATCCATGATGAATACATAAATGTTAAGACTTTAATATGGTATCAAGCGGAGGTGTCCTCAAGAAAGTTTAGATAGGAGTAATCTTATTAGCTATTGTTCAAAATTTACAGTTCTAGAGAAAATTGGTTAATTCTACTCAAATTATTGCCGATCATTTTTCCAGTTGTTTTCTAGGTGTTGTTAAATTGTTCTTCGTCTTGGAATTTCTTGGTAATGGTCGAAAGATCCTCTTATATGGCTTCAATTGATATTTCTAGTTATTTATTCTTGAGTGAATTTTATTTGTCTGGGCAAATCTTGATCCTCCATTAATTGACCGTCTTTGAAAATTGTTCAATTTAAATCAGTGCTATGAATAATGCTTTGTTGGTAAAAGTTGACATTTTGATTGATAACTCATTCTCATTAAATCAAGTGCAAACTAATCTGCACTTTCAATGGACGCACTATAATAATCATAATATATACATTGGTATGCTCCTCTATTTTGAGCATTGTAGCAAAAGGTTTGATTAACGATGTAGCTTCTTCTAGTGTCGTATCGACTGATCACTATAAGAAAATTACATATTTTCGACGTCCAATTTTTGACAGATCAAAATTCTTCGCATTTTTTTATAGAAATTTT
The DNA here is from genome assembly GCA_030549335.1 of Pontederia crassipes. Classification (NCBI taxonomy): domain Eukaryota; kingdom Viridiplantae; phylum Streptophyta; class Magnoliopsida; order Commelinales; family Pontederiaceae; genus Pontederia; species Pontederia crassipes. The sequence continues at coordinate 37,101,884 of CM060194.1, forward strand.
TATTAAGGAGAAATATTCTTCTGAAATATAGACGAACAAAACGTCCATCGCTAGTACCGATAGTACAACTTGCCGATATTTTATCGACAGATATCACCGTTCGTTAGGACGATAATTCCGACAGCCCCGATCCCAAAATTTGAATTTATAATAAAATATATTATAATATTATATAATAAAATATTGACATAATGATTATTATATTAATATTAAAGTTTTTGGTGGTCGTGGTCATCGGTAGTACCGACGGATGGACGTCCCTCAGTAGTTTCGACGTCTACGACTAGCGAAATTAGAATTTATAGTAAAATAGTTTATAATCTTCTATAATACAATAATATTATAATTAATAATATTTTGGTATTAAAGTTTTTTACAATCGTGGACGTCGATAGTAGCGATGGATAGGACGACCGTCAGTAGTTCCGACAACTCTAGCCATCAAAATTGAATTTATAATTCAACATATTATAATATTATATAATAAAATATTGGAATAAAGATTAATATTTTAATATTAAAGTTTTCGATGATCGTAGTCATCGGTAGTATCGACGGATAGGATATCGACAATTGTGACTGCCAAAATTTGAATTTATAATAAAATATATTATAATATTTTATTATAAATATTTATATAAGATTAATATTGTAATATTAAAGTTTTTTATGGTTGTAGTCGTCAACCGACAACTGTTGAATTTGAAATTAGTATAAAATATGTTATAATATTATATAATAAAAAATAATTTATAAACTAATATTTTAATATTAAAATTTCTAACAATCGTATCCATCAATAGTTTGAATTTATAATAAAATATATTATAATAATTTATAATAAAATAGTGTTATAAATATTTAAATTTCTAACGATCGTAACCGTCAGTAGTACCGATGGATGTACGATCGTTGATAGTTCCGACGACTACGGTTGTCAAAATTTGAATTTATTCTATAATAAAATCCGAACCCCACCTCTCTCTCTCGCTCCCTCTCCCTCTCTTTCGAGATCTCTCTTGCCCTCTCCCTCTCCCTCACATGCTCTCTATTTCTCCCTCTTCGACATCTCTCTAAATCTCTCTCCATCTCCTTCTCCCTCTCCCTCACCCTCTCCCTCTCCCTCTCCCTCTCCGCTCCCTTTCTTCCTCTTCCTCTTTCTCTCACTCTCTCTCACTATCTCGCATGCGGCTCCGACGTCCCAGCTTCGGTGATCCCACGGCTCCATTGACACTATGGCTCTAATGATCCCTCTCGATCCCAATGACAACACGGCAACCCTAGTGAGATCTCTCCATCCCTCTAGATCTCTCTTTCACTCCCTCTCCCTCTCTCCCACTCTCCCTCTTTCTCTCCCTATCTCTTTCTCTCTATCATTCTCTCTCTCCCCCTCTCTCTCACTATAGACGCAGAGTCTGGCGGCCAATTTTTTTTTTAAGAAAATAAAGTTTCTGATGGGTAAAACCATTGAAAATTTCGAAGGGGTTAACTCCCATTGGAACTTTCAATGGGTGCATGTCCTTAAGAACTTCTGACAGAATACTGTTGGATGTTCAAGAGGGTGTCATTGCGATAGTGGTACCCATCAGAAATACTGACAATTTTAATGTGCTGATGAGAGTTTTCCAATGACCGTCGTCCCATCAAAAAATCCGTTAGAAATTAGATTTTTTTTACTGATTTCATGGAATATTCGATGGATTTGGCCATCGAAAATTTGAATTTTTTTTGTAGTGGATCTTGTAAAAAGATTTGATAAAGCAAATGGAAGGAAGATTTATTCAATTCAAGAAGAAGTCTCTTCTCACATGCAAAGTTCACTAATTGTTGCATATTACAATATGCACTTAAAAACTCTATGGTAGGAATTGGAGATGATTGTGCCAACCTTGTCGGGGAGAATAACAAATGATTTTATAACAGTGGCTGTTTCTATGTCCTTTTTTTTTTGCAATGTTCACAAATCACAATATTATCCCCTTTTTATTTATTAGTACCAACTTGAGGTTTAGCTTGAAAGAAGGTCCTTTTTGTCTTTATTCTAATAATGTGTAAGTTTGATTAATAGAACACTAATGATTCATAAGTATAATTTGTCTTGTTTGTGTGAAATTTTCATTTAGGTCCATAAAAAAATTATACAACTAGTACTATTTGAGATATTTCAGAAAAATAAGCTTAAAGAAAAGAATCAGGTTAATTCAAGTATGTTTAGTAGACTAATTCAGTTGATGTTGAATGTGCTATTGAAAGTTTTCCAACTGGTTTTGGCATGTTTGTAGAAGAGTGGTATCATCACATAACTTAGTTATTGGTCAAGGATAAAGGTGGGAGCTTAATTAAACTAGCAGCTAATATGGCAAGTAATGCTTCTGTGAAATTCTAAAAGTTCTTGGATTTTAGACACCGGAGTCACTAAGCATATGACATCTCGATTATTTTGTTACTTTACCAAATGGGGGTAGATCCTTAGTCACTCGCACAGGCTCATATTCCCTAAAGCCCGCAATAATGATTGTTGAATATACTTTGTGTTCATGAATTAAAATTCAGCTTAATATGGGTGGCCCAATTCACAATAGATTTGTACAATTATGTGACTTTTACACTTGAATCTTTTGTGGTTCAGGACTGGTTCAATGACATGGAGAATCAGATTGGTAGGAAAAAAATAATTAATAACATGTATTATTTAAATGAAGATGAAGGAGCTACTAACCAATCTACATATTCTACAACATCAATAGTGAATTCGAAAATCCATATTTGGCATTAGATATTAGGATAATCCATCTGATAGATTAAAATTTGTGACTTCTTTTAAGGATTATAATGTCACTATTTTTATGCCTCATAATAATTGTCCTTTGGCAAAACAGACCCAATTTCTTTTTCCTATTGGCTCACAGGATAACAATAGTAGCGTCTTTGGTTTGATTTAGGTAGATCCATCAGGTCCTTACAAGATTCAGACCTATAATGGACCTTTTTACTTTGTCACTATTGTGGATGACTATAGTAGACTATCATGTGCATATTGATCAAACAAAATTCTTTATGTAGTAATGTTCCTCTGTAGTTCTTGTATTTTTATGAAGAATTTTTATAATGCTAAGATTAAAATTATAGGCATTTTGTATCAAACAAGTTACAACTATACACCCCAACAAAATGAAATATTAGAGAGAAAGCATAGACACATTCTTGGGTAAATGTGCCATATCCAAGAACTGTACAAGCATTGCCAAAAGTGGTGGAGGGAAATGAGAGTGAGCAAGAAGTGTGAGTGCAATTTAAACAATTTGCCGAATTTTGTGCTCAACACATCCATTTTGCTCATGAGTGTGTGGGCATGATAAAAGAGGATGAATGCCACAACCCTCAAAGTGAGACTTGAAAGCCATATATTCACCGTCGCCATCTGATCGCATGGCTAAGATTTTGCAATTAAATTGGCATTGAACTAAAAGCTGGAAATGAATAAAGTAAGAATAAATATTGGATTTATGTTTGAATACATAAATCTAGCAAAACTTTGAATAGTCATCAATACAAATTACAAAATAAGAATGCCGCTCACTAGAACAAGTAGGAGCAGGATCCCACACCACTATCAATTAAAGCAAATGGAATGTTGACGGGAGATGATGCCAGGTGGATTTTTGCCACTTGGGCATGGGATGATTTAAAGAAAGAATTCTACAGTTTTTACATTCCAGTTTCACATCATGATAAGAAGGTTAGAGAATTCATAAATTTGAAATAGGGCATGGTTAAGTGGCAGCTTATACTATCAAATTTGAACAGCTATTAAGTTTTGTTCATAATTATCCATAGACGGTGAAAAGAAGATAATTTATATGGAGAAGCTGCCACACATGATCAAAACTCAATTTGCGTGCACCGAATGCAGGACATATGTCGAATCAAAGAAATTGACACTTAAGGCTGGTGAACATGTGCAGGAGAATAGATTATGGGCAAATCGCAACAAAAAGCGGCAAGAAATGGGTCAAGATAGCTTCAATTGAAAAAGGGGTAGAGTGGATACATACTTTCAACTAGGAGTGGCACCCGACCCTGTTCGGGGCGGGGGACACTCCCCCTGCTCCTATCTCGTCAATTGGCCCCTGCCCCCACCCTGACCCGAATCCTCGGTCCGGGGAGAATTTTATCCCCTGCCCTGATCCTCGTGGGAGTTCGTGGACCCCGATTCTCCAAACCCTGCCCTCTTCTACTCATCCTCCTACGTTGTTGTTGTCATCCCATGTCCAAAAGCCAGACCCTAGTTTGGACCGGATTAAACCGAATTGAACCGTCAAAACTGGTTAAAATTGGTCAAAACCGAAAAAAATCGAGTAGAACCGTATTTTTGGTTCAACCAAAATTTTTTATTAAATTTTTTTTAATAAGAGATAATTTGATAAAAATTATTATTATAAATTTAAAAAATATCCAAAGATAGACTTTCTCCATAAACATTCATATTGACCCATTAGTCTCCTCCTTCATTTACACTTGTCTATTTACTCTTACTTTTCTACTACTATCAATGTGGGACTATTTTTGTATACTCATTTGTTCTTTAAGGTGTGAAGATTCGTGGCCCCGCGGGGCGGAGACAACGTCCATCGCCCCGATCTCCCAAAGAGAATTTGGGGACAATTTTCGCCCCATCCTCGATCCCGCGGGGAAAAAATTTCCCGAGTTCGGGCCCCGATCGGAGATTTCCCGTAAGGGCGGGGGATATTTCCATCCCTACTTTCAGCCATCATGGGACACCTAGCATGATTGGAGGACGAGGTGCAGTTCATAGGACTAATTTTAGGACTCAGGACCGGGGACTTCACGTGAGGGATTAAATTAGGGATGTGTTCTTGTGTGCCACTTATGGTAAGCATCATGTAGGTAGATGTTGGTCAAATGCAAGCAAAGCAATGACTTGCTATAATTGTAGTGAGAAAGGACACAAGAAATATAAGTTTACCAAGCCAACAGTTTCTACTCAATTTTCTGATGCTCGTGGTGGACCACAAATTTCCCCACGACAGACTAGTACAACATGGAGGACTCCATCTACTAGTTCTCTGAGTAAGGGAAAAGTTATTGTCAGTGCAACCAGTGGACAAAGAGTTGGTATAGTAGGACAGCCTAGGGTTTATGCTATAACTCGTGAGGAGGTAGCCATTAGTCTTAAGGTAGTTACCGATTGGATTCTCATTAATAAGAAGTACATGGCTACCTTATTTGACTCGGGGCATCATATTCCTTTATTTCATATGCATGTTGATCTTTGTTCGATATGGAGCCTTCTTCCTTATCTGTTGATATGTTGCTTTGACCGTACACCAAGTATACAAAGAGTGTGCACTTGTCATATATAATAAGGAATTTTCGGCTAATCTTATTGCTATAGACATACGAGGGTTTGATGTCATTCTGGGCATGGATTGACTTTTCATTTACCAGGTGGTGGTGGATAGTTTTGCTAAGGAAGTGAAATTGAGGTTACCTTCTGGTGAGATGTAACATTCAAGGGTGATAGGAGGATGCTACCTAATTATGTGATATCTACCATAGTAGCTAGAAAAATGCCACTTGAAGGGTGTAATGCTTACTTAGCTCATATTCATTATTTGAATCGTGAACCACCAAAGCTTGAGGAGTTGCTATTGTTTGGGAGTTTTCTAATGTCTTTCCTTGGTTCACCCCCGCAGAGGGAGATGGATTTTGAGATAGAGTAAATTTCGAGTGCAACCCTGATCTCTCCTTCATATAGAATGGCACCTACTGAGCTTGAAGAGTTGAAGAAGCAATTGAAGAGTTGCTTGATTTGGGTTTTATTCAACGCAGTGTGTCACCTTGGGGAGATCCAGTGCTGTTTGTGAAGAAGAAAGATGGTTTAATGAGGATGTGTATTGACTACAGATAGTTGAATAAGGTGACTATAAAGAATCAATATCTCTTACTGAGGATAAAGGACTTGTTTGATCAGCTACATGGTTCAAAGATTTTCTCCAAAATTGACTTGAGGTCTGATATCATCAGTTGCAAATCAGGGATGAGATGTGAAGAAAATTGCATTTCTCACTAGATATGAGCATTATGAGTTTCTTATAATGCCATTTGGGATGCTTTGTAGCATTCATGGGTCTAGTGTTTTGAGATTTCCTAGATGTGCTTGTCATTGTATCTATTGATGACATTTTGATATATTCATCTAGCAAAAATCAAACAACACCTGCGAGTAGTGTTGGAGACCTTGAGGCAGAACAAATTATATCCTATGTTTTCCAAGTGCAATTTTTGGATGATAGAGTGGTGTTCGTGGTTCGTGTGATATCAACTCATGAAGTGTTAGTTGATCCTTTCAAGATAGAAGTTGTGGTTAAGTGGGAAGCGTTAACAAATGTAAGAGATGTTCATAGTTTTCTAGGATGGACAAGTCACTACAAAAGGTTTGAGCAGAGTTTCTATACCATTGCAGGACCACTTACCCAGTTGCTAAGTGATGCATGCAAAATATAACATATAATTAGATATGCATTTAATCTCATTTCGAATTATTTTCTAATAGCATGCATCATTTTATGGGCTTATTTACATTAATTTTACAAAAATGAAAATCTATCCAAATGTTGTATTATCTAGCAAGAAAATTGAATTATGAAGCCAACGGAGAAAACCACGCTCAAATCGGAGTTGAAATAGAGTTAGAAAGTGGAAAATAGTGAAGCAAGGCTGAAATGTTACTTTAACGGGCCGTGATGGACATTTCACTGGCCGTGAAAATCTGTTTCAGCCGTTAAAATGGAATTTTTCAACCAGCTCGAGTCACAGTCATGACCAGGCCTTCACGGACTGTAAAATTCATATTTTTCAACACTGTAAGGGCCATGAAAACTCTCTCACAGGCCGTGAAAATCTATTTTCAATCCGATTCGAACTCTGTTTAGGCTGTTAAATCACCATAATTGCCCATGATGAAGCCCATATTTGACTCTTAGATGGATTTTGAAAGAATTTGAAGTCAACAAGGATTCCTAGTCATATTATATGATCCTAGGATGATTTGAAAATATATTATGGATCAAATCGCGTAGTTTGACAAGGCCAAAATTTTAGAACAAATTTAACTCCGAATTTTCGTTGTTTTGAATAGGAAAAGGTTTTTGTTTCTTCTCCGATCACTTGAAAATTCAAGCCCCTATAAATAGAGGCCTTCTACAATCAGAAGAGAGCATGCTAGAGATGCTAGGGATGCTAGGGCCTGCAACCTATTCTCCAAAGCCAAGAACGTGAGAAGACTCAAAAGGATCATTGAGAAGATTTCTACTGGATCGACTCAAGACGAGAATTCAGCGACAGTTCATCAGTGATTCTCGAAAAGTATTATATGTTCTACTTAATATTGAGATAATTTTATGCTTAGTTTATACATCATTCTATCTTCTATAATCTGGATAATTTAGTTTTCTTTCTATTCAAGAATTGTGTAATAATTTTAATCGATAAGGCAAACTGTTAAACCTTATTTTATATTCGATTAATGTTTAGTTTTCTTTTGAATATGCATGCTATTATTAATGCTTTTCCAGAGATTAATTATCTTCTTTAGTTAGCTATTATCCTTATAAGAGTAGTTACTTTTGATTGCATGATTTCTGTGGAATTGATTCTTAATTTTTAAGTCCAAGTATTGCATATCACAACTAATAAGATCCTTGAAGGAATATTAGTTGTGCGGCCTATTAATCATTGCCATGATATGGGTGATAATAGTTTAGAGACTACATTTTAATATATCTTAATCTCATGTTTGATTAGATTATGATTCTGTACGGAGTACTCTTAATCTAATTTGAATTAAGATAGGTTGATTGATCCTATACGGAAATCAATAGTTTGAGTAGATTCTAAACCGTCGTTAGAAACTAACTTGTCATCTTTGGTCAATTCAGTTTGTCTACATTTTCTATTATTATCCTAAACCCTATGCATCGGTAGAATAGATTAGATTAATTTGGTTTTAGTCTTTACTTTTTGTAATTTTATTTTTCTGCAACTTTTTTTTACTCAAACGTTATGTTGTTTCCTATTAGCCTCTGAGATTCGTCTAGTTAAGTAAGTTAATTCCTCGTGGGTTCGACACTCTACTCTTACACTTTGTTACTTGTGTGACTAGTGCACTTGCTAGCATTTAATTATTATCAATTCTCGCATCAAGTTTTTGGCGCTGTTACCGGAGAATTGATCTTTACTTGCTACTCTTATTTTATGCTACTTTGAAACTTTATTTTTCTTTTGCTTTCACTTGTTCTTTTAGTTGTGTAAAGTTTTCAGGTTTACATCTTTCGTACACAATTGAACTCTCATGCTCATATTACTACATCCTCAATGGGAAAGAAGAAAACGTCCACCAGTCAACAAATTAAGGAAGATAAAGCTGTTGTCCAACATGATAAAGTTCACACCGACACTTCATCAATTAACAACAACAGAAAGATGCATCAACAATCTCCATATGAAGATTTGTCTTTGGACGCAGAAGCCATCATCACAAGCAAGTTGAATCCCCTGCTGAAACAACTCTCTAAGCAATCATATCAAATCAAAAATCTAGAGAGTCAACTTTTAATTTTGCATGCATCACTAAGGAAGAACGTCAAGTGTATTTGGATAGACAAATGTGAGAGTAGCTTTCAAGAGTTGAAGAATAGATTGGTGACCATTGATTTTGACTTTACCAACTAGAGAAAATTTTGTGGTATATAGTGATGCTTCACGACAGGGACTTGGATGTGTTTTGATGCAGCATGGGAAGGTAATTGCTTATGCATCAAGAAAGTTGCAACCACATGAAGTTAATTATCCTACTCATGATTTAGAGTTGACGGCTATTGTATTTGTATTGAAGATATAAAGACATTGCTTGTGTGGTGAGCATGTGCAGATTTTCACTGACCATAAAAGTCTGAAGCAGTTAAAGACAGAAAAGAACTTAACAAAAAAACAACAGAGATGGATGAAGTTCATTAAAGGTTATGATCTAACAATGGAATATCATCAAGGAAAAGCAAATGTAGTTGCTGATGCGTTGAGCCAAAAGTTCAGAGATGGTGTGACACCAAAGGACTTAGGCGTGATCTCTCCTATTGAGGAACTTACGATGATGATTTTTCACTTGAGAGTGGATGGCTATGGAAGTTTATTATGTAACCTCCATATGAGGCTAGTGTTATTGGATAGGATTCGATAGGTACAGAAGATTCATATAGGAACTTTTATGCTTATGGATCAACTAAAGGCTAGTCGTGGTGAAGAATATTATCATATGAGTAAGAATGGGACTCTCATGTATGACGATAGATTATTTGTACCTAGGGCATATGACTTGAGAGAAAAAAGTGATGCAAGAAAGTCATAATGCAACATATTCACTACATCCAGGTTGCAACAAGATGTAAAAAAAATTGCGGAAATTTTATTTTTTTTCTAGAAATGAAGGAAAATGTTGTTGAGTTTGTATTTCATTGTTTAGTATGTCAGTAAGTTAAGGCTAAACATCAAGCTACTTGTGGTAAATTGAATCCATTTCCTATACCTGAGTGGAAATGGGAGAAGATTAATATGGATTTTGTGACAGGTTTGCCAGTAATTAAGAAGGATCATAATGTTGTGTGGGTAATAGTAGATAGATCGACAAAATTAGCACATTTCTTACCCATCAAAATTACTTATTCATCGGAGCATTTGGCACGATTGTTTATTGAGGAGATTGTCTGATTACATTACATTTTAATACGACCTTTCATAAGGTAGAGCGGATGATATATACATTAGAGGATATGTTGAGAGCTACTATGACTGATCATGATGGCTACTGGGTTGATCAATTATCGTTAGTCGAGTTTGCATATAATAATAGGTATCAATCCATCATTCGCATGGCATTATTTGAGGCTTTATATTGACAGAGATGTCATACTCCCATATGTTGGGATGAAGAGGGTGAAAGACAACTAACAAATGTGGACATAGTTCAAGAGACCGTGAACAAAATTGGTGTTATCTGAAAAAATAATCAAGGAAGCTCAGGACTGTCAGAAGGCACTAGCTGACAAGTCAAGATGTGAGAGACAGTTTGTAGTTGGAGATAGAACTTTCCTGAAGATTTCTCCTTGGAAAGGTGTTCTCCGATTTGGGAAGAAAGGGAAGTTGAGCCCTAAATTTATTAGTTGTTATGAGGTGCTTGAGAGAATAGGACCCATGGCTTATCGCCTTGCCTTACTACCATCGTTGGTCAGAATTCATAATGTATTTAATATATCTATGCTTCAAAAGTGTTTGCTTAGAGAAGATCAACAAATTAAGGCAAATCGATGGAGATACATGAGAATATGATATATCTGGAGGAGCCAGCTCAGATATTAACACATGAGGTGGGATGGTTACGTAGACGTGAGATCCCTATAGTTAAAGTGTCATGGAAGAATCATACGGAGAGAGAGGCTACATTGGAGTTAGAGGAGAATATGCTGAAAAGCTATCCTCATCTTTTCTAATCTCCAGGTTAGTTTGAATTTCAAGGATGAAATTTTTTTATTGGGTATTATATCTGTTACGTTTATAAAAAGATAAAGGTGGAATTTATCTAAAAGCTAAGGGCATTTTGATCTTTTGGCAGACAACTCAACAAAATAATAACACGTGGAAAGGAGGAGAGAGGAAATCATCTTCTCCTCCTTTGTGGATTCCCTATTGCTACAGTGCGTAGTTGCCTCCACTTCCAGCACCTCGTTCTCCTCCGCCCGACCACTATTTTTTGTGTGTGAGGTTTCATTGGAAAGAGGACGATGAGATGGACATTTTGACATGGGTAGGCGAAGATCGGTGCATTGTAGACGTAGAACAAAGGTTCAAACGTGAGAAAAGTGGGAACTCATCGATGACCTATTTCGGCTTTGATTCGTACTGATCCTTTTGCTAGTGAATTCAGCATCATCTTTAGATCGATTAGGCTCATTTGAAGGGTTTAAGCATGTTTTTGCTCCCAATCTTATAGTTGGCCGAGTTGGGATTTCTTTTTCAACGACCAGGGACGTTTTTTTGATGAGTTCGACGGGGAGATCCAGTTGAACCCATCACGGCATTCTGGTAGTTGCACACGTGACAGAGAAATGGATGATTTCTATCTGTTTAAAAGTTAATTGCTAATCCCTTTTAGGTTCGTCAGTTTTGGATATGATCATTCTCTGATGACATTTCCGGCAACTTGTCCTCATATCGTGGTTGGTAAGCAAATGGAAATGTACATTGGATTGAATTTCAGTTATATGAATTGATTTAAAGTAATTTATTTTATTATTGACAAAGAAGACATTCAACAGCTTTTCGACATTTTGACGGGTGTGGCTTTAGTTCTAAGAGTGGTGGCTATGGTTGTTGTGGTATGAATGATTGGATAGCTGAAAGTAATTATTTATAATGTAGTTAAGGTTCTAATTAGAAGTTGTTTAAAGTTTGATTTGAATTTTACTTTTAGGGGGTTGTTAATTAGAGGGCGATAGTTCATTATTTGTTGGAGTATTGATCACTAGCTGATTAATATAGTTTTTTATCCCATTTTAGATGCATTTCACCCCTATCGAATTTCTAAATTGTCCAACTTTTGGCCAATTATGCTTGGAATGCATAGATTATGATAACTAGTTGATATTCCTCATTTTATACTTAATTCCATGTGCATAGAGGTTCTGAAATGCCAAAATCCATAAATATTTTAATTCTATACGAAGTTATCATTTTTTAGACAAGTTATCACTCCTATATGTCATGTTATCATTATTTTGAGTGAACTGATTTTTAATGATTTTCTTGCCCTGAATCCATTATTATCATGTATGAATCATATTTGGATGGTTATATATCAACTTGTGCAAAGTTTTAAGTCCATTTGAATAAGTTATCATTTTTTCATTGCCAAGTTATCGTTAAAGGGCAAAACTGTCATTTCGATATGCAAAACTATCAATTCTGCACAAAGGCCTTAGGCATTCATTATATTATTGTCCTAACTCATTGCTGTTCAAATTTGATCACATTTGGATAACCACAACAAAAGTTATGATAAGTTATTATTTTTAAGGCAATCAAGTTATCGTTTTGACACCCAAGTTATCATTTCTATGAAATCTTATTCGTATTTGATTTCTGACTTCACTCACTTTCCACCCTAATCAATTTGATTCCTCTAATGCCTTGAATCACTTGTATTTGGATAATTTCCATGATTAGTGAAAAGTTATCATTTCCGGGTTCCAAAATCATTAGTTTTTCATATTGATTTCCACTCTTGTATAACACCAAACTCCTTTTGATTATTGAGCTAGTTTACTTGCTGTCCTAATCCTTATTTGTTTATTTCTTATTATAGGATATTGATGTTTGCTGTTGTGGATTTTGTAGCAGGGAAAAGAGGGCTGCACAAAGAAGAAAAAAGAGGGGGGACCACTTGCTTTTTTGCTGTCCAAAAAGCTGTCACTGCAGATATTTTCTGAACCAGGATACTTGGCATGATCAAGGCACAAGGGAACCTTCTCATCTGCATCCAAGGGTGGACAAGAGTCATATATAAGCTGGAAAACCTGGAGGAAAGAGGAGAGCCTCCATTTGGAGGGCTGCTGGACCAGGAGCAAGGTGGAGGAGCTGAAGTGTTGCTGGGATTTCTGTCAATAGCTTCTAACTCAAGGATGATTTACTTTTGTTTTTCCTTCTATCTTGTATCTAAGTTTGTAATCATGAGGAGCTAAACTCCAAATCTCCTAAGATAGGGTAGTAGTCTAGGTTAATTTGGATGGATATGGATAGAAATTAATCCCAAACTGTTATCAATTCTGATTTTTAGATTTTTGCATTGAAATGAATATGTTCTTATCATTGTTAGGTCCTACTTGTATCTACAACTGAGAAGTTGTCATTTGATCTAACCTTTGTTCAGATATGAATTAAGAATCAGTGATAAGTTTCTGGATTCCATTTCTGAAATCTGATTTCTGCATTCTGATTTTTTGAACTTCCTGAATCTGATTTATTTGATTTCTTTGAATCTGTTTGTCAATTGGGATTCGATTAATTGAGTAACTGAGAGGTTGATATTGGTCCAAGTCTTGTTCAGAAATGAATCAAGATACTTTGGCATTTTATGATTCAAACCTGTCCTCCAATTCTGATTTCTGAAATTATATTCTTGAAATTTGTTTTCTGAAATTTATTGGAATCTGATTTGCTAATTGAATCTCCAATTTCATTCAATCACTGAAAGGTGAACCCTAAGAATTTCTTGTTGTCCAGAGATGGATCAATAAGCACTTAGCAAATCCAGAATTCCAATGAGAAGCATTGTTGATTTTCTTGCTGTTTTCCCAATCTGATTTCTGAAATTATTTTGCTGAATTCTGATTTCTAATTTCTTGGGAATATGATTGCCATTGTTAAGCCCTGCTTAATCCACCATTGAGAGATGGTTTTTAGGCCTTCCTTGAGATTCAGAGATGAACCAAGGAGCAATGACAATTTATGATTTCCCAAACTTGTATTAGGTGTTGATTTCTATCCAATTCATTAATGGAAATGTGGATTTCATTTGAATTTGCAGCTGAGAAGCTGATTTTAAATCCTCTTGTAGTTTAGAGATAAACCAAGGAGCATTGCATTAATATTGGATTGATTTCATCCATGTTTAGTTAATTGAAGCATTCCTTTCATTTTCAAGGTGCAATCTAGAAGTTATCATTTCAGATTTTATTGAAATTGCCCAAAAATCAGCAAGTGCATTGAGTTGAGCCTAATGATAACTTGATTTTCAGTGGGGATTCTCTTATAATTCAACCTAACTAACAATTATATGATAATATATTGATTAGTTCAAGGCCAATTCAGCTGTGAGAGCAGCTATATCCAAGGTTGAATCTGATTTGAGCTTTTAATGATAACATGATCCAATCCATCCATAATTAATTTAGATGAACCCCAACTCCTAGGAGAACTTTCCTCATAGATAGTTGAACCATTTTAGCTTATAATCTAGCATTTATAATTCAATTTTGACAGATTTCCAAAACCCCAAAAATAGTTATTATTCTGCACAATTAAAAATATGTTTTCCAAACTCTTTAAAAATCTATTTTTGCCATTTCAAGTAGGATTAATCTAAATTATTTTTAGGTAGTATAGGACTTCATAAATCTGAATCATTTTTAGGAATTATCATGTTAATATCTGAATCATCATGCATATCAGTTGTCCCAATCTATCTTAGCTGAATTTCAGTACCACTTTAGTGAATCTCATTGCATTGTTGCATTGTGCACCCTAAAATTCTAAAATTGCATATTTCACTGATATCTCTTGTTTCTCTATAGGAATTATTACAAATCATGAAGTATGGAACACCTGAAGAGTAGGATTGAAATGCAAGACCCATTGGAAGGGACCAAATGCAAATTCCATATATTTCATACCCTCCCAACCCTCTCCCTTGCCTTAACTTTCCAACACTGTGGACAGTGTTGAGGCTAAGCTTGGGGGAGGAAACCTGGTGCTTTTCTAACTTTTACACCATGTTTTCTATTGATTTTAATGTCCATATATCATTTATCACCAGGTTATCAGTAGATTTTGCAAGTTATCACTAGTTATCACTATTCGAGTCCAATTCAAGTCTTGTCTTTATTTTGATTCTAAAATGGGTAAAATGCTTCATTATGATAGTTAGTACACTCCAACACTAAATGGCCAACTTGGCCATTAGTCTTATTGCTTTAATTGGCTATTCAATTCAGATGCATTTGAATAATTTTTTAGTTGAAAATTTTTCCTTTTTGTGGGTCACACTAGCTGAACTTATGGATTAAATTAGCAATATCAGATGTCTAGAAGGGAGTCAAGGCTCTTGCTGCCATGTTAAACAGGAAAACTTGACTTTTTGGATAAAGGGATCTAAACTATACTTGAGTTTGAACTATTGCTCACTTCATGAACAGGATAGATAAATGAGAAAAAGGAAAACTAAAAAGTTGCATGCATACATAGAAAAAAGGAAGAGAGCAAAACTTCCAAAGGAATCTCTCTTCAATGCAAAAAGAAAAAAAATACGAGAGCAAAACTTCCAAAGGAATCTCTTCTAAAGAAAGCATGAATAAAAATCAGGCGCTAAACCTGTTTATATGCATTTCATGAATAAAAGTCAGGTGTTAAACCTGTTTAATCAATTGAAAATCTGTTCATGAAGAGATTTGTAGTTCAACCCTTTGTAAAGTTGACAATTCCGACAATTCAAACATGTTATTGCTAGTACTTCTTTCATGACTTAAATTTGCTTTAGCCTCTGTGATTCCCTAGCTAGAAATTGAGTTTTTGGAAAGAATGAAGTGTTGGCAAAGTGGAAAACTCATTGGATTCAATTCAGCTGATCTTTGCTTCATTTGTGGACTTTTAATTCAAGTTTGTCCTTAATTTCTGAATATTTTTCTTGAGGACAAGCAAAAGGCTAAGCTTGGGGAGTTTGATCACTAGCTGATCAATATAGTTTTTTATCCCATTTTAGATGCATTTCACCCCTATCGAATCTCTAAATTGCCCAACTTTTAGCCAATTATGCTTGGAATGCATAGATTGTGATAACTAGTTGATATTCCTCATTTTATACTTAATTCCACGTGCATAGAGGTTCTGAAATGCCAAAATCCATAAATATTTTAATTCTATACGAAGTTATCATTTTTTAGACAAGTTATCACTCCTATATGTCAAGTTATCATTATTTTGAGTGAACTTATTTTCAATGATTTTCTTGCCCTGAATCCATTATTATCATGTATGAATCATATTTGGATAGTCATATATCAACTTGTGCAAAGTTTTAAGTCCATTTTAACAAGTTATCATTTTTCCATTGTCAAGTTATCGTTAAAGGGCAAAACTATCATTTCGATATGTAAAACTATCAATTCTGCACAAAGGCCTTAGGCATTCATTATATTATTGTCCTAACTCATTGCTGTTCAAATTTGATCACATTTGGATAACCACAACAAAAGTTATGATAAGTTTTCATTTTTAAGGCAATCAAGTTATCGTTTTGACACCCAAGTTATTATTTCTATGAAATCTTATTCGTATTTGATTTCTGACTTCACTCACTTGCCACCCTAATTAATTTGATTTCTCTAATGCCTTGAATCACTTGTATTTGGATAATTTCTATGATTAGTGCAAAGTTATCATTTCCGGGTTCCAAAATCATTAGTTTTTCATATTGATTTCCACTCTTGTATAACACCAAACTCCTTTTGATTATTGAGCTGAGTTTACTTGCTGTC
This sequence comes from Pontederia crassipes, assembly GCA_030549335.1. Classification (NCBI taxonomy): domain Eukaryota; kingdom Viridiplantae; phylum Streptophyta; class Magnoliopsida; order Commelinales; family Pontederiaceae; genus Pontederia; species Pontederia crassipes. Next base: position 37,118,266 of record CM060194.1, read on the forward strand.
CTAATCCTTATTTGTTTATTTCTTATTAGAGGATATTGATGTTTGCTGTTGTGGATTTTGTAGCAGGGAAAAGAGGGCTGCACAAAGAGGAAAAAAGAGGGGGGACCACTTGCTTTTTGGCTGTCCAAAAAACTGTCACTGCAGATATTTTCTGGACCAGGATACTTGGCATGATCAAGGCACAAGGGAACCTTCTCATCTGCATCCAAGGGTGGACAAGAGTCATATATAAGCTGGAAAACCTGGAGGAAAGGGGAGAGCCTCCATTTGGAGGGCTGCTGGACCAGGAGCAAGGTGGAGGAGCTGAAGTGTTGCTGGGATTTCTGTCAATAGCTTCTAACTCAAGAATGATTTACTTTTGTTTTTCGTTCTATCTTGTATCTAAGTTTGTAATCATGAGGAGCTAAACTCCAAGTCTCCTAAGATAGGGTAGTAGTCTAGGTTAATTTGGATGGATATGGACAGAAATTAATCCCAAACTGTTATCAATTCTGATTTTTAGATTTTTGCATTGAAATGAATATGTTCTTATCATTGTTAGGTCCTACTTGTATCTACAACTGAGAAGTTGTCATTTGATCTAATCTTTGTTCAGATATGAATTAAGAATCAGTGATAAGTTTCTGGATTCCATTTCTGAAATCTGATTTCTGCATTCTGATTTTTTGAACTTCCTGAATCTGATTTATTTGATTTCTTTGAATCTGTTTGTCAATTGGGATTCGATTAATTGAGTAACTGAGAGGTTGATATTGGTCCAAGTCTTGTTCAGAAATGAATCAAGATACTTTGGCATTTTATGATTCAAACCTGTCCTCCAATTCTGATTTCTGAAATTATATTCCTGAAATCTATTTTATGAAATTTATTGGAATCTGATTTGCTAATTGAATCTCCAATTTCATTCAATCACTGAAAGATGAACCCTAAGGATTTCTTATTGTCCAGAGATGGATCAATAAGCACAGCAAATCCAGAATTCCAATGAGAAGCATTGCTGATTTTCTTACTGTTTTCCCAATTTGATTTCTGAAATTATTTTGCTGAATTCTGATTTCTAATTTCTTGGGAATATGATTGTCATTGTTAAGCCCTGCTTAATCCACCGCAGAGAGATGGTTTTTAGGCCTTCCTTGAGATTCAGAGATGAGCCAAGGAGCAATGACAATTTATGATTTCCCAAACTTGTATTAGGTGCTGATTTCTATCCAATACATTAATGGAAATGTGGATTTCATTTGAATTTGCAGCTAAGAAGCTGATTTTAAATCCTCTTGTAGTTTAGAGATAAACCAAGGAACATTGCATTAATATTGGATTGATTTCATCCCTGTTTAGTTAATTGAAGCATTCCTTTCATTTTCAAGGTGCAATCTAGAAGTTATCATTTCATATTTTATTGAAATTGCCCAAAAATCAGCAAGTGCATTGAGTTGAGTCTAATGATAACTTGATTTTCAGTGGGGATTCTTTTATAATTCAACCTAACTAACAATTATATGATAATATATTGATTTGTTCAGGGCCAATTGAGCTGTGAGAGCAGCTATATCCAAGGTTGAATCAGATTTGAGCTTTTAATGATAACTTGATCCAATCCATCCATAATTAATTTAGATGAACCCCAACTCCTAGGAGAACTTTCCTCATAGATAGTTAAACCATTTTAGCTTATAATCTAGCATTTATAATTCAGTTTTGACAGATTTCCAAAACCCCAAAAATAGTTATCATTTTGCACAATTAAAAATCTATTTTCCAAACTCTTTAAAAATCTGTTTTTGCCATTTCAAGTAGGATTAATATAAATTGTTTTTAGGTAGTCTAGGACTTCAAATCACTGTGGATACGATATTTAGGGTTACTACAATTGACCTGTGCATTGCAATAGAGAGTGAGTTAGGGGATTGAAACAAAAATTCAAAAATTTGACTTTTTAACCAAAAATCAGCAAGTTATCATAAAACCTCCAAATATCACTATCAAGTTTTTGCGAGTATTCGGTTAGGCTGCTACTAGTTGACGAGGCCTTCATTTCCTTCTTGGTAAGTGTTTTAGAAATTCCATAATAGGGCTTGGATTGTGATAAGCACGTCGAGTTATTGAGAAGAGTGAATTACAAATTTTATTTTTATAATATTAATTAATCAAGTATGGATGTGATAGGTTATGTTTACTTTCGATTGAATTCGGACGATGAGATATTTTGGGACTCAACGAACACAAGGTGAGGAACTTATCTCAAATGATATGAATAGCTTAACTCTTCAGAATGATGACATTGTTCCACTCGATATGAAATGAATTTTCATGATAGTTTCCTTCATGCATATTCATACTTATTTGTATGCTTCATATGTGTCATTGTATGACTTGTGACATTTTATTATGAATTTTGGAAACCCGTCGAAGTCTTTTCTTGTGCAATTGAAGTAAATATTTGAATTTTTAGAAAGAAAATGTCTATGTGATGATTTCTAATCCTAAACTTCCACTTCAAATTTGCATCCATAGATCATGCACATTACATGTAAAAACCCGCATAAGGCGAAGTGTTTTCACTTCGGAGGATTGGCCAACTCCGAGTAAATCAGTTGGGGTCTGGTTTACTCTATGTCGATATAGTGATGCGATAAGCAGGTTCAACACCTTGTGTCGATATAGTGACACCGAGGGTGAAGTTAGAACAATCATCCTATGGCAATATAATGACAGGAGGGATGAAGTGGAGAAAGAAAAGAAACAAGCTCTATGTCGATATAGTGACACGAAGAGTTGTTCAACATCTTGTGGTGATATAGTGACATGATGAACGGAATTAGAACAACCACCCTACGGTGATATAGTGACACAAGGGTGGGTGAAAAAGCATTCGATTGATGAGTGGTATGGATTACATGTTTTATGATATTTTTCTAATTTTATGATGTTATCTTATTATCATACATGTGCATTCATAACATTCATTTTGGTATGATCATTATTCCTTGAATAAATGAAAAAAGGCTTGGAATAATTTCTATAAATAAAGATGTTGGTTTTCCTTCGATGTTTAAATACTTGAGATAGTCGTTTAACTCATTGAGCTTGTTAATACTCATCCTCTTATTTAATTTTTTTTACAGGTAATGAATGAAGATTTCATAGCATGAAATAAGAAATGAAAATGGGTTAGGAAATGAGCATGTGTGATAGGCATGATCATTGATTTGCTACTTTGTATTTCATTGATGTTTTCCTATATGGATTTATTACTCGAGGAATGTTTTAATGTTTTTGGATATGTTGGATACATGATACATGGTTTACGAGCACCTCAATCGTGATTTTGGTTAGAGAGTGAGCATACGACTCACTGTTTTGGATATGTGTCCCACACTTTTAGTTTTTTGTTGAATTGACAGCAATGTTCTTATAACTGCTTGTGATGATTAAAGTTTTGAGGTTAAGTGTTTGTGATGATATATATATATATGTGAATTGTCGTACATGACGTATAGAGGAATTTACGCATATGTCATGCCAAGATTTTTTTAAATCTCCATAGTTAGTTGATTTTTGAATGTTGGTTTTCGTTGAATATTCGAATTTGAATTTTAACCACATGATTTCATTTGTTGTGATGCCTAACGGGGAGTTGGGGATTATAAAGCAACAATAAATTTTGCATTGCGAAGAAAAGTAGTAATAGACGCATTCCCCTTCTTGGTGTTTTGTAACTGCATAAAAAGTTGTAAGATGCAAGTATGAGCATCGAAGGCAAGGTGCAAAGTCTTCCAAATGTCATATGATGTGTTGAGACCTACGACATAAGGCACAACTTCTTTAGAGAGAGAGGCTACAAGCCAACTTAGAAGAATTTGATCTTTGTGTATCCAAGCATTGTATGCAGTATTAATCACAATGGATGGTGAGCTCTCTAGTGCATCTAGGGTAGGAAGATGTCATGATGGCACCGAGCCATCAACAAAGCTTTCGAGATCAAAGCTTCTAAGAAGAGGAAGAAGTTGCGTATGCCATAGGAGGTAGCTTGTCATTGTGAGTTTTAGGGACAAGCTTTGTAAGTAAAACTGCAAATGGAGCCAAGGTGGAATGTTGAGAATCCTGTGTGGAGGAGCTAGGTGATGCCATTGGGAGGTAGGTAAGGAAAAAAATGTGTTACCAGGTCTGCTTTAATACCATGATAATTCACACAAAACTGGAATTGTCTTTAATGAATTTTACATACTTTATATTGAGTAATGAGGTACATATTTATAACAAATGACTAAATAACAGATAAGAAATTATAACATATCATAACTAAAGTTAAGTGCCATCAAAACTACATGATAGTTCATATAAGGTGAAGATTTGATTCGTGCTAACACTCAGATCCTTGGTGTTTCAATAAAAACTTTCAATTAAATATTGGGAGGAGAGTATCTAGACATCTATTCATATTATAAATAAAACTCCTTTGAAAGTTTTACTAACATGACTCCTTATGAAACACCTAATCTTCAACATCTAAGAGCCTTTGGTTGCTTGTGTTATAAAACTAATATATAACATTTGGATAAGCTTGACAAGAGAGTAGTTCTTGAAGTTTTTTCTTGCTATTCCATGGCTACAGGTATAAAGTGGTTATTATAGAGTCAAGAAAAGTATTGATCAGTAAAGATGTAAAACTTTGTGAAAAAAAATCGAGCTAGAAAACATTACTTACCTCAGGGCCTTCTCTTGAAAGTTTATTTCATAAACAATTTGCATTCCTTTAATTGATGATTCTGAAAATACCTCAATGTTTCATATGTCAACTCATCTCCTACTTTCTAAAGATGCTGTGTCGCAAGATACTACTCTTGAGATTTCAAATAATTCTCCAAATTTGCACTAAGAATGTATTCTTACATATAATCTAGCCCTTCCAATGACTAGGGCATGAAACCATATAAAGCCATCTAGTTGGCTTTAGAATTATGTTACAAATTGTGTAATTCATCAAATGCCTACCACTGATCATCTTTCTTATTCAGCTCATTATTATAGTTTCTTATCAACTTTGTCTACATTGTTTAAACCAAGTTCTTATCACTAAGCTATTCAGGATAAAATTTTGATAATGACAATGGAAGATGAATTAACAATCCTATAAAAGAATAAAATTTGGGAAATAGTGGACTTAGCACCAAGAAAAAATCTGTTGACTCTAAGTGGGTCTATTGAAACTTCCAACTAAGGAGGAGATACAAAGGTGTAAAGAAATGCTTGTCGCAAAAGATTTAATTTACAAGAAGGGGTGGATTACAATGAGGCATTTTCTCTACTTGCAAAATTAGTTATAATTTGATCCATTTTAGTAACAGCAGCACAACACAATTGGCCTTTAGTTTATTTAGATGTAAACAAGCTTTTCTGAATGTTGATTTATATAAAGAAGTTTATATGGTCATCCCAAAGGGAGCCAATAGATAGGGGAGAATAAAGAGAAAGTAAGCTAATCGTTTATACTGTTTCAAATAGGTGTTGAGATAGTGAAACATTAAAATTATTGAAATACTCACACAAGTTGGTTGCAGTTGGAGTCAATACAGTTACACTTTATTTACAAAATAACAAGGACAAGATTTTGAGTTTTTTCTAGTATATGTGGATGATATAGTAGTGACAAGTAATAACATACAAATGATTGAAATGGCCAAACAAGCTATGCAGTTCAAGAATTTAGGTGGACATAAATTTTCTTGTGTATCAAAATTCTCAAATCAAATGCTCGTATGGTCTTGATCCAAAGGGACTATCTTATGAATCTATTATCTGATCTTGGATGATCAGTTACCAAACCAACTAGAACTCTTGTTGAAAAGAACAAGAAATATACAACTTTTGAATATGATCGAATTGTGAACAGAAGTCTATCAAAATAAATTGAATTGTTGATCCCGGAGAATTTTAGAGACTAAATGGACGCATAATACATTTAACGAACACTAGGTGGGGCATTACATATATTGTTAGGCATCAATTATTGTTGAAAAGAATAAGAAATATGCTAATTGGATATTTTGCTATCATTGGTTTGTTTCAGCATTTTGTATCAAAATGGGTGATTCTTTTGTATGCTAGTGATCTAAATAACAACCTAATAATCTTATTTTTCATGAAAAAAATTAAACATATTGAGGTTAATGGTCAATTATCTAAGATCAAGAGCTTCAAGATTTGATCAAGTTGTTGTGTAGTAATTCCCAAATTCAATTAGACGATTTACTCACGAAAGCATTTTCACAACCACAACATGGAAGATCATCTGATTTGTGCCAGCAGTTATAGTAATGAGAATCATTTGTTTAGTGTTCTTATAATTTATTTAGTTAACAATGTTATTGTTTCAGTGTTATAAATTTATATTAGACATTTTAGTAAAAAATTGAGTTTTCGTATATGTATTGTATAAATAATGGAAACAACTACGATTATGATAGTTTTCCTAAAAGGCAAAATATGAAGAACTTTTGGTTGATTTCTCCTATCTCTTCTTCTTTCTATTCGTTCATATTGAATAGAGAAATGTTAAGACTTTAACACAAACTGAAGGTTTTAATAATAAAAACCAATCTTGTCGAAGCGGAAATACTCTTTCACATTGTATTGTCCTCGAAGTTAGGTCGACGATCACGTAGCGGAACTTCGACGCAATGCCACAATCCAAAATACCTACAGAAGTATAGCAAAAATAGGACAAAGACGAGGAGAGTTCAACGTAAATCTCATCTGCAGCAATGAAACTCTATTTATAGAGTTTGCATGGAAGTTTCGTTAGCTGCACGGTAATGCAATTTTTGCAACTGCAAGGGCTGTAGTTCACGAACAAGCATATCATGTGCGTATGTCCAACAATCTTTCACTCGCACATAATGTGTTATTTGTCACATTCGCAAATTTCTGTATATAGTAAATGGATCATGCGAAACGAATACATTCACAATATAATACGGGAGAATTGTAACTTGTTAGGGATGCACAATTACTCAACCACTGGAAAGCATATACCATGATCTGTTAGGGATACATAGTGCTCAATCAACTTGAGAGTCATGACTATAATTTGTTAAAAATTTATAATCTCTCAATCAATATGTGAGCAATCATGTTACTCACTTTGCCTTAGAGACCCCTTGCTTGCACAACTTAGACGACTGATGTCTAATTCTGCGGTTTACTCAATTTTATATGTATACTTCATAGTTGGCCAACAACATATAAAATTTATGCAACACCAATGAATCTTTCTCTTGCCATCATATTTCTCGGCTCTAAGTCAGCTGCTTTCCTAGACATGACACGACGGGCCGTATACAATTTTATCCTATGAGTACATCGCTAAAGTAGCAACACCAACCCACTACCTTAAACTCAAGAGTTTGAGGGAAATTTTCGGACTTATTCAGTCCTTACACATGTGACGAAGACTTGATAAACTATTCGTCATGTCTTAGGGTTGACTTAGCATACTTGGTGATACACTCAAGTACTACGGTGGAGACTCCCATTGACGGAACGTAAGCCTTTACTCAATAACACCGCAGAGACTTAAGTCCAGTCACGTATTTATAGCACCTGACCTGAGTCCTCCCAATAGTCATCCAGAATTTTGGCGCCTTAAGTGAGGTCTCATATTTGGCTCCCCTTGTCAGATCACATGGAGTTGAAATAAACTCGTGCTTAAATCCTCCCGAACAAATCAGGGTGGTCTTAGATCATATTATGAATCTCAATCATTTCTTCCCCGCTTGCTATATTCTAAGTGTTGGAGGTGATTATTTGTGTAATTTGATAATCTCTTGCCTAATTGACATACTCTACTTGTGTCTCATAATAACTTAAACAAAGAAATGAAATGCTTTCATTTAAAAAACAAGTGTCTAAGTGCAATTAGTATTGCGTAATCCTATAGCTTTTACATGTCTAATAAATACATCCCTTGGAATAGGCTTCGTAAATGGGTCAGCCGTATTCTGATGTGTAGATATATATTGAATTATGATCCTTTTCTGAACATCTTCATTTCGTACAAATTTGTACTTAGTGTCAATATGCTTCCCTTTACATTGATATTTCTCACATTTAACTTATGTAATGGCAGCTTCATTATTATAGTATAAGTTAGTCTTTGAAGCATTATCAACTACTCTTAGATGATGACAAAATTTGGCTAACCAAAGGCCTTCTTTTGCAGCTTCGGTATATACCAAAAATTTAGCTTCCATTATTGTCAATGCTATACAATCATGCTTCTTAATGCTCCACATCATAGCGTCATTGCTAAGCAGGAAGACATAACCGGAGGTGGACTTGCATTCATCAACATCTCCAGTCCAATTAGCATCCGTATATCCAACTAACTTTAAACTGCCTCCTTGATAGCATAGTGCATAATCAATTGTGCCCTTCAAATATTTGAGAATCCTTTTGACAGTCTTTCAATGTTGGTGTTTTGGGTTAGACTGATATTGACTAACTAGACCAATGACATGACATATGTCCGGTCGAGTACATAGCATGACGCATATCATACTTCTGACTATGCTGGCATAAGGAACAAAGGCAATAGCACTCTTTTCTTATGAAGTCTTCGGATACATGTTAAGACTTAAAACTTCACCTTTCATTATAGGAGTATCAATGGATTTGCAATTATTCATTCGAAAATATTCGAGTACCTTTTTTATATAGGTTTATTGCAAAAGAGCAATGAATCTCTTTGAACGATCTCGATGAATTTTACTCCAAGTATATACTATGTTTCACTCATGTCCTTCATCTCAAAGATAGCAACCATTGCTTAATGGTATTTATATACTCCTTATTATTTCCAGCTAGCAAGATATCGTCAACGTACAGAGGTAGAAATGCAAACTTATCTTGCAATCACATATATACACAGTGCACTTCATTAATCAAAGAAAATTCGAAGAAAATTATAGATCGATGGAACTTTAAACACCACTGTCTAGATGATTATTTTAGTCATATATGAATCATCGTAATTTACATACTTTGTGCGCTTGATCTTTTACAATGAAACATTTATGTTGTTTCATAAATTTCTTCATCTAGTTCTCCATTTAGAAAAGTTGTTTTTACATCCATCTTATGTAATTCTAAATCCATATAAACAACTATAACTAGGATTAAGCAAATTGAAGAAAATCTTACAATCGGTGCAAAAGTTTCATCATAATCTATACCATCCTTTTGGGTATATCCTAGTGCAATCAGGTGAGCTTTATAGCTTTCAATGTATACATTCACACCGCATTTGACCTTGAGAACCCATTTATTCCTTATTGGTCTCCTGTCGGGTGAAAATCAACCAAATCCTAGATTTAATTATCTTTTATAGACTTCATTTCTTCTTCCATTGCTTTCATTCATTCTTTCTTCGCAGGATACGAGAGAGCATTCGCAATTATTTTAGGCTTATGTTCATCTTTCGGACCAACTATAAACGCTTCTCCCTCATTCTCAAAATGACGATGTGGGATATCTTTTCGATTAGTCCGACGTATTGAACATTCTAGTATATCTAGTTATTGGGTTGGCGATGATTCTCTCTCACTCGGATCAATATTATGAGATAAGGAGACATACTCCCTAGCAGATTGATCCGTTGGGGGAGTCAACTTATGATCTTCTTCCTCTTCAAAGTGAAGATCTTTATCTATTTCGCCTTGCATAGGAAAATTATCTTCTAAAATGTAGCATCTTTACTTTCCATCTCTGTTATAGTTTCATCATCCTTTTCGCCTATGAAAACATATCCTTTGGAGTTCTCAAAATATCTTATAAAGATACACCTTTTGTTTCTATGACCTAATTTGTCACACTTATCAAAAGTATTAAGTACATAGGCTGCATACCCCAAGGTCACAAATAACTTTTTCAACCTGCCGAGAGTTTCGTAAGGAGTGGAATCTATAAATTTTGATGAAACACGATTCAACATATAGCCCGCAGTCAACAATGAATCACCCCAGAAAGAGATAGGAAGATTCAATTGTACCATCATTGGTCGAACCATATCAAGTAGAGTTCGGTTTCTTCTTTCTGCAACACCATTTTGTTGAGGAGTTCTAGGAATTGATAATTGCCTAACAATCCCTTTTTCATCACATAATTCTCTAAAGAAACCAGATAAATATTCATGACCACGATTTGTACGCAAGATCTTAACTTTGTGATCCAATTGCTTCTCAGCCACATGCAAGAATCTTTTAAAACACTCTAATGCCTCATATTTATGTGTGATTAAATAGACCACACCATAGCGTGAATAATCATTTATAAATGTGATAAAATAAGAAAAAATATGTCTAGCCTTAAACATTCATAGGACCACAGATATCAGAATGAATTATTTCTAAGGAAGAATCTGCATTTTGCCTACTCCAAATGATTCTCTATTTGCTTTACCAGCAAGGCAATCTTCACACATGGGCATAATTACTTTAGCGAGATTGTCTAAAAGGTCTTTTCTATCTAGTCTATTCATACGATCTTGCCCAATATGTCCAAGTCTAGCGTGCCAAATTTTGGCATCAACATTTTTATCAGAAAATGGTACAAATGAACAATTAGAATTTTGAAAATTTTTAGATATTTCATGAACATAAAAACCATTCGACTTGTAAGCAGTAAAAATATAAATATCGTTCAACATCATAGCAACATAACTTGAACCAAATGTTAATACATAACCAAGTTAAACAAGATACTAACATTAAATTTCATCGAAAATCCGGAACATAGAGGACATCATGGAGATATAGGACACGTTCTTCACAAAGGTCCAATTTATATGTACCAATGCTTTTGACCTCCACTCGTGCATTGCTGCCAATGTAAATCCACTTAGTTTCGACACTAAATCGACAAAAATTCACTAAAGCATCGCGTTCCTTCGCTATGTGGTCAGTTGCTCCTAAGTCTACAATCCATGAAGGATGAGAGTTAGTGACTAAAACACAACTAGAAACATAAACGAAAGTTTGTTTAGAAAAGTATACCTATGTTTACTTGTTCGGCTCAGTGCACTCATGAGCGAAGTGTCCATGCTTGTGGCAATTATAATACTTAACTTTACTTTTAGGGTAAATTACACCAAATGCCCTCCAACTTTAAGTTTTGCTCAGCGATACCCTCCAACTTCACTTTGTAACACAAATACTCTTCATCTTTTAACACGTTTCACTCGATGCCCTCTTTACCTGGGATAGCCGATTTTCTGATTTTTCGTCGACGTGACGTTCACGTGACCATCTCCTCTCTCCTCCACGCAAATAGTCATTCGACGTGGCATGCTCCGATGTGGCACATAAAATTACACAAATGCCCTCCAACTTTAAAGTTTGCTCAGCGATACCCTCCAATTTCACTTTGTAACACAAATGTCCTTCATCTTTTAATACATTTCATCCGATGCCCTCTTTACCTGGGATGATCAATTTTTTTATTTTTTGTTGACGTGACGTCCACGTGGTCATCTCATCTCTCCTCCATGCAAATAGTAGTCTGACGTAGCATGCTCCGACGTGGCACCACATATTAAACCATCTTACTTACCGTAAATTGACCCACTCATTGTTAAATTATTTCCTTATTTCCCCCTTTGCCGTCGTTCGCATGAAACCTCTTTCGTCATTCGCTCTCCTGTGTCGTTCGCCTCCTTCATCATTCGCCTCCTTCATCGTTCACTTTTCACGTTTATCGGCATCATCTTTGTCTAAATTGGTGTAGTTTTATGTGCATTTAGTGAGCAAACTTTAAAGGTAGAGTACATTTCACCCGATGCCCTCTTTACCTAGGACAGTCGGTTTCTCAATTTTTCATCAACGTGGCATTCACGTGATCATCTCCTCTCTCCTCTACACAAATAGTCATCCAACGTGGCATGCTCCGACATGACACATAAAATTACACCAAATGTCCTCTAACTTTAAAGTTTGCTCACCAAATGCACATAAAACTACACCAATTTAGACAAAGATGATGCCGATAAACGTGAAAAGTGAACGATGAAGGAGGCGAATGATGAAGGAGGCGAACGACACAGGAGAGCGAACGACGAAAGAGGTTTCATGCGAACGATGGCAAAGAGGGAAATAAGGAAATAATTTAACAATGAGTGGGTCAACTTACGGTAAGTAAGATGGTTTAATATGTGGTTCCACGTCGAAGCATGCTATGTCGGACGACTATTTGCACGGATGAGAGATGAGATGATCACGTGGACGCCACATCGACAAAAAAATTAGAAAACCGACTGTCCCAGGTAAAGAGGGCATCGGATGAAATGTATTAAAAGATGAAGGGCATTTGTGTTACAAAGTGAGGTTGGAGGGTATCGCTGAGCAAACCTTAAAGTTGGAGGGCATTGGTGTAATTTTATGTGCCATGTCGGAGCATGCCACGTCGGACGACTATTTGCGTAGAGGAGAGAGGAGATGGCCACGTGGACTTCACGTCAACGAAAAACTAGAAAATCGACTATCCCAGGTAAAGAGGGCATCGGGTGAAATGCGTTAAAAGATGAAGAGCATTTGTGTTACAAAGTGAAATTGGAGGATATCGCTGAGCAAACCTTAAAGTTGAAGGGCATTTAGTGTGATTTACCCTTTATTTTCAGTCCCTTCTGATTTTGCAGCCTTTTGTGTTTTGAGCTTTTACTTGCACCTTTGGTACTGAATTCAGCAACATATGCTTGACAAGAAAGTTTAACTATCTCAAGGCACTCTTCTTCTAGTTCCATATGCCGTGCAACATCATGTTATCATTACAAGCTAAGTTCAAAATCATTTGTTCTCAATGTACTAGAAGGGATCGAATGACAGACTATAACACCTGCACTTTTCAAATCACAAATAATGTTCGATAATTCACTCAAATGTTGCCGCATGTTGTGATTTGGGTGCATACGATAAGAATGGAACTTAAGATGAAGTAACATTAATTTCCTAGCTGATATACTTGCAAACTTTTCATGAAGGGCATCCCACATGGCTTTGGCAGTTTCATGCACCTCATACTCACACATTAAAGAATTGTTCATACTGTTCAACAACGTAATACGAGCTCTTTTCTCTTTCTTTTTCCAAGCATTATAAGCATCCAAATTCCTTTTGTGTTGAGGTGTAATGTCAAATTCAGGTTCAGACATGGAGTTTTTGATACATTCAAGAACTTCCTCTTCTTCGAGGATGTATTGTACTTTCATATGACAGATGTCATAGTTATCATCATTCAACTTGTCACATTTATTCAATTCAGCAATTATTTGCTTGGTTATCATTTAGTCTAAAATCATGTTAAAAAATAAATGAATCTTATAATGTTATACACAAGTCTTCTTGTCGCATATATTTCAAAAATAATAAAATGCTAATATTTTAGGATAGTGACATCAAGATGATAGCATAACTCCTACTCATCTCCCACTATTCCAAAAAACATTACCAAGTTATTAAAATCAATATAATTGTGTCAGTCTCGCCGCGTCGCCGCCCCCCGGCGTCGGCCTTCTCCTTGACACCAAAATAGTTGAAAAATATTATCGTGTCACGTGAACATAATAATATTTAGATACTGCACTAATTGTGAAATAGGTAAGTCCACATAGAAAGAGGGTACTAAATTTTTCACTACAATTTCTTTTCAATACTTGCCTAAACATGCACATGCATCACTCAATAAAAATTACTAACGCGACCATCGTATAATTTAATTGTCTTAATCCTATTTGAACTACCTATGTTTTATTATACCTATGTCACATTCATAATTTCCACATTTATGCAAACACAAACATAGCATAAAAAATGAATTACAAAACATACAAATAATTTTACGTCATTTATCACATAATGAAATTATTTGCCACATACTTTTAACATAATATATGCATGATAATAAGCATGGCTATCATTAATTCATACATTTACATAAAATGTGAAGTGACATGCTTAAAATACATGTATGCATAATAGAAGCCATTTAAATAATTAAAATATCAATTTTCATAAAAATTGAAAATTATTTTTCACACATGCCCTATTTACATATATGTAATGAAAAATATTCATACAACAAAAATATTTTTTGTCATATCATACATAAATTATTAATTGCATAATGTTAACAAAAACACACAATATCATGTGAAAATACATTTGTTGAATCAAAAAGTAATTTTTTATAACAAAAAATATATGCACATAAAAAAGATATCTTACAAGGGAAAAAAATACCATTTATAAGTTCCATATCATATAATGAACTTTAAAAAATAATAATGTGCACGATTTTTATTTTCAGATGTATAACATAACATAATGTAATATAATTATATTCATAACATAATATCAAAACATATTACAAATACATACATGACATATTTAAATTTTTTCACACATAGACATATCAAGAAATGTCCATAATCATGTCATATAAATTTAAGGAAAATTTCTATAAATTTTCTAATTATCATAACACAATTACATACAAAACATTTCAAAAAAATATAGATGTGACATTATAATATGTCACAAAATTTCTAATATGCATAATTATTACAGAATTTAACTAAAATGCATAATATATGTCATGAATCAGCAATATAACTTCAGAAAATTCATGAAACAAGCATTTTCAATTTTAATATAATTTTCCTAATACTCTATAATTTCAAAAAAATGGTAACTGTTCGTAATGGGCTGCAATGCAACCCATGTCTCCGCGCTGCACACAATAGCTGCATGTGCTGCGCGCTGTAGGTCACGAGCCAAGGCCCGCTCACCTTGAGGCAACGTTGCGGGCCTCAGGCACGTGCACTGTGCTACAGTGCGCGGCGCAGCGGGCCAGAAGCCTGCGCATCGTTTCGCCAACAGCCCGCTGCACTACAGGCCTGAAGCCCACGCGCAGAGCGTGCAATAATGCCGCATGGCGCTATTCATGCTAGAGCGCTACAGTGAATAGTTATTTTTGGAAAATTACAGGAAAATACATATTAAAATTATGTACCAAAAATTCTGTTAAAATTAGTACATGATGAATAATAAAAAAAATTAATTTTTTATTCTTTAATTATGGTCATGTAACCAAAGTTTGCAAAAAATATAATTTTTTTTACTTAATCTCGTATTACAAAAAATAATGAAAAAAATCATTTTAGGCTCTAATACTAATTGAAGTTTTTAATAATAAAGACCAACCTCGTCGTAGCGAAAATACGAAGGTCCTTTCATGTTGTATTATCTCAGAGTCGGATCGATAATCACGTAGCGGAACTTAGACGCAATGCCACAACCCAAAATACCTCCAGAAGAATAGCAAAAACAAGACAAGAGACAATGAGAATGCAGCAATGCTGCAATGGAACTATATTTATAAAGTTTGCATAGCAGTTTAATTAACTCCACGTGCATGCAGTTTTTGCAACTACAAGGCTGCAGTTCATTGTGTGCGTATGTCCAACAAAAACAATGTATATAGACATGCTGAAATAATCACAGAATGTGATGTAATGTAACTAAATTTGAATTATAAATGCAATGCGCTTTGAAGAAAAAAAAAGTTAAAAACAAGAAGATAGAAAGGATGAATTGGCTCTATTTTTCGTGTAACTATCTCTCAATGGGTTGTTTGATTTGAGGATATTAAATGACTGAAGTAAAGTTGTAATATCCCCAAAAAATAAAGCTACTATGCAGACCTGTGAGCAACCAGAATCCAACATATCAGAAGGGCCGGAAGAGTGATCTAGAAGCCCAATCTGTAAAAAATGTGGACTTAGTGGAAAATGCCCACAGGCCCAAAGTTTACGTTTTGGCAATCCAGATGAAAAAAGAAACTCTGAGTCAATTGCAATGTTTTAACAATCGGATGGAAGATCGAGTCACAAGGCTAACTGAGTCATGATAATATTTTCTAATATATTTATTAAAATAATATTTTCTAATAATCTTCAATATAAATATCATAGTTAGCATAATATAATATATAAATAATAAACCATTAACGATAAATTAATATGAAAGTATATATGCTTACTATTTTCTAATATTTGTGATGCAATATTACATACTTTTAAATTTTTCATTAGTGTGTTTTTAATTCTCCTTCCATGATTATTTCTTAAAGTTAATTTTTTTTTATTTCTCATTCAACATTTTTTCCTTTTCCAAAACAAAATCCTTGTAGTTTAAAATATTTTTTACCTTAATTTTTTATTTTAATTTAGAGTTGATCAATTGTACTCAAAATAAAATTATTATTGTGGTTCTTATCATCTAATTAATTAACGTTCCTATTATTCAATTTTACTTTCTTTTTTCTTCTATCAATTATTAATTATTATGTTTCCTTTTTTTCTTCTATTAGTTGTCAAATATCTCATAATTTAGGTTCTTTCTTTCATCAATTTTTTATTTCCTTTTCTATATTAAGAATTTTTAAAATCCATGTTTGATGCTTTCCATTTTCTCATATTTACTTCTTTTTCATCCAAAAGAAGTAAAAATCTGGTTAAACCAGAATCTCGGTTCAATCCCACTCTAATTTTTTAACAAAATTAGATTTCTGTATTAATCCGAATCCAACTGACAATTGATTCACGATTGAATGGCTCGAACCGGCCAATTGGTCCGCTTCTAAAAATTATAGTCAATTGATTAACCAGTTGACGAACTCTCTAATCTTTTGATTTTGAATTCCCAAAAGTTAGCCACTCGTACTAGGAACGTAAGAAAAAATATATCCAAAAAAAATTAACCAAACTGAAAAAATTGATTCGAAAAAAGCTCAAATTCTAATTTTGATTAAAAATTAGGTTAGTTTTTTAAAATGACAAATATTATCCATTTAATTAGTACTCTAACCAAAAAAATTAGAAGGGCTTGACCTAAATCAAATATATTTTAAAGATATTATAATTAAAATATAATCGCAACTTTTAAATAATATTTTATAATTTAATTTTCTTTTACTCATGTACTTAAATTTGAATATTACCAATTTATTAATCTATTTTAATAAAGTTAGTATGAAATCGATCAGATATTTTGAATTATAATGTGATAATAAGTTAGTTTAGTTAACTTAGAGTTAACTTTTAATTTTTTTTAAACATTTGAATTTAATGTATTTAACGTCAATAATTTTTTGAATATTTTGCTTATAAAGTAGGTCTCGACTCGAAAAAAATAGAGTTTAGGTGATTTTTTTAAAAAAAAAAAACTACTCCAAATTTAAAGGGCTCGGACAGTTAAATAATGCTTTTTAGAAAAATATATATGCTTTTATATATTTCTGTCCTCAAAATTGATAACCTCTTCTTTGTCTGGCTGTGACAGTTCTCGGTGGACAGTAAGAATTAAGAACAGAACACAGCAAAAATGTCATAGTAAGGACTTGGACCCATTTATTTATATTAATAATGTAACGCCCCCGAAATGCACCCTGCCACGTGGACGAATACACTCCGGGAACATTACGGGACTTGGCTTACGTGTACAATAATTTGACCAAAATAAGACTTTGACTGGTCAATATAATTGAGGAATAATTGCGGAAGGAAATATAGCTATTACCCATTTAAAAAGAGGCATAATTAAAATGAATGCGGAAGTCTTAACAAGATAACACAACTGTCTCACAAAATCTAAACATGATAGTTTGCATAAATAAATACAACTCGATGAAAATAAAAAGGAAGCTGAAGAGACTCGATTTTATGTGCAAAGATCACCACGAGCTCGATCTGTCGCCTGCGCCATCATCCTTTTTACTGGGATAGGTTATTACCTGTGACATTGAATACACAGGGGAGGTAAACCTCCCTGTGAGCTTTGACGCCCAGTACATAATAGTCATATGACATATAAACGGTAATGACATCATAAATATAATCATAAATGATAAAGTCATGTAACCATAATTGGTGCGATGACATCATGATCAAGTGATGTGACATAGAATGGCATAACCAATATGATAATATGATAAGTGTAACAAGAGTAATATAATCATCATTAAAAGATCATAATATCATTGGGCATTGTCCATCATCATAATCATTATCATATTTACATTTTCATTATGTTACACTTATTTTGGAGTATCTTTCGACTCCCTTTAATAGGGCCGGTGGAGTATCTTTCGACTCCCTTTTGGCCAGGGCGGAGAATCTCAACGCCTAATATGGGCCGGTGGAGTATCTTTCGACTCCCTTTTGGTCAGGTTGACCGTCGTCAACATAACATAAGAAGAGCTCTTCATTTAACATTTTTCGTCTTTTATCTTATTTATCCTATAACTATTTTTTTAGATTTATTTAGATAATAAAAACATTGATTCCAGATAAAATCATTATATAAAGAGATCGAGAAGGGTGTTAAAATGATCAATTATAATGATACCTATATAATAACTCGACAAGTAGTTAATCAGGACAAGTCAAAATAATTTAACAAGGATTTATAATAGACATCAGCATGGTGGATGGTTATTATATTATAAGATGAATGCACACGTATTATATAACATTAGAAATAATTGAATGATGAAAGATGATCGTTCATTAGTGTGTTAAAGATTCTATAAGGTAGCACAATATAATTACATGCTACAGTGCCGCAAGAATTATATAGCTGTAATACTCTAGAACATGGTGAGATACTTTATTACCGTATACTACGGTGAGGCTAATTGTAGATTTTGGAAGCTAATTATTCCATTGCCTTGATTTAGTGCGATAGGCCCAATGTATTAACACATTGATGTGATGCATTTTAGTGCAATTTTGTCCTTTCTGGTTCCATTCCACATGAAATCAAAAAGCATAATAGGTGTTATGTAAACTAGCTAAGAAGCTACGTCAGTACCCATTTACAAAAATACTAGCATTTAATGCACACGTATTAAATGCCAAATGCACCTTATTATTTATATACATCATATCACCATGGGAAGGATTGGATGCGTGAAAGAAAACTCCAAAGTCCATTGATTACTGCACCCTTATGATTTAACGCGACACACTTAAATTATAATATATATAAAAGTGGGCGAATTGATCTGGGCGATACCATTATTCTTCATAAGGTACATATGATAGAACGCATAAAACAAATCTTACTTTACCAACGTAAGGAGGGGTTGTGCAGACTAATTTATTTACAAAATCGTGTACCTTTCTTTCGAATGACAACACTCACGTCCTCGCTGTCTGACGTCTCTCGCACGATCTGATGTTTCTATCTCCCCTTCGACGTCCTTGCACGCGATTTGCCTCCTCTTCCCCTAGCGCCGTGACGCCCAAATGAACAATAAACAATAGCAACACCTTAGTGGCTGTTTAGGTCTCGAGATATAAGGAGACTAGGCTTCATGGGTGGTTACGAGACTTGGTCATTAACATTTTTTTTTTTTTTTCAAATTGGCGGACGTTACATTATAAACCCCTTAAAATAAAATTCGTCCTCGAATTATGTATAGTGTAGGAACTTACCAAATAGTCTGGGAAACTGTTGACGCATTTCTGACTCAAGTTCCCAAGTTGCTTCATCTCCTTGATGATGACTCCATGTGACTTTAACCAGTGGTACATCTCTATTCTTATGACGCTGAACTTTCGATTCTAAGATTCTCAGCGGTTGTTCTTCATATGTCAGATCTTCTTTAAGATTTGGCTCCTCATATCTGATAATGTTCGCCTCATCATGCTTATACTTTCGGAGCATAGATACATGAAAAACATTATGCACTCGTCCATATGATGGAGGTAGTGCTAATCTGCATGCTGCCTCTCCGACTAATTCCAGTACTTCGAACGGACCCACATACCTCGGACTGAGCTTTCCCTTCTTGCTAAATCTCATGACTCCTTTCGTCGGGGAGACTTTTAGCAGTACCTGATCACCTGCATGAAAGATCTGCTCACGTCGGCCTTTATCTGCATAGGTCTTCTGACGTGTCTGTGCTGCTTTCATTCTCTGTTGTATTAACTCCACCTTCTTGGCATATTCCTCAGTCTCCTTTAATTCTTTAGCACTCAGGAACTTTCGTTCGCCGACCTCATTCCAACAAGCTGGTGATCGACATGGTCTTCCATACAAGGCCTCGAATGGAGCCATGCCTATGCTGGAATGATAACTATTATTATAGGCGAATTCGATCAGGGGCAAGTGATCATCCCAACTGCCATGCCAATCCAAGGCACATGCCCTCAGCATGTCTTCTACCGTCTGGATGGTCCTCTCTGATTGACCATCTGTATGGGGATGAAAAGCCGTACTGTAGTTCAGTCTTGTCCCGAAAGCATTCTGCAGACTCCTCCAAAACCTAGCTGTAAAGCGAGGATATCGATCTGACACTATAGAAACTGGAATACCATGCAATCTGATAACCTCCTGCACATATATATCCATCAACCTCTCGATTGACTGTCTCCATTTGATCGGTATGAAGTGTGCAGATTTTGTCAATCGGTCGACCACTACCCAAATAGCATCATGTCATTTTTGTGTGCGAGGTAGACATGATATGAAATCCATGGAAATGTCTTCCCATTTCCACCTCGGGATTCCTAAAGAGCTAAGCTTGCCATATGGCCTCTGATGCTCTATCTTCACTTGTTGGCATACTAGACACGTAGAGACATATTCCGCGATTTCTCGCTTCATATCGTGCCACCAGTAACTTCGTTGTACATCCTTGTACATTTTCGTACTGCCTGGATGGATGGCAAATTCTGACTTATGACATTCGTCCATCACTTCCCTCTTGAGTTCAGCATCATTAGGAACCCACAAACGGTTCCTATATCTGACTCCGCCATCAGCTGATATCTTGAAGTCCTCTGTTTCTTTCTCACACCTACTGACCATTTTGACATATTCTGCATCCTCTAGTTGTGCCTTGATGATTCTGTCAACCAAGTTTAGCTGAAGCCGGTGCATCATCAATATAGCTCCATTTCTGCCCGACCTTGGATTCCACATGTTGAGTTCTTCAGTCATCTCAAACACTCGAAGCCTCATAAATGCTAATGAACCTTCCCATTTACGACTCAATGCATCAGCAACTGTGTTTGCCTTACCTGGATGGTAGTTAATGGCAAACTCATAGTCTTTCAAAAACTCCATCCACCTGCGTTGCCTCATGTTTAAGTCTCGCTGAGAGAAGACGTATTTTAGACTCTTGTGATCGGTGAACACTTCGAACTTCTCTCCATACAAATAATGTCTCCAGATTTTCAGAGCAAAGACCACTGCCTCTAACTCTAAATCATGTGTCGGGTAGTTCACCTCGTGCTTCTTCAGCTGTCTTGATGCATATGCAATCACCTTACCGTGTTGCATTAGTACGGATCCCAATCCTGTACCGCAGGCATCACTATACACCACATACCCACCACTACCAGAAGGGATGGTGAGTATCGGTGCTGTAGTCAATCTAGTCTTCAGCTCCTGAAAGCTATCTTCACACTGTCGTGACCAGATAAACTTCTCACCCTTTTTTGTCAGCTTCGTCATTGAGGAGGCTATCTTCGAGAAGTCCTTTATGAATCGCCTATAGTATCCAGCCAATCCAAGGAAACTGCGTATCTCGGTCACATTCTTCGGTCGAGCCCAATTTGTCACTGCCTCTACCTTCGCTGGATCAACATAAATACCCTTCTTAGAGACAATGTGTCCTAGGAACATAATTTCTTCCAACCAGAATTCACACTTCGACAGTTTTGCATAGAGTTTGTGCTGCCTAAGTGTCTCCAATACGATCCTCAAATGCTCTCTGTGTTGTTCGGGATTCTCTGAATAGATCAATATGTCATCAACGAAGACGATGACAAACTGATCCAAATAAGGCTTGAACACCCTGTTCATCAGATCCATGAATGTTGCAGGTGCATTCGTCAACCCAAAAGGCATAACCAAGAACTCGTAATGCCCATATCTCGATCGAAAAGCAGTCTTCGGAATGTCTTCTTCTGCAACTCGTAGTTGGTGATAACCACTCCGCAAGTCAATCTTGGAGAACACAGAGGCCTTGGACAATTGATCAAACAAATCATCAATACGTGGCAGCGGGTACTTATTCTTCACTGTGACCTTATTTAGCATTCTGTAATCTATACATAATCTGAGGGAGCCATCCTTCTTCTTCACAAAGAGCACTGGTGCACCCCATGGTGAAACACTGGGTCGGATAAACCCCTTATCTAAAAGTTCTTGGATTTGCTTTTTGAGTTCTTGCATTTCAGCTGGAGCCATTCGATATGGAGCTTTGGAGATAGGAGCAGTGCCCGGATGGAGGTCGATGCAGAAATCAATCTCCCGTCGTGGTGGCAATCCAATGACGTCTTCTGGAAAGACGTCCGGAAAGTCTCTAACTATTTTCATCTGTCGTGGGTCTGGAACTGGAGCATCTGTTTTCACGACACTAGCTAGATAACCTCTACAGCCTTTATGCAACATCTTCTGTGCCTTCATTGCAGAAATGATCACCTTGTCTTCCTTGCCAGTAGTGCCCTTCACAGTAGCCTTCGGCTTGCCTTGAGTACCAATGATAATCTTCTTTTGCCTGCATACTACTACAGCATCGTGGTATGACAGCCAGTCCATACCAAGTATGACATCATAATCTGTCATGGGAATGACGATCAGATCTGCAGAGAAATTCTTGCCATCGATCGTCACTGGTACTTCTGGGATATACTTCGTAGTGCAGAGAGTACCCATAGGGGTTGCCACACTCATGGAACATGTCATATCATGCAGAGGCAAATTCAAAGCCATAGTACAATCTTGAGAGATGAATGAATGTGATGCACCAGAATCAAATAATATTGTAGTAGGCATGCCTGCTATAGGTAAAGTACCTCTGATGACGTCGACGTCAGCTGGTGTAGTATCCGTTTGCATATTATAAACTCTGCCTTGCACCAAGGTATTAGCACTTCCAGCGCTACGCTAAGCTTGTTCCTCCCTTGCCTTCTTAGGACAGTCACGGATAAAGTGTCCCTGCTGACCACAGTGGATACAAGCACCTGTTCTTCGTCGACATTCTCCTGGGTGAAATCTCCCACAATGTTGGCATGCTTTATTATTTTGCTGGGGCTGCTGCGGTGCCTGTCGCTGTTGAGGCTGAAATCATTTATTCATTAGTCATCATCATTGCATACCTATAACTATTTATTTTACTTCTCACCTGACGATAAGGTTGCTGCTGTTGTGGTGGCTGGCGTGGCATGTTGCGAGGCTCATATGGCCTCACACGATTATCACGTCGGTGGTCCCTCCGGTTTGAACGCTTGTCATTCCACCTGTGACGACCATGCTCAAGGGTTTGTATAGGGGCCTTCCCTTTTTGTTCTTCCAATTCTCTTAAGTGATCTCGCTCCATAGTAGTCGCTAGCTCGACTGCCTCCTTCAGATTTTGCAATTTTCCGGATAAGGTCTTGGACCTGATAGTAGTGTTTAAACCTTGAGCAAATTGGTCTGCCCTCTGCTTCTCACTCATACGCATGGTATTATATTTTTCCAGTTTTATGAACTGGAAGTGGTACTCAGCAACAGTCATCTTCCCCTGACTAAGCTGTAGAAATTCCCGCTGCTTTTGAATGCGATCATGCTCTGGGAAATAGTGTGCCTCAAACACCTCATAAAAGCTATTCCAGGGAATCACGTTCTGCTCTCCAAACTGAGTTGCTTTAGTACTTCTCCACCAATCAAGGGCTTCACCAGTCAGACGATTAGTGGCGTACAAGACCTTTCTGTCCTCAGCACAACGCATCGCGAGGAAAGTTTCTGTCATACTTATGATCCACCTCTCCGCCTTATCGAAATCACCTGTGCCATCGAATTGTGGCGGATGCAACCTCAAGAATTCTTGTAAGGTGTCCTGCGGTGGCGCTGGCATGAGTTGCACAATTGGAGGCTGCATCGGCCAAGGCTGCATTGGCCAAGGCTGCATCGGCCAAGGCTGCCCCAGTGGAGGCTGCATAGGCAAGAACTGCATATGTGGAGGATAGACTGGTGGAGGCTGCACCGATGGAGGCTGGACCGGCGGTGTCTGCACCGGTGGGGGCTGGACCGGTGGTGTCTGCGTCGGTGGAGGCTCCTGCGTCGCTGGAGGCTCAACTGGCGGTGTCTGCACTGGTGGCGGATGGACTGGTGGTGTCTGTGTCGGCGGAGGCTCAACTGGTGGGGGCTGCACCGGTGGAGGCTGTCCAAACTCAATCTCATTTTGATTCATCCCTTCTTGTTCAACATCGGTTACTCTATCACGACGAGGTCGACCACGACCTCTACTAGTGGTAGCGCGTCGTGGAGGCATCTACAATATTGCACATCATGGAAACATTTAATAAAACATTTAAATCATAAAAACATAACTTCCTTACTTGATTTAGCATCGGTTGGTGTGGCGACTGCTCGTGACTCTTTGCACATGGATTACATACTTGACATTTCAGAACATAAGAATGTTCTGACTTTAGGCTCTGATACCTAACTGTAACGCCCCCGAAATGCACCCTGCCACGTGGACGAATACACTCCGGGAACGTTACGGGACTTGGCTTACGTGTACAATAATTTGACCAAAATAAGACTTTGACTGGTCAATATAATTGAGGAATAATTGCGGAAGGAAATATAGCTATTACCCATTTAAAAAGAGGCATAATTAAAATGAATGCGGAAGTCTTAACAAGATAACACAACTGTCTCACAAAATCTAAACATGATAGTTTGCATAAATAAATACAACTCGATGAAAATAAAAAGGAAGCTGAAGAGACTCGATTTTATGTGCAAAGATCACCACGAGCTCGATCTGTCGCCTGCGCCATCATCCTTTTTACTGGGATAGGTTATTACCTGTGACATTGAATACACAGGGGAGGTAAACCTCCCTGTGAGCTTTGACGCCCAGTACATAATAGTCATATGACATATAAACGGTAATGACATCATAAATATAATCATAAATTATAAAGTCATGTAACCATAATTGGTGCGATGACATCATGATCAAGTGATGTGACATAGAATGGCATAACCAATATGATAATATGATAAGTGTAACAAGAGTAATATAATCATCATTAAAAGATCATAATATCATTGGGCATTGTCCATCATCATAATCATTATCATATTTACATTTTCATTATGTTACACTTATTTTGGAGTATCTTTCGACTCCCTTTAATAGGGCCGGTGGAGTATCTTTCGACTCCCTTTTGGCCAGGGCGGAGAATCTCAACGCCTAATATGGGCCGGTGGAGTATCTTTCGACTCCCTTTTGGCCAGGTTGACCGTCGTCAACATAACATAAGAAGAGCTCTTCATTTAACATTTTTCGTCTTTTATCTTATTTATCCTATAACTATTTTTTTAGATTTATTTAGATAATAAAAACATTGATTCCAGATAAAATCATTATATAAAGAGATCGAGAAGGGTGTTAAAATGATCAATTATAATGATACCTATATAATAACTCGACAAGTAGTTAATCAGGACAAGTCAAAATAATTTAACAAGGATTTATAATAGACATCAGCATGGTGGATGGTTATTATATTATAAGATGAATGCACACGTATTATATAACATTAGAAATAATTGAATGATGAAAGATGATCGTTCATTAGTGTGTTAAAGATTCTATAAGGTAGCACAATATAATTACATGCTACAGTGCCGCAAGAATTATATAGCTGTAATACTCTAGAACATGGTGAGATACTTTATTACCGTATACTACGGTGAGGCTAATTGTAGATTTTGGAAGCTAATTATTCCATTGCCTTGATTTAGTGCGATAGGCCCAATGTATTAACACATTGATGTGATGCATTTTAGTGCAATTTTGTCCTTTCTGGTTCCATTCCACATGAAATCAAAAAGCATAATAGGTGTTATGTAAACTAGCTAAGAAGCTACGTCAGTACCCATTTACAAAAATACTAGCATTTAATGCACACGTATTAAATGCCAAATGCACCTTATTATTTATATACATCATATCACCATGGGAAGGATTGGATGCGTGAAAGAAAACTCCAAAGTCCATTGATTACTGCACCCTTATGATTTAACGCGACACACTTAAATTATAATATATATAAAAGTGGGCGAATTGATCTGGGCGATACCATTATTCTTCATAAGGTACATATGATAGAACGCATAAAACAAATCTTACTTTACCAACGTAAGGAGGGGTTGTGCAGACTAATTTATTTACAAAATCGTGTACCTTTCTTTCGAATGACAACACTCACGTCCTCGCTGTCTGACGTCTCTCGCACGATCTGATGTTTCTATCTCCCCTTCGACGTCCTTGCACGCGATTTGCCTCCTCTTCCCCTAGCGCCGTGACGCCCAAATGAACAATAAACAATAGTAACACCTTAATGGCTGTTTAGGTCTCGAGATATAAGGAGACTAGGCTTCATGGGTGGTTACGAGACTTGGTCATTAACATTTTTTTTTTCTTTTTCTTTTTTTTTTTTTTCAAATTGGCGGACGTTACAAATAAAATAATAAAAAAAGAACAATAAGCAAGAGGACGCGAGCAATCTGTGGTAAACTGCTGCTCGATCCACGGCGCATCCAAGACGCAAAAGACAAACGACCTGTGGTTGCTAAGCATCAGAACAGAAAAAAAAAAGGAAGAAGGACGAATCAACCAATTTGTTCATTTGCTTGCAACATTGTTCATTTGTTCATTTGTTCATGTACTCCTCCAGCTGCTAAAAAGAAAAGTTGATCGCGTGCTCTCGGCTCCACACCTCAGATCTTTCTTCCCTTCCTCAAGCAACAACAGGCACAGCATGTGGCCACGCAAACCTCCTGGCACCACAGAACCATCTCCTTTACCAGTGGAAGCAGGTAATTCCTGGAACAGCAGCAAAGTACAGCCACAGGAATCCTACAACGCAGAGGAGGTGTTCTGCTTCAACTCCGGTGGTCCATAAATACGCAGCAGTTCATGTGGGGTTCCTGTGGCAGCAGTTGTTCCAGTTAGAGAAAAAAAGTTGTGAACATGGGCATGAAAGCTCTCCCGCTCTCTTCCTCGCACAACTGCTGCCCTCCATCCGTAGGACTCTCCGGCGGCATCTCGCAACTCAGGGCTGGTAAGAGCTCCAGGAGAATAGTAACAGTATGGGCGATGGCGGAGAAGAACAAGGAGAAGAAGGAAGAAGGCAAAAGCAAGCAGTCCTTGTTCGACAACATCACCGAAGCCCTGGACTTCTCCCAGGTGAGGTCCTACGAGGATGCCCTCCTCCTTGAAGAGGCAAGAGAAGCTACCAGAGGCGGAGGCAAGATGAACAGGGAACAGGTACTGATACTACCACCAATAGCTAAAGACTTCGCAAGTAGATACAGATGAGCTGTTTCCGGATGATGAACTTGAGTTGTTCTGCTTGCAGTATGGAGCGCTCAGAAGGAAGATTGGCGGCACCTACAAGGACTTCTTCAAGTCATATGTCGATGGTAATTACTTTTCATTGGCCTTCAACAAGCATATTTTTTCATAAGCATGAGGCTGGAACATGGCAATACAATTATTCAGACAAGAGCATGTTCTCTGCAATGCAATCTTAATTCTGACTTCTTTTACTTTGCAGTTGATGGGGCATACGTGGAAGAAGGCTGGGTGGATAAGACCTGCAAAGTATGCAAGAAAGACACAAGAGGCGAGCCAAGGCAGGTAGACAAACTTGGAAGATATGTCCATGTCGCTTGCGTAGAGAATTCTAAACCGACCAACTTTTTCACCAAACTTTTCGCCAGATGATCCTCTGTACAACAGTTTTCGCATATATTTTGTATACATTTTAGTGGTGCAAAAAGTAATCTCTGTACCTCGTTTTCCTTGGAATGAATTATAGTCGAAATCACTGTTATTTTTAGGTGTAACCAACAGTGAATTGCAAAGTGTTCATATCTGAACTAGATGAAAAAAAGTTGTACAACTTAATATGAAAAAAGTTGGAGCACCTTAAGATTAGCCATAGCGATTCTTCGACTAGTACTCCTTCCTTTCTTGATGTAAAATGTACATTTGGCATCAAGAGGACTCGGGCAATTATCTTCAAATCCCTTAACCATCCAGCCATTCTTGCCAAGGCCTGAAAAAAAAGTGTCTTGATGCGTTTGCCATTAGCCACAAACATCCTTTGGTCAAAGCTAATGAAAAAGGATCCGCTCCAATTCTATACCATTTCCCGAGGTCTTTTGTCTTCAATGAAGATAACACCTGAGACTTGCAATTGCTCCATCTCAAAGTGGGAATCAAGCTCAGGGACTACAAGCTAATGAGCAACAACTATATCTTTTTAGTTCATTGGTATATCAGTACATGAGCCTCTTGAAGTTAGCCATAAGCACATTTGAGCAAGGAAATAAGAGCACATAGCCTCAACACATCTTTGTCTAGAGAACAGAAACTTGTATCCAGATCTTTCACTATAGCTTGGGGATAAACGTGCTGTCTAGTTTGTCGTTGGTGTTAATCTCAGCGTTGGAAGGGCTAAAAGAATCACATGCTACATGTAGTTTCCCATCGCCAAATGGTAAATGAGTGATCTCATTCAAAAACACCAAGCAGGATACCAGGGACATCAGCAGATCATACTGTCTTCATTGTCGCATCAAAATCCCCAGTCATATTCTTGAGAATTTTTTTTTTTTTTCATAACCGAGAAAACAACAAAAGCTATCTGAAGGGCAAATGTCCTTTGGGGTTGGACAGTGGCTGCGCATGCAGCCCACTCACGGTTCGCGCGTGGACCCGCGGTCCGCGCTCTGGACACGTAGATCGCGTTGGCGGATTGCGTTCGCGCATTCGCGCCCAGATTGCGCTCCGATCGCGTCCGCGCAATCGCGCACAAATCGCACAATTGGGCGTGTGATACGCCCATCTGTGCGTGCGCTTATAAAAGGTTGAGAGTATAATTTTGTGTAAATTCATTCAGATATTTATATTATAATTATGCGTTTCATCCCCCGAGGTTTAATCCCTGATATGAGATACAAGTGTGTTCATCCAATATTCGTGGAACTCGTAATTGCACGAAAAGATAATATTTGTTATTATTTTTTAAATTTGTGCATCTCGATTATATTACCACAATCAAGGGACTATATTTGTCATCATAAATATGTTATGGATGAACTTGAATCATAATATATTTTTTCTGATTTATTTTAATACTTTTGGCGAATTTTTTTATTTATTTTGCATGTGTTGTAAGAAAAAAAATTTATTTCAACAAACACAAGGCCCATTCGAATGGCTCATAAGGATACAAAAGATGTTTGCACATGTGTCTTTTTTACAGTTGGGCCACCAGTACCAGCCCATTACAATTTTTTCATTTTTTTATTTGGCCAAAATATTAAAGTAATTAGAATTTTGAAAAATATCTATTTTAAAATTTTGAAAAATTAGAAAAATGTGTATATCCATATGAAATTTTCCGTACATTTTAAAATATTGCATGTCATTTAACATTATTAAAAGAAAATTATTTATTGATTTAGTGCAATACTTAAATAATTTAGATTTGCATGTTTTTTACAAGTATTGCTTAATAAATATATTATCATGCATGAAATAAATATTGCCATTATGTATGTATATTTATTGTTGTGATATAAATTCAATTACAGAAGGAACTTTGAATAATTTGAAATTTGAATTTGAATTTGAATTCAAAATTGGTATGTGCAAAATTTATTACACATATTTGTCTTACTAAATTTTTTACTATATGTTATAATTGTGAATTTCAATTTGAAATTGGTATGTCCAATTTTGTGATAACTTGTCTAAAATTTCAAATTGAGTTGAAATTAAATAGATTGAATTAATTCCTTTTGTAAGAATTAATTAACATATATGACAATATTATTTTTGGCTACGTGCCGAAATAAATATTTCATGCAAGACTATAATAAAGAATAATTAGATGGTCTAATTATACAAATTATAGATAATTAAATTATACATAAAACATAGTTAGTTCTTAGGTAATTCTTTTGTAGGACTAAGGCACATGATATTCAAATATTGTCACAATAATCAATATCTTTCTATTGAGTGCGTGCCCGAAATGCATGTGTAGAAAGGTTTCGAGGAACTGACCTGGTGCAAGGTTGACGCAGTCTTCAAAAATAAGGTTGATGTATAATAGTGATAGCACAATTTTTTTTTATGTGATGTTGAGGCGAAGGATAGTACGCGATTATTTAATTGGCACATATCAGTGAAGAGTCTCCATTGCACTAATTCTGATTGTCCTTGTCATATTATAAATATTTTGGTACGTCACACAAAATTAGTTTTTGGTGATTTTGAATTATAATTTGATTCAAAATGTATATAGTATAAATTTTTTAAATTTTGTGTCAATTCAAAATTTAAACATTTAGATTAATTTTGTCGCGTTATTAAAATAATGAATAATAATATTTCTTGAAGATAGTTGGAGATGAGTAGGATTATGACAACCTCTCGATGTCACTACTTCATGAGTATTGTTATTTCATTATTTATGTTTTTGCAGACAAATTATAACATGCATAACACTAATTTCTCCTATTTTCTTATCAAACTAAACCATGGCTTTCAAAATAATCATTGTTGATTTGAATAAGAATGAAAAGTTAAACGGCGATAATTATGATACTTGGCATCACAACATCTAATATCTTTTAGAAGAACGAGAGGTCCTGGAAACTATTAATTATATTTTCAAAGAATTTACACCCAGAAATAATGCTCAACGCCAGAGGGACATGAAGGCAAATCAAGCATAGCCCAAAAGGAATCGTATTGCGCTTTATGTTTGCTGAGCACGATGAGAAATTTTCTCTTGTGTGAATTCGAAGTCTATAAGATAACATTCCAAATATGAATGGCGTTCTGCAAGAAGTATGGGTAATCACGACCACCAAGCGTTGAATGCTCACGGTCAAATTTGACTCTTATCGAAAGAATCAAATCATACGATGAGGGGGCATGTCCAGAAAATGCCTAGCATGGTTTGTGAACTCATGAATGCGGAACAAGTGCCCGATGATGAGCAACAGGTGTAGGCTCTAATCTGCTCTCTTCCTAAAAGTTGGAAACATATGTGTTGTAACTTGATACACAACAAAAATGTCAAAACCTTTGATCAAGCTACTCGTTACATTGAAATGAAGGATGAGACCCTTCAAGCCACGAATCAATCATTTGAAGCTTTAATTGCTGAAAATGGTGAGCAAAGAGTTGATTCTCAACTCAAGAGAAAAAGTCTGCATAAATTGCAACCAAATAAAAGGAGCAAAGATGTTGGATAAAAGAATGTCCAAGGCCGCCAACGCAAATGTGAAAAACGTGATGGTAAAACAGACATAAATAAAGTGAAATGCTACAATTGTAGCAAACATCATCATTTCACTCGTGATTGCACTGAGTCTAAGAAGGTATATTCCAATCACGATTCAATTGCTTATGCCTCTAGTTGTGCCTTAACTGTTGAAACACATCTTTCGTGAATTACATATTCGAAAGCCACATACCATGTAGCAAGGGATCGCGGGGTCTTCATAAAATTTCATCGAATAAGTGCAAGGAGAAAATGAATTTATGTTGATAACAATGAAAGAGTTGAAGTTAAAAGCATTGGAACATGAGAGTTAGAACTATCGCAACGACCAAATTCTTTATCTTCACATGTTCTGTATGCTCCACCTTTTAAACAAAATTTATTTTATGTGACAATGTTTCTATGCAATGGTTTTTTCAATAATGGTTTTTATGTTTTAAATATAACATATGTTGCATATAGCTATTCTTTTATATCATATGTTAATGTGAATGAAAGTGTCAATATTTGGCATGCTAGATTTGAACACATTAGTCAAGATCAAATGAATAGACTTGCTAGAAAAGGCTACTTTGGATCTCTCGCAAAAGTTGATCTTTCAACTTATGAGGAATGTCTAGTTGGTAAGAAAAGAAGAACATCATTTGGGAAGAGAAAACACGTCGAGTATCCACTACAATTAATTCATTCGGACATATATGGCAAACGAATGTTCATGCATAACATAATTTTTATTACTTCATCACTTTTATAGATGATTATTCATTCTACGGCAAGATTAAAGCCTTATGAACCAACCATCGATATGAATATTTCTCTTACTTATTCAAAAAGTTATGTGATGAAAATGATATAGTTAGGTACCAAGGACTCCGCAACAAAATGGTATTGTAGAAAGATGGAATTGTACCTTATTTAATATGGTTCAATCCATGATAACACAAGCTAATCTTTCAATTTCATATTGGAGAGATGCACTATTGACTGTTACTTACATTTTAAATCTTGTACCATCGAAATCCGTTCATACTGCTTATTATAAACTTTGGATAGGTTGAAAGCCTAACCTTAATTATTTGTGCTCTTAGGGTTGCCTAGTCTATGTTTTAAATAAATCTCATAAGTATGAAAAGTTGAATCCAAGAGGGCAAAAATCAAAAGTAGAGATGTGAAACCTCTAAATACTATGTATTCATATGTGAAAGTAAAGATGATATGGTGACAGAAATCGAAAGTAGAGATGTGACATTTATAGAAAATTACTTCCCTAAGCAATGCGAAATAGAAAGGACTTCTTTTAAATGAAGATGAAGATCCCGAATTGGCAACACAAATGGATCAACCTGTTAAGGTGTTTGCCTTCTCCATCTCACAACTTGATCCGAGTATGAGAGATTTGTAATTGCCAACTGACGAACATGAAATTTTCCTTTGACGGACTAGTAAAAGATATGTTCGACGTTAACGATTTGAGATCGAAGGACTGCATGAACATGAGCCATATAAGACCAACATAGTAAGTTTTGGAGATGAACTTTAGCTCAAATATATGAAAGAAGCTCTCTCAACCCTGCTAAAGAAGAATGGATTAATTCAATGAACCTTGTAGGAAATGTTGATACGCACACCATAGTATTGATAAGAACATTACATGATTGGAAGAATAATAAAAAAGGGAAAAATGAAAAGTATTTCGATATTACTCATGTCAGGAAAATTGATTTCTCCTACTCTATGTATTCACCTCTTTTGAATTCAATGTGATATTGATTGTTATATGTATTGAATGCATATTTCGATAAGTTAATATGAAAATTATGTTTTGATTGATGGTGCAATTGAAAATCATATGTGATATGTTATAGATTGATTTTATAAAATGCAATTATATTCTATTTGAATGAGTGTTCGACATTATTTATCTTTTGATATTTGAGATACAATATATGATTCATCTTTTAATATTTGATATAAAATTATTATATGATGAATCATGTGTCTGCATCTGCCTCTGCATGTATGATGATTGAAACTAAGTGCTACATCGCTGATCACGATGAGAGTCACATCTAAAGTTCAATTCATCATTGTATTCCTCAGAAGTGGGATGAGATAGACTTGAGCTAAATGCCATGCGGAGCTAAGTGTTATCTTGAGAAATCATGATGGGAGCCACTTTTAGAATCCGTAAGGGCCACCTCTAAAATTCACCTATCTCTATATGATATGTTCACGAAAGGGATGAAATAAAATGAAGCTAAGTGCTACATCACTGATCATGATGGGAGTCACCTCTAGAGTCCACCCATCGATCATTGACCAGTTTGTGATCTTTGCATTCATATGTTCAATATGTTTAAGTAAAAGTGATTGCAAATTGAGAGTGATGCTTTTGATTAGAATGTTGTATATGTAAGTATCAGATGTATGAAAATACTTATTTTGTTATTGTGATTATTGTATGTATTTTTATGTCTTCACAAATTGATTAGTTGGTAACACGTAGGCTATGAGTTATCAATTTACTGACCTATTTTACTCATAATATTGTTTCTAATATTTTCATATCAATATAGCTTCTTGGATTGTGGGATCTTATATTCTTTGTAGAGTTTAGTTTTTTTATGTAAAGATAACGAGGGGAATTATTAATCTCGTGTCCTTTTATTACGATATCGAGAGAGTTTATTATGTGTAATATAGATGTGTTATCTTGTAACTTGTAAAAAGGAAAAGTTATTTGGTAAAATGTAAAATTTAAGGCAATTGGTTTATTTTGAAATGATCATCACATAGTGTGTAATTTGTTTAATGATATACTTTTATTCTTATGTTATAAAAAAATTACATCATGTCGCACTTCTTCATAATTTTATCTGATCGTCTATAATGAGTTGCGAACTCTGATTTAAATCAAGTTCGTGACAGCCCTAGTCTCGTCAGATCGTAAGGTAATTGAAAACAAATGGATTCTTAAAATTAAACGTGATATGGATGGATCAATTGAAAAATATAAAGCTCGCCTATAGCGAAAGATTTCACCCAAACAACAGGTGTTGATTATGAAGAAACATTTGCATCTATTGTATGCTTTGTTTTAATTCGTCTAATATTAGCTATAGTCGCACATATGAACTTAGAATTACATTAAATGGATGTAATTAAAGACCGCATTTTTCAGTGGATAATTAGATGAGAAAATTTACACAGAGCAACCTAAGGATTTGTTGTAAAAGAAGAAGAGCGCAAAGTCTGCAGACTGCGTCGATTCATTTATGGACTCAAACAATCATCTAGATAGCATCTTAAATTTCATCAATCAATAATTTCATACGATTTTAACGTGATTGATGAAGGACACTGTGTATATGTTCATAAGTTTCAAGATAATTTTGCTATCCTAACACTATATGTGGATGACATTCTGATAACTGAAAATAATAAGAATTTTATCATTACCATTAAGTAACTGTTGTCCTTCATGTTTGAGATAAAGGACATGGATAAAGTAACCTATATACTGAGTGTGAAAACCCAGCGAAACTACTCTTGCTTTGTCACAGGAATACATAAAGAAAGTTTTGAAACACTTTTGTATGGATGGATGCAAATTCATTGACACTCCTGTTATGAATGGTAAGGTTTTAAGTTTAGACATGTAGCCTAAAACTCTAAAAGAACAAAAGGAAATGCCCAATGTTCTCTATGCAAGTATGATTAGCAGACTGATGTACGCTATGATATGTACTCGATGAGACATATGTTTTGTCATGGGTTTAAGTAATCGATATCAGGCTAATTCAAAATGCCAACATTGGAAGATGGTGAAAAAAAATCATAAGATACTTCAAGGGTACTGCAAATCTTGCACTATACTATCACGGAGAAAGTATACGATTTGTTGGATTCACCGATGTTGATTGGGCTGTTGACATTGATGAACAAAAATTCATCACCGAATACATTTTCTTACTTAACAATGGTGCTATTACTTGGAGTACCAACAAACAAGATTATGTGGCACTATCAACAATGGAGGCAAAATTCTTCAGTGGCAGTACAAGAGGCTCTATGGCTTCAACGATTCCTTCAAAACTTGAGACTTTCAATGCAATAAAGAAGATGATTCTTCATTGTGACAATTAAGCAAATATTACTTATGTAAATGATGAGAAATACCATTGCAAAGGAAAGCATATCGACATAAAGTGCAAATTTGTATAAAATTAAGAAATCAAAGAGGAGATCTCAGTTAAGTACATATCAATGCATAAAATGATTGTTGATACGTTCACCAAACCATTGCCTAAAGAAGCATTCCTGAAACACGTAAATGCTTTAGTGCTGCGTAGATTATAAATGTAAAGATATACTCAAGTTTTTCGATGAATAAAATATTATCTTTTTTTATAAATTCATTATTATAAAGTCTTGTTATATATGTGAAAAGTATGTCAATCAAACTTAAGTTTGTTCCCTCACAAACAAATGCTCTGGCGCTTATGAAGATAGGGAACGGGAATGAAATATGTGAATCATAATGTAATTATAAAAATATGTTGTAACATGAGTTTTAGTAACTCAATGTTGCTTAGTTAAGAGAGAGATGTCAAATGCGAGATTCAAACTTGGCGCTATATAAGCGCGAGCAATTTGAAAACTCATGCTTAACGGATTGGTCAATCCATTAATAAATTCGGTTAATCCGACGTTGACCGAATATCGAACGGACTCAGCCCACCCGTTACCTTATCGGATGGATATCGGGATGTCCAATAAGTGTCTAATCTTGTCCATCTTGTGAAGACCTATTGAACCTTAATAATTGGACCGACAATTAGATGGGTCGAACTAGTCCATTAAATTTTTTATAATATATTGAACAAATTTATCTATCATATAATACATAGTAAAAGGATATCATAATATGTTATTCCTTAATTTATTATTATATATTTCTCGTTATGTTTTCAAATATAAATAAGAGAGACAAAATATTTACGTGGTTCAGTTTATAGCCTACGTCCACTTGAAGTAGTTCAAAAATCCATTGTCTTGAAGATGAAATATTATATATTTAGTATCATATTAAGTAAATTAATAAATTATCAAAATTTTAGTATATAGTAGTAACTTAATAAATTAAATTAATAAAATAAAAAACATTATTTTATTAAGTTCAATTTATTAACAATTAACGAATGGGGTAGCGTACGACTAATAAATTATTGGACGAATATCAAACTATCACTATCGATACTAGACAAACAGATGAACAATCTTGTCCAACCTGATATAGGCCCGAGCCCATTAAGAAACTAGATGGGCCCAGACCTGAACTCGGACGGACTAGTCAATATGTTACCGAATCAGACAGCGGATAGACTGAGCTACCCGATCCAACAAACACCTATAGATCAGGCACTAGAATGTAGCAACTGGACTTAAGTATGTGCGATATATAATTTTAACAGAGCTAGACATACGCTTCTTTAGTGTGAGTCTCCATCGCAATACTTGTGTTTAGTACCAAGTATGCTAAGACGATCTAGAGACATGATGAATTGATTAGTTCGATGGTCATTTGACAAATGATTCATCTGCGTTGCCCTTAGACTCTTGATTCTATCTTAAGAAAATGAACTAGTGCTTAATACTTTAGCATGATACTCAAAGACAAAATCGAGCTACGTTTAGAAAAGTAGCTAAATCACTATTAAAAGGCATAAATGTGGCCGCATTAAACTTTCACATACAATTGGTTAACTATTTTTCTTATGACAAAAAATATAGTATATATGGAAGTTAGTGCATATATTGTCTTGGCTATGTTACAAAGAATTGCATGATTGTTTGAACATTTGTTGGCTCATATGTAAGTTGCCATGAATCCCTAACATGCATGACTTACACTCTAGAGATAGTTGAGCAATTGTAAATCTTAGGAGGTCTCTTCCTAACTCCTATAAAAAGGTGTGCTTGTACTCGTAGGTCGCATGGATCATTTATCATTTTTGGATGAACGAAAATGCAATTGTGCACCCAATGCAGGAAAATGGGAGATTGAAGGGCAAATGCCCTTTTCGGCTGGACAGTGGATTGCATGCGTAGTCCACTAGCAATCCACTGAGACAGAGGCGCAAGGGCGCATGCTTCTCATGCATGGTGTGGTCCACGTGAATTGCATCTGCGTGATCACACGTGAATCGTGCATCGACGTGCGCATCGTGTCCACATGATCGTGAGCGAATCACACATGGACTCGTGGTTCGTGCAATCGCCTCGATGTGGGTGTGTGATGCGCGTTCTATGTGCACATCACGTTGCCCTTGCCCAAGTCTTCTATAACAGAGTATGCTTTCGTATAGGTTCATCCAAAGGTATTTGTGTTGTGGCTACATATTTCATTCACCCGAGGTTTGATCTCCGATCTCGAGGTACAAGTGTGCTCATCTAGTGTTCGTGGAAATGCCTCAACGATCCACTTTCGCTGCGAGAGATATTCCACAACCTTTATTATTTATATATGTTATAAATCCAACACTATCGATACCTCACCAAAGAAAAAAAAAGGGTGAGGATGAGGGTGAGGGTTTCAATAGTTACATGCACCATCAAAAAGATGAAAATTTGACAACATAAGAGCATAAAATTAGCTGCAAATAACATCCAATTCGTTCCATCATTCCTTTATATGCTTGGATTTAACCCAAGTATCCATATTCGAGCTAAGGTTTTGTTCAAAAGTTGGAAGCGGTGGTCAGAAACTTATTTAGTTATGCTATAATTTTAAGTTGCACTCAATGTGTATTAACATATAAAATAGTGCATTCTTCCATGTATCTTTTGTTATCATTTATAAATGAGTATTTCAAAGTTTTTCCAAACAATTTATTTTTATATAAAGTAGAAAAAGTCTGAATAAATTCATCCCTAATCACATTAAGAAGTAATCAAAGTAACACTACAGTTGATACTATAGAGGTTAAGGATGAAATGTGCAAGTTTTTAATCACAATTTAATGAATAATGAGAAAACCTAAGTTAACAATAAACAAGAGCCCAAACACAAAAAATGGAGTCGCTAGCATAAACTTTTTTTATTTTTTTTAGAAGAAAAAAATTGGCATGAGATTACAATAGATTTCAAATAGAAATTAGTCCCAACTCCTTCTCGAACTCTAAGAATGGAGTCGTAATGTACATAGATACATACGCACATATATGTAATTATATATATATGGGATTAATGGAGGTGTAACACCCCTTAGGTGAAACATTATGTAAGACCTATCCAATGGTCCAGATCAAATCCCCAAATCCTAATCTAACGGTTGTCATTTCATTCGATCAAGAGTGTCATCCTCCCCATCCAGAGCGTTGGCCAACGTCGGAGCTGTCCTCCCTATCGTGAGCATAGGCCATGAGCGTGAGTGCCAACAGCTTCTACGATTGTCGTCATCTCCATACCAAGCACCGATCGCCTCTGCGATCGTTGTCCTCCCCTCTAATCCCTGGCCTTCCCTCTGATCACCATTCTATGAGCGTCCCCAACCTCCTGTGAGTGAAGCTCCATCCTCCTACGAACCAAATGCGCCCATCCTTGACCCCCTTTGTGCAAGAGGTCGACCTCCTACTAGCGGTGCCCCTTGTTTTCGAATATCGTAAGTCGAAAGTGGTCCCTGATGACTGGGAACATCGTGTAGAACGGAGACAAAGATCATCAAAATGGCATTTGAAGGAGAGGAGGGTAGGAGGAAACCATGCAAAGGCCAGCAGCGCCGGTGCTCGGAGATTGCAGAGGCCATCAGCGGTCGACGCTTGGAGGTTGCAGAGGCCAATAGCGATCGACGCTTGGAGGTTGCAGACGCCAGTAGTGGTGGTGTGAAGCTTAAAGGAGACGAGGGTAGAGGGAAACATGATTGAATGCAGAGGTCCGATTTGGACCCTTGATCTAAAATAGACGGCTAATATTAGAGCGATGTATCAGGTTACACCTCCATTAATCCATATATATATATATATATATATATATATAACCGTATGTGTATATAATTATATCTAAATCAACAAAAATCAGGATGAACCAAAATCTATGTAATCTAGTCTTTTTAGTTAAAAAATAAAGTATAAGTATTTGAAAAATATTATGTGATAAGAAGAGTTTTGGTAAAGAAGATTTATGAAAAAAAATGAAAAGTGATGAAAAATGGAAAATAAAGAAGGTTTTGGAAGGTTAATTAAAATAGGAGAAATCCATTTTTAGCAATGTTTTGAAAACAGATTGGCCGATAACTCGAACTACTTGAACCACATAAATTTGATCTATTTTCAGTATTCAAAGGCAAAATTGATAAAACTAGATGAATCCGATTGGACAAAAAAACTAGTTAGACCACCCAAGTTCGTTTAACTTGGTTTAAATGAAATTTTGATTATTTTTATATTGTACTATAATATTGAAAAAAATAAGAGGAAGAAAAAGAATTGTAGTTGCATGTTCGATGGCTTTACTCTAAAATTTAAACCTCTCTAAAGGCCCCATTTCTCATGGGAGCAACGACTAGAATAAGAGCTTATTCTTATCATTTTTGTCAAACATCATTTTGTGTAAAATTGTGGGACCCACATCAATGATTACAAAAATGAAAAATTTGTGAGAATGAATTCCTTCCACCTCCAAGAATAATCTTGTCCCATTGGATTAGCATGCCTAAAATTTTCCATGAGTTAACTTTTTTTAATATAGGGATACAAAAAAAATGCAGCCAAATCGGACCTAAGTATCGCCACATCTTCTCAATATGAGAAAAAGTTAATATTGCTTTTGGATTTTTACTAACCAAGAGTGTTGGATTGATCAATTTGGATTGATTGATTTGATGTAATGTTCTACTTATTTATTCTTATTTTGTCACAACTACTATTTTTTCATCTTTATTTTTCTTTTGAAGTTTTGGACTCGTGAGAGGCATATTCCCAAGCAAGTAAGAGTTTTTTTTCTTAAAATTTTATGTATAATAAATATTAATAAAAATAAATGTGGTCATATGTGATTCTGAAACCATGCGCATGTATTTATTTGTTGCAAAGAAAATTCTTTTTGTTCAAAGGAGCTTTTCCAAGTTCTCTCTATCATCCTAACATATTTATATATTTCTATTAGTACATGTATAATCATTTCGCAAAAGACATGTCATCCTAACCATTTTTTTCCTTTTTATTTTACATCAGCTTTTTATTTTCTTAAAGTATATATTGTGATATAGAATATTTGATTAGAAATTATTTTTTATTTACTCCAATTCATCTTAGAAATCATTTTTATTTACTCTAGTTCATCTTGAATATGTGATCAGCTTAGAATTTATTTTATTTTATTCTTTCACTTTTCATTGTATACTAATAACTTTCATATTTTAACTAGGACCCATAATAGTTTTTGACATCTTTTTTACCTTTTATCTCAAAAGGGCATCAATAATTTGTATAGTTTATTTTTTTTACTCAATTCTTAATCTTATTTTTTTGTTCTTTTTTTTCTTCTAATCATCATACAATTATATTGTCTTGCATATACCATATGCTTAACATATGAATATCTTTACTTTAATTTTTTGTGTCCACACACTCATGCAATCTATGACTTCTCATTAGTGTATTAGAAAAATTAATTATAATGTGAATATTGCACAACCTTTAATTTTCATTTTTAATAAGAACCATGTCATTCTTAAGCATCATCTATAACACAATCGTTTCTAACTCATTGCATTGAATGTTCAATAAGATAAAAAGTAGATGAAGCATGCAGTATGCTAGCCAAGGAAGAAATGCAGAATGAAATAATATTGTCATTGGATTCTGCCAAGAAAGGTTTCAAGTGGTACATAAATAAGTTGAAGTAACATCTTGCTGGTAGAAGTGATAATATTGAGTCATGCAAAAAGATTACTTTAGAAGTTTGATTACACTAAAAATTCATTGGATTCAATTGCATAAAAGATTTAGGATAAAATAGATACACTTGAAACCACCAAAAACTCTTCTATGATGGAATCATATTTTAAGACAAGTGAAACTAATTCTTCTCAACCAAATATCAAAGCATGCATGCATGCAAAGCAAAGAAACCACAAAGACACAGAGTTAGAATTTGCATTATGATTATGATGCTTGTATTCCTTCAATGCTTGAAATTCATCTTATTCCCAACATGCTAGTGACAAAGCAATTAATTCATATTATTGTCTTGGTGCAACTAATTTTATTGCTTTACGA
The DNA here is from genome assembly GCA_030549335.1 of Pontederia crassipes. Lineage (NCBI taxonomy): Eukaryota > Viridiplantae > Streptophyta > Magnoliopsida > Commelinales > Pontederiaceae > Pontederia > Pontederia crassipes. The sequence goes on from CM060194.1 coordinate 37,159,979, forward strand.
AATTTGTACAAACATAAGGATGATCTACAAGCTTAGAAAAGAAAAGGATATAAAATAAATTGTGTTGGAGTAAATTTTTTGAAACAAAGTGATGAGCTTAGAATTGTCAAAAGAAATTGAGAATTCAATTTTTCAAATTTCTTTTATCATAGCATATGTTAACTTTATATCAATTATACTTGCCATATGATTTAAGTTTAGTTTAGAACATTGAAAGCATTTTGAATTGATTATATTTCACGTTCTTCATACCCCAAGAAGCATGAGCTTGAAGATGAAGATAGAAATGAAAATGAACATGATAATATGAATGAAAATAACAATGAACAATTAAAATAGCATGCACTATAAATGAAAAATCAAAAAATTTAATTTAACATTTAAATTTTTGTTTCATGAATTGTTGAATCATAAGCTAGTACTTTTGAACAAAGATTCAAAATTGTAGTTGATTCAATGAAAACTTCATATGTCATTTTGGTTTTTAGCTTAAAAATCATTATTATTGTTATTTTTGTTGTTGATATTATTATTATTATTATTATTATTATTATTATTATTAAAACTAGGTAAATCCAACTGAATCCGATTGAACATGTTCAATTGTGACCTAGTTGACAATTCAATTCTTTATTCAAATCGACTTAGAAAAATGATTTTGGTTAAAAGTTTAAAAGAAAGGTAGATATATGAAATATTTTATATGATAAGAAAAGGTCAATAATACAAGAAAATGGAAAGTGATGAAAATTTGGAATAAAATAGGTTCAAGGGTGAATTTAAAAAAAAAGAAAATTAGCAATATCTAAACTTAATTTGAGATCTTTGGAGAAAATTTGGAAAATGATAGATTAAAAGAAAATTCTAAAGAAACATACTACAAAATGGTGGATGACAAGTCATGAAGAGGGAGGTGAATTAGTATTTAAAATTGATTTAATGTGAAATCACAAAATCGATTCGTAAAACATAAAGACAAATGCAATAGAATGAAAAGGAGGACATGATAGAATGAAAACATAAGATTTTTATCAAATGTTCGTACTATTTTACTAGTTAATAAGTCAATCGATCAGTTGATAGGTCGCTTGCAATTTTCTTTATGCAGTTATAAAATTTGATCAATTGACTAATTGATAGGCCGATTGCAAAATCTTTGTCAAACTTCCATTATCCTATACTATTTTGCACCTAATTTTTTGTACAGTTTTCAGAATGTGGTTATTTTTTATTCTTTAAAAATCTAATAAAATTATCTAAATTTTATCTTCACATGTCAATACAAATATATATATGTTAAAATAATTATCTATCTAGATTCATTTTCAATTCGATTCTCGAAACATTAATTATGCCTAAGTCAAGTTTCTTTTTTCATCTTGAAATTTGTTAGTTGAACTTTTTAAGATCCCAATAATCTACCACAAAATTACATTTCATTGAAGGATCTTGGATGTGTTAGGCCCATTCATCTTAGCATTAGTATAATAAATCGATAGCATAACAACAATAATCATGACAATTCTAATAAATAATTAAGTATATCATAATTCGACAAAATGACATAAGAAATAACATATGTGCTTATAAAACATCTTTAGCATCAATATTTTTTTATTCAAAACATTCTTATAACAATTAAGACATAATTGAATTAATAAAGTCATATAATAGGGAATGTCTTTATTCAAAACATTTATCATTTTTTATTGAATTTTCATATCAACATCATTAAATTGATTAGTCAGGCCATTAAGTCAAAAACATACTAGCAAACATTTATGAAATAATGAAAGAAATTATTTATAACAAATACACTATAAAGATAAATACAAACACTATAAAGATGAAAGGAATTACTTCTCGTATTTATATTTAACAATGTGTCGAGGCATTATCTTCATTTAAATACTTTATGACATTATCAATGCATCAACCATTGTCATCATAAAATTTCCTTCTTTTAAATCAATCTAATGACGATTAACATGCAATTTGATACCTAGGTGCATATGACTACATCAGGTTTACAAATAAATTTTAAGAACATATGATCATTAAGTATCTAAATAAATCAATAAATAATTAATACAAGTGATAGCAATCATATTGAAAGAATATCCTAGCGATCATGGCATGTTCACCCATGAATTTCCTTTCATGAACTCGATGCTCACCATCATGATCCAAATATTTATATGCTTGTGATACACGTGATCATAAAAATAATTTTCACTATCATAAGCGATACTCAAATATTCGACAAGATTCTATCTCCACCTACCCATAGTCGTGATATGGGAGGAGTGATGAGCGTGATAGTCTTTTAGGTGGCTTGCTCATAGTCTGGCACAAAGGTGACAAATACCATGATTTTGATTATTCTAAGTTATTTTAAAATATTTAAATAACTATGAACCTTCTATTTGAAAGAAAACATCTCAATGGATGAACATCCATTAATTTTATAATATTATGATATCGAAAAAAGTATGCAAAAGTTTATTATGGCATCCATCAGGGTTTTCTTCACTATGCACAAAAACTTCTGTCACATTGAGAATGCAGAAAACTATTGAATCCTCTTTTACATGCACTTAAAATTTTAGTTCAAATATTCTTCTTTTCTTGTTCTCTTCTTATTTTCCTCCTCTTCCTTTTTTTGTGCGTCGTTTTTTTCTTTGTTTTTTTTGTCCCACGGTTCTTCTTCCTCAAGTTCTTGCGAAGAGAACATAATAATAAAAAAAGACGGAGGAGTTTGACCTTCAACGTAAATTTTTACTTAATTATTTAAGGCATTACAAATTGTGTGTAAAAAATGTTAGACAATAAAAAATTTTAATAAACTTTATTATTGGGACGAAATGCCGCACGATACGGAAGGCCATCATATATGGGTTTACAGGCCAGAAATGCGAATACGAGCCCACTTATTATTGAAGACCAAAATAATTTTTTAAAAGAAAACATGAACATGAATGTTCCTATTCTTTCTTTTTTTGTTCTTCCTTATTGGCCAATGGGAACATAAAATTCTGTCGCGGATTCCGTTCGCCGTGGGATATTTTTTTCAGCGGGTGTAACAACTACGCGAGTCTCAATTCAATGCTACTACATATATAACAACACTATTTATCCACGTCGGTAATTGACCGAAACAAAAGATTCAAACAAAAAGTTGCGTCTGATGGGGACAAGAAATTGCCAAATGGGCTGTTCCGAAGCGGCGGCACACATATTCCACATTTCTACAATGTACTCCTACAAATAAAAATAAATAAAAAAAGGGTTCGTCAAAACATCTCTTTCATCGATACCCTTTTTTTAAAAAAAAAAAAATTCTTATTACATGATCAAACAAGATGGGCAAATTTCGGTCTTAACACCTTGTGGGACCAACACGTCACGTCAATTAGGGAGGGAGAGCCCAACCTTCGTTTTAATTTTATGATGATGGTGATTTATTCAACAATCAACATTCGCATGCCCATTGCCAGCGAAGGAGAAGGAACATGAAGGCTTCCGCGACAATTACGTGCACCTACAAAGAACGTAGCCAAAGTGCAAAATAATCACCACCCCCCCTCCTCAATTATTAGTTGGTGGTGCGTGCGTGGGTGCATTCGCTACGTTTCTAGTTAATTAATTAATTGATTAATTAATTAATAAAACGTTTATGTGCTGGAACAAGTGGGCGCCAGCTGTGCGTTTATGTCATCAAGCCGCGACAAGGTGAAGCGTAGCGGGTTTTGGGATCAGGGCTTCTAACCACAGAGAAAGGAACTGACGGCTGTGAGGTCCCACAGGTCAACGTCTTCGTTGCGTTCTGGTAAACAATCAAACTCCCTTTTTTTGCTCAGTCAAGAAATTTGAGCTGGAAAGGAAAGATTGATTTTTATTCCATTTAGTCATATTGTCAAAAAAAGTTATTAACATGCTTTTATTTTTTACTTTTTTTATTACTAATTCATGTACTACTCCACCCGGTTTGAAGCCGTTATGAATTGGGACTGTGGATTAAAAGATAAAAAGTGTTGCTCAACTAAATATGAAGATGGAGGTTTCTGATTGGTTTCCGGTGGTAAAAGAGTATCCCTTTCGTTAAAGTCAAAGGTCTTGAATTCAATTGGTTCTATATATAAAAAGGCCGTGGTGAATCAATCATATCCAACATAAATATATCATAATAAGATGTGATGGAGCAAGTGACTATAAAAAGAGACGGAGCACTTTCGTATTGTGGGGAATACGGAAGCTTACTTAATTGTAAATTAAATTCGTGGGAACTTTTGTTTAAGTGACACATCCCAGATTTGTCGTCATCCGGTGAACAGTCGGACAAAGTCTTTGCCTGCTTGCAAAAGATTTTACTAATAATGACAGAAAATCTTGAGAGAACAAAATATTGTGGAATGTGATGAGGACAACAAGCTCATCGCATCACGAGAAGCATCCTTTTTTGTTTCTAAAAAGAAGAATATTACATTAAAACAAAAGAGGACTCTACAAAAATTGGAGGTTAGGAGGAGGATCGTCCACCAAAAAGTGCTCGCTATTTTGACGGTCAAAATTAGCTAAGTAGTCCGCGATAGAGTTATACACCATGGGGAGGAAAATAATATTTGTAGGCACGAGGCGCTCAAGACTGTCCCAAATATCCGAAAGAAGATTGCGCAATCACCAAGAGCAAGGAAAACAACGTCTGACCAGGTCAACCAGAACCTCAGAGTCTAAGCAAATGCCAACATGAGTGAATCCTCTAGTAGCACAGACACGAACACCATGAAAAACGTACAGGCCTCGGAGTGAAGGGCAAAAGTGATATTCGCCGAATCAGCACCCGCAAAAATGAAAGAGTCAGAGTAAGAACGGAGTAGAAAGTCATCCTCCAGACCGGTAGCTCGAATGAAGAGAAACTCAATTAAGAGAAACTCAATTCAGGGTGGGGAGCTCCCAATGGATCCGCGAAGGTTCTTGGGGGTGAGTTGCCTCGGGGGCATGGGTTTTGCTAGCCAACGCCTTGTCCCAGATCACAACGGTAGTTGCAAATTTGGACCGGAAGTGAATGTCATTCCTGAGATTCTAAATAAATCAGAGGCATAATGAAAATATGAATAGACAATATTTCCTAGAGTGAAGGTCCAGATGAGCACCCTCCTAGATCCAAGAGTCGGAGTCCCAAGAGTGAAAGAAAGAAAAGGAGAAGTGGAGTTTGGCTTGAAAAATATCCCATAATTGAAAGACAAGAGAAGAAGAGATGAAAAATGATTTCATGAGTAAGGCCACAAACCGAGCAGGAAGGAGTCCATGGTGGGCAATCTCTTATGGGAAAGTTTCTAAAGGAATATGTGAATTTTGGAAGGAACAGAGATATTCTAAATCACAGTCCAATATTGCAGTCCAACCACAGGTGTCGGCAAAGCTGGTACATGAATTTATAAACAGAGCTAGCATTCGGGAGCCCATGCTCATCAGTCGCCCAAACTCACGCATCATCACAGGCAGAGCGGGTGATGTAAATACCACGAATAGCATCACAAAAAATTTTGAACAAAAGGGGGGAGTTCCAAGAGAAATCAATTACAAGATCCGAGCTCGTTAGGGTACTGATATCAACCTCCATTTTAAGATAGGTGGGTAGACGATTGAGAGGGATAGGAGATATCCAAGCATAAAAGAGAATAGAACTGTTGTGACCTGACTCGATGGACTTGATGAATACAAGGCGAAGCTGTGGGAGGGAATCAATAATAAGGCATCAAGACCAAGCGGTACCCCCATGGAGAGGGGTTCCAAAGAGATATGGAACCATACTTAGCCAAGACGAGATGCGCCTAGAGGGATTAGGAGTCAGACAAGAGCTATGGACTTGATGAGCCAGTAGGGACGCACGAATAAGATGGAAGTTGTGAATCCCCAAGCCACCCACTGCGCGGGGAAGCTGAATGGTAGACCACCGAATTAGGTGGAGACCGTAATGACCATTACCAGAGTCCCACAGAAAAGATCGGATAAGACGTTCAAGGGAGCAGATAGTACCAACGGAAAGGTAGGTAGCCCCGAGAAAGTAAGTAGGAAGAGAGGGTAGACATGAGTTGATAAGTGTGGAGCGGCCAGCCTGACTAAACAGCCTATGTCTTCAGCCGGAGAGCCTGGAGGAGAAACGCTTAATAAGAAAACCTTGATCACGCATAGGAATATAGTGGGCAGATATTGGAATCCATAAGTAGTTGAAGGGGAAGTGACCCTGAGAAATAAAAAGGGCCAGGACGAGAGCTTGCCTGATGCACGAAAAATCATACATTAGTTTAAGTTATTTGATTAGCATTTTAGCATGTTTTTATGTTTAGAAAAGAGGAGTTTTGATTTGTATTCATATAATTTCTTTTACATTTGATTCCTACTTAAGTCTGAAAATTATTCATGACAGAATATGAGAAAACATCGAAATTAAGATAAGAAAATATCTAAAATAGCTCAGAAAATTATCACGCATGTGACAGTTCTTTTCATGGCCATGACAAGAAGATATTGCACTTAGAAATTTGTTTAAGTCACTATCATGGTCATGACAATTTTTGTCATAGCCGTGACAGAGATATTTTTCAACAGAAATTCGGCTAGGTATTTTTCAACTTTGACGGCCTTATGTTACGACTGTGACAAAGTCTTTCACGGCCATGACGGTGGTCGGTTAGGCCATTTTAAAGCTATTTTTATTCACTTTTTAGATATATTTTTATTTCTTTCCTTGAGGAAGGAGAAAATCTATAAAAGAAGACAAAAGATGACTTAAAAAAGCATCTCTGGAGCATAGCTTTGTCGGTAACTCGCGAGAGCACGTGCACAGCGACTGCCAGAGTTCTTCGTTTTCTTTTCTCAATCTTTTACATTAGATTTGATGTTGTTATTCTCATATTTATTCTTTCATTAGGGTCACCCTAGTTGAACCCTATTTATGTATTGGATTCTTCTTAATATTAGTTTGATTTGAATTTTTAATAGCATTGCAATTTCATGTTTAATGCTTTCCTTTGATTTCATGATTTGTGATTTGATTGCTATCTAAGAAAAAACAATTATTTTCATAATAGTTTTTAGAATTGATCTTATTTATTGCATGTCACAATTAGGAAAATCGAAAAAGACTTAATTTGTGTAGTTATTAAAGTGACTTGAGAAGTCCTTTAATATTAATTCTGATTTAATGCATCTTTTGATTAATTAAATAAGTTAAAAATTGAAATGATTGATTTATTCTAATTATTTCTTAAGATAGTAGTTAAAACTTGAAATATTGATTAACTAAATTTGGGAATTCACTTTATTATTGATTCAATTAATTCTAAATTAAGAAAAAAATCATTACATTTTAATGGTGATAATTAGATGCTTTAATCATCAAATCATTATTTCTCTAAGTGATCATTTCCTTTATTTTTATTATTTTCTTTTTATTCACATCTGAAATCATATTTTCTTAGTTTTTCGATTAACAAGGTTAAAATAAAATCTAAATTATTAACTGTCTTCGTGGGAATGATAACTCTACTCATTCACTTTATTACTTGAGCGACTAGTGCACTTATTAGTGTTTGCTATCAATTCTACACGCATCAAGTTTTTTGCCCCGTTGTCGGGATGGTGTTTAGTAACTTTTATTTTTATTTTACTTATTATTTGAGAACCTTTATTTTTCTATTAAATTCCACGCAGATTCTTTTTAGTTCACGTACTTTCATATCTCTGTATCTTGTGTGACCAGGAAATATCTTCAAATGATAACAAAATTAAGGACTACGGGAGATTATTATTTGGAAGAACAAAGAAAGATGCTTGAGGATCATGAAACACAAATTTCACAAATTGCAAATAACTGTATTCCATTCATTCCCATGGTACAAGGAAATTTTAGAATTGAAGACACTATGTTAAAGTTTATGACAATGGCTGAGGAAAAATTTTAACTTCAAGAAAAAACCTTTATGAAGTTGCTGGGAGAAGTAGAGCAATTGGAAGTCAAGACCCAAACGAAAAATGATGTTCCTCCACCCACTCACTCAGAGTCAAATTTCAACATCGAAGAAAAGTTGTGCCAATTAATTAGTGTTATAAAGAAAAGACTTATCCTACAAGACCAACTCATCAATAATCTACAATCACAGTTGGCACAATTGAAGGATCAATAACTAGTTATTATTTCTTCTTCTCCTCAATCCCCAAATGTTAATGTTAAGTTTGATATCTTACAGGCAAAATTTCAGGCATTGAAAAAAAAAGTGGAGTTGGCATCTCATATTACTTATGCATTGGGGGATAATGTTGTGGATAAATATGTACCTATTATATGCCCATGTCACTTGCAATATTTTAATGCAGGAAGAAGACGACCGAGGAAAAATTATTATCAGAAGACATGGACTACGCAATGGAGGGTCAAGGAGACAAATGAATATATTATGGAAGATGGACAAGTGCGAAGAAGAAATTCGTCTCTAGAAAGTCCAACAACCATCCCACCATTACCTCCAAATCATTCATTGGTAGAATGGAACACACCGTCATCACCTCAGACATCATAAAATTCGATGCATTGAAAGCCCAAGGATCAAGCTCCACAAGAAGGTCTAGGTAATTTTTTCAAAGTGGAGGGACAATGCCTTGAACAATACATCAGAGGTAAGATGAAAAAGATCACTTTGAATCCCTTCAGATATTTGAGGTAACAAAAGGGCAAAAATCAAGTTAAAGACTATAACTTAGAACTATACTCTTAAACTTTTGTCCTCTTAGTTTTTAGTTTAACATTAGTATTGGATTCTTTAATTTAGATTAGTTAACATTAAAAATTATTTAGATTGAGATTGCTCCAGGAGGACACGGTCACGGCCATGCCTACATCTCTCACGGTCGAGTCTATCTTATTGGGCGCCAATGCCTCTGTCACGGCTGTACCCATGTAATGCCAAGGCCGTGATAGTTTTGAAAATGCAGAAGTCCAAATCATGCCGGAAGAAGCCTATGAACCGCCCAAAAAATGTGATCAAGATATTTTTAATTGCTCGGCAGAACCTAGAAATAATTAGGTTGTCTCTTCTCCTTTTGTATTTTATCATATATTATTGTTATTTCGTAGTTTTTTGTGTACAGGCCCAACACTGGGGCAGTGTCAGGTTCAAGCTTGGGGGAGGGACTTAGTCTTGTTTCATTTGCATGGCACGTCTATTTTCAACATTTTGAGTCGATCATTTTATTTTGTTTGGCATTCATTTAATTATGAAATTTTTGAAAAAAATTGTGCCATCTCATTTCTTCTTGTTTATTGTTTTATTGTCTGAAAGCTTATTTTCAGAACTTCACTTAATCTATGAAATTCAATCATTATTTCCTTTTATCGGGTATCACCAGACTATTGGGATTTGGATTAAGTTTGTTGCTAAATAGAAGGACTAGCTTTTAAATAATGAATTTCTCTACTATTTACTATGATATTAGTCTTGATTATAATTGCATCCTTGTTGAAAACATAGAGTCTTTCAAGAGCTTATAATTATGCTAAAAATGACAAACATATATAATTGTAAGTGAATGAAAAGATGTCTAGTTGAGCCTCAACAGTTAAGTGAAAAGTATAAAGTATTCTCTGAAACTTTAGTATGTCCATATGATTAAATCCGTAGGGGATTCTTGTCTGGCGACTTAAGGGCATTTGCTCTGGGATCCGTCAATCGAAAGCTCATTACCTAGACACTTTGTGCAATATGGAGGATTACTAAATTCTTAAGTAAAAAAAAAAAGAACTAATGCTGAAATGTAAAATGATAATAGTATGAAAATAAGATCCTTAAAGACTTGTGGTTCAATATTGATACTCTTATGAGATTGACTAATATTATTTGTAGATATGCAGGAAAGACATATTTAAATGCTAAAAATTCTGCAAGGCTGGGTATTGATTGAGAATAGATACTCTCGTGATGGTCGTGTAAAAGGACAGTGGGAGAAAAGTATTGATTTTTGTGATGGAGCCATGTGTCTTATCTGAAATTTTGCTTGAGGACAAGCAAAATATTAAGCTTGAGGGTATTTGATGCACGAAAAATCATGCAAGGTTATTTGATTAGCATTTTAGCATATTTTTATGTTTAAAAAAGAGGAGTTTTGATTTGTTTTCATATAATTTCTTTTAGATTTAATTCCTACTTAAGTCTGGAAATTATTCATGGCAGGATATTAGAAAACATCGAAAACAAGACAAGAAAAGACCTAAAACAGCTCAGAAGACTGTCATAACCGTGACAAAAAGATATTACACTCAGAAATTTGTCTAAGACACTGTCACGGCCGTGACAGTTTCTATCATCCGTGATAGAGACATTTTCTAGTAGAAATTTGGCTAATTATTTTTCAACCTTGACGGCCTTCCACTATAAGAAAGTTGTCATTTTCCGACGGGCAATTTTCGACGGTTTGAAATCCGTCATAATTTGCGACGGATTTTGCGACGGTTCCATTTCCAATGGATTTTTTGACGGTTACAACCGTCAAAAATGGAAATAATAGATTATGTAATTTGTTATATTATTATTTTATTTTTTGATGGTTAAGAACGTCGATATTTCTGACGGATACCCATCTGTCATAATTTGTGACGAATTTTCCGACGGTTACGACCGTTGGAAAGAAAAATAATAAATTATATAATTTGTTATATTATTATTTTATTCTTCGACGATTAAGACCGTCGATATTTTCGACGGATATCCATCCGTCACAATTTATGACGGATTTACCGACGGTTACGATCGTCGGAAATAAAAAAAATAAATTATTTAATTTATTATATTATTATTAAATTTTTCGATGATTAGGAATGTCGATATTTCCGACGGATATCCATCCATCGCAAAATCCGTCACAATTTCCGACGGTCGTAACCATCGGTAAATGTATAATAATATCGTATGAAGAGTATTTTATTAATATAACTAGCGACGGTCCAAACTGTCGCAATTACCGACGGTTCAAACCGCCGGTAAAATAAAAAATAAACATTATATATAACTAAATATTTTTTCGACGGTCACAACCGTCGGTAACTTTAAAAATAATTAATATTTACGTTTCCGATGGCCGGAGCCGTCGGTAATTAAACTTTCGTTATCCCGCTTTTTTTTTCTTTTTCCCGCTTTCTCTCATATTTTCCCCTTATATATATATATATATATATATATATATATATAATACATCTATTATAATTCCTCCTCTCCTCTCTCTCTCCCTCTCTCCCTCTCCCTCTCCCGGCCGGCGAGCCTCTGCCGGACGTCAAGGGTCGACCACCGGCAATCCTCTTCCGCCGGTGTCTCTCTCTCTTCGTCGGCGATCCTCTTCCGCCGGCGTCTCTCTCTCTCTATCTTTCTCTTTCTCTATCTTTCTCTCTGGCCGCGGGCGGCCAGATTCGGTCGCTGGCAGCCGGATTCGACAGCTGGCGGCCGAATCTAGCCGTTAGCGGCCGGATCCGGCCCCAGTGCCCCGTGGGCGTTCGAATTCGACCGTGGGCGTTCGGATCCTATCGCTATTTTTTTATTTTTAAAAAATTCTTTGTGATGGTTTCGACCGCAGAAGGATCGACGGTTGCGACGATCGTCGAAAGTTTCGACAATTGCGACCGTCGAAAATTTTCGACGGTTGGAACCGTCGAATTTTTCCAACGGTTATAACCATCGGAAAGCTTCGACTGCTAGAACCGCCAGAATGTTTCGATGGTCCAAACCATCGCAATTATCGACGGTTTTTTTAAACCGTCGCAAATCGATTTGCGACGAGTGTTTTTTCGACGGATTGATTCCGTCTGAAAAACCGTCAATAATTGTGTTACCGACAGTTTTTGAGCTGATTACCGATAGTTTTGACCGTCGGTAGTCAGCATTTTTTATGTAGTGTTCTGTCACGGCCGTGACAAAGTCTTTCACGGCCGTGATGGCGGTCGGTTAGGCCATTTTAAAGTCATTTTTATATACTTTTTGAATATATTTTTTATTTTTTTCTTGGAGGAGGAGAAAATCTATAAAAAGAGATAGAAGAGGGATTCGAAAAGCATCCCTAGAGCATAGATTTAAAGTCGACAAAGATGAGAAGATCGAGAACAATAGTGAAGCTTTGCCGAAAACTCGCGAGAGGATAGATCTAAAATGTCTCCCATTGGACTGGGTGGCCCAAATGCAAACAAGCTGATCATCGGCAAACAAGAGGTGACTAAAGGAGAAGGTGTTGAATTTGAAAGAGATGACACGGCCGAGGTCGATATGGCGTTGGAGCAATGATATGCATATTTGAGATACAATGATGGAGAGGTATGGAGAGGGCGGATCTCCCTGACGTAAGCCCCGGTGCGGCAGAAAATAAGGAGAAGGTTTCTTGTTGATGATACATTAAAATATTGGGGACCTGATACAAAGGTTAATCCAATTGATAAACTGGAGAGAAAAGTTCATGAGGGATAGGATGTGGATAACCGCGTCCCATGAGACTCGGTCGAAAGCCTTCTCCATATTGATTTTTATTAACAACTTTATGCAGCCAACGGAGAGGGAGTGGGAAAGCTCCCGCGCCAATAAAATGTTGCCTTGAATATTGCGGCCAAGGATGAAAGCCGATTGAGAGGAACTAATAAGGCTAACAAGGGTGGGTTTGAGGCAGTTGACGAGAATCTTAATGAAGACCCGATATAGGTATGATAGAGGGATATGGGACGATAGTCTTTAATGGTTAAAGGTATCTCTTTCTTTGGGATGAAGATGAGGGAAGTCTTACACCACTCATTAAAAAGATTAAGGTTGATGAACGCCTCCTGGATGGCAAGTGTAACACGACGCCCCACAATATCCTAGTAGTTTTGATAAACGTCGAGCGTGAAACCATCAGGACCCGGGACCCGACCAGAAGGCATACTCCAAATGATGGAACAGACCTCCTCCTCAATGATGGGTCCGATAAGGGACGGAAAAAAGGAGCGGTCACAAGTGGGAACCTCAAGCCAGAGGTTAGGAGGGATGGTTACATTAGGTAGAGGACCCCAAAGCTTCATGTAATGATTCATGAAATGCTTTTCAATCAAGTGAGGGATGGTGACGACCTCGCCAGAGTCCAGATGGACCTGAAAGATGAGATTCCGCTTGTGCCGGATAATGGTTTGGAGGTGAAAAAACTGAGTATTTCGATCCCCATGTTGAAGCCACACAGTGCGGGACTTACTCCACCACTTAATATTTATCTGGCATAGAAGAGCAACGTGGAGGTGATAGGTGGCCCTAAGGGAAGCTAAATCAGGCTTCGACAGACCTCGAGAAACATCGAGGTCCTCAAGCAGCGAAATGCAGTCAAGAGCTTCTTGAGCACGCAGCTCCAGCCATCGGAGAATCTCCTTGTTCCAACGGATGATATCCTTGCAGATACGCTTCAGAGATTCATGGATGGAGTGGGAGCACGGAGAGGATGACCAGTGCCGACTAACAATGTCCTTAGCCTCCGAATGGAGGAACCAAAAGTGCTCATTACTTGAACGAATGAGAACGGGGTAGCCAGAGATCCGATTGGAAAAGAATAACGGCATGGCCTGACGCACAGCAAGGAAAGGTCGAGAGCTCAAGATCGGGAAAAGCATCTATCCAAAAATGATTCACCAGCATTCTATCGAGTCTACAAAGGATACGGGATAGAGAACCCGATTATTGCACAATTAAAGGGAATACCCAAAGGTTTAAGATCAATGAAACCATGGGTGTCAATGAGGTTTTGCAGAAGGATAGATGATCTAGAGATTCTAAAGTGATTGCCTCCCCCCCCCCCCACCCCCTCCCTTTTGTCCTCGGTAGAGAGAATACAATTAAAATCACCAATTAAAGTCCACGAAAAATCATACGAGTTGATTAAGCTAAGAATATAAGTTGTTTCTATCAGCAGGCAAATACTAACATAAACGCAGGATAAAAAAATTGAAAACCATTATGAGAAACAGCAGCGTGAAGAATATGGTCGGAGTTTAGGAGATGAGTAACCTGAGTATGCTGCCCATGCCACGCAAGGATAATACCTTTGGAGTAGCCGAAACCCTCGCAGAGGGAGCCCGACCACGAAGGCCCGAGATGACGAATAACTTGTTTAGCTTTTACAGACCCAATGTGGCTTTCTAAGATAATTACAAAATCTAGAGAGAAAAAAGAAATTAGATTCTTAAGTCTATCCCTAATTTTCGCCCGAAACGCGCCGCGGCAGTTCCATGCAAGTATCTTCATAAAAGAATAGGATTCGCCACCCCTTTCACCCCCGGAACCTGCACAACAGAAGAGAGTGAGTAATCAGTCAGAACGGGAGGCTTTTTCTTACCTTTGTCCTTAGCGGGGGCCGGAGGTGGCCGAGGGCGAAGAGAGAGGGAAGGAGTAGGGGTAGGTTTGAGGACACGGGATTTCTTGCGCTCAGTTCAAGGGGGTGGAGCGAGGTCAAGGTCCTCCAGATCGTCCAAGGAAGAGTCATCATCCATCTGGATGACCGGAGAGGCAGAGAGACAAAGACCGGCCGATGCTCGCGCCACCAGATCAAAGTGATCAACGATGGCGACACGATCAGGGGTATAGAGGAGGAGGAGGAGAGGTCAGAGAAACCCAACATAGAGGGCGAAGAGGCAGAAGGATTAGGATTAGGAGAGAGGAGAGTAGAGGAGAGGCTGGAAGAGATTTTCGGAAAGAAGGGGGAGGGTGAGTAACGAGGAAAGATAGCGTGAGGGAGGGAGAAGAGTTTTGATCGGGGAAAACACGTGTAGGGCCAGGATGTGACATAGGGGAACGAGCCGAATCGCCACCATTGTAGTGTCCTATCACATCACTAGAAAAACAAACATTAGTGGAGTATCACATCCTCGCTGCCCAAGGGATCAAGCGAGGATCGTTGGATGGCCACATCACGGGTCGTAGACGTGGCAGGAGAGGACGAATCTGATCCTGCACCTGACATCTGCAGACAGTGCGATCCAGACGCTGGGAATCGTAGGATGAGCCCCTCCTGGATCATTGATGTGGCACCGGAGGCATGCACCGTACGGACGTGATGGCGCTACTAGCCGTTAGACGAGCACCGCCCGTCCTTTGCCCATCCGTACACCGAACGCTGCTAGCCATTTGGTGAGCACCGGGGGAGGAAGGCGAGCCCTCCGGGAGGTTGAGGTCCAGGGATGTGATAGGATGGCGGAAGGGTTCCGTCGCACGGAGCCATGGCCCAAACAGCAGCGCCATCCCAGCGGAGTCCCTCGTCGGCACCCGCGGACATACCTTCAGGCGATGACTGACGATGCCACAACGGTAGCAAAAGGTGGAAAGATGCTCATAAGCGGCCTACTGGAAGTACCTGTCACCATTCAGCAGAGAGATCCAAGTAGCTTGATGAAAAGGAGAGGAGAGGTTTACCTCAACACAAGCGCAAGGACAAGGAGCACATGGCCTATTCGTCGATGCAGAGTAAGTTACCAAATGCCGAAGCGATCCGCTTAAAGGAGGCAAGATTTCGGAGCTCCAAAGGAAGGTCCAGAGAAAAGGCAGAGTCGAGGCTGAGAAAGGGAGAGATTGTGGACACACAGAGCAAGTGGCCGCCGAACTACCAAGGTCCGCTCGTAAGGACCACAAATGAACAAATTCCAAATCAAACACGAAAAGGAAGGAGTTACCAAGAGGAGAAATAATGCAGGAGTTAGCCAGGCCCCAAAGAGGCTTGACTCCTCAGAAAACGACCAATAAGACATGATTTGAGGTGCTCTGAGCATTGGGAGACATCTGCAGCAAGAATGACCTCGAGCTCACGGATCTATCGTGGTGACATACGCGACGGAGGAGAGGGACGAGAGCCATTAGCGATGGAGATCCAAAATTTAGGTAACTGCTGAGATGGGGAGAGTGGAAAGATGCCAGAGCTAGAGGGAGCCTGTGGAGGCACAATTATGAGTGCTAGATGGGGAAAAAGATCAGATCCGCCCTCCACAGACAGAAGGACAGCCATGGAAGCAGGAAAGAGGATCTAGATAATGTGCGGCGAGAGGCGAAAACCACGGGAGGCCTAGGCCATATGGGTTAGTAATAACTACAATAGAGCCAAGAAGAACTAGGGGAAGGAGGAGGAACTGATCGCCGAAAAGGAAGTCGCTCTCCTTGTATGATGGAGGAGGAAGTCGCTCTGTTGGTTACGCACGCGATATCTTCGAGAAGTAGTACAAAAACAATTATGTAATGAAGGAGGAAGCATCCTGATACGCGGCCAGCATTATTATGTAATGAAAACTATATATATACACACATGGGATGAATAAAAAATTAAGAAGCAGTACAACAACAATAATATTTCAAATTCAAGAATGATTTAGTTTATTGTGGAGCAATTTCCTCTCTAATTTCACTTTGACACGAACAACAACACATTGACGGATGAAAAATTCGCAGAAAAGAAAACAAATATCACTCGAATATTCACAGTTTCATGACGAAAATTCATATCCTTTCAGATCCTAAAAGCGCGGCAGAGATCTAAATTGAATCCTGTACAGCGAAAAAGAATGGTCTCGATTCCCCGGTGGTCGCATAAATCGTACTCCTATACGGCCGTTGCCTGCGCGACGCTCGCGGTGCCGGAGGACAACCTCGCCGTCCGGTCGGCCTCGACCGCCGCCGCCCACCGGCGACAGATCCTCCCGAGCGACGCCGCCTTGCGCCGCGCCCGCTCGGTGCCCGCCCCCATAAGCTCCCAGATGGACCACTCGATCCCAGGGACAGCCGCGAGCTCTGCCACCGCCTCGCCGCCCATCCGCCGGCAAATGATGACAAGGGCGGCCGCGGCGTTCTCCCTCGCCCACTCCGTCGACGTTCCAAGCCGCATCACGTTCGCAATCTTTCCCACTGACCCTGGTACGTCCCACACCGCCTCCACGCCTCCCCTCTTGGCCATCGCCGCCACAACGGCGACTGCCTCTGCCGCCACATCGGGCACGGCCATAGCCTCCATCGCCGCCTCTACCACCTTACCCTCTACTAGCTTAGCGATGTTCTCCCTGTCTCCGGCGAGGCTCAGTATCGCGGCGATGGCGTCCTTCTTCGTGCTCACAGGACCTGCTTTGACGAGCTTGACCAGCTCCTCCACAGCGCGCGGGTGCCTTCCGAGCTTTCTGCGATAGGAGTGCACGGCCGACAAGCTCAGAACAGTGGCCGCTGCGTTTTCCTTCGCGCGCCACGAGTGGCCATCGGAAAGGACTCGGACAATGTCGTCGACTCCGCCGTCAGCGTGCATGATGCGCTTCTTGTTGGCCTCCAGTATCGACAGATTCAGCAGAGCCGTGATGGCGTTCACTTGGAGCCCTGCGTCTTCAGATTGGAGTAGCGGGAGCAGCAAAGGAATCGCCCCCGCTTCGGCTACGAACGCGCGGTTGTCTGATCCGGACCTGGACAGCTGACGCAGCTCGTGGACGACACGACTAGCGGCCTCCGTTGACGGTGAGCCAGCGAGCTTCTCCACGAGGAATGACGCCGTCATGCGTGCGGCCTCCATCGCCGCCTTGTTGTTACAGCTCGTCGAGGCGCCGGCGCTGCCATTGCTGGTGGACTCGCTCTTCTTGCCGCTGCCGGCTTCCGCCCCTTCAAAGGGAACGTTGTTCTCACGACACCATTTGGCGATGAGATTTTTTAGAGCGCGATTTGGGACGAGCTCCAGATTCACGAGGTTTTGGCCGGACTTGGGACACGTCGCGTGGCCGGATCCAATCCACCGGGTGATCGACTCTCTGTCGTATGTTTGCCCCGTGGCGACGACCACCGGGTCCTTCATCAGGTCGAGTGAGATCGGGCATCGGAAGTCCAGCGGCACCGTGAGATCTACAGTGGACGCCGACGCCGCAGACAACGATGACGAGGAGAAAGAGGTTATCTTGGATAAAGACTCTGATCTCGGAGTTGAGGCGCCGAACAGGACGCACTTAGCATAGCGGAGTAGCCCAACGAGCGCCACCATGGCAGGCGCCCATTTCTCGTCGGCCGGAGACGCCGTGGCCCGATCCCCGATCTCGCGCTCGAGACTCTCGATCTCGTCGCGGCATCCGCGCGCGTCGTCGAGGCCGAGCCTCCGCAATATGTCCTCTAGCTTCGCGCGGTCGGGGACGATCTCGCGCTCGACGTCGGCGATGACGGTGAGGATCTCCCTGCGGAGAGCGTCCTCCGCGGGCTCGACAGCTGGAGAGGACCGCTGGCACTGCCGCCGCAGGAGGCCCACGAGGTCGCGGACGTCTTCGGCGATCGCGAGATCCCCCACGGGGAGGATGTCCAGCAGCGTGGAAAGCTCCATCGTCAGCTCGTGGAAATCGTTGGCCGCGGATTGCGCCTGGAGGAGGAGGCGCCCCCGGCTGCGGGCGGAGCAATCGCCGAGAAGCGCCTTGAACCGCTGAAGCACGAGGAGGATCTCCCGGAGACAGAGAGAGGCCGATCGCGGCAGCTCAGGCGCCGGCGAGTCCCCGGCCGCCGCATCGTCGTCGAACAAGTGGAGGAGGTCCTCGAAGAGCACGGCGAGCAGCTTCGCCTTGCGGGCGGCGGAGGCGAAGTTCCTCCCGCCGATCGCTGGCCTGGCCGGCGCAGCGGCGGCGGCGACGACGGCGGCGGGTTCGAACTGCGAGATCTCGCGGGCGAGCCGGAGGAGAGAGCGGAGGAGGTCGCCGTCGGAGGGCTCGGGACGGGGCGGAGTAGGAGAGAAGAAGGGCGCAATCGCCATGGAAGACTTGGCTTTGCTGTTTCTTATGAGGGTACTCTTCGAACAACTGGGCAATGAGTTATACCTTTATAAGATACGATGCGAGTTGGACGGCAAAGCGCGGGGCGGGAGGAGTTACGAAGGAAGAAAGAGCCGAGAAGAGAAAAGAGAAAGAAGGGGAAAAGCGAGCAAAGGGATTGTAGCCTTCGGTGCAGCCGTGCAGGTATTAAAATTTGCTGCGTCCCCCCTCCACCTCGCTCTTTATTATTAAAAAAAGTTGAAAATAAAATAAGGTGAAATCGCATTAATAAAAAAATGGAAGGAACGGTAGTGGGTGGTCGTGGACAAGTTGGAATGACGGCTGTGCAGCGCGTCGTGTCTTGTCCGAGTCGCGAATCGCGTGATGGAAGATGGATGGAATGGAGGGACACGATGATGAGAACGCCGCGATGGACGCCAATGACAAGGTTCCCGATTGGCTCTGAGTTGGTCATTCTGCGACTCCTCCTCGCAATTTCTTCTGTGTTTCGACCGAGTGGGGGCGGGGAGAGAGAGAGAGAGAGGAGAGAGGAGAGAGGAGAGAGGAGAGAGGAGAGAGGAGAGAGACGAGAGAGGAGAGAGGAGAGAGACGAGAGATCACGACACAATCGCACTCCGTCCCAACACGGGGTTTTGCACGGACCTTGGCAAATTGAAATTGCACGTGGGTAATTTGGCCCCCATTATTTGACCGGTTAAAATTCCGTCTCTACGGGAAGCCTCCTTTTTTTTCTTTTCAATTAAAAAAAACTCGGAAATTCCCGTAAACCGCCGAGGAAATGGTTTTGTTGGGCATAGGGATGGGAGGGGAAGAAATATCTTGTGAGAAAGTTTGGTACCTAGTAAGCAAAATTTAGTCGTCAATGCTTCCAATTGAGTTGAGGTCGTCCACGAGTTCATCCGGACGCCTTTCAATTTTACTCGTTCGATGTGAAAAAAAATACTAAATAAAAATATGAACGTGTATTTTTTTTTAAAAAAAATCATTTTTTATGTGCCACATGAATATAAACTATTACTTTTATATTATTTTAAAAAGGTAAGAAGATGACATGAATATCGAGAGAATAAAACTTTTGACTATTTTACTCTAGTCTTTTTTGTTAACTCTCCCTTTTTTTAATTAATTTTATCTTTCAAGCTTTTCCCAAATTATTTCATTTGTAACACAAATATATTTTCTTTTAAAAAATTGGATATTTAATCCATTTTTTTATATATCATGAACATTTTATTAATTAGGATTAACAAAAGGCCTTCATTCACTAGATAGGAAAAAATTAAATAAAACTTATTTACATTATTTATGCTATTTATTACACTTTTAAATGATAATTTTACATTATATCTGAAACCAAAATTTCAACTTAAATTTAATACATTTCATTTTTCCAATTAACTATAAAATATTATCAAAATGTAAACTAATAATATAGCAATATTTATATAAAGGATTTTCCGGATGTGACAAAATATTTTGAATAAAGGATATTGAGAAGTCAAAAAAAAAAAAGAGTGATGAGGAGGCAGCATAAAGGATAAGGACAAATTAATCTAAAAGAAAAGTTGTGGAATGGTAACTGACTTATGAACAAAAGTTGGGTGACATCTCACACTTTAATGTATTGGGAACATTGGATTGCCACCAAACAAATATCTAATTTACCAGAAAAAAAAAGAAAAAATAAATTGTATCCATATGTTTGGTGTGAATAAAAAATAAATGAATAATCTTCCACTTTTGTTATATTGACAAACAAGCGACGAACCTAGACGAGTTTGAACAACAGTTCCTTCAATAATATATTAAATTAGATGTGCTACCAATTATTATTAAAAAAAATAAACCATTAGAAAGCATTATAATTGCAATCTTAAAATATTTTCACTTTGCCTTTAGAAATAGTGAAATAGATAACATCATCCAAACTTAAAATGATAATTTAAAAAAAAAAAGAAGAAGAAAAAGATAGTAAACCTTGCACCTCATCCATGGGGTAGGTTGTCGCCTCAGTCTATCTTGATAAATTTCATTCGTATCAAGAAAGTTAGAAATTGAATACTTTTTATGATTTTTTATTCTTTTATTATTATAAATTCAAGATGTTTCTTTGGATTTGGTAGTGAATATTTAATCTAAGATTATTGTTATTTTATTAATTGCAAATTAAAATCATTGATGGAACATATTAAATTATTTATTCATATATAAGTTAACAAAAGTGATTATCAATGGGGGAGCCATATGCCTAATTGGTTAGAAGTGCAGTCCTATTTGATTGAGGTTCATGATTGATTGCTAGGATCTAGTGTCCAATTTTTTTTTTCTCTCATTTTATTTATTTTCGCATAAATTGTATGGCTGCATTGCAATTACCATTCAGTTCTCTTATTATAATACCATTTAACTTATGAATATTTTTAATTATGTATGCATACATGTGAACCCAACTCAATAAGTGGTGTGGCTCCACATAGGATATGATATGTACTTATTGAATAGCAACAACTGCATAGTAATATGTAACCCATGAGAGATCCAACAGTACATCTTTGCACTCCATGGATTCCTCACAATCTTCACCATCATTACTTGTGGATCTTGCCCTACCCCCATTCAATCAAGTTCACCATGAGCTTGCTCTCAAACTAAATATGACCAACTATTTTCTCTACACGATGCATTTTCGTTCCTTTTTGAACATTTTTCACCTCCAAAGTTTCATCAATGGCTCTTGTTTGTGCCCCTAATATCTAGTATATTCACATAAATTTTTGTAATATATTCACCTATTAATCTTATCCCTATGTTGTCACACCACTTAAAATAAATTAGTAACTTTATGTTCAATTTCATTTGTTATGATAAAAACTTAAGAACGAATCATGAAATTCAATAATTTCACCATTTTATTTTTTATGATTACAGTGGAGAGCTAGAATATGATAAATATATCAAATATGCATATTATTAGTTTTATACCCCCCCCCCCCCCCCCCCCACCCCCCCACACACACGCCCCAAAAAAACTTTCTAAACTTTTATTAATTATGCATATAAATATACAAATTTCAGGGTTAAAATTGATTTTGCCCCTCTTAAATAATTTGTAGGATGCAATTTTATTACAATAACTACTTCGCTTTTGTGGTTGGCTTGTCTTGTGAGTAGTTGAGAGGTCATGTGTTTGAAAATTGACACCCCCTTGTAATCAAGCATTATATTTTCAACAATGTTTCAAAACTTCTATAAACCTAGCATCGAGTCTCAAGCGTGACATGACAACTCACACAAAAAAGCGTATTGGTCAAGCATTTCGTCTAATCGCCTGTTTGCACAAACACCTCCGTCGAAATGTTCACTCGGACAAAAGACCTAAAAATTGTGGCATTTGGTAAGACACACAAGCAAGCTTCTGCAAGTTGCACACAAAAGATCTTGTCTAGATGGTGGGTATGTCTAGACGTTGCACATGTTGGTCGCGAGTAAAAACGACCTATGACAAGTTTCTCTCACACTTGTGATGGAGTAATAATCATATGACATAAGTTGAGATAACCACAAACATCAAAAGTAGCATAAGCATATATTGTCCTAATTGATCCAGAATACATTCAAGGTGTATACATGCACAAATATATGTGACTTATGTCACTACAAAAAATCAACTACAAAATGTTATATGTCACATAAAAATATAAACATCCATACTAAAAAATATAGCATCCAACTATAAGACATAATTCAAAATATCCAAACGTATCCTTTTGACATTATCAAAAAGGGGTACATATAAAATGCACTCGATGCTAAGTGATGGAACAAATCCTTGAGCTGCATAAAAGTCTCTGACACATGTGCATATTTTGGCCTATCCTTTAGGTGTCACGCTCCATCCTACTCACTTGATGAGTGAGAGTTATGGTGTAAGCACCATAGGACAGTGTTAGAGCACCTCATGACTCAGTAGGTCGACCCCAAGACTTAGTGTGTGGAGGCCTCCAAGACTAAGCGGGTGGGGGCGCAGAGGTGTGAGAGTGCTCTAGTCAAGTTCCTCATCGTGGGCATCGTTAGTCTCCATAGTTGTCGATGACTCATGGTCATTGGCCTCATCATCTGGGCCACCCTTTACATCCTCCCCAACCTAGGCATCTCGAACACGATGAAGATGCTTCGTATGCATAGTCTTTTGCCAATGAGGTTTGTTGATCGAGGCCTAATATACTCCTTGTCCTCGGGAATAGGATCTCCGATGATAAGAAGAATCCTCGTGATCAATGAATCAAAGTAGGGAGGATGATTTTTCCAAGCACAAGAAGTAATTTTCTTGTTCATGTTCCCGATGTTATAAAAGAGATATGACCCAAAATAAAGAAAGAATACATCAAACAAAGCAGCTTTCGTATAATGGTGAGATCGTGAGGTAATCATATGATTAAGAATTAGATGAGCCAATTTCATTGGTGGAGATAGAAACTGATGCATCTCATTATTTTTGTAATAAGTAGACCACTCGCCAAATACAAGATTGTCATGTCACTATGCTCGAGAGGGAGGTAATCGTGACCATACGTGTATGACAAACTAATGACGACCTAGTGTAAGAGAAGGAAGACCAAATATTCTACATACTTGAGCATGGGTAAGATAGATGTTCACTTTGAGAACACAAGTACGAAGTGCACCACATTAAAATATTATGTTCGCATAGAAGAGACGAGCAAGTCGTGGATACACACGCTTAGAGACGGACAATAAAATAACCATCCAATAGAAAAAACATCTCTTGAGCATTAGGCATATATAAAGAGTCCCAATAAATAGTAGTACCCTCCTAACATCTTGAGATCAGTAAAGAACATCAAATGTTATGGCTATCGTCCGACTAACAAATAAATTGATATCATAAGAACTGGATGTCGAGGTCGAAAGAGGATGACAACTAGGAGGAGGAGGAGGATGAGAGTGCTCATGATCGATCCCTAGAGGAACAAACTACGGGCACAATATCGGCATGTTTTGTACGACGACAATAAACATTTGACATGTTGAACAAAAGACAGAGGTCACAATGTCAAGAAGACTTTTGTCAAACACCTAGGGAGTATGAAGGCGTTTGGTCAGTTGAAGATGGATTCAACAATGTACTGGCCGAAGAGAGATGGAAGAACGACAAGACATTGTCTAGTCGACAATTTGAACAATAGGACAATGAGATGGATTCAACAATGTCGCATCAGTTTGAGTGATGAGTTGAAGGAGAATGGAAGAAACTTAAGGAGGGTCTCCAGCATTGGTGCTAAAGTATATAGGATCATGACAGATGGTGACGAGTAAATAATAAATTACTTAATTGCCCTTCTTTGAATTCGTGGTGTCATAATTAATTCATCTCCGCTATAGCCATCAAGACCAAGGTGCACTACACACTTCATCCAATTTATGAGGATATATAAAAAAAAAGAGGATATATTCTGATACAATGATAAAATTCTAACACGTTCAAACTAATTTAGAAGACGAAGCAAAGAGCGCTTTCTTTTGTTGGTTGCACGCCATCGTTTATTTATGTATTGCAATTTGCAGGAAAACAATGCGTTGTTCTTAGTTTATGTCATTGAAACGGAAAGAATTCTCCAACCAAAAACTTTTTGTTAATTAATAGCGAAAGAATTTTAAACCGATCAAATTTTAACTTAAATTGTTTTGATCAACATAGAGTATAGAAGTTAAAGAATAAAATATTTTTTAAGAAAAAATTGAATATCACATATCATATTGTATTTAAAAAAATGAAAAAAATGATTTTTTAGCCAAGTTAAACGGGTTCTTAAACTTCGCTTGCCTTCCACTCTTTCTGCTCAAGAAGATGTGTCATGCATATCACACATAATATAACATACGGAAGCATTTATAAGCACCTTCCATTAATGTGTCAATCACTGATGTAAGAAAATACCTATCAGCTCAACTCTCCATTAAAACCCAAAGATTTTGTCTGTAAACGTCCCAAGGGCACTTGGTATAATAATAAATCAATACCAATTAGTTGCGTATGATTTTAAAAAAAATGTTTTGATTAGTCACGTAAGTGCTTATGTACGGAAATATTACTCATAGTAGGTTAATTTTTTAGTTAGGAACATGATTAAATTAACCAATATATGGTAACGTCAATAAAGAGATCAATGCGAACTATAAGCTGAGATTAGTTGAACGATTTCAATACTAACAATTAATTAATATAATATGCAAAGCTGATCAGAAAAGGCCATTATTTTGTTTTAAAAAGATAAATACATGAGTTCATGACCACTTAAACCTCCTCTCATAGTTTCATTGTTAAAAGAAGTTTCCCACCACAATTTTCAATTGGGAATGATCAATCAGAACCACCATTTAATCTCGGTTTTGTTCACTTTAATTAATTAACATCATCATGCATATTCTATGCCACAAATATTTATGACTTTGTGGAAGGTGTATGTACATAATTAACTGATTAATATTACCAATTGTGCGTACACGAATATTTCCAATACTTGGTTAGTTAGTAGTGGTTGGCACATCATCATTGGCAAATAAATTGAGAATACATACGTTTCCTTCAATTTGTTCTTGTTTGCATTCTCTACGTATTCTTTCAACCTTTTTCTCACTCCCGTCATTGATTAGTTCTTTAGCATGATGATTAAGGAAGGCATAACGTAATTAGGTCATTGTTATACCCCAAAAGCATCCTTCCAAGAGGCCCCCTTTGCATGATTCATCACATCAGATCGTATTTAACCACGTACGTAATGTGACGAGTTTCCGAAAGCCATACATGTTCCCGAGAGGATTAATAATATTTTTTTTGCTTAAAAGTTTTCAGCTACTTTAGAAATTGTCTGAATATTGTGTTAAAATGGATAATTAATTAAATGTGTATCCGAACGCTACGTTATAATTTATTTCCACTTATTTATTTGGCGTTATAATTAATCTGATTTCAATATATATATATATATATATATATATATATATATATATATATATATATATGAAAAAAAAATCATTGGTGTGGAGTAGGTAGTGATTAGCTTTCAGGAAGGTGTCTCTCTTATTAGGTGCAATGATAAAAGAGCACCTCGCACTTAGAAATAATCATGAACAACTTGCCCAACAAAGTGTTTTTTTCTTTATTGTCCCCCTTTTTTTAAAGATTGATAAGTTTAAAATAACCTAACAACTAGCAAATGATTGCAAGTGTAAGTCGGACCAGTCGGATTCCATTTTTTAAAGGGAATTTGTTGGAAGAAGGTCGAGTGGTTCAGGGAGAATTTTTTTTTCCTTTTTTGAACTTTGAGAATCATAGATATTTTTCAAATAATGTTTTTGAAAACTTAAATATTATCACAAAAATCATGTAGAGGATAAAAATAATGTTTCAAAATGTAATTATATTTATAACAAAAAGATGCGTTGATTCAAAAGTATAATGATACAACTAAAATATAAAATTCAACATTTAAATTTTAACCATAGCAAATGTAAACTTTATCATGTGGTCCATCGTATAGATCATTACATTAATCAGAAAATTAATACCATTGAAATAGCTCGTGTAATAATAAAAATAGGTTAATTAACAATATAGTGAAACCCTATACTGCTCCTTGCAATTGGGTACATCTACTAAGTTGTACAAATAATTATCCTAAATTTAATTATCCTTTGTATTTTAATTTGTTTCTTTCTTGATCGGCTAAACGTTTTCGATTTTGTCGCGCTGGAATTATGGAAATAAATTGCGATGGTTCACGATAAGAAAATGGAATAGGTTAACCGCGAAAACACAAAGGCTACGACATTTAAATTTTTATGGAGAGAATAATTCGTCACATGCACATATCAAATTCGTAAGTTAATTATTTTATAAGAATATAAAGAAAAAACGAGATTTTTACAAATTAAAATAAATATTAAAACTAGCATAGACTTTGAGAATTTCCAAAAAAACTTACGTAGATACATATATATATATATATATATATATATATATATATATATATATGAGTTTAATAATTGTGTAACACCAAGCATTGCGTAACGCCCTAATCTAGACCCTCTATTTTGCATCAAGAGTAGTGATTATTTTATTATTTTTTCTCTCTCGTGCATCAATTTCTCATCTATTGTCGTCGATCTCTCATCTATTGTCGTCGTGCGTCGTCGCCGGCCCCCTTCCCCAATCTACTGTCCCCATCTCCGATCTGCATTGTCGTCATCGATCCGAGCCCGTCTCGTCCATTCGAGTCCACACGTCGTCGAGTCCACGCCGCCACCGACTTTCCCACTTCGTCTGATCATCATCGCCCCTGATTGTGCCGTTCCTACTTCCTCCAATCATCGCCGCCCCAATCGTTGCCATGTTCGTCGCCCCAGCCACTGTTGGTTGGCCCTCTTCCTCGATCCGCGTCCCTATCTTCGATTTGCATTGTTGTCGTCGATCTGAGCCCACACGTCATATATCCAAGCCCGCTGTCGTCGATCCAAGCGCAAACGTCATCGAGTTTACGCTGCCACCGGCTTTCCTGCTTCCACCAATCGTCGGGCCCCCGATCACATCGTTCTTACTTCTTCCGATCACCGACGCCTCAATCGTCGTTGTCATTCGCGTTCCCCCAATCATCGCCCAAGTTTGTTCGTCAGCGATCGTGAGAGTTAGAGACAGAGAAGAGAGAGAGCGCAAGATCAATTCAAAATGTTAATTTAAAATGAACGATTGAGATCAAAACGTTACACCTAAAGGGTGTTACACCTCCATTAAACCATACATACATACAAACATACATATATCTATGTATGTATGTATGTGTATATGGGCTAATGGATGTATAACATTAGAGCATCTTGATTTGGGCCATCCATTTTACATATCGATCCAAACTTTTCTCATTTTTCTCCTTCGTGCATGCATTGCTCCATCTCTCCCTCCCGCTGCCATCGCCTTCCTCCTCCCTTCCTCCTCCGAGTGCCACCACCGCCAGGACCTCTATTCACTTCCCTCCCCTCTGCCGTCGGCACCTGGTTTCATCTTCCCGATCCCTGCTGACACTTTGGAACGAGAAGTTCATCTTCCCCGATTGCCGTCGGCACGTGGAAGTTCATTTTCCTCCTCCCCACTCTTGCCTCCCTCCGATCTGCCCCCACATCCTCCCCTCTTCCGCCCCCATCCTCTGAATGCCGCTTATTGTCCTCCGATCACCGCCTCCCGTCCTCCCCTCTCTCGCCCTCGTCCTACGATTGTCGCCCTTGTCCCTGACGGCTACAAGCGCCCGACACCCGATCATCCTTTGTGAGCCGTCGGCAACCCCCGTCCATCCTCTGTGAGCCGCTGGCAACCCCCGTCCATCCTCTGTGAGTGCAGTGTTGAAGGATGAATGCACCTCTTGATCGGGATGTGGAAGATGCTCAACAAACGTACCGTGAATGCAGAGCTCGTCGTGGTATCGAGAGCTTCTGCCAATGGATGGTCCCGTGCCCGCTAGAGCACCGAGAATGGGCGCTCATAGGGGAGGAAAGGGGGAGGACATTGCATAAGGGAGGTGAGGTTGCGGGAGGCGACGATGCTCAAAGGGGGAGGAGGGCAACTCTCGATCAGATCTGAGCCATCCGTTGGATTTAACGGCTCATATACAAGTGTTGCACCAAGTTTCACCCAAAGGATTTACACCTCTATTAATCCTATATATATATATATATATATATATAAGATTATCAAATAAATAATAAATTTTCATATATATATATATAAGATTATCAAATAAATAATAAATTTTCATTTCAATAACCATGTAAGGGCTAATAAAAATAATGAAAGTAAATATGGTTACAACAATATCTATCATATTTTTTGTCGATAAAAATTACAACAATACAAAAGAACCAAGGAAAGAGTGTCTAAAAATATATAGCCGAGTATGTAGGTATGTTGTGTGATTCGTTCATTTTAAGATATATGTCATTTCGATCATCACCGTTTGTTTACCATCTTTAAATAAATGCAAAGATTTTATAAAGTGTTATATAATTATTATAAACAGAAATTCAATATTGGAAATTTGATCCTAAAACATGTTATCTTCAATAAATTAATTGGGTTTTCTTTGCTAAAGTATCTAATTAATATTAATAATTAAGACATACTAATAAAAAATAAAACTAATGTTTTGTATATTCGCTCATATGCCCGAGTTATTTGAGAGTAATTGAAGAATTTGAACATGCATTTTTTGTACTTTATTAAATAATTTCTCAAATTTGAATGTCCATGAGCTAATATTAATATCAAAATTCAATCTTGTAAAATACTAACAAGATTGTGAAGTTTGAATTTTTTTACTTGCAATCATTTTATGAAGAGTGAATTTGTACCCTAAATTCGATACATAAATATTTAGAGTTCAAGTATGTCATTCATTTAATAATAATAATTTTTAAAATAGTATCAAAATATATTAATAAACATCTAAAAAAATTTAAAATATCATGAATAATTAGTTAATCAAATTTCAGAAATCATAAGCTCACAACAAGTTATATTGTAGTTGTCTATTCCCATAAATTTGTATTATTTGATAAATTTACGTACACAATAAATATGCATCATCATTAGTATATTACCTTATAATATAGTTTATATTTTAAATTTATTATTGTTTTGTTATCATCAACGTAACCATTATTAGTTTGTTAGCATATTATTTAATTTTTATTTAAATATTATGGTGTAGTGAATGAAATAAAAATATATATAATTTATTGACAATCAAATATACATACATCGCATAAGGATTATATTTTTCTAACCATTTTTTTCTATTTAAATTTGCTATAATACTTAAAAATTATAATAATTAGATATATTGATGAAAAGAGTAAGAGAAAATAGAAAGAAAAAATTTGCATGATAGGATTCGAAGACCATTTGAGGGATAACAACACCTCAAGCCACCAAAGCTCAACAACACGTGCTTCAAGTATGCCTAATTAGGTAATTAATATGTGAAACAGAACATATTTAACCGAATCCACGAACTAAAACGTATTCAAATCTGATTTCACCAACATTTTTTTTATTTTATTCCGATTCAACTCGTTTTTAGGTATTAAAAACGTCAAATCATAAGTTTTTTAAGTAGCAAAACTAGTTTTTATAAACATGTTGGAGAAAGATGTTCTGATCATATTGGATAAATATGTAGTAATAATTTTGGAACTCACACTTAAAAAAAATTGGAAAAAGAAAAATAATGCGTTATCCTAATTTATCCACTTATTAATTTTGATGTTTTATTAGGATGAAGAAATTACAAAATTTTATATAACATAAAGTGAAATTAAAGGAATTAGGCATCATAAAGTCCTAATTTTAAATATTCAAATCCACTTTTTTTCAGGAAACAAGTTCAAAAATCGTTTAATGAAACTTTTGTTTAGTTAGAAAGTTCTAAATCAATAGTCACTATAGTTTCGACTTATTCCTAATTTTGAATTGTGAGACTCACGATGTAGATTTTCTAAATCATAATTAAATTATCACTTTTTGCTTTACTATTTTTCTGTCATAGTCAGTGATCACATCCGATATTATTATTATATGATTAATGGGATTGAGAATTATGTGTACCCAAAATGAATTCATATATATGAATTATCATTGATCTACAAGTTAATGTTGATTCTAAATTTATTTTAAATTCATTCTAAAAATTATTTACCAGGAATCATTATTGATTTATTAATAAAGGGTGAGTCCATATGTGTCTGACTCATTTTGAACTCAATCCTTTTTTTTTTCATGATTAATTTAGTATGAATGTAAGGAAAACAATGAAATTAAATTAATGATTTCAAGAATTAAATGTGAAACTACTAGCATTCCCCGTCCCTGAATACAATTCTATATGACAGGAGTAACTAAAAAATAATATTTGTGAACGAAGTTAAATCTGGCTGGAGTAAAATAACTTTAATATTATAGGATTCGATTGTAGGGGTGATCGATCGAGTTCGAATCGTCCTCGTCTCTTTTGAAAAATATTCGGATTAGAACATTTCTAATTGATCTGATTTGATCATAATAGATAAAAAAGTTTAAATATAATAATAAAATATATTTAATATTATTATATAATAATTATCAATTAATTTATATACGTAATAATATAATATATGTCGAATACATTGGTTGCATTGTCGATTCTCTCTTCTCCACCCAAGAGACAATGCTGCATAATTAAAAATTAAAAAAAATAAAAAATGGGACGTCGCCCACAAAAGGAGGGGCAACTGACACCTTCTTTCCTTGCGCTGACGTGCATAGGGAAAGGAGCCCCCCTCCTTCCCCCTTCCCCATTTGCGACCTCGCAAGAGGTCGAAAAGGGGGGAGGGCATGCGTAGGGCTACACACGCCGACACAAGGGAAGAGAGGGCGACCCCCTCCTCGTGCTACGACCTAGTGCGAGGTCGCAAAGGGAGGGGATCACCCCCCTTTGTAGGAACTCAAAATCATTAAAAGGGGGTGAATTAGTGTTTAACATCGAAAGGATTGTTTTCAAATAATTATCGCGAAAATTTCAAATTGATTCGTTAAAATTTAAACCAAATCAAATCAGATCATATAAAAAACATAATAAGGAAAGGAGAGAGAGAGAGAAAATACAAACTGAAGAACACTGATGATTGTTGACGAGGTTCGACCATACATTGGCCTACGTCCCCGTTCCGACTTAAATTTCACTAAATCTCTTCCTTTGTTTCAAATAAGGCAAGAAAGAAAAGTCATTTACATCAATTATCTTTTCTCTGCTTCAAGAGGCAAGGCAACCTCTCCTCTTAGAAAATTTATCTTTTCTCTCGTTCAACACTACAAGAAAATAAACTATTACAGAACCGTCTGTAATTTGGCCAAAACCGTCAGAAATGACATTTTCCGATGATTTTTTCGACGGATAGCGTCCGTGCGAAAATGAGACGTCACAAACTATTTGCGACGATTATTTATGTACCGTCGATATTTTCAACGGTCCAGCTGGCGGGTGCGGCCATCGAACATTAAAGATTTAAGACGGTTTGAGGCATCGATATGTATCGATGGCTTGAACCGTCGATACTGTCGATAGTTCAAGCCGTCGATATGTATCGATGGTTTGAACTGTCGATACTATCAATGGTTTAAATCGTCGAAAACTCATATCGACAATTTGACCCATCGACTCGACAGTTGATTTTCGATGGCTCAAACCGTCATTAACTTCAGACGATTAAAATCGTCGATGTTTAGCGACGGTTGAGACCGTCTATAAGCTTGCATGGACGGTTAGAACCGTCGATAAGTATCGAAAAATTAGTTATTGATAATTAATTTTCAGCTATTTTCAACGGCTCTAACCGTCGGAAACCAAAAAAAATAAAAAAAAATTGTTGAAATTGGCTGTCCGAACAGATAATACAACACAATATTTGGATCCATTTGGATCATAATATGTAACCATCACATAACACAACATGCAAAGAGAACATATAGCACAACACAACACAACACATGTAACCATCACATAATTGTCCAAACACAACAGAATATCCAAACATAATATCCAAATACAACCCATAATATCCAAACACCATTCCAAACACAACACATAATTGTCCAACACCATTACAAACATTTTAATGTTTTAGAAACATAAAAATGGTAAGCAAAGCAAAGAGAAGTCTCGATCACGATGAAGATGGACACATGGGCCGAGCAAAGAGATGTCTCGCCTTTCCCATCGGATCTCAAGAGCTTTTCGCAAGGCAATTCGAACATCACTACACAACACAAAGAGTCGGGAGAAAATTAATACCTTCTTCAAAAAAACCAGGGGAATGTGTAAAAAACTAGGGGAAGAATTTGAATTCAACAACTACAACAGCTTCTTCTCGACACCTGATTTTAATTATCTGTTTGGGAGCAAGTATGACCTACTTATTCAGCAATGAAGTTTCTAGCTCCTCGCTCACTGCATTATCTAGCTAAGATGACATAATTGGCATTAAGTTAAAGGAACATATAGCAGGATGATTAGTCTCATATGAAACATGATATTGAATAGATGTGACGCATTTTAATGCAAGTGGCAGACACAAGTGCCGGCGATCGACGGTCAAGGTGGCACACGTTTGACAAAGCACGGATGCCGAGAAGGTTGCCAGAGGTCGCCACCGAACGAAATGTGTGCGAGCGATCGAGTGTAGAAGAGAGGGAAACGGAGAAAGTGACAGTGGGGTCAGATATTTATATAGCCAATTTCTATCTGACGGTCGTAACCGTCGAAAAGTAGGTAAATATAATATAGTATTAATTTGAATTAAGACGGTTAAACCCGCTGGACGAACTGTCGAAACATTCGACGATTCTCCAAACCATCGAAACATTCGACGGTTCTCCAAATCGTCGAAACTTTCAATGAAAGAGAGAAGGAAGAGAAAAACTAAAATGATAACTTCAATGAAAGAGTCTTCTTTTGATAACTTAAATTTTTTCTTCAATGCTTGGATTGATGCCTTTACGCTTTGACACTCCTTTTATAGGCTTCAGCATGTGGAAAATTTGTTCAGAAATTTTTTTACTTATTCAAAAATAGTCGTTACTATTCATTAGACCCGGAGGCCGGTCGACCGTACATTTAGACCGGTCGACAGGTTTATGTGACCATTGCACGATTTCTTCAGCTTCTACACTTGATCGGTCGACCAAACTATCAACCCGATTGACCGTTATAGTCTCGACATCTTTTATTTCGCTCGTTGAGCTGATCGGTCGACCGATTCATCAATCTATCGATCGGTATAATCTCGACGTAGAACTGGGCAAGCCATGCATTGATCGGTCGATCGATATTGTCTCGATTGACTTTTTTTGCTTCGACCCACATGTTAATCGACCTACACTATTTTGAGCATAACTTTTTGCACAATTATTCAAATTAGATAATCTTAAATTCTATGGATAGCTATCAGGATTCTCTACAACTTTGATATTCATCATTCATCTAGAATCTAATAATACTATAGTCAATTATTGAAAAAAAAATTAATACATAAAGTTGTCCCTTTTTCTTTAAACTTTTTCAACATTTCACTTTAATCTTTCGAGGTTTGTATCATCAAAATATAATTTGATATAGCATAAAAATTTTGCTCGAACAATCTCACCCTTTTTTATGAAGATAAATCGAGAAATATGAAAAAATATATAAGTTGTGAAAAGTTGTAAAATCTTGTAAAAATCAATTTTTGTCCCCCTAAATCTTAGTTTCTTTACAATGATAAATATGCACAAGTACTAATTGTAAGGTACACTTTACATAGAGTTATATTCATATCATATTTCTTCTTTATTTCTCCCAATTTTATTTCATCAAAAAATAATTTGTATATGAAGTATATAAAAAATCATATGTAACTCCCCCTTAATTATGTTGTCTTTAAAAAATTTTATTCTTCCCTTTTGTCATAAATATGTAAAATGTTACATCATAAAGAGTTATAAAATATGAAAAAAAATAAGTCCCCCTAACTTTATGGCTATTTTATAATGGTAAAAATTAAATTTAATCTAGTGGTTATGAAGCCACAAGTCTTAAAAAAAAGTTGTATTAAGAGTCAAAATATTACATAAAACTTTAATACAACAATAATATTAATGATATGTCAAAAATAATATTGGAAGATTTTAATATGTTCCCCATATCACTATGATCAATCTTTTCTATTTTATATGTTCCACTTTTCTTTCAAAGAGATAATAATTTTGAAATTTTGAGTGAAATAAAAAAGTAAATGATACTTTTATTATGATCTTCGTGTCTTCACATTTTCTATTCCACTTATCCTTTACTTTACATGTGAGGCACACCTAAAAAATAATTATTTAATCTTTAGTACTCAAACTTCTTTGGGTCCTATTTGTTAGACAGTCTTTTTTGTAATCCAAATCATGTCATGTTGTGATGGTTTTCTTATTTTGCATTGATATGCGTAATGACCATAAAATTCACAAGTAAAAATTGTAATATGTGATTTTATGTCATATGAATGATTAGATTTCCAATAAGAATGTACAAATAATTTTCTAAAATTACTTTTAGTTACATGAGAAATAGTCTTATCATTATTTTGTGAATTTTATAAAAAAAAGTATTTTCCTTTTTTACTTTTTCTAAAGAATATGTTAGTTTTACAATTTCAAATACATGTGTAATTTTTAAAGAATTTATTTCATTCTTAAAGTTTTCATTTTCCACAAAATATGTATCATTTTCCTCTTTTAGTTTCTCATGCTCATATAATAAATTTTTATTTTCCTCTTTAAGTAATAAGTACTTTTTTATAAGAGAGGAAAGTTCTTTATTGACATCTAAAGAAAGGTTTTATTCGAACGAGCATGATGAGCCATTATTTGAATTTAAAGAACTACAACTTACCTCACCATTGTGTGCCATTAAACATAGGTATGCTTCATCACTAAACGAGTTTGATGAATCACTTGTTTCATTTGACTATTCATATTTTTTTCTCTTTCTGAGATGTCTTTTCTTTGTGTTATTTGTATGATATTCTGGTTGACTTCTCATTCTTATCTTTCTTTTTTTTTTACAAACTTGAGATACTTATCTACTTTTCTTGTGTAGCATGCGAGTTTCTTTTCGTTCACTTCCTCTTCACTTGAGTCTTCCTTTTTTTTGTATGCTTTCAATGTCAATGTCTTCTTTTTAGGAGCATTTGCTTTTTTTCTTCCTGAATTCCAATCTCATAGGTCAATAGTGATCCAATTAGATCATCGAAATTCAAACTATTCAAATGTTTTTCTTCAATCACGATTCTCTTTGTATATCATTTGGAGGAAAGAGATCTGAGAAGCATTTTTACTTTTTTGGGATTAGTTCTTAGCTCACCCAAAGAGGCTAAGTAATTTACAATATCGTTAAACCGAACAACCATATCATTAATAGGTTCATTTTCTAACATTTTGAATGAGTCATATTAATGATTTAAAATATTTAATCTAGATTATTTAATTTTATTCGTTCTTTCATAAGTAACGATGAGTTTTTTCCAAATCTCAATTGCATTTTCACAACTAAAAATCCGATTAAATTTCATTGAATCCAAGGCACAATATGAAATATTTTTAGCTTTTCAATCAAGTTTAAAAAAAGTTGTCTTTCGTCATATTCTGCAGGTAATTTTTCATGTAGATAATAACATTTTTCAACAATGTCCTACATGTTTATATCAATAGAACATATATATGCTTGAATCCTAATTTTTCAATAAGCAAAATTTGATGCATTAAAAAGCGAATGACGACTAATTGATTGTCCTTCGAAAAAACTGAATCAACTCGATGCCATGGCTCAAAAGATGGTTAAATCTTAAAGCAAAATGATTAAATCTTGAAACAAGATGATTAAAAATTAAAACAAAAGCAACCCACTATGATACCAATTATAGAATCCCAAAAGAACCAAGAGTTGGGGTTGAATTGGTGTTTAACATCGAAAGTATTGATTTCAAAAAATCATCACGAAAACTTCAAATTGATTCGTTAAACTTTAAACCAAATCAAATTTGATCATACAAAAAACATGATAAGGGATGAAGAGAGAGAAAATGCAAACACAAGAATATAAGTGGTTGTTGATGAGGTTCGACCACATCTTAACCTATGTCTCTACTCTGACTTCTCGACCTTGAAACTGTCGAAAATTCCATTAAATCTCTTCCTTTATTTCAAATGGGATAATGAAGAAAAAGTCCTTTACATAAATCACATTTTCTTCGCTTCGAGAGACAATGCAATCTCTCTTCCTATGAAACTTATCTTTTATCTCGCTCAAGAGGTGAGATATGAAACCTCTTTTACACAATAGTTCTCTCAATTTTTTTTTGAATAATTATTTCTCTCTTTTACAATGTCTGGCTCACAAGGGAAGCGAGAAGGAAGAGAAAAACTAAATTGATAACTTTAAGGAAAGAGACTTTTGATAACTTGAAGCTTTTTATTAATGCTTGGATGGATGTCTTTGTTTCAAGCTTTGACATTTCTTTTATAGGTTTCAATATGTGAAAAATTCCTTCAGAAATTTTTTCACAATTTACTCATTCAAAAATAGTTGTTACTGTTCATTTGACCCGGAGACGGGTCGACCAAATATCTAGACCGGTCTATGTGATCGTTGCGTAATTTTTTCAACTTTTGCGCTTGATCGGTCGATCGGTATAGTCTCGACATCTTTTATTTCGCGTGTTGAGTTGATTGGTCAGCCGGTGTATCTCGGTATCTCGGATCGGTCGACTGATATTGTATCCACCAACCTTTTTTGCTTCGACTATTTTGAGTATAACTTTTTTTGCACATTTATTCAAATTAGATAATCTTGGATTATATGAATAGCTAATAAGATTCTCTACAACTTTGATATTCATCATTTATCCAGAATCTACTAATACCATAGTCAATTATTTAATCAAAGTTTAGAGCATAAAATTGTCTCTTTTTTTTTAATTTTTCAGCGTTTAACTTTAATCTTTTGAACTTTGTATCATCGAAATATAATTGATATGTCATAAAAACTTTGCTTCAACACTCTGGAGGTGGAGGCAACGTATGCCCCATTCGTCGGTAGAGCGGGCACCGCTCCTCGCGCATGCGAGTTGGTTGCAGGGGAGGTGCCACATTTTTTATTTTTTAATATTATTTTATTTTTTGCCATGTATATGAATTGCTTGCGTGGATGAAAGAGAAAATTATCGTGTTGATATCACGTCGACATCGCAATTGGGAAACGACCAATCACAGGTCAAAATGATAGTTGATGAAATAAGTTAAAAGATGTAAAATAATCTAATTACAAAGTGAAGTTGAAGGATAGCACTGATAAAAGTTGAAGATTATTTAGTGATATTCGTTGACTTAAGATTAAATTTAAATTTTTAGAATTATATATATAAGATTTATACACCTTAATTATGACGTTAGTATGTTAATACATAAATGAAATTTTCAATATTTATAATGAGAATATTAAAGAATATATAAAATTAAAAAAATAAAAGATAAAGATAGATTTGAATGATCGCATAAGGTTTATTCTAAATTCTTGGATATATATATATATATATATATATATATATATATATATATAAAAGATTATTGTGGCTATTGGGAATCCGATTCTATCCAATTGGGTTGTGGTCCACATGATTAATTGCGATGTTCATGTAACTTTTTGTTGTGTGTGTTTTTGCTTCCGATCAAATCCACCTCTAAGGCAACTTGCCGTAGCACGCGAAGAGCATCCAATGAGGAGGAGATCTTACAAATAATAAAGAGATGGCATGATGATGACATGGCATGGGGGCGTGTGCCCTCAGCACACGGATTTTTCTTGTTTCCGCGCATTCTACGATCGCACGTGCGAAGCTATTGTTCTAGTAAAGAATGAAATTATAATTTCGTAAATAATTAAATTGATAGATTAATTAAATATATTTAATTGAAGTGGAACATGACCAGAAACTATTAAAAACTGATGTCATATGCAAATATTAACACGATAGATTAATTTTGAGAGATGTTTGAATAAAATATAAATATTATAAATATTTATTTAAATTTTATTAATTAATAAAAATAATAGTAAAAATTAATATTTCTTATTAAAAAATTATTGAAAATATATTATTCAATTATAAAAAAATCATTTTTAAAATAAATTATATTTAATAAAATATTGAATTTTTAATGAAATAGTAAGTAATAAATAATATTAAATTAATCCTCTTATGATAAACATATTATAATTAATAAATAGAATATTTTGTCTAATAAATATAAGAGAGACAAAAATCTAAAAAAAGGATAGGTTGAAAATATAAAAAAAAAGACAATTCAAGGGTGTATTGAAAATAAAAAGAAAAAGATGAACAACGGTCTGGTTCACCAAACAATCATTGAAAGCAAAGTCGTTTGACTTTTGGTTTTAGTGATATGATTCTACTTCGATAAGCATATTAGATCTTTGCTTTTGACTAAATCGAATGGAACTAACCCTAATTTCACCTGATTTTAGTGGTTTATTTCCACCTCAGATTTTATAGAATTAAAGTGGAATTAGCCTCTAGTTCCACCTTATTTCAATCCACAAACGAGCATTATCACCCGTCTGCAACTTTTTTATATTTAAGATTTATTTGTCTCTTAATAAAAACATAATAACCTTAAAATTTAAGCTAACTTCTCCCCTCCCTCTCTCATTCCAAAAGTTTACCTATTCTTCTTTCTATTGCCTCAATGTCAATCTAGCAATTTTACTAATTTGATTAACTTAGAATCATACATTTAATTATAACCAATTCGACCCCAAACAGTTATATATCATGTCAGGACAAGTCGTGTTTCGTTGGATCATTTGAATTTAATTTTTAGTGAGCTTACAAGTTCATGTTGAAAATCGAACTCCAGATGGATCGTCGGAAGTCACCGGAAGAACAGTGCAGAAACGAGAGGAGGAGGAAGACAGGCAGGAATAGAAGATTTCTAGTGAACTATCTTTTGATTACAACTCACTGGACTCTATTTATACTAAAGAAATCGATATACAAAGATTTAAAACGGCATTGAATTAACGTAACAACACTGCTATATAAAACTGCTATATAAAAGAAGATTCAGGTGACTTGTTCTCAGCAAACTTTGCAAGCGGACGATTGGACATTTCAACACGCCCCCTCAAGTCGATGGCGTAAAGGAACTGCACGGCGGTGACTTGAACTCATTATCGGAAGCAGAACACATGCATAGCAGCAATCTATCGAGCACCTGTCGAGCATCTGTAATTTGTCGAATATCAAAGAAGACGGTCATCGATAGAACAATATGTCAAACATCACATCGATGATGAAGATTGCAGAAGCAAACAGACCAAAAAAAAGCCGTGGCCAGAAACGAAAAATGCTGAGACATTGAAAACGAAGGTGTTGAGACTCCGCTGAATAATTTGTCCAACATCTGCCAAGAAAGATGTGCTGGCAACTGGAAACAAAGAAGCAGCTACTGGATGTTCAAGTTGTGCCCAACTATAGCATTTGGCACTCTGTCGAGCCTCTGTCAAGGGAAATTATAGGAATAAACCAAGAACGTCGAATGATAACTAGAAACAAAAAATGAAAGGACACTAAGACTAATAAGGAAACAGAGATGAGCGGATAGAAGAACCGAGATGAAGATGAGAACTAGAGAAGAACAAGATCCGAACGTCGTCAACAATGACGGTACAACAGAGGTTAAGCTCCATTCGGTGATCGCCACCAAAAGCGTTCGACGACAACGCCGATAACGACAACAAGGAGAGAAGGCTCCTGCCCCTCCGACGATAACGTCGGGAATCATATCGACGACAGAAATCGCTGGCGATCAAGTATCGGTGATCAGAATGATAACTAGAAACAAAAAATGAAAGGACACTAAGACTAATAAGGAAACAGAGATGAGCGGATAGAAGAACCGAGATGAAGATGAGAACTAGAGAAGAACAAGATCCGAACGTCGTCAACAACGATGGTACAACGGAGGTTAAGCTCCATTCGGTGATCGCCACCAAAAGCGTTCGACGACAACGTCGGAGAAACGCCGATAACGGCAACAAGGAGAGAAGGCTCCTGCCCCTCCGACGATAATGCCGGGAATCATATCGACGACAGAAATCGCTGGCGATCAAGTATCGGTGATCATAGCCGTGGAACAAAGATCGAAAAAGAGATCAACAACTAGATTTCATGGAAGAAAAGGATCAGAAAGAAATAGAAGAGAAACAAACAAGAAATTAAAGAACAACCAACGAAGCTAAGGAAAGAACGAACATATATGGATCAAAGATCTATGAGAACAAAGGTAACATAGGGAGGGTATGAAAGAAAGATGGAAAAAAGAACGACAACCAGAAGAAAGAACCAAAACCATTTCGTCAAACACTTACTGGGCATCGGAGAAAGAGAAGAGATGTAAAGAAAGAAGGAAAACAATGAAAGAACAGAGATAGAAGAAGATCAAACTTCGATCAACAGAGAACTAGCTCTTGAACTTCAACTCCTGCTATGATCTTGACTTCCCCAGGACTGACAGGTGCCATGGACGCCAAATGCAGTTCACCAGACGTCAACGAAGTCGGAGACGACTGCGATCTTCCGGCTACGACGACGAAACTTGCTTAGCGAGAGTTCGACAGGACCTTCAGGGCTCTGATACCATGTTAAAAATCGAACTCCAGATGGATCGCCGGAAGTCACCGGAAGAACAGTGCGGAAACGAGAGGAGGAAGAAGACA
Source organism: Pontederia crassipes (assembly GCA_030549335.1). Lineage (NCBI taxonomy): Eukaryota > Viridiplantae > Streptophyta > Magnoliopsida > Commelinales > Pontederiaceae > Pontederia > Pontederia crassipes. The sequence continues at coordinate 37,201,208 of CM060194.1, forward strand.
GGCAGTAGAAGGAATAGAAAATTTCTAGTGAACTTTCTTTTGATTACAACTCACTGGACTCTATTTATACTAAAGAAACCGATATACAAAAATTTAAAACGGCATTAGAACTAACGTAACAACACTGCTATATAAAACTGCTATATAAAAGAAGATTTAGGTGACTTGTTCTCAGCAAACTTTGCAAGCGGACGATTGGACATTTCAACAGTTCAAAACTAAAACGCCCTCATTAGTTTTGAAATTTAAGTTTATAATAAATAAAATAAATAATACTAACTAAAATAAATAAGATCAAAGAGAGCATTAATGTTACCTAGTGTTCAACTTTATTATCTAAAATAATTATTAATATCAATATTTTTTAATTAATTTATCGGGTTGACTCGTTACTCCATTCCGAATATTTTTAGAGTGGTCAAATTTCGACCTATTAATTTTGTTTTCTGATCGAATCTTGATAATGTGTTCATCTCAAAATTATAATGGATAAAATTTTAAGCAATAAATAAATAATTAGATGAAATAATTCATCGCATAACAATTAAGAAGAAGAGGAAGAAGAAGTCACTATTTGACCTATATTGATCTCCAAATTGTAACTTGAACGAAAAATTCTTGTAATTAGTTGAAATAGTATAAATAAGACGAAGAACAAGTCACTACTTTTGATCGGATCCAATTGATCAGGTCGACATGGATGGGGTCGAACCAAATTCTAGTGGATGCAATTTAGGCGAAATAAAATAAAATAAAAAGTTTTTAATTAGTTGAACTTAAAATAAACACCAATTAAGAGGAAGAGAAAGAAGAAGAAGTCACCATTTCTGTAAGCATTCATGGCGGCGATACGTTTAATTAGCTCATTTATTTTTATTCCGATTTTTTTAAAAAAAGTGAGATGCGTGATGTAGTTGAAAATTATAATAAATACATCATGTCGATTGTTAATCGTAGGTTGTAAATTACAAGCACGTTGCATTTGGTGGTCTAATTCACCAAAGCTTTATTGCCTCCTAGGTTGAAAAAGATTGTAAGACAATAATTTTATATGGACAAAATACCAAGGCGGATAACAATTTATACATGTCATTTTTTTTATTTTTCAAGATTTATTTTAAGTTCATGAGGATCGAAAATTCAAAACGAATAATATTTTAACATATTAAAGATAATTAATATTATATATATATCATATAAAAGAAGAAGCTTAAAATAAATAGTAAATACTAAATAAGCTGAATGAAGTATAGACACCATAATGGAACAATTATAGTAAAACAAAGTAGAAACCATAATATAAAAATAATAGTTTTATTATTGAGGAAAGAGAAAAGCGACATTTGATTTTTTAATATTATAAAACGTATCACTATTGTCATTTTCAAACATATTATTATCCCTTTATTATGTAAGTGTATTAGACATTTTTACTCTTACCAGATAAAATGGATGACAATAGTGATGTCTTATACAAAAAAAAAAACTAAAAGACTTTTGATGTTAATTATTATAAAATAATAATTCTATTGTTGCAAAAAAAGAGATTGGAGACTTTTTGGTCTTCCACTATTATAAAAATATAACATAAATTTATAGTTTAAAAAAAGTAAGGATAAAATGGACAAAAAAAGGAATGACTTTAGAGAACTATGAAGTGACATTGATTTAAGCGCAATCTTTTTTTTTATATGCTACTGTTCATTGTCTGATTTTTATATTGCAAGTTCATTGGTAGCACTATACAAGAGCAACACAATTAAGACATGAATCAATGGACATGGTCCATGCATGACGAAGCCCCACGATGAGGTGGGTGGTTGAGTGGTTGCTCCACATGCGTCTTGACTTGACAAATTAATTGTAGTACGTATACACGATTCATATTTATCATTATAATAACTAAGATAATTCATTTTTCTAAAAAAACTAATGTAATAAAACACATGTTAGAAACTTTCGGTAGCTCCACTATTATTTAGCTTATACTATGTTGGGGTTAAAAAAAAAGTAAATTGAGCTTGAGCTTGGAAGTTCAACTCATGTTAAATCTAATGTTTTGCTAAGAAGGTCAAACCAACAATGCATTTTAAAGATTTATAACATACGTTTTAAGTTAAATATGAATAATAATTTATAAACTTCAGATCCATGTAGTTATATCATGTTAATTAATAACCAACATTTGGTTGTTTCTATCTTTGAAGATTTCTCTTAAATTTATTGGTACTATTACATTTTAATATTATCAATAAAATAGTGATTATAAATCAAATTGAAAAGATCTGTTCAATGGCAGAAGAAAACTTTATATTTTATGTAAATATAAATATTAGGTTTTAAAAGTACGATTCCTTATGTCAGGTGAAGTAAACTTAATATTTTGGCATGGTTAATTACCTAAGACCAATATTAATTATTAATGTATAGTGTATCTAACTAAGTCATCTGTTAAGATTAAGAATTAAGCATAAGCTTAGATTTCAACTCTATGTGCATGCATGAACCATGCATTCTAAGTAGGCTTCTCCACATAAACGTTAATACTATATACCAAACACGTTAATCCCGATATCATGCGCAAGAAAGAGAAAGAAGAAATAGAACACAAATAAATTTTATGTTTACTTTTAATTATGAAAAAAACCAACCGTCAGCGGATGGTTTTTAAAATTAAAAAACACACTAAAACCGTTTTGAAAAATAAAATTCACACTACAACGGATCAATTTTTTCGGAACCCTTATATAATTATATTTTAAAAATATATTTAATAACTTAAAATAAATATAAAAATATTTAATTTTATATTAAATACAAAATATACTACTACTATTATTTAAAGTTATTAAATTAGAGTTTGATAATGTCATAGAAATATATGAAATTTTATACAAAAGACATTATATCTATAATAAAAGAATTAATAACATATGTATTAATTATATAAATAAAAAATGAGCTCCATGAGTCCCTATGATTTTTTCGGACGGAACCCTAATTTTAGTGGGTAAATTTTTATTTATTAAAAATTACCTTAAATCATATTCAGGCTCCTAATTTTTTTTATTGTTTTGGTTCGATCCACCTAGTGAGATAAGGCTTTGTTGTTATTGTTGTTGTTATTTTGGTTCGATTTTTTTGGGTCAGATGGGTATTTCGGGTTGATTAGGTTTTTCTTACACCCCTAATGTGTTATCGGTCCCAAATTCAATCATAATTATATCAAAGAAATATATTTATCATTCTTTCATCTAGACTTTAAATCAATTACGCTAATAGCTTTGAACATCAAAGATCTTCTTTTTTAGATCGGGACTCATAAAAAAACTTTGTTAATAATTCCTTAAATCATACTCCAACTGGAAACTCATCTAGACCTCAAGACACTCCGAAGTAAAAGGTGCATTCGCACTATGAGGTTTCACTGGAGGTAATTTCTATAATTTATAAAAGGAGTGTCTATATAAACTCTCGAGGGGTCTAAAGAAAAAGCAATATAATCTTTTAATCATCTTTTGTTTCTTTCATCTAATAAAATTCTACATTATCTTAAATTTTCTCACATTTTCTTGCGATACATATTTTTTCTCGTACAGAAATCCTAATAAAGTATTAGAGTAGGGGTGTTCACGGGTCGGGTTCGTAAACAAATCCGACCTAACCAAATTTGGTCGGGTCAGGTCATGACTCTTAGTGGCAAAAAATCCAACCCAACCCAACTCGGTAGTTAGGTTGGATCGGATTGGGTGGTCGGGTCACCCGACCACCCTTTTTTCTTATTTTTTAAATTTATGTATTACTTTTTATATTTATTTTAATATACAAATTAGTTAATAATTATTATAAAACATAAAATATATTTTTTTAAATATTAAGCATTATTTTAATAATAAAAATGTTTAGTTTTAATATTTTTCATTTTAAATCAACTATAGGATTAAAATTAAGTAAAAAATTAATAAAATAATAATAAAAGTTTGGTCATCGGGTCGGGTTGAGTTAACGGGTTGAGACTTTCCAACCCGAACCCTCATCGGGTTGGGTTCGGTTCAACCCGACCACAATCCAACCCGACCAAAACTAGGTCGGGTTCATCGGGTCGGGCGAGACTTCATTGTCGATTCTCCATCGGGTGTAGAGATGACATCACACAATGTGAACATCGAGAATTTCACAAGATGAAATAGTTTTAGTCTCTCACAAATCAAAATGCGAGCACTTTTGAAACGTGTCGAAGAACAAATCAAAAGAGGAAGACTCAAAAGGCAAAGAAAAAGAGGTCAACCTCGCAAATTTGACGGCACAGGAAGAGAAGGCGCACTCCATGATCCTTTTGTGCTTGACAAACGAGGTGATTATCGAAGTCGTCAATAAAAAAATGACGGATGGTCTGTGATCGAAACTTGAGAGCTTCTACATAACAAAGTTTGACCAACAAGTTGTTGTTGAAATAATATATGTTCGCCCTCCGCATGCAAGAAGGTACCCCTCTGAAAGATCATCTTAATTAGATGAATACTCTATTGATGCAATTACGAAACATAGATGTGAAAATTGAAGATAAAGATGTTGCCCTACTTTTGTTGATGTCTCTTCCTTTGTCATACAAAAATTTCATTCAGTTTATTATTAACGGAAGAGACACAATTACTTTGAAAAAAAGTGAGATTGAGTCTAAATACTTGTGAACTTCATCATAGGACGTCTGACAAGGCTGTGAAGACTCAAGCCGCAGGGTTAATGACAACCGCAGAGAAGGGACATCATCCAAATCATAAGAAAGGTAAGTCGAAGAAGAACGTCAATCCGAAAAACATCTGCAACTACTATAAAAAAACATAATTACTAGAAGAATGACTGTCCCAAGAAGAAGAAGAATGGCACTGTTGTTGTAGTGGCACACCAGAATAGCGAGTTTGATGATGACGATTTATTTCTCATTGTGTCTGATCGGAGATGCATAGGATCTCAAAGGGCGCCAAGAGGAGGGGTGAATTGGTGTTCGAAAATGTTGATTTCACAAAATGCGTTGCGAAAGTTTAAAAATCAATTCGTTAATCCTTTTAAATCAATGCAACTCAGATTATAAACATAATATGAGATGGAGAGAGAGAAAGCAAACACAAAGAACATGATGGTTGTTGACGAGATTCGGTCATATCTTGACCTACGTCCCCACTCCGACTTCTCACTTCGAGATCGTCAAAGATTCTACTAAGCTCTTCCTTTGTTCCAAATGGGGCAAGGAAAAAAAATTCTTTACACAATCACATTTTCTCCGCTTCGAGAGGCAATGCAAATTTTTCATTCTAGGAAGTTAATCTTTGCTCTCGCAATCTATCTGAAAATGATTTCTCTCTTTTAAAATAAAATGCTCAAAAGAAGAGAAGAGATAAAGAAAAGAAAATTTAAAATGATAATTTCAAGAAAAAATATCTTCTTTTGATTTATTGAAGTGAAGTTTTGCTTCAATGCTTAGATTGATGCTTTTGCTTCTGGCTTTGGATATTCTTTTATAGGCTTTAACATGTAAAAAATTCATTCAAAATTAATTTCACATTTTTTCATTCAAAACTAGTCGTTACTGTTCATATTAGCAGTGGACCGGTAGATCGCATTAATGAACCAGTTGATCGGTATATATGATCGTTGCGAAGATTTGCTCAATTACCGTAGCTAGTCGGTCGACCGGACTATCGACCCATGTCAACCGGTATAGTCTCGCAGTTTTGGATTCTAGCAATTGAGCTTAATCAGTCAGCCGGTGCATCGACCAGTCCATCGACCTCGGTATCATCTCGACGTCAATTGGAGCTGGCTCAATGTTGATCGATCGATCGTATTGTCTCGACTGACCTTTTTTGCTTCGATCGACAAGTTGACCGACCTGCACTATTTTGAACATAACTTTTTGCATAATTATCAAATTAGATAATCTTGGATTCTATGGATAACTAATAGGATTCTCTACAACTTTAATACTTATGATTTATCCAGAATTTAATAAGTTCATAGTCAATTATTTAATCAAAGTGTAGTGCATAAAGTTGTCTCTTTTTCTTTAAACTTTTTCAGCATTTAACTTTAATCTTTCGATGTTTGTATCATCAAAATATAATTTTATATGACATTAAGACTTTGCTCCAAAAAGCTCCACCTTTTTTATGAAGATAAATCGAGAAATATGAAAAATATATAAGTTACGAAAAAAATGTAAAATCTTGTAAAATCAATTCAATTTTACTTCTCCTAAAACTTAGCCTTCCCTACAATGATGGGTATTCACATAAGTATTAATTGTAAGGTACTCTTCATATAAAGTTATATTCATATCATATTTCTCTTATATTTCTCCCTCTTTTGTTTTATAAAAAATGGTTTGCACACGAAGGGCATAAAAAATATGTAATTCCCTCTTTGTTTTAAAAAAAAATTATTCTCCCCTTTTTGTCATGAATATGTAAAATATCATAAAATGTCATGAAATATGTAAAAATAACTCCCCCTAAATTTATGACTATCTTAAAATGAAATTAAATTGATTTAGGAGTTATGAAATTCATAAATAAAAAATTATATTAGAAATCAAAACATTATATAAAATTTTGACACAACAATAATATGTTAAAATAATGTTGAAAACAAATTCCCCCTATCATTATGACTAATTTTCTTTTTCTATTTGATATGTTCCCTTTTTTCTTTAAAAAAATGATGATTTTAAACTTTTGAGAAAAAGTAAAAAAGTAGGTGATACTTTTACCATAACCTTTGTACATTCACATTTTCATTCTTCCTTTGTTTTACATGTGAGGCACACCTGAAAATTAATTAAGTGATTTTTGGTACTCAAACTTCTTTGAGATCTATTTTATTAGACAATGTTCCTTTCGGAACTCATATCATTCCATGCTGATATTATTTTTTAACTTTGCATTGATATGTATAATGACCATAAAATCCACATTTAAAACATTTAAAAGGTGATTTATTAGATTTTCAATAAGAGTTTTTATGTTCAAAATAATTTCTAAGATTATTTTTCGTTATATGAGAAATAATATTATCGTTATTTTGTACATTTTTCAAAAAAATATTTTCCTTCGTTATTTTTTTCAAAGAACATGATAGTTTTACAATTTCACATTCATGTGTAATTTTCAAAGTATAAATTTCATTTTTCGAGTTTTCATTTTTCATAAAACATGTATCTTTTTCTTCTTTTAAATTTTCAAAATAATTTTTCATAATATGAAGACCATTCATCAATGCTTCATCTTGATCTAGACAAGCATCTCTTTCCTTTTTCAAAATATGAAGGTTATTTTTCATAATATGAAAATCATCAATATTTCATTCTTCCTTTTAAGAGTAAGATATTTTTCGATTAAGGAAATAATTTCTTATGCACATCAAAATTGATATTATCATCCGCATCATCATTATCACTATTAGCACTTGAGCAATAAGAAGAGTTGGAGAATACTTCATAATCCTGACTTTTAGCTATGAAACATAATTCAAAGTTTTGATCGGATGTCGTGAATATAGAATTTTCACTGTTTTCATTGTTAACATTCGATGTTTCCTTTTTATCAAATTGCTCCCTTCATACACATCTAACAAAACTTGTCAAATTTCATAAGATGTTGAACAACTAGAAATGATATTTAAATTTTCTATATCTAAAGCACAATAAAATGCATCTCAAATTTAGAATCAAATTTGAGAGTGAAATTTGAAAATCATTATATTCAAAAAATGAAAGATCAATAAAACACCATTTACAACTTTTTTAAGCCTTTCAAAATCATTTTCAACAATTTCCTATAAAATATTATGAAGAGAACATAAATAGGCTTGCATGCAAATTTTCTAGTGTGAAAAACTTAAATCACAAAATCTCGACGAAAGAAAATTTCATCGGCCTACTTGAAAAATAGGTATCATACTCTAAAAGATGTTTAAATCTTTAAAAATAAATAAGAGCAAACCTAGCTCTGATACAAATTGTAGGGTCCCAAAGGGCACCAAGAGAGGGGGAGGGTGTTAGTGTTTAAAATAAAAAATGTCGATTTCACAAAATACGTTACGAAAGCTTAAAATCGATTCGTTACTTTTTAAATCAATGCAATTCAAATCATAAACATAATGAGATGAAGAGAGAGAAAGCAAACATAAAGAACACGATGGTTGTTGATGAGGTTCAACTACATTTTGGTCTACATTTCCGTTCCGACTTCCCAACCTCAAGACCGATGGAGATTCCACTAAATTCTTTCTTTGTTCCAAATGTGACAAGGAAAAAAACCCTTTACACAACCACATTTCTGCGCTTCGAGAGGCAAAACAAACCTCTCATTCTATGAAGCTAATTTTTTATTTTGCTCAAGAGGTAAGATTTGAAACATCTTTCATACAGGAACTCTTATAATCTATTTGAAAATGATTTCACTTTTTTACAATAAATTGCTCACAAGAAGAGAAGATAGAAAGAAAAGAAAATTTAAAATGATAATTTTAAGAAAAAGATCTTTTGATTTTTTAAAGTTTTGCTTCAATGCTTGGATGGATGCTTTTGGTTCTGACTTTCGCACTCCTTTTATAGGCTTCAACATGTAAAAAATTCGTCGAGAATTAATTCCATATTTTCTGAAAAAGATCTTTTAATTTTTTGAAATTTTTACTTCAATGCTTGGATGGATGCTTTTGGTTCTGACTTTGACACTCCTTTTATAAGCTTCAGCATGTGAAAAATTCGTTCAGAATTAATTCTACATTTTTTTCATTTAAAACTAGTCGTTACTATTCGTGTCAGTAGTGGATTGGTCGACCGGTCTATATGAACATTGCATTACCGCCTGATTGGTTGACCGGACTATCGGCCGATGTGTCGACCTGTATAGTCTCGTAGTTTTTTATTCTAGCCATTGAGCCTGATCGGTCGATCGATGCATCGATCGGTCCATCGATTAGTATCGTCTCGACGTCAATCCGGGCTGACATAGTATTGATCGATCGATCGATATTTTCATTTAGTCGACTAGTATTGTCTCGACCGACCTTCTTTGTTTTGATTGGCAAGTTGATCGACCTGTACTATTTTGAGAATAATTTTTTGCACAGTTATCAAAATTAGATAATCTTGAATTCTATAGATAACTAACATGATTCTCTACAATTTTGATATGTATGACTCATCCAGAATTTAATAACATCATAGTCAATTATTTAATCAAAGTGTAGTGCATAAAGTTTTCTCTTTTTCTTTAAACCTTTTCAACATTTACTTTAATTTTTTGAGGTTTGTATCATCAAAATATAATTTTATATGACATTAAAATTTTACTCTAACAATATGTTTGGCAGAGAGTTGAGTTTTACATTCAAGATGTTCCTGTTATATGACTCCACACAGAGAGTGATTATCAACTTATCAAAATATTAATGATGAAAACGTCATCATGAGCAATGATGTAGCTTGTAAAATAGGTAGAATCGGCTCAATTTATATCAGAACTCATGACAATCAGGTGAGGACATTAATAGAGGTCCATCATGTTTCGCAACTAAAGAAAATATGATATAATTAGGAGTTCTGGATTCCAAAGAATGTCGGATGAATGCTGCAGGAGGTGTTTTCACAGTGACCAAGGGTGATGTTGAAGTCATGAGAGTAGTCAGACAAAATTCCTTGTACATACTGCAAGGCATAATAATTTTTGGCGTGATTGCAGTAATTTTTGGCGTCCAAGTTGTGGCACATGTGACTTGAACATATGAGACAGAAAAGGATGGACATCCTCAGCAAGCACAATCTTTGGGATGGTCAGAAGACATTTGAAATCTGATTCTGCAAGCAATGCATCTTCGGTAAGCAAAAACAACGCCAATTCTGTAAAGCTGTGCACAAGATGAAGACAATACTCGATTACATCCACCCTGACTGTTGGGGCCCTCACGTGTTTCATTTCTAGGAGGTTCTAGATGCTTCTTATCTGTGATAGATGATTACTCAAGGATTATATGCGTATTCATGATGAAGCACAAGAGCGAGGCATTCGAAGCTTTCAAACAGTGGAAGGCTATCGTAGAAAATCATATATCGAGGAATATGAGACGGTTTTGTACCAATAATGACTTAAAATTTTATTCATTTGAATTTGATCAAATTTACAAGGATGAAAGCATTGCGAGACATCACATCGTCAAAGATATACTATAGCAGAATGGTATAGTTGAACACATGAATAGAATTCTTCTGGATAGGGCACGGTGTATGCTCTTTAATTCTGGTATGAATAAGTCATTCTGAGCTGAGACTGTTAGTACAACTTGTTACCTTGTAAATCGGAGTCCTGCAACCGTGATTGATCTGAAGACTCCTATTGAGGTATGGTCAAAAAATTCTACTGATTATTGAGATGAACGTCTACAAAATTGGTAAAGAGTATTTGGTTGTAGGTTATTCAAAATCAGATTATGCTACAGATATTGATGGGTGAAAATTAATGACAAGTTAAGTTTTCAGCAGTTCTATTATCAGTTGGAAAATCACACTTCAGCCATTAATTACATTGTCTACCACAAACGTATAGTACATGACATAAACATAAGCTTCTAAGAAAGACATATAGTTAAAATGCCTTGTTAGACCAGGTAGAGAGAAATAAAGATAAAGATACTTTTACATCTTCTTAGCACAAAAAATAAATGGCCTGTGATAATTTAAGTGCAATATGCATAATCAAGGATCAAGTGCATCATGAAAGAATCAAACACTTCATCCTTATTGAGAAGAGGGTCAATGTGAAGAAGGTCGGCACAACAGATTATCCAACGGAAATGTTCACCAAGTCTGTTCCTACTAATAAGTTTTAACATTGTTTGGACTTGCTAAATACTGATAGGTGGTAGTAGTCTCAACACTACAATAAAATTATGTTTTATTGACTAATTTTTAGGGACTAATTATATTTGGTTCTTAAAAGTATAAATATTAGAGACTAATGTGATATTAGTCCCAAATTTTTATCCATTTAAAACCAAAATTTAATTTGTGGTCACTAAAGGATCATTCTTTAAGAATTAATGGAAAATTTTTGGTCATTAAAAATTTTTAATGACCAACTTATAAGGACCATGAGGGACCAAGATATTTTGATCTCAAAAAGTATTAAAGACTAAAATTGAGGTTTTAAGAACTAATGTGTTTGGTTACTAAAAAACTTTTTTGGTGTAGTGCAAGTTGGGACGGCGGTAGAGACTGCTAGATATTTGATTGAAGGATTCAATTTAATGTGGAGATTTATTAATAATGCGTTGAATTTTACTCCAACTAGAAATTCGTCTGAATCCCAAGAAGTAAAAGGCACCCTCGCACTATGAAGGTCTCCCTGGGGTAATTTTTATGATATGTAAAAGAAAGTGTTTATATAAACTTTCTAATAGTCCAAAGAGAAAATAATATGATCTTATAATCCTCTTTTGTTATTTCTATTTAATAAAATTTTATGTCATCTTAATTTTTTCGTATTTTCTTACGGTACATAATTTCGTACAGAAGTCTGACCAAACTTTGATTCCAACAAACTTATTTATTCTTTTATTACATTTTTTGGTCTTCCTTCTTAATAGAAAATAAAAATAAAAAGAAAGGAAAAAGGAGAATGAGGTCATGGCATGCACACGCCACTCTTGTGGTTCACGCATCTCTTTCTGGCTGCTCGTTAAAAAGAATAAATAATAAAAAAAAAATTTATTCTATATTACTTTATTGAACAGTCGTAAAGTTATAAGCGAAAAATTAGCATGTAAAGGAGTATTTTTAATGTGAAATTTTATTTTTTTAAAAAAAAACATAGATAAACTATTCCACCAAGTACGTGGAAATGTTTGTTCTTTCCCATAACGATTTAAGCTAAATAGTTTTGTGATTGTTATTTCATTTCAAATCAGCTATTATTTAAAATTTTTTAGCTAAATGTCAGGAATATATATATATATTGAATTAAATGATGGAAAAATTTTAGGTATAAATTAATATCAGCTTTCCCATGTTAGTTCATTAGTTCACTCATGGGCATTGTTTTGTTTTGAAGCCAAAAGGATCATATATTGCTGAGAGAAAATAGTGCCTAGTGTAGGTTTTTGGCAAATTACTCTTATTCCATGGCAAATGGAAATCAGCAATTGATCTCTTGATTCTTCTTTTTAAATTGTGCTTGGAAACCTTCGATTTTATTACCTTCATCCAAAACTTTGTAGTACTAATAGCATTTTATTCATAACGCAATATCATAAGTAAATCCTTTGGAAGTTCATGTTGGCTGAAAGAAAGAGAGTGAATTTTCTTATTAATAATTATTCTTTGAATTATTTCCTTATACCTCCCTTAAACTATTACGATTTTTCGCATCTAATCTTAATATACGAACTCATCATAACACCTCCTTAAATTATTTCACGATTTCCACTTTATTCCATCCCTGAAGTAATGTTAACTTTCCCGTCAATTTTGACCTTTGTAATTTATTAAATGACTAAACTATCATTCTCTCATCTATTAATTTAAAATAAAACATAGTAATAAATATAAAAAAGGAAAAAAATGAATATAAAAAAGGAAAAAATGAAAAATAACCCCCACCCCCTCCCAACAACAACCCCCACCCCGCGCGAGTCGTCACCGACGATAGCAAGGGGGCGACCCTCCCTCATGGGCGTTTTCTTTTTTATATTTATTATTTTAAACTTTCAAATATTAGAATAGAAATGGTAGTTTAGTTATTTAATAAATTAAAAGAATTAAAATTGATGAAAAAGTTAGCAAAATCTGACGAATGAATTAAAATTGAAATCATAAAATAATTAAGCGAGGCACTACGATGAATTTGTATATCAGGATTAAATACGAAAAAAATCGATAATTTAATAATGGTATAAAAAAATAGGCCTTAATCTTTTCTTGTTTTTCTTCTTTCAATTAAAATGCTAAAATGCCGCTTCGCCTCCCACAGTTTCTTGATCAAGTTGTCGTCATAAAGTTGCCGTCCGAATGGAGCATTCAACAAAATGGGGTCATACGTCGTCAGGATAGAGTCTCTTTTTTTTAGCATCTTGGATTATCCAATTACATGCTACTTCTTGAATAAAAAAAAAAGCTCATCTCTTGATAATGTTATCAGTATACAGTTTGGATAATAGCTATCTTAATTTGTGCAAGACATTTATCTTATACATCTTTTTTTATTACTATTACTAAATGGAGCTTCAATCATGTGCATTGGTGGCCATCTCGGTCTAGAATTATAATATTACATTAAGCTCAGAAATTTATCAGGTGGCGGGGCTACGAAGAATTCAATTCAAATTAATATCAAACTTAAATGAATTGAATGTGTGTATACGCGTTTTTCTTTATTTTTTATATTTTTCTTCATAAATAATTTAGAAGATTATGATGTAAAAAGTTATAAAAGAATATTATGTCTATTATGAACGATAATAATATGCATAAGTTCTTAGAATTTTGAAAATAATTAATATAATTTTGATGATGATTTGAATCATGTTTTTTATTATCATCAATGATCATTTGAATTATTAACGAAGAAATATATAAAAAATAAAAAAAATATGTGTAGAGCCGTATAATATGCGTTTCATATGAAAATCGTTTGACATTTATATTAAACCTGACTTAAATATATGTTAACTGTTGAACTTCCAATTAGCTTGTTATTCAACGATTTGCATTTGATACATGTGAAGCATGCTCATCTCGAGGGCAAGAGGCATCTGCAATATATAAGTAAATTCCATTTTTGGATTCAAAGTTTTAGTAGCCTTTTAACTTTTTCTAAATATACATCTTCTAAAACATGATACATCTAATCACGCGATGTTCTTTATGATCGGATATCTACTAGACATGTCAACATGCACTACCTAAAAGTAATAATTTTTTGTATAATATTATAAACTTTTTGTAGGATATTAATTAATTAATTAAAGATGGACCGGACAACAAAGGCAGCTCATCCGAAGACAGAAAAAGCAAAGCTACCGATGGAGGGGCCCCATAACAAATTAACATGGAGAGATTGAGACATGAATTCATCAGGTTCAAACATGCTCTCCTTGCATAGCAACCGTGTCTAATTAATAAGTAGCATCCGACCAGCCTGTTATTATTATTATTATTATTATTATTATTATTATTATTATTATTATTATTATTATTATTATTATTATTATTATTATTATTATTATTATTATTATTATTATTATTATTATTATTATTATTATTATTTGGTCACTTGGGTTACTTATTAATTAAGTTCTTAATTTTGAATATAAAAGAATAGTGAAAGTGAGAAAGAACAACTAAGAGTTCGAAAACTCGTATGTATCATTCTTTATTTTCTCCAATTTTTAGCACGTCATATCTCTTATTTATCTTTGCATTTGTTTTAAAGATATCGATTTATCTTTTTCTTCTGTAAATTGATACTCGAAAAATCAATGGAGATTCACATTTGCAACCTACGGCCCATGGCCCATGAGCATTCGATGCGTTTCTTGAGATGTTTATTTATTTTTCTAAGAATTATTTTATTTTAGAAATAGAATAATTAATGTTTAATAGGGCTTCAAAAAAAATAAATTAATAGAAATAAGAACTTATTCATGGGCTTGAAGGAAAAAAACACGACATATATATTAACTAACTAATATTTAACAGTTGTCTCCATCTCGGTAATTGAGTATTCTTAAACAAATAATTAAGCGTCTATTATCATATTTGTAAAATAAATATATCAATATTGTTATTGAAATTGCTATCAGAATGAGAATCTCAGTCCACAAAATTTGTAAGCTCCTTTTCAAATGGACCAGATTGGGCTTCATTCATGAGATTTGGGCTTTGTAAATGATATCTAACAATTCATGATTAATGTAGTTGGGCTTCATATATGGGCCTTGGGCTTCGTATATGGACTTTGTAACCGATCTCTGATAATTAATGACATTAATAATGTATTGGTTGTCATATTCCATGCAAAAAGAAAAATCATTGGGAATGTCATTCGGGAGATTCAAGATGATTGGATTAATAAAGATGATGATAATTTGAATTATTATTTCTTTAAAAATGTATTGTCCACTTTAAGCATAGAAAATAAATCTAGTTGGATTTATTTTAATATTGGAAATAGTAAATAAGGATTAAACCACTTAATATTGGAAAATAGTAAATTAAACTTCTATATGGCACTCATGTTTGTCTAGTAATTTACTATTTTGGTAATAATAATATAGTTTTAATGGGTTTTATTTAGTAGGAAAGTGACATTAAAAAATAATAAAAATTTTATAATCCAATTCTAAAAGTTTGAGTTATAAATGAGGTATTTAAATTACATAATTGCAACTCATACCAATTACCAAGTCCACCAAGATAACTTGATAATTTCAGTTGCTTTGGCTTTCGTTTTAGCAACTGTATAGTTTTTTTTTAAGTCATCCTAAAATGACTAAAATTTTTTTTTTCTGTCTCCTATATGCTATCAAAATTTTGACAATTTATCCCTTAATAACTTTTTTTAGTGAACTTTAATATTTTTTATTAATCTAAATAAAATTTGAACTATTGTTATAACTTGGGAAAATAAATATGTATATAATGGTAAATATTAAGTTTTCTCGCACAAATATGTATATAATGACTCCAATATAATTAACAGAATCCTATATCCTTATTAATATCAGGACTATCCTTGGAATGATTGTTCCAAGGATAATTTGTCCACAATATTATATATATGTATATATATATATATATATATATATATATATATATATATATATATATATATAGTTCTCATCCTGTCATGTAAAACCTTGCATGTAATTGGGCAAATTCGTGAGGGCCTTGATTTATTTATTTTTTAAAAATTTTAACTCCATCAGAAAGCTCTCTAATTTATATTCTTAATCAATTTGACAATCTCAATAAATAAATGAATAAATAAAGGTAGGTGCGGACAGGAAGCATAATTAATAAGTTTGGCCCCTCTTGGAAAAATGGTCTTTGAATTGGCAGCACCATTTACGTCTTCATATGCCAAACTTTTTTTAACGTCTTCATATGCCAAACTTCTGAGATAAGACGCACGTGCGACATGTTCTATATTCATAATAATAATAATAATAATAATAATAATAATAATAATAATAATAATAATAATAATAATAACAATAATAATTGGATATGGGTAAACAAATGCGGCTACCCGATAGAAATATGAATACGGACGAAACTAGGATCGGACAGTCAAGTTCGTATGTTGTTCAACACGATAATATATTAGCTAGTCCGTTCGAAGCGTCCAAGTTATTAATGAGCTCGGGCCTATATTAGATTGGAAGTTATTCATCCGTTTATCCGATAATGATAGTATGTTATTCGTATGAATATCCATCCAATAATTTATTAGCCGCCTGATAGCCCTGTCTGTTGACCATTACTAAATTAAACTTACTAAAATACTGATTTTTATTTTATTAAATTAATTTATTAATTCATTACTTTTTACTAAGATACCAATAATTTATTAATTTACTTAATATGATACTAGATATGTAATATTTTATTTTCAGTATAATGAATTTTTGAACTGCTTTAGTCGTTGACGTAGGCTATAAGCCAAATCACATAAATATTTTGTCTCTCTTATTTATATTTAACAAAATAATGAGAAAATATATAATAATAAATTAAAGAGCAACATATTATGATGCTTTTTACTATGTACTATAGGATCGATAATTTGATCAAGATATTATAAAAAGTTAGAAAACTTTAATGAACTGGTCCAACACGTCTAATTATCAATCCGAACATTAAAGTCCAATAGGTCTTAACAAGATGGATGAGGTTAGACACTTATTGGACAATATGATGTCCGTCCGATAAGATAACAGGTCTGTCGAGTTCGTCTGATATCCGGTCGACGTTCGATTGATCGAATCTATTCGTGGCCCATCCGAACCATTAAGCACCTCTAGAGGAAACACAATAAGCCCATCAAATTAATTTCCACAATAATGTCATTAAATGAATTTTTATTTTAACTTTTTATATATAATCCAACTCAACTTCTTATCTATTATTTTAAATGCAAAATGTATATCTAGTTGAACCTTATATTTCAAAATTATATATTTTTAATAATTAAATATAATTTATTCGAGGATCTCAATTGATTGTTCTTAATTTGTTAAAACTTCATTTAAGTTTTGTTCTGTAATCTAACTATATTTGTGTCATCATATTGATACTTGCATAGTGTGAATGTGTGAAAGACGTGATGTACATGTTTATATGATGGTGTAAAGGCAGTCTTCAAGTTGCATTTCCTACCATAGCAAATACTTTGAAGGATCCAATATATCGAGGACTCAATTTATCCTTCCCACATAATCTCATCATACCTTTCATAGAAATTTTTTTAGCATTACTCAATCGTGATCTTTGAAGATCTTTTCTCTTCATCCTTTGTCAATGTAAGATTTTTGCCTTCTGTGGGTTGCATTTAGTCTCTCTCATTAATTTAACCCTTTGTTGTCGTTCATCAATTTCGCTCCAACGGATCGGCTGCTCCCTTTCCCTCTCCTCTTGGCACCGGAGGGGAGAGGGGAAGTGGCTGCTGTCCCTCTTCCGCTCTATGGGCAGGTGGGTGAGGGGGGCAACCTCTACTACTTGATGGTCTTCTGGGACGCTAAACAAATCTATAAAGTCCAATGATCATGTGTCGTGATCTGAAGCTTCACAATCTTGGGTGTAAATCTTCCTATTATATTAGGGAATAAGCTGTGGACCCAAAAATGGGTCCACAGCTGTGGACTACGGTAGATTGTGAGATCGACGGCAGTAATGAACGCGCCTCAATGAGGGAATTCCCCTTCCCTTCGCCTTGCGACGGGATGGGTCAAGTCACTGTAGTCCAGGCGCCTTGGAGGATGTCATCGTCGCGGCAGGCGCATTGGAGGACGTCGTCGCCGTGGCCGCCTATCCTTTGGAAGCCACACTCTCGTCGTCGTCATCAATGTCTAAGAAACCACCCCTACTCTTTCACTTCACCTTCTGCGCCAACTCTTCCCACATCCTTCTTCCCACGCCCTCCAGGACGTCTTCTTTCTCGCACCCCCATTCTCCTTTCCATGGCCTACCCAAGTCCAAGTCCAAGTCCACTTCCAAGCACAAGTACCATAAACCAGCCAGCTCGTCGTTGTCCGGGCCCCCGTGCTCATCGTCTCTGTGCTCTCTCGCTCGCTCCCGACTCTGACGGAGCTGCCGCCGGGCCAATCCTCTCGCCGCATGGTGGAGATCATCTTCAGCACCGGTCGTGCTGGTCGTCGGCAGCGGAAGCGGGTAGAGAGAAGGACGGGCGGCAACGAGATGATGCAGTTTCACTGCAACGCAGGTGCTCGTGATAGAGTAAGAACAAAGAAGGTGGTAGACTGCAGGTGATCACGTGCCGCGCGAGAGGGAAAAAGCAGGGGATCCATTGCAGCGAGTTGTAATGTGCTTTAACGTGAATCCACAGCTGTGGGCCCATTTTTGGGTCCACAGCTTACTTATTCCCTTATATTATCACTATTTCATTGGCTTTCCAGAGTTTTTGGAATGAACTCCGTATGTAATTAGGCTATTTATTTTAGGTGAATAATGGAAATTGTGTGAGCCTTATTTTAATTGTTTTAGTCTTTTCTAATTCGTTATTAACCAATGTTTTTGAAGTAATTAATTGAATTTTTCAATTAATCTTATCAATTTGCAAAGTGCTGAAGTTTAAAGTTCATGAAACTAATTTAATTAATTTTATTTTAGAAGTAATAACTCGCACAAATTTGATACTACTATAAGGATAATTAAGTTTGTGTGGTATGTTAATATATACCAATTTATAGAATAATTAATAGACTAAAAAATAATTTAATATATCTTGATTTTAATCTAATTTAATGAGATGCCAGTTTGTAGACATTGCACTTCTGATTAATTTAAATAGTTTTATCTACATGTGTTAAATTGATGGGATACCAATTTGCGGCGATCATAAGTTGTTCTTGTTAGATTAATATTTTGGGGAAACTCAATCATCTTAAAATATTAAGTTATCTTTTTTGTTAAACATATTTATGTCTATCCTAAGACTTAATTTCGGCACTATATTATTATATTATTTTTATTTTCACTATTCTATTTTATAATCGTAAAAATATTTTCAAAATTATATTTTTTTCTCTCTTATTAATTTATAAAATTAAATAATTAATTAATACTTTTTTTTTGGATTCCTCACTCTTTATTTTCATTTTAGATTACTTAAACGACTAGTGCACTGGCTAGTTGTATTTTGCTACTATATTTTACGTATCAAGTTTTTGACATCATTACTAGAGAATATTTCATTAAGTATTGTTTATTTTTATAAGTTCGTAACAGTTGTAAATAATATTTTTTTAATAATCTGACAGATTTTTTTCATGGATATAAACAAGGGGTGATTTGATCGAGCTGCGATTCATATCAAACTAAGTCACCAGTTGCTTGGTTTTAATCGTGAATTTCTTTTACTTCCTATGATTACTTGCACCCACTGAATTTTTCTAAGTCATCACGAATTTATAATTTCTTCAAAATCCTGATTGCAACTGAATTTATCATTTCACAAAATGTCACTGTCTTTTTGGATTTTTTAGAATTCACAGCTAGAATAATTTTAGGGTTTCAGATTTTGCTTAAAGTTTCGATTTTATCGCATTATTCGTGAAAATTTTTCAGAGCCGTAATTTTACTCACAATGTTCTCTTACATTTTTGTACGTGAAGATTATTTTTAAAAGTTTATGATGCCACAAAGTTTATTGAATTCTGCTTGCTATAATTTTCTCTTTTTCACATAGTATTTATTTTAATTTATTGCAAAAACAACAATGAGTAATTAATGGTTTTCCACATCTTTACTCGCATTTCCTAAGTGGGAATCTTTTGGTTGATTGGTTTTGGTACCAAGATTAAAAGTTGTACAATGGTTAATTCCAAATCAACTTTATGTCTGAAAAAACTCTTACCGTGATAAATCTTCAGAGAATCATAGACTTGAGCCCTAACCACAATTATTCTGACTCAAAAGTCTATTTTTTTATATCGTGACATATTTTTGTATTTTTATTTGTATATTCTATTGCTTTTTAATTTGATACTTGGTTGTTGCAGGAGTAAATAAAAATTAAAACAATACCTATCCAGAACTTTTATGATAGTCCAATATAATCTTATCTTAGAATTTGACCTTGAAATTGAGAGTCCTACGTTGTATTGCTAGTCGTCGATGCAAACAACTTTGAAATCAATATGGCAATCATGAGGATGATCCAAGCATCCTAATTCAGTAGAGTATTGAACCAAAACCTTCATGATTATCTCAATAACTTGCTGGCTACCCTTAGCACTTTCAGAGATAATAATATTTCTAGTGATATTATTCGTTTACTTTCTTTATGCAATCCTTACATGATAAAGCATTTATCTGATTCAAAGTTTTTTTCTGCAGGATCCATTGGTACATGGCCACATATGATGGAGAAGTTCATAGATAGATGCTACCCACTTCAAAAAGTCGACAAATACAAAAAAGACTCTAGGCTTTTGTCTAGAAAGATGATGAAACAATTTATGAAACTTGGGCACACTACAAGGAGTTATTGTCCAGAGTTTTTAATAATCGAATTCCAAAGTGGTAAATAATGGAGGACTTCTACCGTGGTTCGAGACCATCTGATCTAAGAGAAGTTGGATCATCTTGTAGAATAGTGTTAGGATACAAAAGACCGAGTGAAATTCTAAAAACAATCGAAGCCAAGTGGCCCAAAAAACTAGCCAAGAACGAAGAGTCAAATATACATGTTGCACATGCGCTACAAACTTCTAAAGTAGTGGCTAAACTGGAATCATTCAACGACAAAAAATGATTATATCACTTATGACTTGCAACAATGGTGGAGGAGGGCATTCAAGCAAACAATTGTCTTACAAGTAATACTTCTATTTCAAATCAAATTGAAAAAATTATAACTTTGTTGTTACTCTATTTTTCAAGAACAATGATTGTGGATGGAGAAATAATCATAAATTCAATTACAATCAAAATCAAGATCAACCCACTAGAGATGACACACTACTAAAAAGACAACATGAAGCTCCTCAACATCAACCATCAAATCATATGCAAGAGAGGAACAAATTATCTACACTATGCAAACAATGTAGAAGAACATGGAGTCTAGTGTTAATAATTAGGATGGCTCAATTCAAAACTTGGAAATGTGATCCGATCATTTGGTAACATTGCTAACTCGTCGTTCACCTAGAACTCTCCCAATCAACACAGAGAATAATCCAAAGGACGAGGAGATGAAAAAGCATTGATCACAATCTAAACTAAGTCAACCTAAAGACTATAAATTAGAATTATTTTCCAACCTTTTTATTTAGTTAGCTAATATTTAATTTAGCTTAGTTAATTAGTTTATTAATTTTTCTCTTATGTAGGAGTCATCCAAGGGCGATATTACTACCGGAGCCACATGGTGCCCCCACCTGATCGTACCAAGCTATCTTTGGAACATGTGAACTTGGTGCAAAATTCCTAATGGATAACAGAGGGTGCAAATTTTAACCATAAGCTAACAACCTCGTGCCATATAGAGACCAATTAGTCGAGTTCAAACATCAGAGGGTGCAAGCTTTGAGTTTTCATTACATCACTTGACACAAGGCATGGAGTTTCAATAGGGGACATTGTGAGACATGATCACGTGCTGGGACAATCTTCACTCAATATTCGAGGCTTCAAAATCCTTTGACTGCTTTAATCCACCTCGGAAAGGGATATCGATGCTATATTACTCACCTCTGGAAGTTTGAAACTGCAAAGACTATCGGCTACGCAATCATTAACATAAAAATTAACATAGATTCACACCTTGAGAAGAAACATTGCCAAGATTCCAGTTGAGCTTCACCAAAGCTACCAATATTTCCGGCTACTACCTAACATCAAGGTGTGAATTATTCAGTACATCATGATGTGACATGATGACTTGGGGAGCTTGTGACCACCATAAAGACAAGGTACGGGAATCATAGCTTCCTATATGATAAATACATTGATGAAGAAGTACATGGTGCATATTTTATAAATTTGCGCCTGGAATTCTACAATTTACACAAAATGCAAAGATTCGACACATCAAGATGCGAATCGACAATATGCAGGATGCCATAACAAACTAGGGCGCAATTGTAATGCATCAAAATTCACATCATATATTCGCGTTGAGCCTCAGCAAAGCTGTCAATATTTTTGACTGATACGTGACACACATGGCACAAACTTCACAAGCGACGAATAGTGCATAAGATTTTGCAAGTCTAAGAGCGCGTGTTTTTATTTAAGACACCGGATATGACATGACATCACAATACTCACACCTATAACTTTCATCACTTACCTCAAACTTTACATGTATTCTCACCTTAGGTTCACGTCAGCTTATGACCAAAGCTACCAAGATTCTACCTCAGAAATGGCTCATGCATAGGCGCAAGAATCCAATAAATCATGAGGACAATAGTTGATGCACGAATCCAAAGCTGAGCAAACATGAAATTTCCTTAATTATATGGAGAAATCTATGATTATAAACCCAAAATGATGCCTTGGGAAATCTCACTAATGCACAAATATACTTGCATTCGTTTTCTCCCATAAGTACTCACCTTTTCTTCCATTTGTTTCCCAAGTCATCATCAAATGCCACTCAAATTTTCCA
This sequence comes from Pontederia crassipes, assembly GCA_030549335.1. Lineage (NCBI taxonomy): Eukaryota > Viridiplantae > Streptophyta > Magnoliopsida > Commelinales > Pontederiaceae > Pontederia > Pontederia crassipes. Next base: position 37,224,118 of record CM060194.1, read on the forward strand.
GCTTGATTTTTGTGGTTCGCCAAATGTCACGACTTGTAGGATGTTTGTTTTGAGTGAATGCTTTGACAGAGGCGTTTGTAAGCACACGAACGTCTAGATAGAACAGAACACTCTATTATGCAGGTTGTTACTCCACGCTTGGGCCTAAAGTGCTAGATTTTTGGAAGCTTTAAAATATTTGATAAGAATAGAATGCTTGATTAGACAAGCCTTGAGATAGAACTAACTACTCTCCCTTAATATATTGCAAATTTGGGTAGTATATTGGATACGTGTGATGTCGATAATAAGTTCCAAGGGTGCATTTTTTTACATGCACAATTATAAGAATGCCATCAACGTTCCATGTTAAGGTAATTTATAAAAGTGATCCAAACTAAGAAAAATACAAGGAAAAAATAAAATAACTCGATGGTCGACAAGCGTTTGCAATCTTGTTCTACTCTTACGTGATGTTATATTGTCAACTATGTTCAAGTTTCACTCTTTTTCATTGGACGGATAGTTGTAAAGTTTCTAATTGAGGAAGTGTGTCCACCAACTTCAGCACTCAAGTTGTGATGAGAGTGTTTGCCCATCACAACTCCCCAAAGTTCTCAATAATATATGGGCCCCCTAGATACCCAATTGTGATGATGTTATGATGATGAATGTTTTGCATATAATAGAATGTCTTCTACAAATAATAGATGAAAAAGAATTGGGCATTCATTGTAGAGTGCAATTCAGTAGTTCTATAGCAATTCGAGTAAACGTACCCACAATGTCATCCTAGTGATTCTAACTTCCCATGGCTTGAATGCAAGTTACCATTGGTAAGAAATGGCCCTAGATGATGCCCTCTTCTGAGCCCTCATGGTCTATCCTTTACCGTAGTCATCTTGACAATGAAGTATCCATAAAAAAAAAGGTTAGTGATGTGTAAATCACCTGTGTGAGCCAATATCCAACAAAATTTGTCTTGAAGAGATATCATGCCTATGGATGCGCCAAGGAGTTTGACAATGAGGGCATCATACCCGTTAGTCACTTGTATTTTGAGGCGTCTCTTGTTGTTCCTATACACTATGATTAAGATATCATTGCAGTGATTCCTCCATTTTGGTTTCTTCTCTGCTCTAGTTTATTGTTGACTTTTAACGTGGTTATTTGCCTTGGGCAATATATAATAAGGCAAGTTTGCCCTTCCAAATGTTAGTTTTTGGTGGGTGGTTTCTTGTGGTGTTGTTTATGCTTCGTGCTTTCTTCATGGTGTGGAGGTGTTGGTCTATGTCACAGGTAGCTAGATTGGAGATCACGATGTTTCTAAGTCCCTCCTCTAATGAGGATGGTAGACATGATTGGCTTAAGAGACAAGACATGCATAATTCCAAAGACTTCCCAACACTTTCATGCACTTAAATTCTTAAAAAGAAGGCCAACACCAGATGAGATAAAAATATCCAGTGTTCAGCATGGTGCCTTTTAAATCTCTAAGTCATAGTGGATTTCAAGCAATCTTCTTTGGTGCACCATCAGCAACACCATGGTGGAGCATGCAACCAAGAATTTCTCTAGAGAGGAACAAATTGCTAACATCAACACTACGTACATTTTGCTCATCCCATAGAAAGATCATCCAAATTCAAGACCTATTAGTCTTTGCAATATCTCCTCTAAACTAATCACTAAGCTAATCTTTGACCCGACCACGATCCGACTAAGGGTTGGGTTAGGTTCGGGTTGAAAAATTTCAACTCAACTCGATGACTTGGGTTTTTCTTTTTTTAATTTTAAATAATTTTTTTATTAATTTAAGAGTTTTATATATAAATTTCAAAAAAACTATTTTAAATGTAAAAATATATAGATATTTAAAACAATATTTTTTTATATTTAAGAATATTTTATTTTGTATTAAAATAAAATAATAAATGTTTTTTATATTAAAAAAATAAAAAATTAGAAAAAAATAATGGTGGTCGAGTAACCTAACCACCCGACCCCGGATGGGTTGGGTCAGGTCATAGAAAGAAAGGGAAACCTGCCCCGCAGGTCGAGTTTGACACCCTTATCATTTAGGCTACAACATGTCATGCAAGACTTAGTCTTACTTCATTAAGCAAGCTTCATGAAGGACCAATCAATTCACGAGAGCATGGTAATCTCCCACGAGACGATATATACAATGTACAAAATGAGGAACATGTCGCAATTCTCTTCCATCAAAGTTATCATCGAAAAGACTTTTGATAATCTAAATCAGGCATTCATCATAGAGACACTTGAGGCAACAGAACTTCAGGAAAGATTGAGAACTCTAATACTCTCCTGCGTCACCACAACTTCCATGAAAATATTAGGAATGACAACAAAACAGAGTGGTTCAACATGTCATGGGGATTCTCTCGAGGCTGTCCTATATCTCTATATATGTTTGTCATATATGTTGAATACCTATCACACCTATTTCAAGAAGTTGTAAACAAAGGTCAATGGAAAGCTTTGAAGTTAGGAAACAATGGTCCATGAATTTCTCATTTGTTATTTGCATAGGACATTCTATTATTTGCATAAGCATCAACACAATAACTACAAATTGTTCTCAACATCCTATATCTCCAGCCAAGTTCTAAACTAACAGAAATTAGCATATTCTTCTCCAAATCAGTGACCCAAGAAAGGAAATATGAGCTACTAAATATGTGTGGCTTTTGCTAAGTAACTCTTTAGGAAGATTTCTCGAAGTCCCTATACAACATGGTAGATTATGAAAAACACACTTCATGAAGCCATCGAGAAAATGAGAAACCACATACAAGGTTGGGCTACATCCACTTTACAATGGTCGTCGAGCTACACATCCAATATCTTTCGAATGCACAAGCCTTCTTATAGGATCACACCCCCAACATACGAAAAATCCATCTCATGGCATGGGGATCAATCCTGCAACCAAAACATATAGGGGAGGTATTGGTCTCTGAATTTGGAATCTTTCAACACCAACCTTGTAGCAAAGCTTGGATAGTCACTCTTCACTAACCATGAGTCATTGTGCACTCATGTTCTACGCAGGAAATTATAAATATATACTTGATATGTTTTGGTTGAGAATTAAATATGGATTGCAAGTATCTATAATGAAACTTGATCATGATCTCTAGAGCATTTGGCTTAACACACTATAAGTCAGGATAATTTGATTCATATGATTTTCACGACCCCCTCCACACCATCACACCTCCTCGGATGCCTTGTCTAATTTCTCACACATACACACACCACCTTCGATGTCTTATCTAGTTTCTCATTAATTTAGTGTTATTTTCTTCCATCTAATATTGTTATACTCTTGAATCAAACTCAAATTCTTATTATTTTAATTAAGAGTTTAGGTAAGTAAATTAATCAAAATAGTATAAATTCTTAAATAATTTAGACTCTTAAATGTTACATAAATTACTTTTAAAATTCGCAGAATCTTATAAACTCCTATACGATTAGATATAATTATTTATTTTGCACAATAAAAAGTTTGTAAAATTTTAAATATTTTATTTATTTGTGATTGAGAGTGAAATTATTATCATGATTAGAAATTCCAGTGCAATCCTTTCACTTTTTTATTTTCTATGAGTTTTTTTTATCTTAATAAACATAATCATTCCTAGTTAGTTAGTATTTATTAGTTATAAGTGATAGTACTGATTTTGATTGCTTTAATATTTATTTATATGAATAAAACATATTCATTATTTTGTAATTTATGGATCATATTTAATAAATATGTGTTTATAAGTGTATAAAATTTACTTAAATAATTAAACTTATTTAGTAACTCTACAAATTACGAATGAATTCTTCTGTGAGTTTTTATCCGACAAAAAATAGTTTACTTAAACTCTCTTACTTGAGAACATTATTTCCATCACTTACTTCGTATGCATCTTGAAAGTGAAAACCGTAAGGCTTTTTTCTTATTCTTTTTTGTTTATTATTTTATCTTCAAAGGGGAAAATATGGAATAGCGTTTTTTTTTCATAAAAAATGAACCTTATAGGGCCGATGTGACACTATGATAATGTAATGTTAAAAAAAAGATAATACAACTTTAAAAAAAAACTTTATGTGACCGTATTAACTTGTTGAAATGTTAAAAAAAAGATTTTATTTGATCCTCAATCAGAAAAACTTTGGTCAACAAAAAGTTTATTATTTCATTAAGGAATAATATTTTATTCTAAAAAATTTTCTACATGAACACGTGAGTTTTCATTTTGTCATAAAATTAAACAATTAGTAATCCCGATGAACGATGAATTAAATCATTATTCAATTAATTAATCTATCATCTATCAACTATCAAAAGTGGTACTATCTCTTACAAAGATAATAAATCCTTATTACCACCATTATTATTATTAATTAATTAAGGTCCGAGGATCAAAATTGTTCCTACTGCCGCAGGCGATCCCCTGCAGTGTCCTGGGCTGCATCGCACACAGTCACGCACACAACCACACCAAGTTGGAGCGTACCTTTTTACAAGGGTTTGGGTTTGGCTTCAGGGTTTTGTAAAAGGATAAAAGAAAAAGTCCAAAAACGACGCAGATATCATTCACCTTTTAACGAGGGGAGGGGGAGGGGGAGGGGGAGGGGGAGGGGGGGGAGACAATTGGATGGGGGCACGTACTCGCACCGGCTTTTCCCAGCCGTTGAACCAACCTGTTCCATTTCGGAATCGGACAACCGCAATCGTCGGATTGGTCGGCCCTCGCCCCTGACCCCTCTTTTACCGCTGACCGCCGAATTGACGTGACGTGACCTTCTCTCCTCTCTCTCTCTCCTCTTCCTGAGACGCACACGCACAACATACATTTCTCTCATTTCCTCTGCCTCCACCACCACCTCCCCCTCCACTATTTTTTCTCTTTTTTTTATCGTCCGCGTCCATAAAATTAACGATTCGTTTTTTCAGAGACGTTAAACTCGTTTTTAATAAAAAAAATTATATATATAGATATATATATATTGTGTGTGTAGAGTGTAGTAAGAAAAGAAATAAAATAAAATACGACATGGGGCAAAGCTGAGAGCCCTCGGCACAGTGGAAAACGGGCGGTTATATGCGGTAAAATTACAAGGAAAGGACAGTTCAGGAGAGGGGAGGGAGACAAGCGAGCGATCATGCCTGAGCCCCAAACCCTGCAACACCCCACTAACCAATGCATACACATCTCTCTCTCTCTCTCTCTCTCTCTCTCTCTCTCTCTCTCTCTCTCTCTCTCTCTCTCTCTCTCTCTCTCTCTCTCTCTCATATATGCCAATTATTTGGTCATCTTGACCCCCTCGCATGTAATGTGTATATATATCTGGAATGACGGCAATGCCCTTTCGCATTCGTTTATTTTCTTTCATTCATGCACGAGATCGTATTCAATGTGAGGACCATTAATTAATTAGCACTTCAACTAATCCTCATTCGACGTTCACGTTGTTGTCTCTTCTCAATTATTATTTCCCTCTCCATCATTATTTTGCGTTTGCTTGGAGGCATTCGTCCAAACATTAACATTAAATTAATGCAGTGATCTGAATTCGAACTTTTATCGTCTCCACTTTTGCTGAGTTCTCATGTTACAACATAAGGTCATTATTTAATCTAGAGTACGAACTTTCATTATTCATATTAAGGAGATGGTTTGTTATGATAAGAAATATGCAGTATTTCTCATTGATGCAATGTATTCGATCGACTGTTAACTGTTGACGAAGTATTTGACTATATTCAAATTACTGTTGCATGGATCATAAATGATACCACCAGTAGAAGGACCACAAATAATGAGATGATACATACATACACATATATATATATATACACATATATATATATATATATATATATATAATTGATTATCAAATTGAACTCATGTTACTCACCTTTGTTGTATGGCATATAGTTCACGAAAATGTTAACAATAAATACATTCCATCCTTGTGTGCGTGTGTATGTGGATAAGTCCATACACCATCACCAGCCGTCCAAAGGGGGGCTTTGGACCACGACAAGTACAAATTACACCATTGGATGCTACAAAATTGTGTGGCCCTCGACAATGTTGCTCAATGTGAGGTATGGCGATTCCTTCCTTAGATTACAAGGACGAACCTTCCTGTACCGCCAACTCCATAATTAAATTAAGATATATATATTATTTATTTTCTTATCCAATATATATATATTCAAAATTATAGACAACATTTTTTTGTCACTGTCATTTTTCACATGACCAGTGACAAGGCCATTAGAACAACCCCTTCAAAAACGTTAATATCCACACAATAATAATTATAGGCAATATATTTTGGATATGAATATGATGGAGGGGTACATGAGACATTGCACCAAAAAGTTGGTAGAAGCTTTTGAGCAGAGAGAGACTTCAGAACAGAGATTTTTCCCTCCCTCTTCATAGTTTCTCTCAGACGGGCACATTAAATAGAGATGGCCCAAGGAACAGTACTATTCTGGAGGTAGGGAGAGAGAAGAGAGAAGAGAGAAGAGAGGAGAGAGAAACAATAATATATATATATATATATATATATAATAAACTTGCGCTTGTCTTGATCAAGGGGTAGTCACTTAGATCTGGCGTTGCTACAGTTCGCATATGGAGAGCCTGCGGAGTGTTGGAGAGTAGACAGATAAAAAAAGCTACTGTTCTGAGAGCTGGGCTTCTGTGCTTCATTCATCCCTTTGTTCTTCTGGTTTCTTCCTCCAAGTGCTGAGGCCTCTCTCCTTGGATGGAGCTGAGGAGATCCGGGTGGAGAGGAGGCCGAAGTGGTGGAGGAGCGAGGGTTGCTGCTCTCTTCTGCTGCTGCACTTTTATCTGCTTCATCCCTCTCTTTGCTCTGCTTGGGAGTGGGCAGTGCAGAAATGCCCATCTGGGTAAGCAAAGCGGTCACCTTTCTCGGCTCACTTCAACTTTGTTAATATCCCAAGGAAAACAAAGATATGGTCCTCTCACATGTTTAGCTAAGAACATTAGACACTTCTCTTTTCTGAACTCTGATTTCGGTTGCTGCTTTTAGAACCTGAATCCGCTCAAATTGCAGTGCCTTCCGCTAGTAGCATTTGTTGCCCCCTTTTTTTCTTCTTGTGCTATTTTTTAATCTGATAAAGAATTATGTCCTTGTTTCCCTATCACGGCATTCTAATCTGCTGATCTACACAGGACATGATATGAGAGGATGAAACCTTTATTTTTATATAAATGTGTTACTAATACAAAAATGTCACTCTTCTGGAAAGCAGTTTATAGTACACAGACTTATTCTTTTCTGAGTGTAGCTGCCTACTATAGAACTTTATGAACTGCCTATTATGATCATTGACTATTATCCTTTTTCTTTTCCCTTTTTTTTCTGTCATGGTACAGGCGTTAGAACTCTGAGAAGATATTCTTCTGTTCAGGTGCACCTCATCATCCCCTCCTATACTTTTCTTCTTCCTTTTTTCCCTTCAACTTTCATCATAATATAATAGTCTCTTCTTAATTAACTAAACCTAGCTATGTTCTAATCCACATATATAATTTGCTAAATTAACAAGTCCTCACTGAGCCCGTTGCTGCAAGACGAGGACTCGTTATGAGTCAACATTACATTATTCCTTCGTTAAATTACGTGCCTCCATGTTTACCGACGGCGCATGTTAGAGCGGTCAAAAGTCGGGCTACAAGGCTGCAGCTGGTAGGGACGACGACTGAGCCCCGCTAACATGCGCCGCCAGCTAATGTTGCAGGAGGATGGGGGCACGGCACGCACGCCCTTCCTGTTTGCCGGAACCGGTGGGCTCGTCTCAGCCCCGGCTAATTAATGCCTTCTGTCTTTAGCTACTCACGTGATCCAGGTGATCGATCGACATTTGCAGGAGGCCCCGGCGGCGGCGGGGCGACGGCGGGAACTGATCGGCGGCGGGCCGGGATCGTACCCTCCCCGGTGCATGGCCAAGTGTGGGGACTGCACGCCGTGCAACCCGGTTCACGTGGCGGTGCCGCCGGGCACGCCGGTGACCACCGAGTACTACCCAGAGGCCTGGCGATGCAAGTGCGGCAACAAGCTCTACATGCCCTGACGCCTCCTCCTGTTCCTGCATGCACTCTGAGAGTAGTACTACTGCTGCAGTGTTGCTGCATCAATATGCTAACCGAGCTTAATTAGGTTATTGTAATTGGTCTCCTGTCCATCTGATCCCTATCTCTCTGCAGATCACTAGCAAATTGTCTGAGTGTTAGAGAGAAATTAAGAGAGAGAAAGTTATCAACTGCTCATGGATGGAACTTAAGTTAGCTACTGAGTTGTACGACTCTACGTAGCTGGAAGTGACTGATGCAGTCAAGCACTTGTAACGAGGGGAGCATGGAATGAGAGGGGACAAGAGGACAGTGAGCAAGACGCAGATGTATATGGCGAGTGTATACGTTTTTTTTCGTCTTCTTCTTCTTCTTTATTGTGAATGTGATAATTAACTATATGATAAGATAGAAGGAAATTTTGGTAGTGGTTGTTAATATTCTTTTTTATCGATTACGTAGCATTTGATGTGACTTGCTATTGATGTATTATTGGAAGTTTATAAATCTAAGCAAGTTGGTTAGTACTACTAATTGATTTAAGTGTATTTTTACATGTTTTTTTTAAATTTTTGTGGGTGTTCCCTTACAAGTGGTGAGAAAAATTGGACCAACCCAAAAAGTTTATCCGACTCGAGAAAAATCAAATAAAATTCAAAATTAAGGATGGAAAATAATTTAGAATGCTTTTTTAATAAAGCGAAATTAACTTGTTTATATTACGTCTCCACGTGAAAAAATTATAGAGATCCATGGAGACCCATTTTTATTTCTTTAATTTTTATCTATATAATTAACTACTAAGTAAGTAATTTATTATTATTAGTATAATAAATTTTAATCTAATTGAATATGGTGTTATCATATTATAGAACTATAATTTGATAGTTATAGTACTATATACTATATTTAATTATAAAAGTAATGTGTTTTTATATTAATTTTAATTTATTATATTTTTAAAAAAATTACTATTCTACGTCCCGAAAAAATGACCAACTATGTGATTTTCATTTTTTAAAATGATTTTAGTGTGTTTTTTATATTTTTAAAAAAGATCTAATAAATAGCGAATAATTTTTTTGAATCGATTTTTCGGTCCAACCAAAGTCACTTTTAATCTTTTATCCTTATCCTTTACTATGCAATTTTTTCTATCCTAAATTCCTAAATCCTAATAGCAAAGGAGCCTCTTTAATTAATGTTATTATGAAGTTTGGAGTAGAAGGGAGCATGAACAATCCAATGATCAATTCAAGGTGATCTTATTGTTTCCATCGAGTTGGGTCAGATTACTAAATTAAACTGTTCAAATTTAATCCGCTCTGATTTTTTAGTCTGGTATCAAAATCCAATTATATCCGCTTTGAATAATTTGGAACACATGTCAGTATTTAAAAAATAACTTTGAAATATTATTGAGCAATATAAAATAAGTTTATTGAATAAATTAAATACATTAGCATTGTTTCATTTAATTACAATCTTACTTGACTATTGAATATTTGAAATATAAAAATAACAAAATCGATCAAATCCCAAACAATGCATTTTTTTTGTCAACCCAATTTGATTTATTTGAGCCGGTACTTGTTCTTGTTACATTTAAAAAAAAAAGAATTAAAATCCAGCTTCACCAAATATCAGGATTTTGGTCCACTAACAGAAATGGCTAAAAGGGCCATATGTAATGTGATTCCTCATGAAAGCCCAATCCAATTAAAAGCACAGCTTCATGGGCTTTTATTCTCTTGCGGAAAACAAATATCCTTCTTTTCTTATTTTCCCCCATTTTCTTCAATTTCTTTTGTATGTTTTAACATAAATAGAGAAATAACACATTTTGGTCATAGTATATGCGTACAATATGTTTAAGAGATGAATTAGTATTGCTTATTTAATATTATAATTAAATTAATAAACACTTATTTCTCATCATTTAATAAGCACTTATTTCTAATCATTTAATTAATTTAATAATTATAATTCATTATTAGATTAATTATATACTTATTATATGAAATAATATATATATTTATGGAGATAATTTGATAATAAAAAGTATCAACTAAGGCTAGATAAATTATAGTCATTGAATTAATAATATTTGTTAAAATATTTTGATCATGATCATCGAATAATCCGACGTTCTTAATCTTGTAATCATATTTACTATTTAATACATTCTTTAAATTAATATGTATTTATTTTATTAATCCACTCCAAATGCTCTCTCTACATATTTTCCTCTATGTTTAAACATCATGCATAACTGTATCCTCATTTTCTCCTTATGCCGAGTAAGGAGGGGGGACGTACACTATCCTCATATTGCATTTGTCATTTGAATGGCTTTTCTTGTTACACAAATAAAAAATCTAATCTAATGATTTCTCTTTTGCAATTTCTAAATGATTTTTAATTGGAAAAAAAGTGTAGAATAACATATAACCTGAGTTAAAGGCCCAATCGGTTGAGTAGATCTCCAGCATTAAGAAAAAAAATTTGAGTCGCGTGTTCAATAAAATAATGTTATACAATCTTGTTCTGAGTCTTAATTATATGCCTCTAAGTTCCCTTTAACTTGTTCCTGGAATAATATATGTGAATCCTTGACTTAGCCCCATATCCTTTGATCGAGCTGGAGCACCATGTTCTTTAATGGCGAACGACACGTTAATTTGATTTTTTTTTGTATAAACTATAATCAAGTCTTAATCTGGATTAACTAATCTTTCCTAATGTCTAGAAATACTTTTTTTTAACTTAGAAATAACTCAAATAAATGACACAAAAAACCATATGGGCCTTTTCTTAGAAATAACTCAAGAATGTTGCCTAGTGCTAATATCACATATAATTATAAAAAAAAAATCGTTAAAAGTAATCGTATGCATATGAATTGTAAACTCCATTGTTTGTTAAAAGAAACTTAATACATGAGTTATTAATTAAAAGTAACAGTATGCATATGAGTTGTAATGTCCATTATTTGTTAAAAGAAACTTAGTGTGCATGGGTTATTAATATGATTCATTTATAGATATGGTACAGTATCGGTAAGTTGTACACTTTTTGTATCATTAAGAATGTTCTTTTTTTTTTGTTGGGGGGATTAAGAATTGAAAAGAATACAAAGCCGGCAATTATGTGTACTTCTATTATACGCGATAAGATTAGATCAGATGGTTTCAGTTGTAGGTGTGTGATTAGAATTTAGATCCGTCTTTGAGTTTGTTTGACTTCTGTACCAGCCAATAATGAATATGTCGTTGCTTACGTGTCAGTCTTTTATATATTACTTTCGAGTGGAAATATATAAAAAAATGTATGTCCAACCACATCCTTAATTTTGTTGTTCGAGCATATTTTTCTAGAGCAAAAATATTTAATTATTCCAATCGAAGCGAAAGGAAAGTGTATATATATATATATTCCACGCATGCAAGCATAATTACTTTTGTCCCATGCATGCATCGCGTGTCCTTATAATTAATTAATGTAGGCAAGAAAACACCAACAAGAACATTTGATTTGTGTCGTTTGGACCATATATATATATATATAATTATATAATTTCTTTATATAATTAATTAACGTGTGAAAGAGAAGAAAGTGTCCAGAAAGAGTCGAATCGGATATTCCCGTGTCATGACAACTGTGCCGGGTTGGCCTGCCACGTCCCATCTCTTGTTACTTTGCGATTGTCAAAGCGGATACAAATTAATGGGAGTTCAACGAATAATAATAGTTCTAATATTGAATTTAAATCACGAGATATGTAATTATAATTGTAGGAGAAACTACAGTAATGTCGACACTCGACATAATTAGTAAAATATTAGTGATATATGTGTAGGGGCTTAAGAAAAAAAACCTATCCACCTCTATCCAATCCGAATGTGATTGCAAGAGCTTTTCTTAATTACTAAAGTTGTTCAAGTCTCCACAAAATTAATTTGATAATCGTTAATAATGTTTTGAATTTTACAAGCGCCCTCGCACTAGGAAGGTTTAGGAGGATCCTTCTGGGAGAGGTGTGGGGATGAAAATTTTGTAGAATATTATGTATGCGATTCAAAAATTATTTATTTTCTTAACACGATATAAGTGTCCCATTTTTAGGAATAATTCGGAGTCCCGATCGGTCTGTAATTCTTATTACATATAAAAAAGAGTGCCTATATAAACTTCCTAGGGGTCCAAACAAAAAGTAATCGATCTTGTAATTCTCTTCTATTTTTTAATCTAAAAGAATTCTATGTCGTCTTAAATTTCTCAAATTTTTTTACGGTGTATAATTTCTCTCGTACAGAAATCCTAACAAACTAGTATCTGAGCAAGACTTCGTCGTCGATCCTCCGTCAGACATAGAGATGACATCATATAACGTGAAGATCGAGAAATTCACAGGACAAAAATACTTTCAGTCTTTAACAAATCAAGATGCTGGCTATTCTGAAACAACAAGGAGTCTGGGCGTCCCTCGCAAATGTGTTGAAGAAAAAAATCAAATGATGAAGACACGAAGGGCAAAGAAAAAGAGGTCGACCTCATAAATTTGACGGCACATGACGAGAATGCACACTCCACGATCCTTTTGTGCTTAGCGGATAAGGTGATTATTGAAGTCGCTGATCAAGAAACAACAACTATATGTGGTCGAAACTTGAGAGTTTATATATGATCAAGTCTCTGACCAACAAGTTATTGAAGCAACATTTGTTCGCCCTCCGCATGCAAGAAGTTACCCTTCTGAAAGATCATCTTGATCAGATGAATAATCTATCGATGGAATTACCAAACATATATGTGAAAATTAAAGATGAAGATGCTACCCTACTTCTATTAGCGTCTCTTTCTCTTTTATACGAAAATTTTGTTCAGTCTGTTATCATCGGAAGAGACACAATTACTCTCTAAAAGTAAGATCAAGTCTACATATTTGTAAACTTGGTCATGAGGCGTCTGACAAGATTGTGGAGACTCAGACTGTAGAGTTGGTGACAACCGTAGATAAGAGACATCATCCAAATCTTAAAAAAGGTAAGTCGAAAAAGAAGAACGTTAATGTGAAGGACATTTGCAACCGTTGTAAAGAAGCTGATCAGTAGAAAAGGACTGTCCAAAGAAGAAGGAGGAGGACACGATTGCTGTAGTAGCACACCGGAATAATGAATCTGATGATGATAATTTGGCTCTCATGTATTTGATCAGAGATGTTTAAGGGAGAGTTGGATTCTGAAATGTTCCTATACTATGACTCCACGCGGAGAGTGGTTCTTAACTTATCAGAATATTGATGATGAAAATATTATCATGGACAATGATACAGCTTGTAAAATAATTGGAATCAGCTCAATTTCGATCAAAACTCATGACAATCGGATGAGGACATTGAGAGAGATTCGTCATGTTTCGCAATTGAAGAAAAATCTGATATAGTAGGTGTTCTCACAATCACCAAGGATGATATTGAACTCATGAGAGGAGTCAGACAAAAGTCTTTATACATACTACAATACACAATAATTTTTGACGTAACTGTAGTAGGTAGTTAATCCAAATCAGAATAAAAAACATCTAAGTTGTGGCACATGCGACTTAGACATATAAGTCAAAAAGGGATGGACATCTTCAGCGAGCACAATCTTTTGGATGGTCAGAAGATATCTAAAATCGGATTCTGCAAGCACTGCATCTTCGATAAGCAAAAACAACAACAATTCAACAAAGCTGTACACAAGATGAAGACAATACTCGATTACATCCACGCTGACTGTTGAAGCCCCTCTCTTGTTTCATTTCTAGGAGGTTCTAGATACTTTATATCTTTGATAGATGATTACTCAAGGATGATAATGATATTCGTGATGAAGCACAAGAGCAAGGCATTCGGATTTTTCAAAAAGTGGAAGGATTTATTGTAGAATCAGACGTTGAGAAAGATGAAACACTTTTGTACTAATAATGGCTTAGAATTTTATTAGTCTCAATTTAATTAGTTCGGCAAGGATGAAGAAATTACGAGACATCACACCGTCAAAGATATATCGCAATAGAATGGTGCTGAAGAACACACAAACAAAACTCTTCTGGAGAGAGCACAATCCATGCTCTAATTTTGGTTTGAACATGTCATTTCTGGATTGAGGCTGTTAGCACAACATATTACTTTGTGAATCGGAGTCCTACAATCGTGATCGATCTGAAGACTCATATTGAGGTATGGTAAAAAAATCTTGCTGATTATACTAATCTAAAATTTTTTTCCTGTCCAACCTATTATCATGTCAGCGAAGGGAAGTTAGAATTAAAGGCCAAAGAAGGAATCTTTGTGGGATATGATGTAGGTGCAAAATACTTCATAATCTTATCTCCTTCAGAGCACAAAGTTATTCACAGCAAAAATTTATCCTTTTTTGAGATGTTTATGCTCAAGCAGAAATCAAATGTTGACTCATCAGAGAAGAGTGTCAGCAAATAGTTGAGTTTGGATTAACTCCAATTCAGAATGGAGCAAAATAATCTCATCAAGTTGAACAACCAGAACCTGAAGAGCAAGTAGAAGAAGCAATGACAAATCTACCTACTGGACGTGTACGCAGACAAGTATGTGCTCCTAAACATTATGGCTTTGATGACATAATTGCATATGCATTCTAAACAGTCAAAAAGGTGAAGTCGCAAGAGCCATCAAACTAAAAAAATGCTATCACATATGCGGAATCAAAACAATGAATTGCGGCAATGAGTGAAGAGATGAAGTCTCTTTACAAGAATCAGACTTGTGACTTAGTCAAGTTACCAAAAGGTAAAAAGGTTGTTGGATGCAAGTGGATTTTCAACAAGAAGATTAGAAGTCCAAGGTATCATATTCAAAACATGTCTAATTGCTAAATACTACAATCAGAAAGAGAGAGTAGATTACAACGAGATCTTTTCTCAAGTTGTTAGGCACACTTCCATTCAAGTAATATTTGTTCTTGTAGCACATCAAAATTTGAAGGTTGAACAATTAGACGTGAAGACACTTTTTCTACATGAGGAACTTGAAAAAGATATCCTCATGAGTCAGCCAGAGGATTTTTCTATCACAGATAAATAATACTAGTCTACAGGTTATTGCAGTCATTATATGGCTTGAAGTAATCATCGAGATAGTGGTATAAGAGATTCGATAGTTTTATAATCAGTAAGAGATTCAACAGGAGCCTTGATGATTGTTGCGTCTATCAGAAGGTGGAGAATGATTTCACCATCTATCTGCTCTTATACGTTAATAATATGTTGATTACTACCAGGAACATGGAAGACATTTAGAATTTGAAGAAGCTCCTTAGTACAAAATTCGATATGAAGAATATTGATGCGACAAAGAAAATTTTAGGAATGGAGATTTATAAGGATCGCGTAAAAGGTAAACTCTTTCTATCTCAGAAAAGAGTTTTTCTATCGCAGATAAAGGATACTAAGTCTACAAGTTGAAGAAGTCATTATATGACTTGAAGCAATCACCAAGGCAGTGATATAAGAGATTCAATAATTTTATAATCAATAAGTGATTCAACAGAAGCCTTTATGATTCTTGTGTTTATCACAAAAAAGTGGAGGGTGATTCCACCATCTGTCTGCTTTTGTATATTGTTGATTGCTGCTAGGAACATGAAAGACATTCAGAATTTAAAGAAGTTCCTTAGTGCAAAATTCGATACGAAGGATCTTGATGCAACAAAGAAAATTTTAGGGATGAAGATTTATAGAAATCGCGTAAAGGGTAAACTCTTTCTGTCTCAAAAAAGTTACATTAAAAAATTTTATTCAGCTTCGATATGTTTGCAACGAAGACTTTATGTACTTCGTCAGCTTCAAAAGTACACCTTTTTGCAACTGGACTTATATTTGATGAAGAAAAAATTACATGTCTCAAATTTTATATACTAGTGCAATCGGAAGTTTGATATATGCTATAATATGCACAAGATATGATATTGTGCATATCATTAGTGTGGTTAGTAGATTTATGAGCAATTCAAGGAAGGGGCATTAGTAAACAGTAAAGAGTATCTTTCGATATCTGAGAGGAACATCTGACATTGGCCTCATCTGCATAAGTGGTAAAGAGTGCTTAGTTGCAGATTATTCAGACTCATATTATGCTGCAAATGTTGATGGAAAAAGATCAATGACATGTTATATTTTCACTCTTGACAATTCTGTTATCAGTTGGAAAACCACATTTCAGCCTTCAATTATCTACCACAGAGACAAAGTACTTGTAATTGACAGAAATTACTAAGAAAGACATCTAGTTAAAAGCTTTATCGGAGATCTTGGACTACAACAAGATAAGGCTACAATGTATTGTGACAATTTAAGTATAATATGCTTAGCTAAGGATCAAGTGAATCATGAAAAAATGAAGCACATCGATGTCAGGTATCACTTCATCCGTACTGAGAGGAGGATTAAAATGAAAAAGATCGACGGAAGATAATTCAGCGGACATGTTCACCAAGTCGGTTCCTACTAGTAAGTTTCAACATTGTTTGAATTTACTAAATATTGATAGGTGGCAATAGCCCCAAGTTGGGACTGACGGCGGCAGAGAGTGTTAGATATTTGATTTGATGATTCAATTCAAGGTGAACATTTGTTAATAATGCCTTGAATCCTACTCCAAATAAAAATTTGTTAGGACCCCAAGACATTCCGAAGTAAAAGGCGCCCTCGAACTACGGGGTCTCGCTCGGTGTGTAATTTTTATCATCTGTAAAAGGGAGTAAAATAATTGATCTTATAATCCTCTTCTATTTTTTCATCTAATAGAACTCTACGTCCTCTTAAATTTTAAATTTTCTTGCGATGTATAATTTTTTTGGCGCAGAAATTTTAAGAATAATATTTTGAGTCAGAATTCAGATGAAAACTATATACCTTCTTCCATTAAAGTTAACATATTTCATAATTAAGAATGCACTCACATTAAGAAAATTTTATTGCCCGTAGATAGTGTCTTAGGAGGGGTTAAGGGAATCCCCTACTCGATCATGGGTGTTAAGGCAGGGTCAATAAAAAAAGTTTATTCTATTTTTTATTCTAAATTAAATTAATTTTATAATTTATTATATATGCCGTAAAACAAACTATTATATGTAAAAGAAATGTTTATATAAGCTTCTTGTGAAATGGGGTTTAGAAGTGGTAACTAAATTCACCATCCAAGTGAATCTCATAAATTTTCTATATATTTTTCTATGAGTTCATAATCTCTCGCAATAAATTCGTAATAATTATTTAACTAGTGAAAAGTTAATTTTAACTAAGCAGTGACTTGAATTTGGGAGAAATTAGTCGATACTCGAAATTAATTAATGACAAAATAACAAAACAATTAATATGAACATAACAGGTAAACTCTTTTTTTTACCTAAGTTTAAGTTTGAAAAAAATCTATAATTAAAAGGGAAAGATATGTATACTATATGTTGTAATGCGCCACGTAATTTTTTTTATGAACAATAACATATACAATAGATCCAATTTCTAATTACATATGTAGATACAAGAATTAAATTTCAGTAAGTGTGAAAATGCATTGCATAATTCATTAAAGACTATAATAACTCGATTAACCATAACTAAAAAAAGTCATATTTCGAAAACAACATAAAAGAAGAATGAAGGAAATATCTTATCAATGTAATCATATTATCATCGAAATATCTCGTGTATAGTGCAACACCATCACGATCATCAATTGTCGCACATGTGACATGTTATCATCTTTATTTGATAAGATCGATCACCTGCAATATCTAAATGCAAAGGGAGATTAGATTATCCTCGCATGAACTTTTATCTCTATTATGAAAAACTGAAATAATGAACAAAAAATTCATAATATGATAGATTATGCATGATTAATATTCAACAATTATAATTGATATAGATCTCATTTTATTTATAATAATGTTTAATAATCAATATCAATAAAATTAATATGGAAACATAAAAGTTCAAAAGTCAATGAGATTAATATCAATGCTTTACTTTGCTTTAATAATGTGATGCTTTATATCAATAATAATGATACTTTTATTTAATTTAACTTGCTTTACAATTTGATGTGTTATGCTACGTGATTTCAATATAATATTTTGACAAGGATTAATAATTTTCAAACTCCAACGTTTGTGATCCTAGAACGAAATCTTTTCTGAGTAAAGATGCACTACTTAGCTTGCAGAGCATATTAATTTCCACCGTTCATCTTCATTCAACAATTTGGATGTGTCTCTTTTTTTTCCGCGTGAAGGGCGGAGAGGAGGAGGAGACACAATAGACGGTCGACCTCGATGGCGACAGCGTTGAAGCATTGAGGAGGGCAAAGCGGCGGAGGAGGCAGGGGCGCAGCAAACATTTAATCTCGGCGGCGATGACATTAGAGGCATTGAGGAAGGCGATGCCGAAGTCGAGATGCGTGACAAGGGCCACCCTGTCGGAAGCTGACAAGCCTGGGTTGAAGAGCACTACGGCAATGCCGGAGATGTTGAGGGCGAGGACGCGGCAGCCGACGAGGAGACGAAGGGAGGAGGAGGAAGCGGATAGACACGAAAAAGGAAAAAAAAAGAACAGTTGGATGCCCTACATGTGCCTCTTTACTCTTTTTTTTAAGGATATATCAGAATGCTTTCATGCTCAATGACAAATGATGAATCAAGTAACCTCTTTTAATAAAAAGTTACAATCTTTTGGTGAAATTATTTTCGTTATAGAGAGAAGAGGATTATTTTAATAAAAAGTTACATATGTAAATACCTATAGTTTTATATCCTCAGTTATGTTACATGTGGCTCCAATAAGATTCAATTATTCTTCATAACAATCAATACATTTAAAAATATTATTTTCTAACCAAGGATGATTAACACAACGAAGTTATATCTTGAGAATGTTTCAGATGCTAATAATTCTATATTCATGATTGAAAAAATATATTATTAATACATATTTAACTATATATCTTTGAATTTTAATTAATATAGTAAAATAGGATTGTATTATCAGTGGACATTGACCGGGTCAAGAGTGGCTTCGATTCTTCATGCAGCACTCAGAAGGCAGATCACCATTAAGTGGTGGTCTACGTCCAGAGTTAATTGGATAAAGGGTGGCGATAGAAATTCAAAGTTCTTTCACCTAAACGCTCTGATTAGACAAAAAAAGAATCATATTTCCACTTTAACATCTTGTGAGGGGGAAGACCATTGAAAATGAAGACCAAATTAGGAATATGTTTGTGGAGCATTACAGTAAACTCTGGAGATCAGAGAATACTCCAATGCTTCCATTTGACTGTTGGCCTACATTACCTTGTTTGCAACCAGATCACCACACTCAATTGATTGCCCCAGTTACTAGCACAGAAATTAAGGAGGTCCTCTGGCACTTGTCTCCTGGCAAGACACCTGGGCCAGATGGGTATAGGGATATACTGGGCACAAAAATTCGCAATGAGATCCAAACATTTTTTCAAGATGCACAGATTCCCCCTGCCTAGGCTGGAACAAATATAATTTTCATTCCTAAAAAGCAACACCCCAAAGTTATAAATGACTATCGCCCTATCTCTTTATGTAATGTCATATACAAGCTCACAGCTAAGATTCTTGCTAATAGACTAAAACCTCTTTTAAACATCCTAATTAACCCAGCCCAATTTGCTTTTGTTGCAAATCGTTTAATTCAGGATAACATTCTTGTGGCTCAAGAACTTGTTCATTCCATGGGTAGAGGTAGGAACAAATGTATGCTGATCAAAGCAGACATGGAAAAAACATTTGACAGGGTTTTATGGCATGGTATTAACACTGTCTTAACATTAATGAACTTTCCACCTGTATTCATTAGTTGGATTCTTGCATGTGTCACCTCTCCAATCTATAGATGTTGTATAAATGGTAGGCTTTCTCAAAGTTTCACTAGTTGCCAGGGTATTAGACAAGGTGACCCGTTGTCGTCTTATTTGTTCATTTTAACCTCCCAAGTTCTTTCCTCCCTGTTAAATTCTGAGGTCAATATTGGCAGGATAAAACCTTTTAAATGTGGAAGCTTTGGCCTTAGTCATTTAACTTATGCTGATGACCTTTTAATCTGCATAGTTGCAACAAAAAATAACTGTGTAAATTTCAAGAAAATCTTCTAGCGTTATGAAATGTTAATAAATCAAAAACTCAATCTGCTAAAATCAGAACTTTACCTGCCTACAAATTTACATTCTATTAGGGTGAACATCATTAAAGGTCTTCTGGGCATTCAGTTGAGCAACTTCCCCTTTGTTTATCTAGGGGTTACTATCTCATCTAAGCCAATTCCTTTGGGTAAACATAGAGCAATCATAAATAGGTTATCATCAAAATTGGCAGGGTGGAAAAGATGTACTCTTAATCAGGCTGGAAGACTAACTTTAATAAACTCTGTAATGAATTCTATCCCTATTTACTCCTTAAGTGTTTCACATGTCCCGACAGGTATTCTTGGATCCATTGAGAAAATGTCTAGGGGGTTCATGTGGGATGCTAATGGTGGAAAAAGGGCTTTAAACTTGATCAATTGGCACACTGTGCAATTGCCTAAGAAAGATGATGGGCTTGGGGTTAGGAACCTGGCTAATATCCGTATTGCTTTATTAGCAAAACGTATCCTTGCCATGCTTAGGGGGGGGATCAAATCAGTGGACAAACTTAGTCACTGCTAAGTATGGAACTTTTCACCCATGGACAAACACGTTAGATCACAATTGTGCACGAAAATCTCAAGCTTGGTCCTGGAAAATTATTTTACATGCAAGCAACACAATCAAATAAGGATTTACAAAATCTATTGTCAATGGAAATCTAACTAAATCATGAAGGATTCTTGGATAACTGGTATACCTTTTGCTTTTAAGCCTACTTTTATAAATGTTGAGCAGTTAGCTACAATGCAGATGGTTTCTGATCTTATTATGGATAACACATGGAACTTTAGCTTGATTGTTTCTTATTTTGGCCCATATCTAGTCTCCAGGATACTCTCTAAATATTTTTGCCTGCTTCAAATGCCAATGATGACTCATGGGTATGGAAACCTGATGCATATAGTTGTGCAAATGCTAATAATGTTTACAATTATCTATGTAGTGACAGTGGCTCGGCCCCAACATCCGGATGGCTTTCTTGGAATTCTATATGGCGAATCAAAGTCCCTCCTAAGATTTCTATTTTTCTTTGGAAGCTTTTACACAACCGTTTGCCAACAAAAGATTATTTTTTGCGTTTTGATAGTTTGATAAATTCTGCTTGCTCTTTCTGTGGTTCAAATGTTGAATCAAATGTGCATCTATTTTTTCAATGCCCTGTTTCACTTCAGCTTTGGTCGATTTTCCAGCAGGAAACAAAATTTTCTTTTATTTATATGGACTCATGGCATATTGGTGATTGGATCAAGAGGGTTGGTTGCTCGACCGGAGATCCAAAAAACTTTTGCCATCTCTTTTGCTTTTTGTTTTTGGGGACTTTGGATCGCGAGGAATGACCGCCATTTTAGTTTCAAACAAACAACCATGTTGTGTGTCTGGAAGCGGGCTGTAGCCGTGCACGGAGAATACGTCCATACTCATGTTCCTGAGACTAACAACCCCCAAGATCCAATTCGGATCCAGTGGGAGCCTCCGATTGGCCATTGGGTCAAACTTAATACTGATGGATCTCTCGCCGATCCATCGGTACCGGGGGAGCATGCTACATCATTCGGGACTCTAACAGTTCTTTTGTTGCTGCAGGTTGCTACAGTCAAATGGCATATGAATTGGACTGCTAAGAGGACTTGAATAATGCAGGCGCAAGAATATAAGATTTTATCAGTGAGGAAGCAGACTCTATGCTGCTGCTAAAGATTGTCACTTGTAATTCTCCTTGCCCTTGGAGAATCAATAACTTAATGCAAAAAAATTGAGAGCTTCTGAAAGGGTGTAATGCTTATAATGTAATTCATTGTAATAGACTCTGTAATAGGGCGGCACAATTTCTTGCAAACTATGATCGAGCACAAGGCTGCGACATAATTTTTTGTGAGGAGTTTCTAACTGATGAGCTCTTTAGTATTTTGTATCTGGATGCGTTTTGGCATAATGGTCAATAGTTAAGATCTTACCTTAAAAAAAAGTGGCTTCCATTTGTTCCGAATTTAATGTGATAAATGAGAAATTAATCATGTCAGTAGGTCAAGATGAGAAGAAAATGAGATGACTTGGCAGAGAATACCGATCATATCGACGGTGATTCGAGCACTGTTCTGATTGCAAGTGGAATGGACGGGAATGATTGGATTGGACCGAGAAAAATTAGAGATGGATTGAAAAAAGAAAAAAAAAACCGACCGAGTGTCGGTCATACACCGGTCGGATATTTGAAAACCCAGGCCGATTAATTTTGAGCATCGTGTCTTAATTTTACTTTTAATATATTTTAATTTTACTTGAGATGATTAATTACCTTTTTTATACGTCCTTGCACTCAAGTCATTTTGTTAAAGATGCTTGATTGTAATGAGAAGGAGATCATATTCATATTTGAGTTGAGTGTTAATTTTAAGTAGAAATTTTAGTTTAATTTTAACTTTAATTCATATTTATAATCTTTTATTTTCTGTTCAACTATAGTGTTATTTTTTTTGAATTATTCTATTATCTACTTTTATCCTTTAATTTTCTAATTTATTTAGTAAAAATAAATACTGTCTAATATTTTTATGATCCAAAAGTTACCTATATGATATTACAGCATTAGTATTTTTAGTTCGAGTTGAATTGAAATCACTCTCCAATTTTTTTTTTTATCGTATTCCAACACCAGTCTTACATCCAATGATTGCAATGCCACCCACCAAACCTTCTTTTTTTTTTTGTCTCTTTTTGCTTTATATCTTTACCTCCAAGGCATCTTATGATTCCCGTTTACAATCATATGATAGAAAAGAAAAGACACGAGTGGGGAGAGAGAAAGAGAGAGGGTGGCCACTTACCGAGGGCAAAAAAGGATGAGGCACCGCCTGCTCTAATCCATAACTACGTGGATGGATAGAGCAAAGGCCTTCTCCATGTGTTGCACAAATATTTTTGTAGTCACCAAATTCACCATAAATATATAGTAACATATATATATATATATATATATATATATATATATATATCTAAATCAACATGAGAGTGGGTGGAGGGACCAATATATCGTGCATTAATAAATGTGCATATATATATATATATTTATATAATTAAAGAATCAATGAGACACCAAACACTTTGTTGAGGTCTAGAATCATGCCATGTACAAAATTGTGGATCACATGAGTCGACGTTGGATTTTGGAGGCTTCTCGTGATTTTTTTTTACACAAAAAGGGTAGGGCTCATGACGCGTTTGTGGCAATCGATAGCCCTCGTAAGCATGTGATAATTAACAAGCTAGCCAAATAATTTATTATTATTATCATATATATATATATATATATATATATGCATGTGATAATTAACAAGCTAGCCAAATAATTTATTATTATTATCATATATATATATATATATATATATATATATATATATATATATATATATATATATATATGAGGCATACACTTTGCTAGCTCTTCCTTGAAGCTTCCACTTGATATTTTATAATATCAACGTCGCATTTGCTGTTTCACATTTTTCTTCTTCGTTCGGAATATATAATTAAGCATGCATTCTACAATTATAGACCATGCAATATAGATAAAATAAATATATTTCTAATTAAATTAATATCTCCATCACTTTCTTCTTTCTTTGTTCTCCGGATCGGATGAGGCCTCCACCTCAGAAGACCCTACGGCAAATCAGATGTTTAGTGGAGACAAAGATCGATTGTAGATTACAGTCTCAATTCAGATTTGACATGCTGCAAAAATCCTGTCGATCCAATATTTTCCCAAAAGTATTTTAATCCCACCGTATTACATTCGTTCCTATCTCTATGAAATATATATATATATATATATATATAATCATTTAGCAGCTAGTAATCGTCTGCCTATAACCTATATTTTTTTTAATAAAAGATATATACTTAATGATGACTACGGCGAATTAATGTTGATCAATATATAATTCTAGAGGATTACATGCATGCATCTTAATTTTTACACACGTATAAATACAAATGATTTGTCTGATCTAAGGGTACAAGGTCGATTCACAAATGTTGAGATGTTTTTTTTTCTTTAGCAAATAATAATAATAATAATAATAATAATAATAATATTATTATTATTATTATTATTATTATTATTATTATTATTATTAGAAATATATTGACCCAAAGATAATTTTGTAGTGAAAAACATACGGGTGTTGACGAACATAAGGATTGTGCTAATCCCGAGTTTAATTTTTAAAATTATTAATTTGATCTAAGATTAGCTAGAAAAAAAATGTTCTACTTTTTTCATATACTCGGACTAGCATGATAAGATTTATAGAACGATTAAAGATCTATGATCGGATTTTAAAAAAAAAAAATTCCTCTAAACAAGATCTATAGATGGATTTTGAAATTATTAGCATCCGTTAGATCTTGAGATGCATTCATGCTAAGAATCAGACCAGGTACAATCAAGTGGCGTCGGTCAAACGACGTCGATCGTCCGAAAAAAAATAGGACAAAAAAGGTAAATAAAATAGAAGAAAAAGATGTAGCACGTGTGTAAGCGGATCGGACACGTGTGGATTTGCCGACGGCAACGTCGACCGTCCATAAGCGGCACGTGATTTCTCATCAGCGTTCTTAGTTTGTCCGGTTCCGCTCGTCTCACGTCAGATCGCGGAAGGTCGCTTGTCACGTGCACTTTGTGTGAAGGTTGTATAGTTCTTCGAGATTTCCAAATCATTATCCCAATCATAATGAGGCAATTAATTAAAGTTTTAGAATAAAATCTTCTAAAGATTGGATGAAGCGGTAATCGATTCTTCGTATTTAATTTTTTGTCGACGGAGAATATTATGCATGGTGAATAATGCATATAATTATTATTTATGCGAGTTGAACTATCGACCATGGTTGTGAGATTCGGTCCGACCAGTCGGATCGATGTCCGGGGTCTAAAACGACCCACGGGTCAATCGTTTTGACTCGGTCAAACTCGGTCAAAACTCGGGTTCAACCGATCGATCCGACGAGTTTAATCGACCCGACTGGGTCAATTATTGAAATGAAAAAAAAATTAAAACATAAACAAAATTATTAAAATATTCAGACATATTATATATATATATATATATATATTTCATGAAATTTATATTTTAACGTTCTCTTGTCACATATATAATTTCACTATTTTTTATTTATAATTACATCACAAGAATTTTTTATTTATGTTGATGACTTAATTTATGTTAATTTATTATATTATTTAGTCTGAATTATTTTATTTTACTTTATTATATTATATTTTATATTTTTGCTAAATAAGATGTTATATATTAGTAAGATTATAATAATTTTTAACTTATTTTATTCTTTTATTAATTTATATTATCCGATCCGATCGGTTCGATCTGGTCCAACTGGTTTGACCTAACTCGTTAATCAATTTGGGTCGACGGCCGGATCGGGTCTTATAATATTGCTATCGACATCATTTTTTCAGATATCGAAGATTAATAAAAAATATGATTTTCTAAAAAAACAAGGGAACATTATAGTCGTTTGACATTCAGAAAATCACATAGCTATTAGCGTGCTGAAACATCAGCACCATTTCTCAAACATTAGAGACTAGCTAAAATAAAAAAAATATATAATTTTTTAAAGAAACGAGAAGGGAGGGGGGCGTTATAATTGTTTAACATTTGAAAAATCGCATAAATCATGGGAGTTGAATTGTTGGCACCGGTTGTCAAACACCCGATATTTTTTCAAGATGTAAAGTCTACATAATAATACATTAATGTTGTTCTATTTATTTAAAAGATATCCATTTTTTCTTAAGTTTATTTTAAGTGAAAATAAAGACAAGTTTTAGGACAGGTAGCTCCAATCAAAGTTTCTAATGAATAATTAATTTAATCAATTAGTTCTTTTTAAGTTTGGATATAATTAAAATAATATAATAATGAAAATTTTAAAGTTAGATCTGATTGATTGATCGATTTTAGTAGTATTTTTCTAATTAAATGTGCAATGCATAAATGTAAGATATAATTTTCAAAAGAGATGAATGTTGGGTTAAATTAAAAATTTATGATAAGAGATTTTTCTAAGAAAATATTTTCAAGAAATAATAATATAATATATTTTTTTGAAAAGATATCAGATAATAAATAGTATGAAAGCAGTCTTATGTGTAGTCAATATAGTATATATAATAAACAAATAATGTAAATTATTATAAAATTACGTACAATATTAGTTTATTACTCGATCAGTTAATTAATATTCTGTGTACGGACGATAGCATTTTTTACTAACTCAATCAATTAAGGTTATCTTTTTAATAATAAATTAGGAGTTAATTAAAAAATATTATAATTATATGATCGGGTTTAACTGGAACATGAAAAAACAAACTTTAAAATAAATTGAAATGATATAAAAACAAAAAAATATAATGGCACTAATTGTTTATGGAACCGGACAGGAACCGCGTTCTTATTCCGCTTGGTTCCGTCGAACACCGTCCCCGAATCAAATTTCGGGATGAAAACAAATGTGATAAATTTGGAGTAAAGTCGGATCATTTTTTGTGGAACCGAGAGTCACACCATTCTTTTTTTATCTTTTGACTTTGACGTGAGGTTTTCTTTTTTCTCAAAATTCATTTTTTTTTCTTTTCTCTCACACCATATTTTTTTATAAAAGAAATTATTTAATAAATATAAATGAGTTTAATAAGGGATTAATATAATATTATTTATCACTTATTTTTTATTAAAAATTTTAATATTTTTATCAAATATAATTAATTTTAAAAATAATTTTTTATATTTAAATAAGATTTTTTAATAAAAAAGTTTCCATAATTTTTTTATAATTTTATTTTATTTAATAATAAAATTATATTTCATAATTATAATAATTATTTTTAATTTAAATCTCACAAAAAATTCATCGGTCCACCTCTTTAGTTCTCTCTCAAATTTCCTTCCATGTTACTTTGTTTTTCATGGAATTGTTTGGATAAGAACAAAAGGGTAGAGCTTCGTCAAGTTCTGGCAAACACCGAGCGAAGTTCTCGTGGGCCCCACCAGAAAGAAAAAGTTCTGATGAATTGCGAGAACTTCGTAAGTTCTGATTGACTGAACTCGCCTCCTACGAAAAGTTCGAAGAGATGCTTTGCCGTGGACCAATCCATGGACTGTCCCGACCATCTTCAAATCTGCACCTTATCTCAAAAGTAGCCGTAAAGCATCCTACAACTGGGCGGCGAAGACGCTTGAAGACACTTCCTACTGCTCTGGCACTACTCCAGCGATCTTCAGCAAAACTTCGTCCGGTTTACCAAGGATGCGGTGGATCTCGTCAAGCTTCTTTTCTGCGTCATTGTAGTGGTTGATAAGTGTACAACAAATGCTTGAGATTGATTTGCTTTTGTCGCTTGAGGTGCTAGCGCTCGTAGCTCCATGGATCCTTCTCAGTGTCTCACTGACGGGCTAGAAATCAGTGCGCAGGGGATTGACGATGGCCATGCAGGTTCTCCGCGTTGCCCTCTTCAACCTGCTTGGCGACGGGCCGAAAAGCTGTGCGCAGGGAATCCATCAATTTCTCATTCCTCCCAATTCGATTAGCTTCTATCCGGATTGGGATCTTTGGAATGAGGTGATCCACAGGAAGAAAAAAATGGCTTCTTTGTTCTAAGTAATTTCCCACTCGCCTTTCGTTCTCGCTTCTCCTTATGAGCAGGCAATAGAGATGCTTGGAGCCGAGAGTGGTGGCGCATCGCTGATTGTAATAGGAGTAGGGGCATCGACGGATAGGGTTACTATTGGATGGAGTTACTATTGAAAATTCCCTTCATCAGAATTTTCATCCGAACACAAATTGATAACGTAAGTGTCAACTCATTAAGTTCTTGAAACTAATTGAAACTTTAGTTCCATCATCCAAACACTGCCAATTTTTTCACATGTTACTTTTTTCTAGAAGCTATTGGAATTATGTTTCTCTTCACTTGACCTAAAAATTTTATCTGACATAAATAAATACAACTAGAGGTTAATGGGTATGCAGAACATCTCGCTTACACTTCGGTGTAAGACACTTATTTTTTACTATTTAATTAATTTAATAATTATAATTCATGATTAAATTTATTATAGAATTCTTAGATGAAATAATATATATTTATTGAGATAATTTAATAATAAAAAAGTATCATTCAAGATTAAATAAATTATAACCAATGAATTACTCATATTCATTGACATGATCACGATCATTGAATAATCCAATGATGTTAATTTTAATCATATTTATTATTTAACATATAATTTAAATTAATATATATATAACTATTTTATTAATTTATATTTTACATTCATTCTACCTCAAATGCTTTACGTATTACATTTTTCTTGTACAAATATTCACAAAGTCGAGGGATACTTTTTGACATATTGCCTGTTTGCACCATCAAATCAAGAGTGAGAACAAGAAAAGCAAACTGAGATAGATGGTAAAGTATTTCTCTATTGTTTCAGGTGCTATGACTAATCAATTTTGACCAAGTGGAAAAAAGTTGCTCATAAGTTTTTTTTCTTGTGCAAAAGCTTAGGATGCTTGGCATGTCTTAATTTATTAAATCTCTCCAAGACGTTTTATAACAGCCGCATGCCAAATTGTCATTGAACTATTTAATTGGACATTGTCAACAATCCACATTCTCCCAACTCATGTACTGCTTTTTCTTCTGGTCATGAACTTAGTACGTTATATTTAATTTGGTGTTGAGTACAATTCCATATTGATCTATATATTAGTACCAATGACACATTAATTATGTACCTTTTATTAAAAAAAAATAGTTTATTCGCTTAGCTGGTTAATATCTTCTCTCTAAAAGGTTTCTGAAAATAAAGTTATTAAATAATTGAATACATTACGAAAAGTTTTATTGATTAGGAGATTATGCAAGATATATTACCATATAATAGGAACAAGGTCTTGATAACTTTTGCCAAATTCCAAACTACTTTATTTGGAAGAATTATTTTCTCTTACTCAGTGCAATGACTTCGAAATCCGGCATAAATAAACAAAGTGAATACTTCTCATCAGTAGTTATAATGTAAACTTATGGACAAGCACTAATTTAATGAACAATAAATATTCTTTTCTATTTTTATTTAGCTTGCAAAATTTTTGTTTTTTTTCTAAAAAAATATTTTGCATGAACCTACTAGCTAATCAAACCAAGAAAGCCTTTTTGCAATCGGAAGAGCCAAAATGAGAGAATGTCAAATTTTGATGATATAAGATCCAAATAGACAAACCATTTTTAAAAGAAGGTGATTAGTTCAAAATAAATGCAGGATATTTTTTAAATCCAGATTATTGGTAACTTTAATTAAAAAATGGTTTTGACATTGTAGGTGCTTGACACACCAATTTTCTTCATTTTCTTTAGACCCTATTTGGATAAAGACGAATATTAATTTTTATTTTTAAGGATTATAATATTCTGATGGAAAAATTCTCTATTCTGACTTACGGGTGACATTTTTTAAGATAGGATTAAACATCCATTAATAATTGTGTTGTTTATTTTTTTATTAACCCTATTTTCGATTATTTAACGATGGATTAGGAGATATTCTCCTGCTTATTCTGCAATCCATATATATATATATATATATATATATATATATATATGATATATGAAGGTGACAATTTTTCAATATCTAACATCTCAACGAATTTGGTTGTATGCTATTTGCTATTATGTACTATTACCGGACAGATATTATTTATATCAAGTTGGAATAAGTAGGGCTGTAAGAAAAACTCAACCGAATTCAAAAATTTATTCGATTCAAAAAAATTGAATAAAAAAATCAAAAATTAAGAAACTGAATACAATTTAGGATAATTTTTAAATAAAGTAAAACTATCCCGCTTAAATTAAAGTCCAATACAAAAAAATCATTAAGACCGTGGAGCCCGCTTTTATTTATTAATTTTTTATTTATATAATTAATTTAGATATAATTAATTATTTTATTACTGGTGTAGTAATTTTTTATATAGTTTAATATATTCCTATCACATTATAAAATTTTAATTTAATAGTTTTAACACTATAACCTTTATTTATTTATAAAATTAAATAAGTTAATATTGATTGTAATTTATTACATATTATTTTGAGAATATTATTTATTGAAATACGGATAAAAAAAATCACTCAAAAAATGGACCGTTAGAAGGTGATTTTTATTTTTCATAAATGATTTTAGAATGGTTTTTATAATTTAAAAATTGACCTAAAAAATAATAAATAAATTTTTTAGACTGAAAAATTGATACGAACCAGAACCATTTTCACCAAGAAATATTCTAAAAGATTATGATAGAAATATTTCTGAATAGGAAACTAAAAAGTCATTTTGCCTAATAAAAAGGTACGGTCACAGGAGTGATAACATAAAACCGCGTAGGGGCATTTTAGGGCGGTAGGGAGCGGTTTTGTTCTGAGTATTTAATGCGTACCAGGACATGGCAATCTCTGCTAGAAATGCGCCGAGACGCCACAAAAGGAGAGGGAAAGAAGCATCGCAGGGCACTTCAATAGCCGGCTCCATCTCTCTTTCCTCTCTTCTTTCGATCTCAAGGCCCTGCGTTTGTTCTAGGGCTGGGGGAATCAACCCCTTCTCGGTGCTGCAGCAGTTTAACAGAGAGGTATCGTTCTGCTTCTGCCATTTCTCTCTCTCTCTCTCTCTCTCTCTCTCTCTCTCCACTAATCGTTCTGCCATCTTCTCTCAATCCGTTTTGAATTCATTCTGTAGCTTTTGAGCACAAAAAGTTGTTATCTTTAGGTTAAGGTTTGTTGTAGTGGCTGTATATTTACCTTTTATCCCCTCTTTTTGCTTTTTCATCTGTGAACCTTGATTAATCCTCTGGTAAAAAAACGTTTATCGAAGTTCTTTCAGCCTGTTAACATTGATCTAGGCATAGATTTGTCAGCGGCGCCCCTAACCTACGTTAGAATTTGGTTCAAAAGCCAAATGTTGCTTTTTGTTTCACAATTTCGTTAAGTTTTCCTCACAAGCTTTAATTATTGCTTTGTATTTGATTGATCCCGCTTATAGTTTCTTCCGCAAGGTATGTAAAGAATATTTGTTAAAGTTTAAATCTGTGTGTTTCATGAGAAATGAAGCTGACGAGTTCTTACATTATATCTGCTAAGAGATTTATTGTTATTTTTCTTCCGTCCAGAAAATTTGTTAGATGTGTCAGAACTTTAGATTTTAGACCTTCTTTTCCACTTGTTCATCGCTCCTGTTTGTCGTTTCTTGATCTAACTATTTTTATTATTTTTCATGAATTCTATCTTATTATGATCCTTTCTTTGATTCGTTTCGTTTTATCTTTTATGTAATGCACAGCAACTATTTTGCACGTCTATGCTGTTTATCATATTTCTTTAATTAGGCGTTCCATTTTTTTTTCTCGGTTCTTTGCAGTTTAACAGTGAAGAACAACAAGAGTGGGACATGCTGAAAGATGCATATGAGCATTAAAGCTTTCCTTTTGAGGATAAACACAGATGAAGCTCGATTTGAGCGATCCTTGATTGCTTATGAGGTCAGACATAGAACTCTCCACATAGAGATACCTGAAGTCATAGTCCGTTATAAACGCAAAGGAATCTTGCAAATTACAAGCCCTGTTTGAGTTCATGACCCTTGACTCTTGAGCATTTACTTTCCCAAGAGGCAACATAAGTTTTGTCAGGGGATAATTCTAGAAGCGTGAGATGGCAAAAAGAGGAGCCATACTAATGGAGAAGTATGAATTAGGTAGGTTATTAGGGAAAGGAACATTTGCTAAGGTGCATCATGCGAGGAATATAGCAAGTGGTCATAGTGTGGCCATTAAGATTTTTGACAAAGAGAAAATTATGAAGGTTGGTCTTGTAGAACAAATTAAGAGAGAAATTTCTATAATGAGAATGGTGAGACATCCAAATGTAGTGCAACTATTTGAGGTTATGGCTAGCAAGTCGAAGATATATTTCATTTTGGAGTATGCTAAAGGTGGTGAACTATTCCAGAAGATTGCAAAGGGCAAGCTCCAAGAAGAAGTTGTGCACAAATACTTTCAGCAGCTCATAAGTGCTGTTGATTATTGTCATAGCAGGGGTGTCTATCACCGCGATTTGAAGCCCGAGAACTTGTTGCTGGATGATGATGATGAAAATTTAAAGGTAACAGATTTTGGTTTGAGTGCCCTTGCCGATTCCAGGAGGCAAGATGGATTGTTACATACAACATGTGGCACTCCAGCCTATGTTGCTCCTGAAGTTATCGGCAGAACTGGTTATGATGGAGCAAAAGCTGATATATGGTCTTGCGGGGTGATTCTTTTTGTCCTCTTAGCTGGCTATCTTCCTTTCCATGATTCAAATTTAATGGACATGTACAAGAAGATTGAGAAAGGTCACTTCAAATGCCCGAGTTGGTTTCCTTATGATGTTCGTAAATTAATTTATAAGATCCTGGACCCAAATCCAAATACTAGGATTTCAATTGAAAAAATCAAGGAGAACAAATGGTTCAAGAAAGGATATGTTGACAAGATTTCAAAAACTGGAGCAATGACAAAAGATCATGTTCCCGGTGATGTCACTCTAGCTTTTGATTCTTCTTGTAATGGTACTTCTGAAGGGAAGCATGAATCTAAAGGCGCCATCACAGCTTTGAATGCGTTTGATATCATCTCGCATTCTACAGGATTTGATCTTTCAGGTTTATTTGAGGAATGCAATCACAGAAAAGAAGCACGCTTTTCTTCTCGCCGGTCAGCTTCGACCATTATATCAAAGTTGGAGAGAATGGCGAAGCATCTAAAGCTGAAAGTGAAGAAGAAAGAAGGTGGGGTCCTGAAGATAGAGGGAATGAAGGAAGGAAGGAAAGGTGTTCTGTCCATTGATGCTGAAATCTATCAAGTTACCCCTTCATTTCATTTTGTGGAAATTAAAAAGTCGAACGGCGATACTATAGAGTATGAGAGAATACTTCAAGAGGGAATAAGGCCGGCACTGAAGGACATTGTTTGGACATGGCAAGGTGATGAACAACAGATTCAGCAGCAGCTGCTGCAGCAGCAGCAGCAGTAATTTTAAAGTTTTGATCCGTGTTTGTACAACAATCTAATAGTTCATTATCCCATTTCCTCCTTTCTACTATTTCCCACTCTTTATCCTATTTTTTCTTTTTTTGAGATATCTGTGATGGTAATGATTTTACAAACTTAACTCATATATGTTGACATATGATCATTTTCCAATGCTCGGCTTTTGAAATTTGTGCTCAAAACCTTCCAAATCTGAGGAGTTTAATTTCTTAGGCATTGTTTGAAACGGAAGTCTTGAGTAATGGATCGAGTTAAAAATGTTAATATAAGTGTTTGGTAAATAAAGTTTTAAAGTAGTGTTTGAATGTTTGAGGACAATTTACTTTGACTAATTTATAGAGTATGGAGTATTATAGTGATTTTATATTTATTTCTATTATACTTCTATTTCTTTCTAAAGTATAAAAAATATTTGATTGTTAAATATTATATATTATTTTTTTATTTTAATATATCACTTCTTTAATTTTGCGTGCAATTCATGTAAAAATTTTATTTTAAAATGTTCAATATTTTTTAAAAACATTCTATTAAAAAAATATTATAAATTAATTATGATGCACATAGAAATGATCGTAAATTATATTTTTATGTTCATTTTTGTCTATTCCCATATGACAGGTAATCTTAGAGGTTTTTTAGCAACAAGATTTTTATCAATGTTTGCTTTCTAAAATTTGACGTTAAAAAATCATAATCATGATTCTTGTTGAAATCAAACTTAAATTGAAAGCAAAACATGTGTAAAACTTCGTTGCTTCAATTGCGAGGTGATTATACTAAATTCATTTATGCCAATGATCAAGTTTTTGGGTGCTGATTATTTTGATTTTTTAGCAAAACTCACGATTGTTGCAAGATCACGGCGTGATGCTTAAGTGATTCTTTTTTAGTAAAATTGCTAATTGGAAATTGTTATGAGATGATATTGCACTTGTTGCAACATGATAAATTTTTTTAAAAAACAAGGAGATAAAGAGATAATTCGCAAAATTTAAGATCATCCATATGAAATGAAATAAATAAAGAAAACAAAAATTATATATATATATATGAAATGAAATAAATAAAGAAAACAAAAATTATATATATATATATATAACGAGACAAAGTAAATAGAAATCAAAAGGAAAAAATGAAACAAAATAAGCAAAAATAGAAGAAAAATATGGCAAGGAAGGGCTCATAAATTAAAAGGGAAAAATGAAATAAAATAAAAATGATCGTAATTATGATGCATATAAGAATGATTGTAAATTATATTTCCATGTTCATTTTTGTCATTAAATTGAATCTAAAGCATATGTTGACATGTAAGCAATAAGATTTAAAGTTTTTTCTAATGTTTGGTTTCTAAAATTTGATGCTAAAAAATCATCAAAATTTAATGATCGTCGTAAAAATTGAAATGAAATAAGAAAAAATAAAAAGCCATCAAAATTTAAGGATCATGGTTCTTGTCAACATCAAACATAAATTGAAACCAAAACATGTGTGAAACTTTGATGCTTCAATTGCGTGGTGATTATATTCAATTCCTTTATGCCAATGATCAAAATTTTAGTGCTGATTATTTTGATTTTTTAGCAAAATTGTTGCAAGATCATGACGATTAAGTGATTCTTTTTAGCAAATCTATAATACTTGTGAGGTGATCTTGCAATTGTTGCAAGATCATTGTAGTTACAACATGATGATTTTTAAAAAACAAGGAGATCGAGAGATAATTTGCAAGTTTTTAAATCATCCATATGAAATGAAATAAATAAAGTAAAAAAAATAGAATATATATACATATATAGTGAGTCAAACTAGAAATAAATCAAAAGGAAAAAATAAAATAAAGTAAGCTGAAATAAAAGAAAAATACAACACGAAATGGCTCAAAAATCAAAAGGAAAAATGAAATAAATTAAGAATGAAGAAAGCTTTTTACCAATGTTTGGTTTCTAAAATTTGATGCTACAAATCATCAAAATTTAAGGATCATGGTTCTTGACAACAATTATAAAAAATGAAATGAAGTAAGCAAAAATAAAAGAAAAATATGATGAGGAAGTGCTAAAAAATTAAAAGAAAAATGAAATAAAATAAGCAAAAATAAAAAGTCGTCAAAATTTTAGGATCATGATTCTTGTCGACATAAAACATAAATTGAAACCAAAACATGTGTAAAACTTTGTTGCTTCAATTGCGAGGTGATTATACTAAATTCCTTTATGCCAATGATCAAATTTTTTAATGCTGTTTATTTTGAATTTTTAGCAAAACTAATGATTGTTGTAAGATCACGACGTGATGATTAAGTGATCCTTTTTTGTTAACGCAATTGTTGCCATGTGATATTGAAATTGTTACAAGATCACTATAGTTACAACGTAGTGATTTTTAAAAACCAAGGAGATCGGGAGATAATTCATAAATTTTGAGATCATTCATATGAAATGAAATAAATAAAGTAAACAAAAATTAGAATATATATATACATACATAGTGTGACAAACTAGATAGAAATCAAAAAGGAAAAAAATAAAATAAAGTAATAAAAAATAAAAGAAAAAATACGACGAGCAAGGGCTCAAAAATCAAAAGGAAAAAATGAAATAAAGTAAGAATGCTTCTAAATTATGATGCATATAAATTAATTGCGATGCATATAAGAATGATTGTAAATTATATTTTGATGTTCATTTTTGTCATTAAATTGAATCTAAAGATATTTATATATGTTGACATGTAATCACCAAGATTTAGCAAGCTTTTTACCAATAATTGATTTCTAAAATTTGATGCTAAAAAATGTCAAAATTTAAGAATCATGGTTTTTATTGACAACAACTCTAAAATATGAAATCAAATAAATAGAAATAAAAGAAAAATACGACGAGGAAGGGTTTAAAAATCAAAAGGAAACAATGAATAAATTTAAGCAAAAATAAAAAGATCGTCAAAATTTAAGAATATGGTTCTTGTTGATAGCAAACGCGAATTGAAAGCAAAACATATGTAAAATTTGTTGCTTCAATTGCGATGTGATTATACTTAATTCCTTTATGCCAATTAACAAGTTTTTTAGTGTCGATTATTTTGATTTTTTAACAAAATTGATGATTATTGCAAGATCACGACGTGATGATTAAGTGATTCTTTTTAGCAAAACTGTTAATTGGCAATTGTTGTGAGGTGATATTGCAATTGTCTGTTGCAAGATCGTTGTAGTTACAACATGATGATTATAAAAGGAGATCCAGAGATAATTTGCAATTTTTAGGATCATCCGTATGAAATGAAATAAATAAAGTAAACAAATATATATATATATATATATATATATGGAAAAAATGAGGATGAAACACTCATTTTAATGTTTCACCGTAGAACACTGAAATTTCGTCCGTTGATTTAAGATCAATGGTTTATAACATACTGCTTGCCCTTAAGATCAATGGTTTATAACATACTGCTTGCCCTTTTCTATTTTCTAGGCATGTCTTCGAGGAAAAAATATGACAGCGATGCCTTCTCCTTGCATCTCGTACTCATCGGCATGACAAAAAAAAAAAAAGGGACTCTGGATCCAAATCAGATGTTGCTGCTCGTTTGATGTTGTTGCTAACAGAACTTAATTTTTTTACTTCTCTCCTTTAAACACCAATTGACAGGTTAACTCACATGCCCATCTTTTCCCTTAATTTTTTTTCTATTCGTGCCTAAGCATCAATGAGTAGAGAGGTGGAGTTTTCTCCCTCCAACAACTCAAGTATGCAATATCTATTATCATTAGACAGGCGCAATGGACGGCAACAGGTTTGCTCTAGATTCCCTGGGTTCTTTCTTCTTCAAGCGTCAAGCACAGATCACAATAAGGACAAGAATCGTGTGCCGTCTTTTTCTCTCCAAGCGTGATCAAGAGCATTTCGGCTTTGGTACGAGTCGTTCATTATTTATCTAATGGCTTATATTTGACAATATTATAAAACCCGACCCGATCGTCGACCTGGATTGATCAATGGGTTAGGTCGAACCGGTTGGACCGGGTCGAATCGGGTCGAACCGGATGGTCGGACCGGATAATATAAATTAATAAAAGAATAAAATAAGTTAAAGAGATTATTATAATCTTATTAATATATAATATCGTATTTAACAAAAATATAAAATATAGCATAATAAAGTAAAATAAAATAATTCAGATTAAATAATATATTAAATTAACATAAATTAAGTCACAAATATAAATAAAAAATTCTTGTGAGGAAATTATAAATAAAAAATAGTGAAAAAATTATATATGTGACAAGAGGATATTAAAATATAAATTTTATGAAATATATATATATATATATATATAATATGTCTCAATATTTTAATATTTTTGTTTATGTTTGAATTTTTTTTCATTTCAACAATTGACCCGGCCGGGTCGGTTAAACTCGTCGGGTCGGCCGGTTAAATCCGGGTTTGATCGGATCAAAGCGAGTCAAATCCGTCCTCGGGTTTCGAATGACCCACGGGCCATTTTAGGCCTCAGACACCGGTCCGACCGGCCGGGCCGGGCCGGGTCTGACAACCATGATATTTGAGCGTTCCATGCCTAATGAGTGTTTCACCCCCATATTACCATATATATATATATATAATGAGACAAAGTAGACAGAAATCAAAAGAAAAAATGAAATAAAGTAGAAATAAAAGAAAAATACGAGGAAGAATAAAATATCAAACAAAAAAATGAAATAAAGTAAGTAAATTATATTTTAATGTTCATTTTTGCCATTAAATTGAATACAAAGCATATTCATATATGTTGGGCTCAGAAATAAAAAAGAAAAAAGAAAAAAGAAATAAAAACAGAAATAAAAGAAAAATATGAGGAGGGGTTCATAAATTAAAAGGAAAAGAAAAATGAAATTAAATAACCAACGGTGGTTGCCTCAGCTTCTAGAAAGCAAAGCTGAATCTCAAGTGCTCGTTGGATGCTAATAGTCCTAGGTTCGAGTCTTGGAGTCGCCCCTTTGGTTAGAGAATTAATCTTAGTCTGCTAATAGCCTTGGACATCCGAGACCTTCCGTAAATCCGGGCCGACACAAAAAAATGGAATAAAATAAGAACGAAAGTAAATTATATTTTGATGTTTATATTTGGCATTAAATTGCATCCAAAGTTTATATTCCTATATGTTGACATGTAAACAATAAGATTTAGCAAGCTTTTGGCTTAAAAATCAAAAAGAAAAAATGAAATAAAGTAAGTAGAAATAAAAGAAAAGTAAAAAACCCATCAAAATTTAAGGGTCGTAGTACTTGTTGATAGCAAACGTAAATTGAAAACAAAACACGTGTGAAACTTTGTTCCTTTAATTGCGAGGTGATTATACTAAATTCCTTTATGCCAATCATCAAGTTGTTGAATGTGATTATTTAAAAAAAACAAGATTATTGTAGTTACAACATGACGATTTTTAAAAAAACAAAGAGATCGAGAGATAATTTGCAATTTCTGGGATCATCCATATGAAATGAAATAAATAAAGTAAACAAAAATTATAATATATATATATATATATATATATATA
This sequence comes from Pontederia crassipes, assembly GCA_030549335.1. Classification (NCBI taxonomy): domain Eukaryota; kingdom Viridiplantae; phylum Streptophyta; class Magnoliopsida; order Commelinales; family Pontederiaceae; genus Pontederia; species Pontederia crassipes. Next base: position 37,263,236 of record CM060194.1, read on the forward strand.
TAATGAGACAAAGTAGACAAAAATCGGAAGGAAAAAAATGAAATAAAATAAGCAGAAATAAAAGAAAAATATGAGGAAGGGCTTAGAAATCAAATAAAAAAATAAAATAAAGTAAGTAAATTATATTTTAATGTTCATTTTTTGTCATTAAATTGAATACAAAGCATATTCATATATGTTGGCATGTAAGAATATTTAGCAAGCTTTTGACTCAGAAATCAAAAAGAAAAAATGAAATAGAAAAGCAGAAATAAAAGACAAATACGAGGAAAGGCTCAGAAATATGAAAAGTGCATGACAGGGTCTTTAAACTATATACATTAAAAGATGAAACTGTTAAATAAGTAATTAATCTTCATACTCAATAAACAAGCTACTTGTTGATTAGCTAATTGTTGAAAAAAAAATCAAATTAATAAGAAAGAATCAATAAGTTGAAAGATCAAATAAGAAAATATGTAATTATTGTGAATTAATTACGATTTAAATGTACAATTAATGAGGGATGATAATAAAATTAACTTACAATGGAATACAATGACATTAATTTTCTACTTAATATTACCACTACAGTACTGTCAGTAAATAAATAATATATTATATTACAAATTAAGGTCCTCAAATTATGAGCGCCCCTCTTTCCCTAATAAAAAAGAAAAATGAAATAAAGTAAATATAGTAATCAACGGTGGTTGGCTCTGGTAAATAGAGCTGAATTTCAAGCGCTCGTTAGTACTTCCAGGTTCGAGTTTTGAACTCGTCTCTTGACCAAAAAATTAACTTTTAGTTAAATTGCTAATAGTTTTGAACACTAGCTGAAAAATCGGCTGGAATCCAAAAAATGAAATAAAGTAAGAATGAAAGTAAATTATATTTTTATGTCAAAAAATGAAAATAAATAAGAATGATAGTAAATTACATTTTTATGTTCGTTTTTGTCGCATATTTCTATATGTTGACATCTAACTTTTGGCCTCCTGTAAACCGGCCAGAATCCAAAAATATATATATAAAGTAAGAATGAAAGTAAATTATATTTTTATGTCCAAAAAATGAAATTAAGTAAGAATGATAGTAAATTATATTTTTATGTTCGTTTTTGTCGCATATTTCTATACGTTGACATCTAACTTTTGGCCTCCTGTAGACCGGCCGGAATAAAAAAAATGAAATAAAGTAAGAATGAAAATAAATTATATTTTTATGTCCAAAAAAATGAAATTAAGAATGATAGTAAATTATATTTTTATTTTCGTTTTTGTTGCATATTTCTATATGTTGACATCTAACTTTTGGCCTCCTGTAGACCGGCCGGAATAAAAAAAATGAAATAAAGTAAGAATGAAAATAAATTATATTTTTATGTCCAAAAAAATGAAATTAAGAATGATAGTAAATTATATTTTTATTTTCTTTTTTGTTGCATATTTCTATATGTTGACATCTAACTTTTGGCTTAGAAATCAAAAACAAAAAAAATAAATTAAGCAAAAATAAACACAACAGACACGCTAGAGGAAGGGAAATGAAATTAAGTAAGAATGATAGTAAATTATATTTTTATGTTCGTTTTTGTCGCATATTTCTATACGTTGACATCTAACTTTTGGCCTCCTGCAGACCGGCCGGAATAAAAAAAATGAAATAAAGTAAGAATGAAAATAAATTATATTTTTATGTCCAAAAAAATGAAATTAAGAATGATAGTAAATTATATTTTTATTTTCGTTTTTGTTGCATATTTCTATATGTTGACATCTAACTTTTGGCCTCCTGTAGACCGGCCGGAATAAAAAAAATGAAATAAAGTAAGAATGAAAATAAATTATATTTTTATGTCCAAAAAAATGAAATTAAGAATGATAGTAAATTATATTTTTATTTTCGTTTTTGTTGCATATTTCTATATGTTGACATCTAACTTTTGGCTTAGAAATCAAAAACAAAAAAAAAATAAATTAAGCAAAAATAAACACTAGCTGAATTTCAAGCGCTCGTTAGTACTTCCAGGTTCGAGTTTTGAACTCGTCTCTTGACCAAAAAATTAACTTTTAGTTAAATTGCTAATAGTTTTGAACACTAGCTGAAAAATCGGCTGGAATCCAAAAAATGAAATAAAGTAAGAATGAAAGTAAATTATATTTTTATGTCAAAAAATGAAAATAAATAAGAATGATAGTAAATTACATTTTTATGTTCGTTTTTGTCGCATATTTCTATATGTTGACATCTAACTTTTGGCCTCCTGTAAACCGGCCAGAATCCAAAAATATATATATAAAGTAAGAATGAAAGTAAATTATATTTTTATGTCCAAAAAATGAAATTAAGTAAGAATGATAGTAAATTATATTTTTATGTTCGTTTTTGTCGCATATTTCTATACGTTGACATCTAACTTTTGGCCTCCTGTAGACCGGCCGGAATAAAAAAAATGAAATAAAGTAAGAATGAAAATAAATTATATTTTTATGTCCAAAAAAATGAAATTAAGAATGATAGTAAATTATATTTTTATTTTCGTTTTTGTTGCATATTTCTATATGTTGACATCTAACTTTTGGCCTCCTGTAGACCGGCCGGAATAAAAAAAATGAAATAAAGTAAGAATGAAAATAAATTATATTTTTATGTCCAAAAAAATGAAATTAAGAATGATAGTAAATTATATTTTTATTTTCTTTTTTGTTGCATATTTCTATATGTTGACATCTAACTTTTGGCTTAGAAATCAAAAACAAAAAAAATAAATTAAGCAAAAATAAACACAACAGACACGCTAGAGGAAGGGAAATGAAATTAAGTAAGAATGATAGTAAATTATATTTTTATGTTCGTTTTTGTCGCATATTTCTATACGTTGACATCTAACTTTTGGCCTCCTGCAGACCGGCCGGAATAAAAAAAATGAAATAAAGTAAGAATGAAAATAAATTATATTTTTATGTCCAAAAAAATGAAATTAAGAATGATAGTAAATTATATTTTTATTTTCGTTTTTGTTGCATATTTCTATATGTTGACATCTAACTTTTGGCCTCCTGTAGACCGGCCGGAATAAAAAAAATGAAATAAAGTAAGAATGAAAATAAATTATATTTTTATGTCCAAAAAAATGAAATTAAGAATGATAGTAAATTATATTTTTATTTTCGTTTTTGTTGCATATTTCTATATGTTGACATCTAACTTTTGGCTTAGAAATCAAAAACAAAAAAAAAATAAATTAAGCAAAAATAAACACAACAGACACGCTAGAGGAAGGGCTTGAACCTTCGACCTTGTGGTTAACAGCCACACGCTCTAACCAACTGAGCTACTCCAGCTTTGTTAGTGACTTTAACACTTTCTAATTATTTTGAATGATGGATAAATACAGATTACTCTAATCAATTCCACATTGAAATTTATGATGTTAATAATAAATGATACATTCGTAGGATTAAAACTTTCTATAAATGATATATTTGTAGGCTTAGAACTTTCTATAAATTATTTTCGAAGATGAGCCAAATTCACTTTACTTCAAGAAGGTTCGTGACAAATACAACAGGATTTGTAGGCTTATGCCGATTCTAACCAATTCCACATTGAAATTTATGGTGTTAATAATAAATGATACATTTATTATGACCACAAAATAATTCATCAAATAACTATTAATACAATTTCACGTCCAGTGCATTCTCAGACATTCCATGATTAAACAATCATGGGGGAGTCAGTCAGATCAATGATTCCTGGACCAGTAGATGCCATCTTGATGCCATTATTGCAGGAACTCACGAGGCAACTTGGCGGTGACAAGAGATTTATCACATTGCTTTCTGGTGATATAACCACCACATGAGGTGAAGTCTTTTCATTATTATTGCCTGGCGTAGACGGCTGTCTCGAGCTGTTGAAGCCATCTTGTTTGAGAAAGCTGAAAAGATCATCACTACTCGGTACAGGTGCTTCAGATGAATGAAGAAATTCTACAGCATTCTTCGCCTAGACTAGGAGAGTCTATTATGCTGGATTGTAACATCGGCATTATAGTCTGCCCATTACTCTCAGAATCTCTCCATAGAGTAAGATCTTCACTTGACACATTCCACCCATTGTCATCTTCAACACCACAACCGACTGTGTCATCAGCGCCTTGTGTTAACTTTTCTTCTGAGGACTGTCCCCATTTGTTTCTTTTCCTCTGTCTACCGATAAAATCAAGCTGGCTTGTACTTAGCACATAATCATCTTCTCGGTCAACATGATTAAGTTCCGATGACATAGAACATGACTCTTCATTGACATAGCTGTCAATACCATCATCATTGTCCGAAATTTGCCCTTCAGCATAGCACGGAAGATCATCCATGACACGAACGATAGCCTTCATTTGCTTTGGCAATCTTGGGAAGCCAGCAATATGTTTCATATACTTTGTTGAGAAGAAATTCACTGTGAGATTTAAGCTGATTTTGAGGAGGATTATAATAAGTTAGGTAACCAAATAGGACAGAAAATCATTCTCAAAGAGACAAAGTATATGTCCCCACTTACTTCTCCCAAGCTGGAAGTGCGAGCATGGCATATGCGATCTTGATCTTGTTGGTGATTCCAGAGAGGGATTTAAAATTTGAGGCAACTTTTCTTACAGCTAAAGATTCTCTTGGATGTTGCCATGCCCATTCAAACTGAAACTCATATCACAGTGCTTTTAGAACAAGTCTTACTTTAGAATAACAAGGAACCAATTTTAGAGAAGCAAGAAGGAACAGAATTTTCATTACTGAAGTATGACAAGTAATGATAAGAAGTACTCATGGTCAGTGCACTCTAGCTAAACCACAAAACATAACTATAAGGAACAGGATCTGCACAAGTGCGAGGAAAACATGAATTCATTGGCAACAATTATGAAATCCAAAAGAGGATTGACGAACGGAACCAACCTATTTTCAGGAAATAGATTTTGTTGACCATAACATTATTATTGCACTAAATTGCCAACCATAAGTTCAAGTAATAGTTATAGAATGTTCATAATTTCATATAATTTACCTGGACCCAGAATAACTGGTAAGACCTGGAAGTAAAGGTCTTTACATGTTCCATTTTAGAACAAGTCCGTGAAGTAAGATATCAAGAAAGGTCTGCAAAGGTTTAGTTATTTGAACAGCTTTAACATTTCAATCAAGCAACTAGACAACATCAGCCCTCCTTTACCCAAATGTAGTTTACTAGTTATTTCTTTGATAAGTTCTTCTCAGGAAACAATCAAGGACATGTTTCAGCTTATTTCTCCTTTTATGATCGTTCTTATCGTGTTTTATTTTTATTTTTTTTTTTTTTGAGAAGGTGATTTTTTTTCATAAATAAGTATATCAATGGAAAATATCGGAAAACTAATGGCAAAACCCCTTAAACCTCATCAGAAAGTATACAAACAGCACTATGAAATTGCAGTACTGAAAGCACCAAGCTGAACTTGATTGCCAGAAAAAATATAGCAACCTGCAGAGCAGAAACATTGGAAGGGAACCCATAGATGCAAAGGATCATCTCCCACGGCCGACCCCGCTTGGTCCGCCAAGCCCCGCACCTTATCTCGCCGTTATGCTGCCTGATCCGCCGCCGAGGGTTCACCGTGAAACTGAACAGAAATTACAGAAATCCAGATCAAGAGAGGAAACCCAATTCAAACTCGGGGTTTACTTGGATTCGAATCGATCAACAAAGGAATCCAGAGGATGAAGTGGGTACCCGATGTAGGTGTGACCTTTGTGACGAGGGCTCAAGGAGGTGAGGAGATAGCAGGCATAGAAGCCCTTGCCGTTCTCAGCTTCTTCCTCCTCCTCCTCGTCGCCGCCGCTGCCGCCGGGGACGGTTTGGTTCTCTTTTTCGTCGCCGTCGTGGGTCGACGGCATCATCTCCATGTCTACAGGATTCGGGGTCTCGACTCCTCGAAGCCCCATTCTTGTTCGACCCATCGGCTTCGACTGTTCTGCTCGCGATCTTTGGATTTGAATTGCTGTGACCGTTGGGGAAAAGCCCTAAATAATAAAGCCGGCCCCAATTGCTTCCTCATTTTCTTTTTAATACTTCGAGTCTTGGGAGTGATGCAGTGACTTTTTTCTAGCATATTGATATATATATATATATATATATATTTATTTATTCATATATATAATAAATATTCATCGAATCAAATTAAAATTTTAAATGAAAATATAGATGAATTGAAAAGAACTACACTTCCATTTTATTCTTATATAATTTATTGAAAATGTACATGAATTTTATAAACATCAATAGTCATTCCTCCTAAAATTTGTTTCGAAATTTCTTGTGAATTTAATAGTTGTCCCCCATTTAAATTCGAACTGTCCATCCTATCATCTGCACCGTCAGATTGAAGATGGACGTCCGGATGAGAAGCGATTGGTTCAACACCATTTGGGGGTGGTTCGAGGGCTTTTAGCAGACCGATTTAATGCCATGAATTTAAAAAAAAATAAAAGACGAATGATGCAACTCGATCATCTATGTGCTAGCGGCGAACGACGCCAGACATGTTTTTTCGGGGCCGCGCCATCGACAATGGGGCGATCGTCGACGCGTTGTTTGTCCTCATGATCCTGTCATTCCTCCTCACGGACATCGGGTCCACGTTGTCGGCAGTAGGGTTGGCGATCAAAATCGAAGGCGGAAACGTGCGCCCAACCTCTGCGTTTTGTGCAACCTCCACTGTCACTACACTCGACCTCCTCGCCTTCCATCAGATATGGACGAGCTCTCGGGGAGGGAAGAGGTGAGGGGCATAGTCGTTTAGTTGGTGGTGATGAGCAATTTCGAGGGCGACGATGAGATTGAGTGCCACGGCGGTGGAGCAGATCGTGTTGAACCTTGTGGCCCCAACTGCTAAACGTCATCGCCCGCCGAACAAGCAACCGGACAAGGCCAAGCGTCGCCACCGAACGTCGAAGCACTGGTGACGCGACACTTCCTCTGGTGTTTTGGTGTTCTTCAATTCGTAACGAACTGTCGCTGAATCGTTGCCTTCTCATCCGGACGCCTATCTTCGATCCAACGATGCAGAAGATTTCTTGTTACCCATTTCATCTATATAAAAGGGAAGAAAAAGAAAGATAGCTCGAATAAAGAGAGAGTGATAGAAAAATTGCACTGACCTCCTTGATTTAACGAGAATTTATCGTTAAAGCAATATAACGCTACTTAATCTTGAAAATGTTGGGAAAAAGGAAACGCCAACACAAGGAGATATTCCCTCTTAACTTCGGTTGTTTTATTTAAATTTAAAATATCATGTAAAATGTAAATCATCAAACTTTTTGAGTTAAAGGTATAATTTGAGACAACTAACGACTTATATAAGATATTATTAGATAAAAAAAAATTTGTTTACGCCTTACATGGATCCAATCCAAAGTTTAGGAGATGCTATATTTTATTTATTTATTCATTTTAAATACTTTTGCACATAGTAATTCAAAGATTGAGCTCACATGGATTAGCTCTTGTGCTTAGGGACTAATGGGCATCCACCCCGTTATGATGAAGTGGGTGCTCATCCCTACATCTGCTTCCATCCGATGTTGAATCAATGGCCAAAGCTGAAACTAAGGTTCAACGGGCAGTTTACGTTAGCGAACTAGTGGTTTAAACTCCCACCCCAACTACGATTTCTCTGGATGTTGAGCTCTGCCACCATCACCGCCTTGGACCTCGCTCATCGTCGCCCTCGACCTGATTCATCGTTGTCCTCTCTGTCATCGCCGATCTCAATCTCATTCACCGCTGATCTCATCATCCTCGTGTCCCCCTCCTTGTGATTTCTCTAGATGTTAAGCTCCACCGCCGTTGACCTTGCTCATCGTCGTCTTCACAGTCATCATCGTCCTCGACCTCCCTCGCTGGCTGTCGTCCTCGACCTCCCTCGTTGGCTGTCGCTCTCGACCTCATTCACCACCGATCCCATCGTCCTTGTGTCCCCCCTCCCCGCTGTGATTTCTTTGGATGTTGAGGTCCGCCGCCGTCACCACCTTGGACCTATCGTCGTAGGCCTCAACCTTGCTGAATGTCGCCCTCTTTGCCGTCACCGCCCTCGACCTCATTCACCACCGATCTCGTCATCCTCGTGTCATGCGACCCCAACCCCCACCCTCCCCTCCCTCTCTACATTCATGCTGCGTTTTGTGCCCTAGAAGGTTGCTCGCCATCACCGTCTCAACCTCGCTTTTTGACGTTCTCGCCATTGTTGACCTCTCTCCAATGTCGTCACCGTTGTTGATGTGCATCCTATAGTTGACAATGTTGTCATCGATCGTCCCAAACCCCTCATTGTCGACAGTGAGCGGTGATGTCGAAGGGTCGACAAAGCATCTAGGGCACACGATTTTGTCTCTCTGACCCATTTGAATCGTGCGTGTGAATCGTGCATTCCAACTCGGCCGTCAAATCTAAATCATATGATGTTGAGCATAGGTGGAAACGTCCACCTATTAAAATGGGGTGGACGTTCTATTAAACCTTTGTGCTTATGGGCTTTATTCATGTGACTTGGGTCAGCCCTTTGGTGTACTCATGCCCATTAATCATTTGATAAGATTCAACATGTAAAAATATAATTACTATTTTATTATTCATGGATATTATGCTTCCTACTACTTATTACCAAGTGCACAAACTTGATTGATTGGTCACACTTCCTTGTCATCTAATATATATTCAAACCTTTATAGTTTTTTCTCCAATTCCACTTTACTGTTTTCGTCAAACATTGCACTTTTTTCCTTTATTATTAATCCAATTATACTCTATCCTCTCGCCAAAAATAACAAATAAAGAAAATATGGGGTGGGGGGGGGGGGGGGGGTGGGGGGGTGGGGGGGGGGGGATGGGGGGGGGGGATTGGATATATGTTTGTACGAACTAATTAACTATTAGCTAATATTATATAAATTTTAATAATAATCATCACATTTTAAACTTATTATTATAATAAAATTTTAAAACTATTCATATATGATTAAAGCAGAACTAACCATGAATAATAAATTTGAATTTAAAGTTAGATGAATAGAATTAGGCTTTGGTGGTTCAAGATTCATATAAACATTTAATTTGGAACAGGAAGAAGAGCCCACCCATCCACTCCTCTCTAAATAGCGAAAAAAACGTGACAATAAGCAAAGCATTGAGTGAAGAAATAAAATATGATGTAGGAGACGTCCACCAACTTCCATAATTAATGGCTTAATGCAAATTTAAAGATTAAAATGCATCACACTTTGGATGAGTACTCTTTTATTTTTTATTTTTAGAATGAACCACTTATGATTATTTTATGAAATTTAATGATCAATATTATGAACTTCATATATCAAAATCGCAAGTGGGTTGAGTCTTTCGTTCCTGCACAAAAAAAAAAGAAGTGTTGTGTTAATTTTTGTTTGTAAACATTGAACTTCAAATTTATTGATTCATGAGGACTCTACATGAATTCATTTACTATTATGCAATGTCGTGACCGCAAGGGCAAATAAAATATTCAAATGAAAATAGAATATTTGTGCAAGCTCAATAATGAGAAGCCAATTTTCCGTCGACGCTAATTAGAGAAAAAAAGATAAAATTATGGAAGATAGAAAGAGGGGGGGGGGGGGGGGGGGGGGGGGGGGGGGTTAGATGACATGCAACTCATTTTTTGCAATAATTTCAAATAATTAGATAATAATTATATTATTGAAATTGAATTTAACAAATTAATATTAAATTCAATAAAGTTGTAACTGTCCAAATTTGTTGAATGTATATTAATTTATTAAGGATCTAATGGGGTCACATACGCCTAATGCCCACTCCTTGAGTGGCAAACGAGTAGCCGGGCGGCAGTGAGCTGAGGCCGGAGGGTGGCGGCGAGTGGAGGGCTGAGGGTGGTGATCGATTTGTGAGGGCAGAGGGCGGTGGTCATGACCTGCGAGGTCGAAAGTGTCGGCGATCGATCTGCGATGACCTACGAGTTAGTACGGTGGCGATAGATGGCAAGTCATCGCAGATCAATTGATCGGTGGTGAGCTGGGGTGAATGGTAGCGATCGATTTGCAAGGGCAGCGGGCGGCGATCATCAACCTATGAGGGCGGAGGGCGACAGCGATCGATATGCGATGACCTGCAAAGGTGGAGGGTTGATGTTGGCAGCAATCGAACTACAATGACTTGCAAGGGCGGTGGGCAGATGGCGGCGGCGACCAACCTGCGAAGAAACAATATGTGACAACTGATCTATGTGTGGAGGGAGAAAAAGACTCGATCGACAAAGGAGAAGGAGGAGTGACACACGATCTCCCCTCGCCGAGATCCCTACCTTGTCTTCGAGTACATGGACCATGACCTCGCCGACAACCCCCTAGCGTCATCTTCACAGAACCCTGATCTGCCGACTCCATCTGATCTCGTCGCAACTCGAATCTCGCCGCAACTCGGACCTCGCTGTTCTCTCCAATCAAGCTTCTCACCTCTCCGCCTGCTCCTCACCTCTCGTCGTAACTCAGATCTCATCGCAGCTCAGACCTTGCCGTAGCCCACTTCACCGTAGCTTGCTGGATTTGCACACAGCGTGTCGGACTCTACTGCTCAAACCTTGATCTTCAGCTTGGCCAAGAGTCCGACGTGTCAATGGGACGGTGGGTGCTGATACGTATGAGGGTCATACACATGACCCTCATTAAATCCATTTATTAATAGAGAAGAAAGCCTATGTTTTTTTATCGATCTATTCTTAGGTTGTATAACCCTTCTACATGAAGTTCTATTATTAGATTCTTGGGTCTTGTGTTAAACTTGTTGATCACTTAGCATAGGTGAATTGATAAGAAACAAATAATAATAATTTTACAAAATACGTTGTGAAAATTTAAAATCGATTCGGTAAACTTTAAATCAACACAATAGTAATCAAATGACATGCAAAATAGAGTAAAAATAAGAGGGAAAGAACGAGCAAACATGAATGTGAGGGATTTGTCTCAGTTCAGACTTTTCAATCTCAATATCGTCAGAGATTTCACTAGCATCCTTCCTTGATTCCAAATAGGATAACCCTTTACACCATTTTCTTCTCCTTTCAGAAAAAAAGGCAATCTCTTCTCCTCGATAGCTTTCACCCGCACATTTTCTTCGCTTAGAAAATAAGACATAATATATTATTACTCATGAGTTAAATCACTATTACAAAATTACTACAACTCTCCCCAATCCCCCTTGCATAGTTGGAAGCTCACACAAAGAGAGAAATAGAAAAATAATTAAATGATTTACAATTTTGAACTCAATATGACTTCTTAGACTCACACAAGTATTTGACAATTTTTTTCCGAAGTCTTGACCTCTTTAAAATGTTTTTGAACCTCTTTTATAACCTCTATTTTTTTCATAGTCGTTGAAATTGAAAATTAATTATTTTATACTTTTCAGCATTGGAGCAGACGTATGCTCCTTCCATCTGTTCTGAACTAGTCATTGCACTTATTTTCTTTTGAAGTGGACGTCATCTTCTCAAAGCACTCGTAGACCTTCACTCTTTTGTACATATATGTTTACAATGTTATCAAAATAAGATGATTTTTTATTCTACAAAAAGATAATGAAATTATCTACAACTTCGATATTTATATTTCATTCAAAATCTAATGATATCATAGTAAAATATTAAGTTAAAGTTTAATATATAAAGTTATTCATTTCAAATTAAATATTTGAACTTTTAGTCTTTTATACATAAATATTTGTATGGATACTCAAATAAGATAATCTTTGAGTCTATGAAAAATCAGAAACATTATCTACAAAATTAATATTTATTTTCATTAAAAATATAATGATAAAGTAATCAAATATTAAGTGTAAGTTGATAGGAGAATGTTCCTCTCTAAATAATGAAAAAAAACGTGGCAATAAGCAAAACTTAGTGTGGAAAAGTAAATATAATATAGGAGTTGTACACCAACTTCTATAATTAAAAATGGTTAAAGATTAAAATGTGTTACAGTTCGGATGAGTACTCTTTTAATGAACCACTTATCATTATTTTATTGAATTTAATTATCCATTATATGAGCTACTCGTGCCAAAATCATAGTGTGTTGATTCTTTCATTCCAATATAAAAAGTATTAGTTTATTACCAACAATAGTAGGGTGGAGCGGATAGTAGCTCCTCGTCACTTAGGCAAAGGTTTCGAATTCGAACCTTTGTAAATGCGGAAAATTCTCATTGGAAGCCTCATTTATAGGCATGTTTTCTGGGGTGAAACTAGATTAGTCCGAGCTTAACGATGGACGATTCTCCAATTTGTGACTAGTGCACATAAATCTTAGTCGGAAGTTGAATAATGGACACCGCTTCCCGAACACTGGTGACAATAAAAAAAAGTATTAGTTTATTCGTAAATATTGAACTTCCAATTTATTGATTCATGGGGACATTACATGCATTCATTTACTATTAAGTAATGTTGTGTGTGCACATTTTACAAATATTAATCACATTATGTGTTTGACTTAAAGAGGTATAATAAGATATTCAAAAGTAAATCAAAATACTTGTGTAAAGTCAATAATGATGACTCAATTAGTGAAAAAGTAATTAGTGAACACAAAAGTAAGCGTTAATTAGTGAAAAAGATATAATTGTGGAAGAGAATTTGATTGATGTCCTTTATGGTTGAGTTTACATATATATATATATATATATATATATATATATATATATATACACACATATATATATGTATGTATGTACGTACGTATGTATGTATGATACCTTCACCAAAATTTATGATACATGTATATATAGGGCGTACGCAATGTGTACGAACTTGCCCCACAAATGTATTGGAAATGATACTTTGGGATGGGTGTAAAGCTAAGCAAACTGCTTCCGCGCCACGAACTGAACCAACATATTGTGTTGGTTGTAAGAGATGTGAATCCACTTGCCGAACAGATTTTTTAAGTGTTCGTATTTATTTATGGCATGAAACAACTGGCAGCATGGGTCTAGCTTATTGATACGTTACAAAAATAACTCCACCTGAATAATTTGATGCCTCCTTACTGACAAAAACTCATACTCGATAAAATATTTATTCCAAGTACGAGTTTTTTTGGTCAAAACGTATCTATTTTGTCTTTGTCATGAGTTATTTTCCTTAGTTAACAATACCTCTTGTCGGGGCTCCTCAATTTTCTTTCTTCCTCATAGAGGAAATAAGATGTTTTTCTTTTAAAAAAAAGGTGATTATCTATTGATTAAAATACATGATCTGATGATTCCAACAAAAAAGATTGGTATTTGCCGATCGGCCATAATTGTCAAGAAAGTCGGCAGCTCGATTAGACTGCCAAAATACATGTTTAATTTCAAAAGAGAGAAATGACTGCATCAAAGTTAAGATGTCCATGATGAGGTTAGAGATATGACACAGGGTGCACTCCCACTTCTTTAGAATGTGAATGAGGTTGGAAGAGTCGCATTCGATGAGGAGATGAGAGATCCTTGGTCCTTGCACTATTGAAGTCCCCACCTGAGGCCCCAAGTCTCCGCATCGAGGACCAACGAGAAGTAACACCCAAGAGAACTTGCACAGATAAATGATGAATGAGAGCGAATCAAGTAGCCTGCTCCCCCGCGCACACTAGGACTCACAAAGGATTCATCGGTGTTAAGCTTAAACCAGCCAATCGACGGGGGCTCCCACCTCACCCATATGAGTTGGGTGTTCTCAAGTAAGTGGGCATCCACATATTCCTTACAACATGTCAAGGCTCGCACCACGATGACATGAGACATGGTTGACTTGGAAGAAAAAATGAGGTTGTTATGTGCATTCCAAACCCCCAAAGAGTATAGGCAATACAAGATAAAAGTGTGAGCTGAAAGAGAGGCAGGAGGTGCTGTCCCTCGCTAAGCCAACCATCCAACGACCAAGAAATAAAGTATTAAAGGGGGGTTTGCTGCAACTGGTCTTGTTGCAAGGCCTAGACTGTAGCTGAAGAAGAGGTGTTCAATAGACACAGGCAAAAGACCACAAAATGTACAGGAGGGATTAGTAGTAGGCGAGAAACGGTTAAGCACAAAGCGTTAGGGAGTCTAAGATGGAGGAGTTTCCAAATGAAGTGTAACACTTTGGAGGAAGCCGGAATGCGCCACAACAACTTTCAGTCTGTCCTATTGAGCTCATGAATCGGTAAAGCCGACGAAGTGAGGAGACGGTAAATGTTGATGGCATATGGACACCCATGAGTGTCATGCTTCCAAACCCACATATCATCCTTGGACGACGCAGGCAAGTAGATGGAAGTGATGCGCGAAACTATATCAATGCCGAAAAATAATTCAAGAACCCAGGAGTCCCAAGAGCCATTAGTGATCAGAGAATGTTCATGTTGGTGAGATCATGATCGGTGGAAACAAAAGTAGGATACGATGGGAGGGGTTCGAGGATCTAGGGGTCGAAAAATTGGCTAGTGGATTCCCCATTGCCAATGACACGGCACATCCCAAGCTTGAATTGGTCGGCGCATTGAAGAAGCATGCGCCAGAGCCAAGAGAAATGTTAGGGCTCAGCCGGAGGCGGCCAAGGTCTAGGGATCGAATATTTTTGCAAGACAACTTGGGTCCAGGTGTTAGTGTTCGAATTGAGGGAGGAAAAAATTCGCTTGACAAGCAAGGATGTATAGATGGAGTGAAGATTGTGAATGCCCAAGTGATGCATACAAAATATAACATATTTTAGTCTATTATTTTAATTAATATTTTTATAATTTAATCATGGCATGCATCATTTTAGATCATTTTTAGTCATAATTATGGATTTATCAATTTTAATTATTAATTTTATGAATATGTTAATTTTGGATGAATTAATTAAATAATGAAAAATTACTTTGTAGGATTACGACTCAAAAGCCAATTCACGCATGATCAAGATGACATTTCATCATGGGGCGCAAAACACCATCATCAACCAAGGTGATGATCATTTGGTGGCCAAGAATGAAGAGAAGTTTATCACCAGACGCAACGCAGATAACTTTTTATTATTAACCAAAGTTTTATTGACAACGTAAAGTTTATCTCGCGAAGTTAAACGCAGCTGTACAATATTCACGCCCGTGATCAAGATGAAGATTGTACGCACCTATAAATAGAGGAGGAAGCCATCATCCCCAAAGTGTGCCTGGAATTTGGTTTTCTTCTATAGTGAGTCGTGAGCTCTGCAGGCTTCAACCAAGAAAGAGATAGTTGATCGGACGGCTGATTCAAATGCTCCGACGCATCCAAGAGCTCAGATTTATTCTTGGTGTAATTCTTCCTATTATCATTTGTATTTTGTTATTATCTCTCTACAATTCTAGGATGAACTCCATGGTTTAATTATTTTATTTTAGAAGATTATTATTGAAGGGAAATATTGTGAACTCTTATTTTATTATTAAATTTCTTCTGATCAATTTTTAATTGCGTCTAAAGCTTTTAATTTAATTATTTCAATTTTTTAGTTAAGTAATTACCAGCTTGTGGACTACTTGATTTCATATTTTATTTAGTTAAATTAATTGATTTATTGTGAAATAAAAAAAATTGGCATGGGTCTAATAACTAGTGTATGGAGAATTAGATCTGTGTGGTTTATTAATCTATACCAATTTGTGGAGTGATTACTAGTTTAGGATTTTCATATTAATGCGTCTTAGTTTTAATCTTATCTACATGAATATCAGTTTGTGGAACTTCAGTTTTGATTAAATTTAAGATAGTTTGATTTACTCGATTAAATAACAAAATTACCAATTTGTGGACTATGATTAAATTAATAACTTAGGAAAATTTCTAATTCATCTTAAGAAGTTTAATTTATTTTTTTCGTTCACATATTTATCCTTAATGCATTATTGATGCTTGCATTATTATACATGTTTACATACATCATTTAGATTATTTTTCATAGTTTTTACCATTGCATGCATATATTTTCTCATTTATTTCTCTAAAATTTGTTAGAGTCCAAAGCTACCAACTTTTATTGTATTTTGATCTCAAGAGTGTCAAGTTGAAGGTGCACAGCGATTGTCCCGAAAGAGCACAAAAATCGGAACATAAAAATGACATAATCACTATCCTGAGGAAGAACCCGAGCCAGGTCATCAGTACACCCGGATGAGGTCGAAAGTTAGACCAAACCCGAATCAGATTTTGCACGACAAAAGAACCCGGGCCATGTACATTAACCCGGGTTGGGTTTGCTTATCAGACATATATTATCAAATGGCTCGGATTTTCGCCTTGTTGAACATGAAGTTAATATCTCAAAATGGCATGCAACCCTAAGGGGACGTTCTCCCCTTTAAATACTACAGTTTGGAAGCTTTGTTCGCATCCCCTGACTCGTAAATTCTCGTGCCCTAGCCACCCAACTTCCGAGAGAAATTTTTGCAGTGCTGAATTATGAAGCAACTTGGAGTCATTCCGGCGAATTCATGTGACGGCCACATGGCCAAGGCTCGTGATAGAGGCATCATCGAACTTCAGAAAGCATACTTTAGTAATATTTATGATGACATTCTTGTTTATCATTATTGATTTGATGTCAAAACAATTCTGTATGGAGTAGTTTTATTGTTAGGGGAAAACTAAGTTGAACCATGTTTATCTCTCAATTTATTTGGATATTAAACTTTTGTTAAATTGCAATTCGTGTATGATTAATATTAGAATATTGGATAATCTTCATGTCGTGTGATTCTACAAGTTTTTGCATGATTAGCCGTTCAATTCTCTTCCGATATTCTATTTGATTCACGAATTATGCAATCACAAAACCCGGACCGGGTATCTCCAAACCCAAGCCGCGTTCTTAACTCGAATTAAATCGCTGTTTGTTCTTTTCTGTGGAGCCCGGACCGAGTTGTGTAGAACCCGAGCCAAGCTTTCTCGGAACCCAGGTTATTTCTTCTCTACGCGGGTCATGTTGATTGCGCAGCGTGGATTCAAAATTTCTGTCTGATCCGGGCCTCGTTCTGAATAACCCTGGCCAGGTCAGAGTTTTTTCTTGTCAAAACCGATCGTTATTTTACATACCCGGGCCGAGTTCTGAATAACCCGGGCCAGATATTAAATTTGGGTTTCTAATCACTTTATTTCATATTTTATTGTTATTAATTGTGGATCCGTAAGGATTTGTACCCTATGCATCCTGATCATGGTTATGTGCAATTTGATTGAGTTTTCAACTGGTTGGACTTAATCTTGATTAGAATAGTTAGGTTCTCGAGATTTTGAGTCCTTTATATTTAACGATCCTTCTTCATGCTTAATGCATCTCGATTAAAATTGAATTATTGTGTATTGAGTTTTCAGAAATCATAGTCTTATTTTAATCAAAGATAATTAGTTCTCAAGTTTTTTATCACTATATTTATGTTTATAAGTTGCATTTTAAAGCAATTCGGTTCAAAGTGAGATTATAGTTGATTGAGGTTTCAACGACTTTAATGGCACTTTTATCGGATTAGTTTGATTCTCAAGTTTTTGGGATCAATATGTATAAGCAACTCCTTTCCATTAGAAGTTTAATTGGTGATTTATTGATTATTTGAGAGATAAGAGATACGAAGTTAGATCCTAACTCATCATTATTATTGATGTTTCCTCTGTTGAGCACCGTTTTCATTCGTTTTCTCATTTCAACCTTTTTCTTAATTGATAAATTAAAAGTTGGTTCCTCGATTGATGTTTTCACAATAACTTTTAGAGAAAAAGATTATTAATCTTTAGTCCTCGTGGGTTCTCTATTCACACTTTATTACTTGATACGATCTAGTATACTTGCTAGTATATTTGGCTTAAATTTTCACACATCAATTATCATCCTAAGACCAATTTCAACATCATTATCCTATCTTATTATTATCTTATTTTTCTCTATTTTATTTTACAATTACAAAACTTATTTTCAAAATCTATGTGTTTTCTTCTCTTATTAATTTATAAATTTAGATAATAAATTAATAATATTCCTCGTGGGTTCGATATTCTTTACTCTTTTTACTATATTATTTGAACGACTAGTGCACATGTTAGCGATTTTATTTTGCTACATCATTTTACGCATCACCAGGCCGTCGGTGTGTCGGTGTAGCTGGACTGTTCGCCAATTGATAAGATGAAGGCCAAAATGATCACCGCTAGAGGACCTAAAAAATCTCCGCATGTGCTGCTCTAGCACAGAAATAATTCTAGCAGAGATATTGGCCGCGGAGAGAGCATGAATCGGGATGGAGTTGAGAACATAATTGATAAGAATAGTTTTCCCCACAGGGTTGAGGAACTTTGCTTTCCATCGAGACAGTATAGTAGAAACCCGATGAACTAAGAAAGCTTGCCGGAGGAAGACAGAGTAATTGGGACACCCAGGTATTGGAAGGGGTATGTGTCAACATTGATACCTAGTGCGTGAACAATACGATCACGCTGGCGATGGTTAATTTTTGCAGGGAAGAAAACCTGTGACTTATCAAGATTGGGGTGCTGGCCAGAGTAACTCATGTAGTGTTGGAATAGGTTCTTGATGTGTCTGCATTCCTGACCATGGCCGAAGCATAGACAACAATGTCACCCACAAAGAGAAGATGACTGAGTTGGAATTGATAAATCTTAAAGGGACAGATGGAACCACGTTCGATAACATCCTAAATCATCAATGAGAAGATTTGGGTCATTATAAGAATGAAGAGGTAAGGGGACAAAGGGTCACCCTGACGAATACCACGTTGGCTACAAAAATCCGAGTGTGCACCATTGACGCAGCAGGTGAACGTCAAGGACGAGATGCATGCTTTAATCCAATTGATAAAGATTGGAGGAAAATCCAAGAGTGTGAGAACATTGATAATGGTCGTCCAGAAGACTTTATTAAAGGCTTTATTCATGTCAACCTTAATGAGCATATTTTTTTGTACGACCAAAATTCATAGAGTGGACTAGTTCTTGGATGATGAATATGTTGTCCTAGATGGAACGATCTGAGATAAACACGATCGATAAGCCTAGAAAGGGTAGGGCGCAGGTGCTTAGCAAGGATTTTGGCAAAAAGACGATAAAGGACATTGCAAAGGGCAATGGATAGTAATCAATGACGGTGGAAGGGTTGGGCTTGTTCGGAATAAAGATAAGTGAGGTGTCGCCCCATGAGGCATGGCTTGTTCACCAACAATAGACCAGTAGTATCAAAAGAACTCAATAGTATAACCATCTGGACCCGGCATCTTACTCGATGGCATGGCCCAGAGGATAGCACGAATCTCTTCATCGGAGACAGGGTGGACCGTTCCCCGCCTGAGGTAAGGTAGGAAGACTCAGCCAGAGGGAGATATTGGTCGGAGGACAAGGGTCAGTGTGCTAAAGCGCACGATAGTGAGCGACAAACGTAGCACGAATTTGCTCATCAGCATTAAAGGTCTAGCCTTCAGAATTCGTAATGGCAGAGATGAGGTTGGCGCAATGGCGAACCATGGTACTGAGATGAAAGAAGTGTTCCTAGCAAAGGACAGGATCCATTCCCGACGGACAATCTCATGGGCCTCATCATGCTCTAGCCAGAAATGCTCATAGCGAAAGAGACGAGGCTTAGCACGATTATGATTAAAAGAGAAGGAGAGCGTGGTCCGAAGCAATGCGATCAAGGGTTCAAAGGGTAAGAGAGGGAAAATCATGCATCCAATGGTGACTGACTAGACAACGAGCAAGCCGACAAATAATATGAGCCTGACCTCTACGGTTGTTGCACCAGGTGAATGGGGCACCAGATGGCATAATATCGAATAGGCCCTGATTTGATATGGTGGTATGAAGTAGACAAGTAGCTCGGGTAAGAGGAAAAGAAGATCCCCCACGCTTCTCTGAGGGATGCAAAACAGTATTAAAATCTCCGATCAAAACTCAAGGAATATCATAAAAAGGTAAGGCCGCAAGAGAATACCACAAATCCATATGCAAAACAGGGAGGACGCTAGCATAGACACTAGAAAGGAGAAAAGAGAAGGAAACAAACAACTGCCTGCAAAACCTATGGAGTGGCTAATATACTCATTACTTGTAAGGTGTTAGTGCACCAAGCAAAGAGGATGCCCTAGTGGAGCCGGTACCCACCTGAAAGGTACCTGTCCATTTACTCCTAAGATGACGTATGAGGCGCAAATAACTAGCATCATTAGTGTATGTTTCGATGAGGATGATGAGAGTGCGGACTACGAATGTAGTCTGCCAATCGATCACAAGCCTTGCTGTGGAAAGCTTCATGACAGTTCCACATCAGGATCCTCATTTGGAGGTGTGGGCCAAGGCAACGTGATCGTCCGACAAGGGAGATTTCTGCATAGTTAAGACATTTTTGTTAGATGGAATCTTATGTGAGTGTTTCTTACTTACCTCAGAAACCCTAGGCATGAGGACAAGATGTGCAGAGAGATTTTCGGGAGGAGCACTCGGTCACGCCTATCACGATGTTGGCTTATTGCGGGAAGGGTGGAGTAGCTCTGGGTCCGGTTGTTCATTCTCTGAGTCAGACAAGGAGGAGGGAGTAGACAGATGACTCACACGTTGAAAGCAGTCAGTGATGGCTTGGACCATCGCTATGTGTGATTGCCCGGGTGGGGGCAGAGGGGACTCAGAATGAGTAGTCGGTGATCGAAAGGGTCCTGGACGATGACCAGATGCGAGAGAGGGAAGGCGCATGGTGGTGGGCACTGAAGAGGGAGCCTTCCACTTAAGGTTTTGGGGTGGCATCGAGAAGAGAGGGGCAAAATCAAGAGGTGAGAATTCCTGCGAGAGCGAAGGATCGCCACGTGATGAGCTAGGTAAATCCTGATCGTTGGATGGCAGAGTGGATGCAAGACTCGTGAACGCATGCAGGACATGGGTGGCAGCCTAACACATCAGTGATCCATGGGATGCCCATTGCAATTTTGACTATTGAGATTGCAAGGGAAGTGGGAGGGTGATTGCGGAGCGCATAGGAGGAGGACAATGTTGCGGGGAAATGGTGGTGGCAATCGAACAGTTAAGACCTAGCAAGGAGACATTTGAGGGTTGGGAGTGCCAACCGACGTCCTAGTTCAGCGCAGGCAGGTGAACCAGGTTCTGAGGGCTAGGGCATGGGGGCGGCCGCGAGGGCGGGTGCCGCTGCAACACTGATGGCGCGCGAAGCCAAGGTCCAAAGAGATGGACTCCTATGTCCGACTGTACTAATGAGGTTGATGGCCCCGAACACGCCTCAAAACGATGACCAATATGACCATATTTGTAGCAGAAGGTAGATTTTCAAAGAGAACTTATTGAAATGATTTAGAATGGTCAGGATTCAGAAGTCAAACACCTTGATTGAGATGCACCAAATAATTGATCTCCACAAAAGCTCGAGCGATGCCCATTGCGATGGCATCCTCATCGCCAAAGGGGCACCGAACATGGCAGCAATCCGGAGGAGAGAGTCTCGGTTAATCATCTCATAAGGAAGCCCAACAGCTGAATCCACGTAGGGTAAGCTGATGGGGTATCATCCATGGGTCTGAAGAGAGGCCTAGCAATGGCAAGGTGCAGAAGATGGCCCTTATAGTTCCACGAACTTTGCGAGAGGACCTGCAGATGTTCAGAAAGATCATCAAAACAACAAAGATAGAAATTATTTCACAAGTACACGACTCGTGTGAGAGGTTCCACAAGCACGGAAGCTCCTGGTGTAGACGATCAGTCTCCACATTCATGCTGACAAGGCAGCATAGGAGGTTGCACGGGAGATCCGCAGCACAGTGGCAATCTAGAACTCGGGATCTCAACGATGTTAGTGATGCACTCCATAAGTTGGCGAAGTTGCCGTGGGGAGGGAGCCTGGGCCAGCGGAGGACGCCGACCAGTTGGGGTTGCGGATGCACGTGCAACCTGATAATGTTTGCCCAGGACTGAGATGGAGTGGGGCTGGAGGGTGGGGGGCCACGATTCAGATGTAGGGCATGAGGATGTATTAGTGGGGTTTGATTGGTGGGGAGGGGGAGAAGGGGAAGGTTTCCGACGGAAGGGGGTTTCTTGAGTGGCAAATGAGGGAGTGATGTCCAAGCGGTGCACAGGCATGCGGATCTAGTTGTGGGTTCCGGCCAAGCTTCGGGAAGAGAGGGTTTGGGGGAGGAGGGGAACTTGGAGGTTTGTCCATGGCTCCCACGCTTCTTCTCTTGGTCTCTCAATAAAATGTTTAGGTGGTATAATATATGTATATATTTATTAGAACTTCGGATAACCACTTATGTTAACATTTTCCAATTGAACGATCCACTAACCCATTTGGAGGAATATTTTAAATGGGTAGATATTTTTTATTTTCACTGGAGATTGGGAATCGATGGACTTTCCATAGGATCCATTTTACTGACATGATTTATTACTACTTTAGCCACTTTAGCAGTATGACCATTTACTCGAAATTCACGATTATTTTATTTCTTGGTGCTAGCAATGTACAACGCACAAATAGGATTATTTTCTTCTCGAGACCTTTTACTTTTATTCATCATGCGGGATTTAGAATTAATTCATGTTTACTTACTTCTCCATGTGGGGAGGACAGAAGCGCCTTTACTCGGATACAAAGTTTATTTTGTACACTATGGGGGTTCCATTTTTTCTCTTAATAGGAGTTCTGGGTATGGGGTTATATAGCTCAAACGAACCCATATTATATTTTGATAATGAAGCATAACCCCATTAGATTTTCTTCTTAGAACGTATTGATTTGACCTCGTAAGCAAAATCGTCACCCAGTAGCTTGTTGTCACTAGAAGCAGAACCCCGTATTTCTTTTAAAAAATTTCCTAATTGTTTCAGAGCAACTAGAAAGTGATTTTTTAACCAGAAAAAAAATTAGTTCAGATGTAAGATACCTATCCGGAAGTTTTCGCAACTCAATCATGTATGATTGAATCATCAAAGATTTGATAACTCACTAGATACTCTGGAAACAAAAAGAAGACATATACAAATGAGATAATATATATATGTGTTGATGTGCCTTGAATTATGTACCATGTACCCAAAATTATGAAAGAAAAAAAAATAAGAAGGAAAAATGAGAATCTGTGGTGGAAGCGGAGGGCTTGGGCCGTTAGGCCCAAGCCCGTAGCCGGCCACTGATTCTCGTGGGGGGTGTGGAGGGCGAAGCCCCCCGCGGTATGGACCCTTATATATGAGGGTTAGGATTTTATACGATGTACTCTCTTTTGACTCATAGTAAAAAATTCTTCTGGTGGCGGCCTCCTTTGCCCGTGGATGTTTCTCTCTTGTTCACATTGATCAAGAGAGTTTTACCACGTTAAATCTCTGCGTTCATCTTCTCTTTCTTTCGTTATTTTTATTATTCATTGATCCTCGGTGTTTTATTCCCAACAAACTGGTATCAGAGCCGAGTTTCTTTCCTCGAAGATGACTACAACGAAGTTTGACATCGAGATGTTCGACGGGAACATAAATTTTAGTTTGTGGCAGGTTTGGATGTATGACATCCTGGTTCAGAATGGATTGAAGAAGGCGCTATCGGGTCAGAAGCCGGATGCCATGGAGGCATCCGTCTGGGAGGATCTCGATGAGAAGGCCATGTCTGCGATTCAGTTGTGCCTGACGAACGATGTTCTTCAGGAAGTCATCGCAGAGAAGATGACGGCTGGTCTCTGGACGAAGTTGGAAACTCTGTATCTGACGAAAACCCTAGCGAATCGACTTGTGTTGAAGTAGTGGCTGTACACTTTTCGTATGGCCGAAGGTACGTCGATCAAATCGCACATCAGTGAGTTCATTGCCCTAATCAATTATTTGAAAAATGTAGATGCGAAGGTTGATGATGAAGATCAGGCCCTATTACTCCTTTGTTCTCTGCCATCTTCATATAAAACTTTTAAAGAGACGATGATCTACGGTAGGGATAAACTCACATTTGATTATGTTAAGGGCAGACTGCTGAGCAAAGAAAAGTTGGATAATGAATTGGGATCAAGCAGTAAATCTGATGATCAAGCCTCAGGTCTGATCGCAAGAGGCAGACATCAGACGAAAAATCAAAATCAAGATAGATCCAGATCCAAGTCGAAGAACAGAGATAAAGTCTGCAATTATTGCAAGAAGAAGGGTCATATCAAAGCATAGTGTTACAAATTACAGAATAAGAATATAAAGATTAACGATGGCAACGAGAAGGAAAATCAGAAGGCTGAAGTTGCAGATGCCGGTGTAGTAGAAAGTGAGAATGAAGATGTTCTGTTAGTAATGACATCAAACAAATTCAGATCATCAAGTGAATGAATTCTCGATTCTGGATGCTCATACCATATGTATCCCAATCGAGATTGGTTCTTCACGTACAAATTTGTTGAAGGTGGAGTCGTTCTTATGAGCAACAATGCTGCCTGTAAGACTGTTGGTATTGGGTCCATCCAGATTAAGATGCATGATGAGATTATTAGGACATTATCTGAAATCAGACATGTTCCTGATCTGAAGAAGAATCTTATCTCTCTCGATGTCTTAAACTCAAATGATTGCAAAGTTGTTATTGAGTCTAATGGAATGAAGATTTCCCGTAGTGCTCTTGTGTTGATGAAAAGCCTCAAAATTGGTAGCTTGTATGTTCTCCAAGGTTCGATGGTGATAGGTTCAACAGCAGTCTCTTCTACCTCAGAGGAAGATTGCACAAAGTTATGGCACATGCGTTTGGGCCATATGAGTGAGAAGGGCATGCAAGTTCTCAGCAACAGAGGTCTTCTTCCTGGTACAAAAGTTGAAAAATTAGAGTTGTGTGAGCATTGTATATTCGAAAAGCAGAAGAGAGTTAGCTTTGGTCCAGCCATTCATAAGACGAAAGGAACTCTTGATTACATCCATTCAGATTTATGGGGTCCCTCTCAAGTTCCTTCGAAAGGAGGAAATAGGTATTTGCTGACATTTATTGATGACTTCTCCAGAAAAGTTTGGATTTATTTTCTGAAGCATAAAGATGATGTATTTGAAATATTCAAGTCATGGAAAACTCTACTGGAGAAGCAAACTGGAAAAGTTGTGAAGATGAGGACTAACAATGGATTAGAATTCTGTAATTCTAAGTTCAATGAATTCTGTGACAAAGAAGGTATTGCAAGGCATCACATAGTTGTGAGAACTCCACAGCAGAATTGAGTCGCAGAAAGATTGAATAAAACTCTACTAGAAAGAGCACGATATATGCTGTCAAATGTAGGACTTGGCAAGGAGTTTTGGGCAGAAGCTGTCAACCTAGCATGTCACTTAGTGAATCGGTCTCCCCACCGATTCTTAGACTTAAAAATTTCTGAAGAAGTGTGGTCAGGTAATTCTCCTAATTACTCACATTTAAGAGTTTTCGGTTGTCCTGCATATGCACATGTTAATGATGGAAAGCTTGAACCTAGAGCTAGGAAGTACATATTTCTTGGTTATAAATCTTGTGTTAAAGGTTATAGATTATGGTGTCCTGAAACTAAGAAATTTATTATCAGTAGAGATGTTACTTTTGATGAATCTGTGATGCTTCACTCGAGAAAAGATTTGTCTATTATTGATGATACAGAAAAATAGAAAACTTTGGAGAAGGTGGAGTTAGAACTGTCAAGTTCTTCTGATGAAAAGAATGATACTCCTGAAGTTCGTCCATCACCTCAAGTTCAACAACAATATATGTTAGCTCGTGATAGACCGAGGAGAGAAATTAAAGCACTTCAAAGGCTCAGTTTTAAAGAATTGGTGGCTTATGCATTTAGTGTTGCTGAAGATATTGAGTTTCATGATCCTTCCTCCTATTCTGAAACTATTTGAAGTCCTGATTGCAAAAAGTGGTTAATGGCAATGCAGGAGGAGATGGAATCTCTACAGAAGAATGGCACTTGGGATTTTGTAAAACAAGCCGTGAATAAGAAGATTGTTGGCTGCAAATGGGTGTTCAAGAAGAAAGAAGGAATCAATAATGAAGAGACAAAGTACAAAGCAAGATCGGTGGCAAAAGGGTACAGTCAAGTGGAAGGTGTTAATTTTCATGATGTGTTCTCTCCAGTTGTGAAACATACTTCTATTCGTACTTTGCTTGCTTTTATTGTTTTGCAGAATCTTGAACTTAAGCAACTAGATGTTAAGACTGCATTCTTACATGGCGATGTAGAAGAATATATATATGGAGCAGCCAGAGGATTTTCATGTTGAAGGTAGAGAAGATCAAGTTTACCATCTGAAGAAGTCCTTGTATGGACTTAAACAATCCCCTCGGCAATGGTATAAAAGGTTTGATTCATTCATGTTGAGTATTGGTTTTGCTAGAAGCAAATATGATAGTTGTGTTTATTTGAATCAACTTGCCAATAATTCATTCATCTATTTGTTGTTCTATTTGATGATATGTTAATTGCAGCAAAAGATATATCTAAAATTAACATTTTAAAAAATAAGTTAAGTTCTGAATTTTAGATGAAGAATCTTGGAGCAGCAAAGAAGATTTTGGGAATGAAAATTTTCAGAGATAAAAGTTCAGAAAGACTATTTCTATCTCAGCAGAAATATATTGAAAAAGTTTTGGAGCGTTTTGAAATGCAGAATGCTAAGACTGTCAGTACACCGATTGCAGCACACTTTAAACTCTCAGCTTCAGATGAAGACAAAAGGTATATGTCAAAAGTTCCTTACTGTAGTGCAGTTGGTAGCATTATGTATGCAATGGTTTGCACTCATTCAGATATATCTCATGCTGTCAGTGTTGTTAGTAGATATATATCTAATCCAGGAAAGAAGCACTGGGAAGCTGTTAAATGGATACTGAGATATTTAAGAGGTACTTCTGATGTATGTTTGGAATTTAGTAGAAATTCAGCTGGACTTGTTGACTATGTTGATTCATATTTTGTAGGAGATCTTGATAGAAAAAGATCCCTAACTGGTTATCTTTTTACTATTACTGATTTTGCTGTGAGTTGGAAAGCTATTTTGCAGGATACAGTAGCATTATCCACCACTGAAGCTGAATATATGGACATCATTGAAGCTGTAAAAGAAGCTATCTAGTTGAGAGGATTAGTTGGGGAGCTCATTATGAAAGAGGAAGCTACTATCATATATTGTGATAATCAGAGTGCAATACATCTTACAAAAGATCAAATGCATCATGAAAGGACAAAGCATATAAATGTGAGATATCATTTTGTTTGAGATATTGTGAAAAAGCAAGATGTTCAAGTTCAGAAGATTAGCACACATGACAATCCAGCAGATATGATGACAAAGAGTTTACCTGTTGTCAAGTTCGACTATTGTTCAGACTTGGAGGGCATTACGCAAAGATCAAACTAGGCCCACGTGGGCATTCGGCAAAGGAGAGCATGTTAAGTATTTTATTTTTGAGAGTTTTGTTAAATTCAAGTCAATGTGGAGATTTGTTGATGTGCCTTGAATTATGTACCATGTACCTAAAATTGTGAAAGAGAAAAATAAGAAAGAAAAATGAAAATCTATAGCGGAAGCGGAGGGCTTGGGCCGGCCCAAGCCCGTAGCCGGTCACTGATTCTCATGGGGGGTGCGGAGGGCGAAGCCCCCCGCGGTATGGACCTTTATACATGAGGGTTATGGTTTTATATGATGTACTCTTTTGGCTCTTAGTAAAAAAATTTTCTGGCGGCGGCCTCCTTTGTTCGTGAATGCTCTCTTCTTCACATTGATCAAGAGAGTTTTACCACGTTAAATCTCTGTGTTCATCTTCTTTTTCTCTCGTTGTTTTCATTGTTCATTGATCCTCGGTGTTTTATTCCCAACAATGTGTGTGTCATAAAGATAGAGAGAGAGGGGGTGTTAAATAGCATGCAACTCACTTTTTTACAACAATTTTAATCATTCGATTCCTGATTGAGATTGAATTTAACAAATTAATGTTGGATTCAATAAAAGTTGGATTTTCAGAACGTAATCATCCAACCATTCAAATTTGTTGAATGCATATTAATTTATGAGATAGAGAAGAAACTCTATATTTTTTTTTTATCCTTTAGATGTGTTCATATTGTTTTACGAGTCAATGTGGATCTGTTCCTAGGCTGTGTAACCCTCCTACATGAAATCCCGATATTAGGATTTTTGGCCCTGTATTAACTCTCCTACATGAACTTTCTGATAACAAGCTACCTGATTAATTCTACCTTCTGGTATTGAGATAAATATTACCTGCATTGTGTTTTTACCCAATTTGCTGATACTGATTTCATTGATTTTGCACACACGCCGAGCACATATCAATGGAAGATTAATAAGCGGGTGAAAAGTATTCATTATACCAAAGAATGATGCCAGATGCTACTAATTACCCTGCTTTATTCTTTTTTTAGTGGAGTTGGAAATTTGGACTTATTGGCTTGCTGATATCATACGTTCATATAGAGCAGAAGATAACAGCACTTACTTAGCTTGTTCCTGTATTAAGTGCTCTCCACTTAGAGCCATCTCCTACTGAGCTTTCGGATGGATACAGCAAAGATGTGACCTATGAACAAACGCCTAGGATGGATTTGGATTTGGTTTTACCGAAGATGTAAAAAAAATGTCTTTTTTATAGAAAACCAGAGGACGGCCACTAGTGGCATCTATCTTCTCAAGCATGACGCACTTCTGGTTAGTGCAGTTTCATCATGACTGAACCAGGCATTACATTAAATTAAAATGTATGCACATCTACAGTTTATTTATTGCATTGAAAATAATATGAAAAAGATATGCAAATCAAAGATGATACTTTTTTTCCTCTTTTTTTCCTACCAGTGTGGTTTCAAGCCTACATAGTTGGTATGGTTGGAAAGGAAGAGCTACTGACCATGATAAAAAATGGAGAATAACTTTACACGTTAAAGGAAGAAAGGCGGCAACTGCTCTATGCATGTGGAGAGGTTACAGAACCGATAGCGAGACATACTACAAAAGCCAGTGGACCAGACCTTAGTCACCTAATCCATGCCCCATTATTTCTCATCATATGTGAAGAAATCAATGATATCCACCTGCACTGCAAAAACTATTCCGGAGGAACAGCACAAAGGACAGGTTGCTCTCTGCATATGAATCCGGTAAAATTGTGTGCTATTGCTCCCAAAGAATGAAAAAATTGTGTGCTCCACTGATGGTGAAAACCAAAAGATCACTCATTCAGTGTGTTCTCTCAGTGTTCTTTTAGGCAGTTTTGCAGACGATAATGCTACTTTCACGTTTCTTGTGTCGTATTGTTGACTGATTCTATTTTTTTTCGGTGGGTGACCGACTTGCACTGCATGCAGATGGCAGAGATTGGTCCTTTTTCTTCTGTTAAGCAGGATGTCATTTCGATGTTCCACTGCACCATGAGAAGTTTAAAGATGCAATTATCAAGCTAAAAGAAAGTGCTGTTAGTATTGACATTATATCACAACACTTTCTGCGATAAAAATTAACATACTGCAGTCACTAAAATATTTTGACTGAGTTCTCATTTTTATGATCATCTGATGCAATGAAACCATATTCTCAGCTCCAATTTCAGATCAATGGCTAACGTAGACCATTGTGGTTTGCCACTCTTTGTACCCATTCTGGCTGCAGACGGAGTAAATATGGCATGAGATGGCCTTCCAAATCCCTCATTCGATGATAATTTTCCTTCTATAAAGAGAAAGATTATAGTTTTCCTCTCCCCCTGACAGTCCATTGGTAAATCAATTACTCACAGTTCATGCATCGAATAACCAGGGATCAAATAATTATCTCAAAATTTTTGAGAGATCATTGGTTTCCAAAAGATTAAAGGTACATCAACAAAGAGGGTCCCATTCTACAAGCAAAATTTTATGATGGCATGTAAAGAAATTTTTCATGGCTCCAGCAGAATAAAATCTTCAATTAGCACAAGGAGAATTAAGATGTACATCTACAATCTGCAGACACATATATCACAGCCCTCATCAAAGTTTGTGTTAAACTCTGTGTTCCCTGACACTGCAACATTTCTCAAGAGAACATAAATGTGTTTCGTATCAACTCTGTATTTAACATTTAAATTGTGTCCTATGTTCTAACCAACACTTAAAAAGCATGAACTCGCCAAACATACATAGCACCATCGAATGCACAGAAAGAATTGTAATATCAGGCTGTTCATAAAAATTCATCACAAACGTTTACTTTTTTTTCCCTCTTGTTGAACAAATTCCACATCAACTTCAAAGCACAAAAAGGCAACACAATGGAGAAGAATTATTCAAAGATATTGTCACAGAAGTTGGTTCGTTGGAAATTGAGAATTCGGTAATTTTTTACTTGTTCCTTTAAAAAAAAAAAAGAATTATGTTTTTTACAATTTCCTCTCCTCATATGATACTACACAAGCACAGGAGGAACACCCCCCTCTCCCTTTCCCCTTCGTGCTGAATAAAAAAACAGAAAGATGAGAAATTTAT
Organism: Pontederia crassipes; assembly: GCA_030549335.1. Classification (NCBI taxonomy): domain Eukaryota; kingdom Viridiplantae; phylum Streptophyta; class Magnoliopsida; order Commelinales; family Pontederiaceae; genus Pontederia; species Pontederia crassipes. The sequence continues at coordinate 37,293,805 of CM060194.1, forward strand.
GAAAGAAGAAGAGACAAGGAAGAAGAACCTCCTGCGTCCTCTTCCTCTTACTAGCAACTCTTCTTCTCCTTCTCAGCAACAGCGGCGGGAGCCATCAGAGTCCTCCACAAATACCTGCCGCTGGCCATGTCCACGCAAGTCCAGAACCCGCCGCAGATCACTGACCCGACCTGCAAATCCAGAAACACCAATTAAGAGTTCCGCGACCGCACAAGCACAAACGTCGCAAAGCTCGCAATTCAACTCACCTTGGTGGAAAGAGGCACCTGCTCCTTGGGGCTGTCCTCAATCTCATCGTCGTCGAACACGGGCGGGGACGCGAGGTTTCTGAGCACGAAGAACCCGGCCAAGGTGGCCGACAGGAAGATCAGTATCACCCTCAGAGGACACATATCGTTCTTCTCTTTCCGATCCGAGATCCCTCTCCTGCGATGGATTTGGTATTTCTTTCTCTCTCTCTCTCTCTGCCAGAAATCTTTGGCGGAAAATTGTAATGGAGGACAACTTGGGGGGGCGCTGTTCCTTTTGACTTGAGGAAGAGGGGCGCTGCTGTTGATGTGCGGCAAAGCAAGCAACTGGTGGAGTTTTTATATCGCGGACGCGAATATTGCGGTATTTGCTTATCCTCGGTCCAAAGCCAAGGCCACGCGCTCAATTTTGACCCCCCTCTTCGCAGGCGGGGGGAGAGAGAGAGAGAGAGAGAGAGTAGATACAAATTGGACTCGGGATTGGAGAAATCTCCACCCTTGGATCATGCTACTCTACTTGCTCCTGAATTAATTTGAGGGTAAATTGTATTAGGAAAACTTAAATTCCTTATTTTTTGGTAAGAAAATCGTGAACTTTTATCAACAAGATATATTATCTTTCCTTTTATTTTAATAGGTAAAGATAAAAATATCCATAATTCACATGTCAATAATGTACTATAGGCACGTTAATTTGGACTATTGATATACCTTTTTTATTGAAGAAAGTTCTAAATATTGATTAACCAATTGTCACTTGAGAACTTCTATAAGATTTAAAAGAAAAAAGTAAAGTTCAGTATTTGTCTACGATGTTATACGAGATTAATCAAAATTTAGGATAAAATTTTTGTTTAGGTGTCATCATACGCAATGTCAATTGCTGAGTTGACATTTATTTTTAAATATATATTAGAGTCACAACTAACTTAAGAGATGAGAACTTCGTTAAAGAATATTTAGTGTAACTTTTTTTAATAATTATTTGTTTCATTCAATGGATGGCTCTTTAAGGTTGGAAATTATTTTAATGAAAATCAAAATAGGTGAGTATAATATATATATATATATGATAAAATGAATATTAGAAGCCAACTTTTACTCCAATTAAGTGCGATTCGAAACGTTCAATTCTAATTTGATGGCTCAAAAGAAGGTGCGCGATGGATGCCGTCCAGATACAATCTGACGCTGATATAACATCTAATCCCTCTCAAGTGTATATAGAGAGAATACTTGTGTTTTTTTAAGAAGAAAATATCTTTCTATTCCCTCAAAAATAAAATATGAGGAGAATTTTCACTAGAACATGTATTAAAATTCTCGTAGGAGAGAGAGGGACCTTTTCAAAAGCTAGTATTAAAATTCTCGTCTAGAACTCTAATATGGGGCGAGGAGAGAAGGATAAAATAAGTGGATGAGTTGATCAAGCAACATGTGGTGGAATGTCAAATGTCTGCTTCGTTGGAGTGCATTTAAGGAGACCAAGTTTATAAGCCTACCTGCGAATGGATCAACGTTGTGCATGACCGTCACTCGTTTGCTATATCACATAGCATCAGCATAAGAAAATGTCAAATTCCCCTACCCTAATCATGAAGGATTTACGAGACCACATCAGAACTCTCCCAAAATGCATGCCCCATATTCGCTCTCTTTGATTTTTATCTAATAATCCATTACTTTTCCGTAAAATAGATTAGATATAAAACTGATAAACTCCAAGAGAATGTTCTGGAAATAACAAATTCTTTTTCTACTGGGAAAAAAATAGACCGTCCTATCCAATTTTCCCTAAGTTCAGACGTCTTCAGATTTATTCTCAATTAAATTGATTATCAAAACTTGAGATGAATTAAACTCATGACTTCATTTTAAGGTGGTTCCTTTGACATTTTTTTTACAATAACTGCTGTTGTCCTTACAGCAAAATCATGAAGATTGACTTGTTCATCCATCATCCCAACAAATGACAGCCAATTTTGAGCTCAAAATTTCAGCATTTAACGAATAAAGAACTATTCATAAAATATTCAGAGAAGAAGTTTCGCCTTGATAGATCATTGGGTTATATAAATAATTGGAGAAGTTGGGATGTGACGGCTATCCTTCAGAATTAATGCCGCAGGTCAAGGCCACGAGGAACTCGGAACACTGCACGGATGTCCTTCCTAAATGCATCGAAGATTGCCATGATGAACACAGAAGCAGTCTGGACTCAGGATTACATGACGAGCCATGAAGATCCACCCGGACGATTTAAAGAGCGATGTGGATGCCTTCACACAATTCAACATTTGAAGCATAATAAGAGGTCGATGAAGCAGAAGAACACTATGACAACCAAGTTAAGACAACCAAACTTACCATCTCTGCATAGGTGATGAACATAAACAAACTGCTGGGAATTTATTCTCTGGGCAGCAGTTAACTGAAGAAGATATACAGTAACAGGGGTGAACAGTAATCAATGGATAAAAAACAACAAAGACAACAAGACAGAAGCAAAACTCACCTATGGTTTGATGAAACGGGCTAATTTTGCAAGTACAGTCCTCAAATTACGGATTCCACCGCCAGACTTTGAGCTAATCATCATCTGTGTTCATTGTAAGTAGACAAAAATTTTCAAAGAGTAGCTAGCAGGGGCCAATTTCATTGCACGGAATATATATCAAGAAAAGGTAATTAAAGGCGAACAAATACAAACCACAGGATTTACAGCGGACTTGTTTGACTTGAGATCCTGGAACAAAGATAACAAGAGAACTTAGCATCCATCATGATAAACACATGAGAAAACATCTGCCCTGAGGTAAATGTACATACCTCTTGAATTTGCATAGCGCGACGAGCAACATCAATAGGGAAGACTAAATCAGTCTTTGTTAATACTATTTGGTAAGGCGTTTGGGATCTGGTGAAGAATGTAATGATCAATTAGGGGAACAGCAAAGAGGTGGAAAATGTGATGCTTCTCTGGAGTACATAAAGAAAGACAGCAAACTAAAGAACCACAAAATATACAAATTATAAAGAACTCAAACTCAAAAAAAGAAATTCATCAGTTTCATCAATTGGTGTTAACTTCTGTAATAATACAATTTTCAGCTCAAGTGTAGATCATGGAAGAATTTTTTTTTGAAAGTGGTAGATCATGGAAGTTATGTCCTAAGTATTTTACCAACCAAGAACTGAACTCTTACCTTTCCATTAGTTCAATGAGTTCGTGATCCCTAGGTTTCATACCCCACTTAGTGTCAATGAGAAGGCAGACTCGTTGGAGACCCACTCGTGTGGAGACATACTCCTTCACCTGGAAATGATTTATTTTCCACAATTAAAAACAACAAATGAAAGTATTGTCATATGGCGAATCTCAAGAGTGCATTCAGAGGATAAAAGATTTTTCATGAATGAATGCACATATAATAAGTTGACAAATTATCAAAACGAATATCTGGTCGCTCTAGAACAGAAAGACATGATATCACTGTTTATCAGAAATTAAGAATTGGAACAGTTTCATAAGAATTGTACCAGATATATCAAATATGAAAGAGCAACCATTTAATCGTTAGACAGTGATCATTTACACAGCTGGATGATTTAAGGAATGTCTTTTTTGAGGGCAATGATATAAAGAATGTATGTTAAAGAAACAAAACAATAAGATAAAATGTCACTTCAGATGAAACAAAAGAACAACCTAACATTCAAAAGTAAATATTCAAGAGATCATTAATATATTAATATCAAGTTTAACTCACAAGCTCTTCCCAGGATTCTTTGACTTCCTCTTTTGCATAAGCAAAACCATATCCAGGCAAATCAACCAAACAAAGCTTTGATGCAAGCCTAAAAAAGTTAATTGTCTGCAGGACAGTGAAAAATTAGTACTTCACCCAAATTAACTCAATTGGATTAGGATAAAAGATAGCTAACCTGAGTAAGACCTGGTTTATCTGATGTCCGCACTACGCCCCACTGTCTGGTAAGAGCATTTAACAATGAAGACTTTCCAACATTTGATCTACCTAAATGACCGACATTGGTTTTTGTTTGTCAAATGATAGAATTTTCCAGAAATAAAAAACTGAAGGTCGTTAAGGGAAAAGTAGCCATGTACGTGGATGCAAGTATCTGCTTTTATATTCATGCCTCTGAGTGCATGTTGTTTCCAGAAGCATACAAAAGGAAGAAACTTCTGCATCTTAGGCAACAAAAATCAGCTAACTTGAAGAAAAGAACGTTGCCTTACCTGCAAATGCTATCTCTGGAATCAAAGGAGGAGGAAAAGACGACGAAATTTTTGCGGCAGCAAAAAATTCCAACTTATTCCTGAAGACCTGTTACACAAAACAGGAACAACCAGTCAAATTCATAGGAATCAGAAAAGAAACTAGTAAAATATATTTCACCAAATCAAGCAAAGAGATCAGCTAAATGTGAAAATATCATAAGAACAAACATACACTTTCTTCAATCCTTTCTCTCTCTGTGCTGGTAGAAAAGGCAACATTATCCAAAGGTGCTGAGAGCTTAACATTGTACCCAGCATTCTGTAATTCGACCAATCGCCTACGTCCCAGTAGCTGACAAAAAGACAGCATTTGCCTCTCATGACTTGAATACAGACTACACATGGAAGAAGAAGTAAAAGAAAAGAACAAAAAGTAACAGAGTTTAGTAATAGATTACATTGTCTTCCACAAATGAAAGGATTGCAGGGCTTGGTTGTATGGCACGAAATTGAGCATTCTTTGAAATTTCAGCCTTTTCCTCTGCAACCTTTTCTGCAGTAATATGAACAAAAAATGAGATAAGAACAAAAAAAGCTGAGCATTGTCAAGACATGCAAAATCCTTCACGTAATGCCCTGGTAAGAGCTGCTTAGCAGGGTGCAGTTTTCCACTTAGGAAACAGACATTGGAGCGCCTATCTGAAGCTTATCTGTGCTAAAAAATTCTGGCTTTATTTTATAGGATGAACTTCCGTAACCAAACGAAAGCAAAAGAAATGCAATTATTCACTTAAGGCATTAAAAAAACACTTCAATGTGCTTATTAATTGTAAACAGTATATTTGAAGGAAAAAAAACTACGCAACCTTCATGCCTGTATGCAGATTGGGAAGGAAAAAACAAAAAAAAATATGTAAGAACAAAGCTATATCCATACATTAGATATTGCAGAAGAATTATATGCTATAATACCTACCGTTATGATCAGTAACACTGTCATCTAATCTCTTGTTCGAAATGTCGTGGGGATCAATCTTGATCACCCGCTTTTTCTTCTTCGGCGGACTCCCAGTTTCACCGGAGCCCACGCGCTCGCCTGAAGCCTTCCGATTGACGCGGACCTTCTTGCCGGTTCTGTCCAACACTCTGCTCTGAATCCTGACGCGCCTCTGGCGCACAGACATATCGGAGTTATCGTCCTTCTTCTCCTCGGCAATCTTCTCAGAAGCTGCATCATCGTCGGCCTTGGCGTCTACCGCGCCCCTCTCCTCCTTCCTCTTCTCCTTGCCTCTGAACCTACTAAGTTTCTCCTTCGTTGCTTCACCCGCAACGCTGCCTTCTCTGGGTTTAAACTTCCCAGATGAAGGTTCCGCAGCTTCGAGCGATTCCTTGCGCTTACTGTCGGGTCCAGCAACCCTCTTCGCGCTCCGACCTTTAAGCACACGAATCCTCCCATGTCGCGCTTCATCTGAGTCGGAATCCTCTTCGTCAAGAAACGATCTTTTAGCCTTCGTCCTCGCGCCGTTGGTGTGTCCTCTCCTGCTATTTTGGCCTTCCGAGTTGTCTCTGTTCCCATGCTGCTTCCTTCCCGCGAAGGACTCTGCTCTCCTCTTTTCGCCAGAGCGTCCACCGGAAAACTTAGGCCTTTTGTCGATGCTCGTCTTCAGCCGAACGCCGAGTGCCATCGTCGTCGACGTCGTCGTATTCGTCCGGGGGTTTTTGGCTGCCTTTTCGTTATTAGGCGAGCGAGCCGAGCGCACTGAAGCCCTAATTTGGACCTCCTCGACGGTGATGAACGGTGGCGATTCCAGCGAAATGCTTTCAAATTTTTCATCGTCACCCCCTCAAAAGAGGTAATTATGTCATTTCAACAAATAAATTTTCATCTGTCAATATATTTTGATTAATTCCAATAGTTCATTTTTTATTAAAAAAATTACTTCATACAGCCAGCTCCAAATGTTAATTCTACTTTTGACATGGTCTCGTTTTAAAAAGATTGCTTATATAATTTTTTTTACTGGGATAATCGAGTTATCCGCAATAAAAAAATGTCAATTCCCTAATATATATACAATACATATTTGACAGTAAGATATTATCATATCCATTTTCAAATTTTGGTGCCATTTATTTTTATTTTAAGGGTTATTTACATAAACCTCTTCTAAATTATTATAATTTTTCATATTTAACTTCAAACTATGAACTTATTTTTTTAAATTCCTAAACTATCTTGACTTTTTCACTCTAATTTTTTCGGTCCACTTCTGTTATATTTTACGTTATTTTACTTTTTTCATTTATAAAAAGACTAAATTACCTCTCCTTTCAAAAAAAATATAAAATAATAAATATAAAAAATAAACAAAATCATTGAAAATGTTAAAGTGTCAAACAAAAAAATTATCATTTATAAAAAAACTAAATTACCCTCCCCTAATTTTTTTATTTATTATTTGATATGTTATGGAGGAAGGAGTAATTTAATCTTTTCATAAATAGAAAAAATCAAAAGTATGGAAGGACTAAAATAAAAAAATCATGATAGTTTAGGAATACAATAAGTTCGTAGTTTGGAATTAGATACGAAAAATCGCGATAGTTTATGAGAGATTTATGAAAATAACCCTTGTCTTAATATACTCTAAATTATAGTAGATATGTTAAAAGTATATCATTTTGCTTTTTCTAATCAAGGTTAAGATGAGTTTGGTGTAAGCTTGTACTTATATATGATATGGTGGAGTACATGCTATCATTTATTATACTTTGTGCAAGCAAGAACATTAATCGATGTTATATTCTCACTTTAAGATAATTATATGCAATTTTGGAAGCTAATAAGTTAAACATATGAAGATTGTTATGCTGTTTGGTACACATAATTTTAAATTAGAGCTTAAAATTTTGTCCTCTTGGCCCTTGTAGAGTTTTGTTGTTTAGGTTATTTTTAATTTGTAGTTATTAAACATTTGTTTCGAATATACCTTTTTCTACTTAAAATGTTACTTAATATTTAAATATCATATTTTTATATGTTTCTTTTTACTTCTCTTTTTTTTATCTTATGATCATACATTTTTATATTTAAATTATATTTTATCTTTATGATAAAATAATATTTTAAAAAAGGAAAGAGTAAAAGTGACATTTATAAATATTGAGAACTAAGTTAAAATGTTAACGAAGCATGTAAGTGTTAAATTTAAATAAGTACAGAAATTAAAATTTATAATTCTATAGATTAATATTAAATAGAAAAAAGTTGATAATTTAAGTGATGTTAAAGAAAATAATCTTTCTTAATTAAAACCGTGCAGTCAAACCTTTGGACCTTGGAGTAATCAAAATTGGGTGCCGGGCCGTGAGGGCTGAGTCGTCTAGAAGTCACAGAGCGATACGTCCATTTCCATTTGTGCCGTGCCACGTAAAACAACCTCAAACTTCGCTACACTTGCGGGACCATTTGCAATTCAATTTCATTAAAAGGGAAAAAAAACTCCGGCGTTTGATCATATGTCCGCATGGGAGCAAATGAGCAATATACCACCTTTTTTTCCCACAACGAGCAAAAGAGAAGAAAATTAAAATTAAAAAGTTGACTGCGAATTAAAATTAGAAGACGATTATAAGGAAAAAGACGAAAAAAAAACATCCCAAGGTCATCGTTTGCTGAAATGATATATAACAAACTAACATTTGCGTTCTTTATTTTTTAAAATAACTTTGTTTTACTATATTCACGGTACACCTCCATTTAGAAACAAAAAAAAAATGAAGCTTAGCGTCAAACAATTGGGGTTGCCGTAGTCTGGGATTTAGCTCCAGTGAAAGAGAAAAAAAGCCTGTAAATAAAGCACCTAAAATGGACCAAACAAAGTCGCTGAAAGTTGAGGATGAAATATTGCTACTTGTTAGCTACTGGGTACGTAAATTTCTTCCCAAAGGAGAGACGTGGTGAGCAGCGTGGTAGTAACCCTGCCATTATACTAAATGAAAAGAAGAATATTAACACACAACTTTAACCTTCGTTCTGTTAAGATTTCATGCTTGTGAAATAAGCATATCATTGGCATTAAGAAGGATAGAATGCATCATCTAGTTCTCAACTCTCCCCCAAAAAAGGCAAGCGCCTTTAGTAGAAAGTGTTTGTGTGTTTATAAAGTCTTATTTTTACCAAAAGACCAGACCGACTGTACATCTGGACCAGTAGAAAACAGGCCTCCAATGTCTCCTGCTGCAGGTACCGAGCTGCCAGCTCCCTGATTGCCATTGAGCACCCACTCCTTCCTGCACAAGGAACATCATGTGCATGAGAAATAGAAGATGCATGCCAATCATAGTCAATATGTACATGAATAAAGTAACAAATGTTCAAAATTTAAGCGTTGTAAAATTTGAGATGTTAATTCCTTTTTCTTTCAGTATTTTCAGTAAAGATTATAGGAGATCTGGTAAATACAAAAGACAGGCATCTGAAACTATTCTGAATACAAGACTATTGTTCACTATGAAGATTAGGCACAAGATTTTTCTTTTTTTTAGGAGAGAGATGAGGCACAAGATAACAGGTTAATGTCATTCCAACAAAAGCCATCACAGTGATGATTAGAATGATGTAAGAATGGCTCTCGAGTCAACCCTAAGTCTGACATTCAGGACACAACCCTCATGCTCTGTGACTGACATTTCAAATTTCCTACTCGTTGAAACAAGAAATTTTCAAGTGTGAAGAAGAAAAGGTTTGATGAAAAGCTAAATTGTAAATTCCATTGAAACATGGAGAATTCATTTGTTTTCAGTAGAAAACAAAACGAAATCTCTTGGTGGCTGTGGATACATCAAATAGAATAATGGCCATGGACTATATCTTGATTACAAAGGGAAGTTTAGATAAAGAGAAATCATATCGAAGAGTCCCCTTTTTCTGTTGCCAACTCAATATCCAGGAATCGTAGGAATGCTCAAACCCAGAAGATAGTATGATAACCACATTTTCCTGAGTGAGAGAATCCATATTGTCATCAGCTCTAATGTCGCCTTAAATCGCATACTTGGCGGTGGATGGATCTCCCACTGAAACTTGAACTTAAGAATTCTTTAAACGAGGGCAAATTGATAACCTCGTACAAAGGACATTAAAACTAAAAAAAATTGGTTTCAGGACTCATGCTCATTCTTGTACCCTCATCCAAACTCACAAACACACACGATGTAAAGGATAATAATTCATAACGAAACAGTTTTGAGTTTTCTCATGTTATTCCATTTCAACAATTGCCAATTAAGTTTGTCAATATACAAATTAACTCAGAATCAGTTGCACACAAGAGATAAGGTAACTAATTAGCAACAGAGTTAATTTTAATACAAACAAATTGAAAAATAATAAAGAATGACATAGCTTTCCAACATGCACTTTAGACAAATAACAAACATCTTTCAGAATTTTTAACACGAAGTATCTAAAACAAATTATTCACAGCCCACAAAAAGTCAGCAATCTCAGTTGAACAAAAAATCTCTTTTGCCATTCACAGGAAACTGTAGCAAAAAAAGTTCAAATATAATATACACAAGAAAAAGGCATCAAGAAATTTAGGGAGTTTAGAAGAAAAGGTGATGCAGCCATTAGATACTTACTTGGGCCAACAATTACCAGGCGACTTCTCAAAAGGATTGTTGGTCATTGATCTTTCAAGACCATCATGTCTCACCTCAGTGCTTTGAATATTTTCCATCAGACTACGGGGAAGGAGATGACTTTCACCATCGCCAGACAATGAGTGAAAGGGGGATTTTGACACCCAAAGACAATTTTCATTTATCGTGTGATCCATTGGACTATATATTCCTCCGTTCTGCATATTACCAATATGAACATTTGGAGGGGACACTTTTCCAGGAAGGACATGGTTTTCCATTGCCACAGTCATAGAATTGTGAGACAAAGGAATGTCATTCTCCTTGAACTTGTTCTGTTCCATGGGCAGAAGCCAGCTAGGAGGTCCACCACCTAATCCTAGAGCATTCTCTGCTAGAGGCGTCCACAAATGCCAGCCCTGTCCATTACTTGACTCATCCAACTTTGAAATATATGATTCTCCTGAACTGAAATTATGTGGAAATTGACTGGAAATTTGTTTTTCTTCTGCAATCCGCAGTTTGGACATCGGAGATTCAATTGGAGAAGGTTTGCTTATCTCACGAGGCGCGGAGACAGTTTTTAATACATGAGGCATGTCTGCACTATCATTGGAAACAAACCCAGCTCCTAGGTCCTTTGGGATATCAATTGAATCGCATACTGACCGAAGTAAGTACGTTATATCTGGAACATAGCATGGATCTTCAAAGAGTTCTGCCTCGTCTGGGGTAGAAACTGGTCCTGGCTCTTTGACAGAAGGCATGGATGCAGCAGACAAATGAGAGTCTGGGTTGGTACTAAATGATCCGTTAAGTGGGGGGTAGGCACTTAATGGCAAAACTTGCTCAGTTTTAAATTGATTGAAAGAATAGTTAGGCAGCAACTTTTGATCAGTAAACTGTGCAATTGGAGCATTCTGATTCTGATTACTTAATGTGTTTGTATCGGGACATGGAGAAACAGCAGAAGTAAAAAGCTGGTGCCATGACTTCTTCGGAGTTGCTGGTCGTTGTTGCACATCTGGACCAATCTGAAATAGAAATTAGAGTAATTCTAATAAAAACTGGAGAGAAAACCAAGACAGCTAAATTGAAAAATTCACTCAAAACTCAGACAAACATGTATATGGAAGCTAAGAACAGCTGAAGTGATTCCTACTCACATGTTGATGAATGTTAGATGCGGTGCGTTTATCATCACCACTAACTGTAGTTTTGGCCAATGTACTTCCAGCAACTTGAGAATCCCTTTTGCTTCCAGAACCATGATCAGCAAATCCAACAGTTTGCTTACTTGCTTTGTTGAATGAAGTAGTTGAATTCTGACTATTTCGTCCAAAAAAAGATGCACCACTGAAACCCTTAGATGAAGATAAGAAAGAGCTCGCCATGCGACCAAAATACCTAGGTTTGCTTGTCACCACTTTACTTCCATGTGAGCCCTCCAGATGATGTGATTTATATGTGTCTATTGCAGCTTTCACTGAATCTCGTTTTTCATTCTCAATCTTCCTGTCAAAGTCTCTCTTCCTTTCACTTTCCCTACTTGCTTTCTTTTCATAATCCTCACCATCAGAATTGCTTTTATTTGATCCTTTGTCCTTGTCCTTCCTCTTCTCGGGCCTCTTCTTTTCTGATTCTTTCCTGTGGTCCTTTTCCCCGTCAAGATGAATGCACTTTACATGCTCTCTCTCAGCATCAAGCTTCTCATCACGCAACCTTCTTCTCTCCTCTACTAGGCGTGCTACTTCCTCCCTTTGCTTTCTCTCCTCCTCTTCCAGCATTTCTTTCTCCAACCTAGCCTGCCTCTTCTCTTCAGCTTTCCTTCTTGCTTTCTCGCTTTTGCTCTCTGCAGAATTACCACCAATATCTCTTTTAGAGGATGAATCCCTGTGGTCAGCATCCAAGGAATCATCTTCCTGCAAGCTAAACCTAAAAACCTTTCTACAAAGCCATCTCACGCTTGAGAAAAAACAGGAGAGCAGCTTGCAAACAAAAAACAGCACACCAGAGTATGATTTCTGCGTCGAGCACCGATCATCACCAGCCAAGTATCGGGTGCTGGCCCAATTTCCATTGCCCTCAGATGACCAGTCCTGACTGCACATCCATCCATTTTTCCTGACAAGATCACTTATAATCCCCGAGTTCTTGACTGGACCAGGAAGGTCCAGAACTGGTCTTTTTGAGATGTGACCGCAGTAAGAGCACATGAATCGTCCTCCGCCAGGATTCTGGTCCCTGTAAGGAGTGAGACAATTCCGACAGCGCCGCGTGGCTGTTTTCCGCAGCTTCTGCAGCTCAAGTGCCTGGGCACGGTGCCACTCCCGTAGCCTTGCAGAGCGACGACTCCGCCACATCACCACCTGAGGCATCAGGATCTCATACCAGAAGAGTGTCACCAGAAGGACCAGTACACAAGCAAGCCTGGGGGATGTGATCTCAAACCGAAGGGCTGGGGGGAAGAACTGTGACACCGCCCACAATAGGATAAGAGGGATCACCAGCCACGGCAGCATGGTTGCAACCGCCCGCGACCACCTTTGGACCACGCACAATATGCACATTATCCACAAATCCTAGCTCCTGAAACCAAATCACTGCCGCCTAGTGCCTCAAACGAAAATCCCGAAACAATTTAAACCGTCTCAAACCCTTTAAGCAATACAAATCCCACGCCCGATGAATTAAATCCCCAAATAATTTTCCTGCCAACGATTCTTCCTCAATCCAAGTTCTGATCCGGGAAGTATTCGACCATAATACCCACTGAACAACGGAAAAGGAAAAAACTTGCCAGGAATCCGCGATTCCCCGATGAAAGAGCAACCAGGAATGCCGTAAAAATCACACCTTTGAACAGCCAATCTTTGGAATCTTCGAGCCGTGTACCGCTCGGAACCCTAGAAATCGAAGCAATCGATTCGGGCCGACGGGAGAGGGTTCGTTTCCTCCTCGACGGCTTGGGGAAATCGAATCGAGAGTGCGATTAGATGCGAAGAGATTGGGATGGAAGACTTACGAATTCGAGGTCGTTCATGGCGGAAAACCCTAACTTCGGCAACTGGTCCGCGCGCTCATGGTCATGGCTTCAAGACGGAGATATGATAAATAACATGAAACAAGGGAAAAAGAGATAAAAGAGAATGCCATTTATTTCCTCTTCTTCTCTTTTTTATATATTTTTCTCCTCTCCTTTTTCTTTCTATTTTCCCTTTTTACACTGCCCTTTTCGTCAAGTTTCCTCTTCTTTAATTAATTAATAATATATATATATTTGTTATTACGTTCGCAGTAAATATTTTGTTTTTATCTTTACAGAAACAATTTTGATTCATGGAAAATACGAAATGCCAATTAAGTTAAAAGGGAAATATAAAGGCCATAAAAGAAAAGAATAGAGGTAAATGTTTTTAGCTACAACAAGTTGCCGAAACCTCCCACCGACTGCTGAAATGGAAATTTGCTGGTTTATAAACATTTTTTTATTATATATATAGAATGGAAGTGTTGCAGGGATTAAATGATGGAATAATATATATTTGTTAAAAGAAGTGGTGGTGGTGATGTTGGTGTTGTAATTGTTGAATATTTAAAGAAAGGGTTATGGTTGGAATTAGAACATTTAGAGTCGGATATTCTTAAAATTGACAAATTTTGAAAAAGAATACAACAAATATGATATTTTGGAATACTTTCTTTAGTGCTACGGCAGGACACTTATGTCTTATATATATAGTAAGTATGCATATATAATTATATATATAACTTATATTTATTGCTTACTTTTTTCTGAACTCATAATTTTTTTTCACCTTACATGTTCAATTTTTTTCTTTGATTTTAGATATTGTACTCAATTTTAATTGATACGAAACATAATTGTTATTTTTTATTTATAGACTTAATCTTTTCTATAAAAATTAATATATCCGTTATGACAAATTTAAATTAGACTAAAGAATTGTAATTCAAAGTGCGGAGAGAACACCTACATTTGTTTGAAAGTGTGATTGTTATAGACCGTAAATGAAAAGCTATGATGTTATGATTAGTGATAATTTAGTTAATTTTATTTGTTTTTCAAGTATTAGGGGTTAAATTCAACCAAAAAATGACCCATTTTGCTTCTTCAATGGTTATAATTGACTTTTTTTTTGAGGAATTTTTCGTATGATAGGATTCACAGCGAAAAAATATTCTTTGAGTTCTGTTGGAGGTTATTTTTGTGAGCTAACATTTTCACATTATCACCTAATTGCAATTTGTTAAGTGACTTAAGGGATAAGTAATTTTACCATAAAATTACCTCAATCCCAATAGTTAATGTTGTGATTGTGAACGCCATGACAATTATGTTTTTGATACATTATTGAGAGAGAATAGACTTATTCCCTGGCCAAACGTTCACATCACCATATTCCTTTCCTTTTTTTATTTCAGCAAAAATAGATGGAATGATACATCTCATTGTTAATTTCTCGAATCACAGTATTTTTATCAAACAAAAAAAAATGAAAGAACACCATAAAAAAATTGACTTTTCATAAATCGAAAGTTTACTATCGTTTTAGTTAATAAAAGCATAGACGGCAAGTTCAAATAAATATGGAAGGAATAAGTAATAATCCAAGTTTTGAAAGATATTGTTGAGAAGATTGGATTTTATAAGCCTAACATTAATTGTGTTAGGATTATGTTGTGTGGTCCAAAGCAACCTGATGCCTTGGTGGGTGGGTCAATGAGGTTTTAGAACTTTAATGGCATCACAAGCATTGTGTGAAAAAATTAGGGGAGGGGGCACTTGCCACATTTGGTTTGGTCACAAGTTCAAGGTATGGGCTACATATATATATATATATGTACATGCACCACATTGTCGTCCAGCATTAATCTAGAAAAAGGAACTATTCCAAGTTCCAACCCATTAAGTTGAACATTTTATCTTTCATGCCAAATTAAATGAGCGAAAACTCAAACCGCACGTACGTTAAAGTTGAATATATATATATATATATATATATATATATATATATATATATATCAATTGGTCATCTCGTGCACTCGTTGAAAAGTATTATTTTGTATCAAGAAAGTTAATAGTTTTTTTTTCTTCTTAAGTATAATTAACATATATTATGGAGTAATGCAAAATTGCACGTCTGACTCAATTATTTATAGGATTTAATGTGTGTCCTGCCATTCAAATGGGTATATAGAATCATCCTACCTCAGCTCATGATCGTCTGATTCGTGATATAACGGATGATAAAAAAAAGTGTGGTTTGAACAATGATAGAAAAAAATGACGATTTGGATTGCGGTCCGGCAACGTGCTCAACAGTCACCAATATTGCATGCCCTAGGCGACATGGAGGAGTTTCTACGATTGTCGATTTTGCGTCTGGTGACTCGAATCGTGCTGCGGCGATGGGTGCGAGGTCAAGTGATCTCGCATCCGGTGACCCAAATGCCACCATCAATGACGACATGATCAAGAAAGAAGAGGAGGTCACCAACAAGATACCCCTGAGGACCCATAAGCGTATTATCTACGATTATGAGAGCAACATTCAAATTCCATCTCCATCCGCCTTCCATTCTCTTGCTTTGGTTCTTCGTTTATTTTTTTCTTGCCACTTTTCGGTTGTGGAGTTTATAGTGCCAATAGAAAGACGCATGATTTGTAAACATTTTTCAGGTGATTTTCTTTAATCCAAGTTCGGAGAAAAGGACAAGGAGGTGAACCCCATGACGGGCTGTGTGAACCCATGTCAATGAATTACATTTTTTTTCTAAACTCATTTGAACTGCACACTTTTTTACCAATCGTCAATCGTAAATCGGGTGCTCATCGGGTTGGGTCGGGTCAACTCGGGTTGAAAAATTCCAACCCGAACCCGACCCGACTTTGGTCGGGTCGGGTCGGATTTTCGGGTTCACGAGATTGACCCGACCCAGTGAACATCCCGAACACAATGCTATAATTTAAACTAATATATTAACTATGAGTGATTAATAAGTAAGACACAATGAGACCAACAAATAAATGTAAAATGAATTAAGGATAAAATAATATTAATTGTGAACATTTTAGGATCCAAAATAGTAAAGTCTAAGGATGTGTTTGGAAGCAGAACAAAGGGTGAAACAACCATTCGTTCTGCCAAACACCTTATATGACGGGAACTTGCACGTGAGGTACGGCGAAAATTTTTGACCAAAAGTTCCCGCCGAATGTTCTTGCTAATTGCAAGAACCACAATATATATTTTTTTTAATTTTTTTCCATAGGTCTAAAAGTAGCTTCAAAAGTAGGTGGAGCTACTTTTAAACCTATAACATATTATTTTAACAATATTATTATATATATATATTATATTCTTATATTATATATATATATATATTTATTTATACATTATCATAAATTTATAATTTATTTAGGTATAATTTATCATATATTTTTATTATTTTACTTATAATATATCATAATAAAAATTAACTAGTATGATATTAGTACAATCATTAATTATGGTATTCAAAATAAGTTATAATTATATAATTATTTTATATAAATATGATGTTAAATTATCTTTTATATTTCATGTTTTAGTTATTAATTAGTTTATCTTAAATTTTTTTCTTCTATCCAATTTGCTAATTATAAATATTTTATTAATTAAATTATTCAATTAGTCTTCAAAAAATTATATTATATTTAGATATTAAGATGTACGTAAATTAAAATATTTAAGCAAATAAATAAATAATATAATAATTTATGTACATTATAATATTAATAACATATTTTTATTTACTATAATTTTATATCTCATAAAATAATAAATTATATTCGTAGTTCTTACTTTTCATCCAAACACCTACTAAAACTTATCTATCAAATTAACTTTTTAAATCTCCATCATTACACTTTTTCATTCAAATACCAATCCAAACTTTTCTATCAAATTGATTAGTTCCCGAGAATTTACGGGAACTTAAAATTCCCAATCCAAACACATCCTTCTCATCACTTACTAAATGAAGATAGTGTCGCTCTAATTAGAACTCAAGTTCATAAGAAATTAATTACAATAGAAAGATATAAAATAGAAATTTTAACCTAATGTGTGTGTCAATTTTTTGAGCATGGTCGTCATGTACCATCCTTGCAAGAATTAAATACAATGAAAATAATTCTTTCATTAGCTTCGCTAGGGGAGAGC